>JAWNPI010000109.1:6885000-7497500 GCA_035047625.1 Drosophila mettleri | reverse complement strand
AAACATTTGTTGTTCTTACCAACATCAAGTATGCGCCAACAGGTATCAGGGAGCGAAAACCTTTTATACCCGCGGCCCGCCCCACGGCAGAGTCGCTAAAATCGATGGATTCTTAAATAAGGAATGCAAATTCAGCCGCCTGAGGCTATGAAACGTGAATAACTATTACGTTAAATATATATATATATATATATATATATATATATATATATATATATATATATATATATATATATATGTATTGGCGCACGCATACATAATCAGAATATTGGCAATCAACGTGCGACCTCAGGCAATTAGGTGGGCGGCCGGGGCTGCGTCAATTCGAAGTGATTAAAAACAATGAGAGGCAGACTCTGGTGGGTGTGTAATGCGAACGGCCCCAACCGGATGACAGGAAGTGCGCATAATGAATTAGCGGGACGGAAGCGCACTAGAAAGCCAAAGCCAAAGCCAAAGCCAGAGCCAGAGCCGGTGCCATAGCCAGAGTCAAAGCCAGAGCCAAAAGCCTGTCGGTTAAGCCATTAGAGCGCGCGACCTTTGATGCTTTGAGCCGCACTTGGACTGCGTCCATTGCTCACTGATTGCTGCTGTGAGTCCAAAATGGGCTGAGCTTACAATTTATGCAAACGACGGGCGCTCACGAGTAGCTCAGCTTGTTAGAGCTAGAGCTGCACGGTATAGTTCAGCTGACAACATAAGAGCTGCTCATATTTGTCGACATACAGAAGAAGAAGTTTCTGTAAGCTGATGAGTACTGAGAAGATTGAGTTTATTTTTAATCAAAAAAAAATAAACATGTCAAAAATAAAAGTTAAAAAAAAAAAAAAAAAAATATATATATATATATATATATATATATATATATATATATATATATATATATATTTTTTTTTTTTATATATATCGTGTAGAATATATACACTATCTATGAACTCCTTGAAGCAACAAATATCATACAACTTTTCAAAGAGCTCCGAAAATATGAATAGACGTGTATATATACTGGAAAATATAGGAGATATAACTATATTAGAATTATAAATGATCTACTCTAAGTAATCAAATCAAGCTGAATTTCAGATATCGAAAGTCTAGATATTATATAACATTATACAAATATAAATATTTGGCGTGTTTACCTCTCTCTACTTTTCGTTTGCTCTGCGCCTGCGCAACTATATTAGCTATATGCCATATAATTGAACGTTATGCAATTTATGTATTGCTATCTTCAATGCCTATATGTGTGTGTGTGTGTGTGCGTGTATGCGTGCTTGCGGCTTGTTGGATTTGCTCATGCAAGAAATCAACATATCAAAATTAATTTCCCATGCATAAATAAGTAATATGAATGTCAATTTAATGCATACGGGAGCGAGAGGGTCTCCGACAGAGGACGCACACAAACATAAATTTCCACACGCGTGTGTGTGTGACTCTACTTTAGTAGGTGTAATTTTAATACCAACTGCCCTTTTGCCATTAATAATTTTCTTTTTTGTTAGGCCCAACAACAACACACGCACACTGGAAAATGGCGCTCGCTTGTGCATTTTTACACACACATATATGTATATATATATATATATATATATATATATGTGCCTACAACAACAGCAGCAAAGAGCCAATATTCCCAGCAAATTTCAGTGAATTATGGCAAATTACATTCTTATCGATTGGTCCATTTTTTCGCTCTCATTTCTCTCTCTTTCTCTCTTTTTCTTTCTCTCTCTCTCTCTCTCTCTCTCTGTCTGCTGGCTAGAAGAGCCTCAGCATTAGGCTGCCATTTACTGGCTTGCTAGCCGGTTCACCTTCAAATTACCGCATATAATAAACACGCCCCGCAACATATGAAAGGTGGTGCGTGGCATGCGCAAATATTGCCATCGGCACTGCCATTGCCATCCTCATCATTGCCCTGGGCAGGTCATTAAGCAGATACTCTTGCTGGCGCAGTTGGATACAAGAAAAAGCAAGAGCAAAAGTAAAAGCAAAACCAAAAGCAAAAGCAAAAGGCGTAGCATAATTCGTTTACCACACAAATTGACAGATCTCTCGAGCGCAGACTTTTCATATTATCGGCCATACGACGCGCTTTACGACCTGAGATTTCATTGCTCACGAGATGGCAAAATGGAGAAACTGCCCCAGGCACCAGGTCTGCGCTGTGCAGTCTGTGTGCATAGAGGAAGGCATTTAAGCTCTGCTTATTTCTTATTTCTAGTGAGCGAATTTGGATATTTATTGTCATTTGGCCGGCTATGGCCATGGCTTGAGAGGTTAAAAGTAATATCAATAGATCATACTAAGCCTAATAATAATAATAATAGAGCTGCTGTTTGTCTTCCGCTTTTTGTTCGCTCTGCCAAAGGTTTTTTAGTTGTCGCCACAAATTGCCAACAATCCATTGACTGTGGGGGCTGGCTGTGGGTAGGCCGAATTATATCTGCTTCGATTTACTGTTAGCACCCACCCACCACTCAGCCTCCCACAACCCCCACACGCACCTTAAATTGAAGCTGTCAACTGCTGGGGCTCCGGCCGTGCCGCTTAAGCCGCAGCGTCTGTCTCTGTCTCAGGCACCTATTCCGGGCGCTGGTAATAAGATAACCTTATTGCATATGTTTATATTACAGCCATGCGTGTGTCGATGACTCGCTGCTTGTATATGAGCGTGATACACACACACACACACACACACACACACACACACGCTCGCAGCTGAAGATGAAACACCTCACAGCAGTTGGTGCTTAAAGACAACGCTCGCTGCCTTCATGGAAGGCAAGCAAAAAAGCAAATATACTCAAAAGCAGCCAGCCCACCTGCCAGCCACGCCCACCGGCAGGGAGGCTGCCAGGCGCTGGCTGTCGTCGTATTTGTGCTCAGTGCTGCCTAATAATGCGATTGCCTTGTTATGGTTAAGCCATATAATGTAATATGTTCCCATGTGTGTGTGTATGTGTGTGAGTATTTGTGTTGCGTGCGTGTCAGTGTGTGTGTGTGTGTGTGTGCGAGTGGGATTCACAAATTCATTTTTATGATCATGTGAAATTTATTAATATTTATTGTTGTATTTGTTTGCCTTTGCCATAGCATCGACGACGTGGTTGCCGCTGCCGCTGCCGCTGCCGCTGCCGCTGCCGCTGCTGCTGCTGCTGCTTCGCTTATTGTTTTTATATGTACTCCACGGCAACAGCAATGAATGGCAACACACATTTGCAACATTGTGTATCTGTAGCTGTCAATTGCAAAACATTGCCAGATCCTAGTCCAGGGCCAAAGCCAGGCACGACCCGAAGACTCTGAACTTTGCACGTGCATAAAATGCGCGTAAATACAAATTATCAGAGCCAAATCCGAGGCGAGGCGAGGCGAGCCGATGCCAAAGTCAGAAAGCCCCAGCTGCAGCCATTCCAGCTACACACTTAATATCCACTCTAAGAGCAAATTACCAAAAATATACTTTAGCCCCGGGCCCAAAGCCTAAGCACTAAAGCGGCTTAGATAATTGACCAAATGGCCATATCAACTCTCGACTCCAACTGTCAAGACAAGAAAGTTCTTAATCAAATATGCATACTAACTAGAGGCCGGCCAGCTAAGCGCAATGGAACAAGAAATTAGAAACATTATGGCTCCTGCTGCGACTGACCACAGTCGTTGCCCTCTCCCAGGGCGTGGCCAAGTAATCAAATTACTGACTCGACACACTCGACTTTTCTGTGTCTCGAATGTTGGCTCAGCATTCAAGTGCATTGATTCAGGCTTAAACCTTTCAGTCAACAACTGCGACGAAATCTCGTGATTTCATCATTTCCACACTTTCAGCAAGCCACAGAAATTTGCACAAAAAAAAAAATATTTCAACAGCTCAGCAAACGTTAACGATAGCTCAAAGAGCTGAGGAGATGAATATACATATATATATATAATTAAAAAATACATATATAATTATATATTTTTATTAAATAATGTATAGATAATATTTATGGCGCATCCTGAGCTATATATTTACACCTGTTGTAGTGCTCAGCTGCCTGGCTCCCGCAGGCGAGTCTGGCCGAGGCCAGCCCTAATCCCCGATTGAGTGTCTTCAATGGAATTTGAGAATTTTACGGAACTTATAGATTTATTGTTAGCATATTTGACTGGCGGTAAATTGGGATAATCAGTCTTGGGTGCACTCCGCTCCCCGTGCACAGCACCCAGTGAGAGCATTTAAATGCTAATCTGCACTGAATGTGATTATTCAGGCTGCTGAGTCTTAAATGCTCTCGCCGAGCGATGCATTGCATTGTTGCTTGCCACGCAGTGCCTTCAATTATTGTTGCTTAACGACGGCTGCAATCAGCACTACATACAGAGAAGTACACACACACACACACACAAACACACGCACAAAGGCAGAGTCACTTTGAGCAACACTTAGCGAGCGCGCCTTGTGCCTTTGCATAAGAACCTTTTCCGCTTCGCTTTCGTTTGGCGGCATGAAATCAAATCTCATGCAAATTATTCGCCTTTTTACGCATGTACACAATGATAGTGTTGACGGCAGGCGCAGAGGCAGTAGCAGAGGCAGTAGCAGAGGCAGAGGCAGAGGCAGTGGCAGAGGCAGCAACACGCTGTTGCCTCTGCCGTGCTACAAAATGTTGCAATCGCAACTTTTTGCTAAGCAAAATCAAAATGTGACAAAAGTAAGAAAAATAAATTAAGAAAATATTTGCATTTGAAATGAGATAAAAATGAATCTCACAATTATTTAACTGAGAGCATATATACCCCAATGGCTGTTACCAATTTGCAGGGTATAAAGACAACAGCTGCTAAAAGGAAGCGCTGCGTTGATGAAGCGTCTTCTTCGTCAAGGCCTGGAACAAGGCAACCAGAACCAGGCACACCCACGCCCACACACCCAAACACACACAGGCTGAGGCAAGGCTGAGTGCTGGAAAATATGGCTCAGCATGTGCGCCTGAGTCCTGTTACCCTGTTGGCGCTGCCTTTGCCATCGCCTTTGCCTCCAGCTGCCCCCTCATCAGCAAGCGCGCCCCTCGGTACGTTTTACATTTCATATCTGATTTTTGTGCGTGGAAATTTAATTTGTATTTCATCATACGAGTACTTGTCTGCCATGCCAGGTGCCGTGCGCCGTTATCCAGCCACCGCCTCCTGCCTCCTGCCTGCCGCCTACTGCCACACCAATCAGTCAGTGAATGCAAAATAATAATAAAAGAAAACACATGCCAACAAAAATCTGGAAGAGAGCGCAAAAAAAATAAAAATACATATATATATATAAATAAAGAACAAAAGTTAAAAGCAAAATTCCTTGGCAAACGAGCAATTGAACGGCTTGTGGCGCAGTGGGCGTGGCACGCAGGCAGCAGTAGCACAATAACAAAATCGTGGGTAAATCGATTGTTACCAATTCTCAGAAACCTGCACCAACATCCCAATGAGACAAGGAATAATGTATAGAACTCAAGCTGGAGCCCGCTTAAAGTTCACATATTCTGAGGCATTAATCAAAAAGTAAAAATTATATTTGAATATCTCTATATTTTAATAAAGCAAAAATCATATTTAAGTATCTCTATATTTTGATATCTCAGCACAGATGCATACCCTGTAATCAAACGTATTCAATTGCTGTCTAAATTAATATAAAGTTACTCTAGAAATGTGACCTGGATTGGCTTTTGACAATGCTCATGAGCTGAACAGATCCGTGCTCAGGGCACAGGCTGAGTAAATTCTATGGAATCGAGGCAGCTGAATAATAACCCACTGAAACCACCTCAGGCCTTGGCTGGATAAGGAGCCGTCTTGTGCTCAAAGTTGCTTTTTTGATCGTTAAATTTGTATTTTGTCAACGCACGCTTAAAGCTGAAGTGAGACAGCAGCACAGGCAGCACGTGAGTGAGTGAGAGAGCAGAATGTAGGTGGCTGGCATCATTCATAATGAAAGCGCGAAATGTAGTTTATCAAGCTATTAGACCGTCGAGGCATGCCAAGAATGGCATAGACAGCCAGACAGACCGAGTCAAAGTGCAAGATGCACTTAAGCGCATGCAAGACACAAACACACACACACACGAGCACACACATGAGCACACACACACACACGAGCACACACATATCATGCGATGTGACAAATGCAAACAACAGCAACAACAAAATGCCGCTGTGTGTAAAGTCATCAACTTGGCTGATGATAGGGAGCGAGTGCAAGGACTCGACATTGGCGAGGATATTGCTGCTGCTGCTGCTGCTGGAAGACGTTGCCAAGAGCTACGGCTCCGGCTACGGCTACGGCCACAGAGCCGCCAACGTCGCCGCCCCGTTCACGCTTGCGGAGCAGCAAGCAGCTGCTGGCAGCCAGCGAAAATAAAATAAATAACTTTAAGCACATTTGATTTTTCACAATTTTGTTGCAATTTGTTTTGGACGTTGCTTTATAGCTGCAAATAAGAGACGATGAAGCAAATGGAAATAAATTAAGCCAGCCACGCAGCTATATAACAAAACGCGACTGCAAATGCAGCTGCAGCTGCAGCTGCAACTGCAACTGCAACCGAGAGCCGAAACAGAAAACAGAAAACCGAAAACCGAAAACCGAAAAAATGCGAACTGCGAACCCAAAACTGATAGCCGAAAGCTGAAAACTCTTTGCTGGCAGACGCGGCGTATCCGTTATTTGCAATTATCTGCAGCGCGCGTGTGTGTGTGCGTGTGCGTGTGCGTGCGTGTCTGTATGTGTGAGACTATGCACTGTGGCATTTATTTTTCAAATTTTAATTAAAGATTCCATGCGTTTTCCTATAAATTATGCGCTCAATGCGCACAGCGCTAAGCTCATTTTGATGCTGTGCCACGTTATGATTTACACACATGGCCAATGCCAATATCTATATATATATATATATATATATATATCTCACACTGCCTTAAGCGCATACACACACACACACACACACGCACACTCTGCATTCGTCGAACGAATGCAATTTTTAAGCGCATTAAATCAGCAATTTCAGCGCATTTTTAATAAAAATGCTTGGCTCGCGGCTCGCCTGGGCTTTGGCTTCAATGCATTTTTATTCATAATTCAGTTATGTTTAATAAGATTTTGTTGAATAATCTCTTAAATATAGATAAGTTATATACTTAAAGGAGAACAAGTTAATATTTTGTATTGCTACAATATCTATTGCTGTCAGACAATCGTCTTGAGCTGAACTCTTGCTTGACCCATGACAAAACCAAGAAGTTTTCATATTGTTTCTGCCTTATTACTCTTTGAGATTGATATATATATAAAAGTTTCTATATACTGAGATCAACTCTTAGCACTCTCTTCCGCCCAGCTCTGCCAGAACACACTTCTACAGAGATATTGCAATTTAATTACTTTAATTACTTTAAATTTCTAGCAACTCACATTCCCAAAAAACATTTCTGCTCAAAGAGTATTGCATTAGCTGAAGGTCAGCTGGTTATGCATATTCGATACTCGTTTTTTTTTTTTTTTTTTTTGTGCTTCCAAGTGGATAATCTCAGTTATGCCAACAAATTTTTTCATTCATAGACCTGAGCCGCTTTTTAATTTAATTCGTATGAATTTCGATTGAAGCTCTTGCAACGTGCTCAGCCCGAAGCAGTCTCGAGCAAATTGGGTAAAGGCTCCGCATTGAGTTGGCCTTTATAATATTTTTTTAGCGCAAGTCCTTAAATTCTTCAATATTTTTGCTTTATTAACCGAGTCTGGCCCTAAAATTAGGGACAGCTGACAAATTAACATATCAAATTCCTTCCGATGGCTTTTCCGGCCCTGGCCTTGCGATTGGCACTCGTCAATTTCAACTCTAATAATTTATGCCCATGCCAAAGCGGCGAGAAAAAGAAGAGGGAGAGAGGCAGTGGGAGAGGGAATGTGAAAAGTGAAAAGAGAAAAGAAAAGTGGAAGTATGCATTGATATTTTGATGCAAAGCAGTTGATATAACAACTGGCAGCTGGCAACGAGGCGGGCGAATAGTGTCAAGTTTACCATTCGATACGCAGTCGAAAGTGTAATAAAAGGGGGGAAAGCAGCCATGAAAATGCGATAGAAAATATGACGCTCATTTACATGCAGAGAAACAGAGAACAAAATACGATGCTGGATAGGAGGAAGAAGCAGCCAGCAATGGCAGTAGCGGCAACGTCAGCGGCAGCGACAGCGGCAGTTGAACGGAAGTCAAACAGCTTGCATTTAGCATATTTGCTAGAGCCTGGCAAAGCCTGCATCCTTTATCCTTGGCACTTCATTGCGGTCGAGCCCGGCAACGGGCAGCGCAGGCGCAACTGTGTGCGTGTGTGCGGAGGGCAAAAGGGTACTTGCCTGGGTCTTGACTCACTGAATCGGTGTTCGGGTCTTGAGGGGTGCTGGGGATTTCCGTTTGCTTGAGACAACTGTGGGACCGGGCGCTGTGGCATATGTAAATGTGCGCAGCCTGCAAGCAGGCGGGAGTAGGCGTGCTGCTGCGAGCGTCAGCTGCAACAAGATAAACGCTGCTACCTTGACAGGAGCCTGGTCGTAACCCGTAACCGTAACTATAACAACCATGTTCATAATCTGCATAAAAGTATGCAATACTCCTGCATGTCGCAGCCATTGTGTGTCTGATTCTGTATCTGTATCTGTATCTGTAGCTGTATCTGTAGCTGTATCTGTGACTCTATCTGGCCACACATGCACACATATACATACCTCCGGTGTGTGTGTGTGTGTGTGTGTGTGCTGTTTACATGTAAGCTACTTAAGTCCAAATCCTTTTTGTTATGTCATGCGGCATCAGTTCGGTGCGGGATTGGGCTTTAGTTTGGATTTTCGGTTGCCTCAGCTTTCAGTTGTCCTAACAACTAGCCCATGGGTACTTTACATACAAGCCGCCACCAAACACCCCCCCCCCCTCCGCTCACACCGCCACCCCCACTCACCCCTACACATAAGCTGCCCCGGGTGCGGTCCATGTGTGCGTGCGTGCCTGAACAATAGATATCAGCGAACAAAGCTAAACAAAATCATTTATCGATTATGGAGGGTATGGAACGAAGCACACACAACCGGAGCGGGGAGGAGGAGGGGGAGGGTTGGCAAAAAAAAAATGGGTTAAAATCAACTGATTGGCGCTCGTTTGGCTAGTGAAAAGTGGACAGAGAACGCAGATGATCTATTTTCGGATTCAGCCGTTTGTGTGCGCGCGCCCCAAAGGCGCTCCATGGGCTCAACTGTTGGAGTTTGGCTATCTGGGTTAAATAAGGATTCGCTCTTTTTGTGCTGCCCCCCATCACATGTCAATTTGCCAGCTACACTTTGTGTAAGCCATATTCTCCCAGCCTCCTGGCTCACGGCTCTGCTCCCTGTTGCTTCTCTGTATCGAGTGCAGCTAAAAATGGTTATGAGTAGTTCAATATGTGCCCAGCCCAGACCCATACCCAGACCCAGGCCCACACCCCTCGTCCCACCTCCGTAAATTCTATGCACACAATATTGTAACGAGCTTATCAAATTACAGTTGGGCTGGCTCACATCTCAAATTATACGCAATCAATGGCAAATTTGTCCGCATTTAAGGCATATTATGTTATATACTATGTAAATACTTTTTTTTAAACACAGCCGAGATATTTGCATAGGCATGAAATACTCATAGATGGCATGAATATAAAATCTTTTCTTCAAATATATTTCCAATGCACATTACTGCACCTGTGGGTTGGAATAACTCAAAGATTTGAATGAAGCAGATACAAAATTTATTTTGTTTTTCATTTATTTGAATTATACTAGTCGACATTGACCCAACAGCCATTCTGAATTGTCAGTAAATTGTTTCAGCTGTTTTTTTTTTTTTTTTATTATAATTTTGAATTATTTTGCGACTGCAATTTGAAATAATTAAATGAAATTGTAAATTAGTCTACATTAGGCGATTATCACTGTAAAGAGCAGCAGGTGGAGGCAGCGATGCCAACCTTATTTATACGTAGATCAACGTATTTAAAAGTCGATCTACGTACCTACGTATTTTGAGACTAAAACTACGTACTTTTAAAATATAATGTAAAATATCCTTAAACTGCAAATTTTGGGTAATATCAATATTTTATGAATAAAATAATAAAGATGATATGATTTATATTGGGTTAGCAGCACTAAATTATTATTTCGATATGTTTACGAATGCCGTTTTCAATGGGTTAGCAGCGCTAAATTGCAAAAAGTGGCATCGCTTACTTTAGAATTGGAGGGAAAGAAATTAATGTGCATGTAAAAAAATGGAATTGTTAAAAAGAGACACCGACGAAAAACCAAACGTAACTCCAACCAAGAAAAGGAAAGTGCACTACGATGTGAAATACTCAGCAGCTTGGGAAAAAAAGTATTCCTGGTTGACAAGAAGCAGTAAGGGTAATCTTTTTTTTAATTGCAAATCTTGCAAAGCAGATCTCAAATGCTCTTCTGGCAAGAGGGACGTAGAGAAGCATGAAGCTTCTGTTAAGCACAAAAAATATTTGAGAAGTACGTATAGTGTTGGGTTTTATAATTGTCAAGTTTGTGTCGTGTGTCCAAGTGCTTTTTGTGATCTTTTTATACGTTCGTAGTTTGATTTCCTTTAATAAATTGTTTTGTGAAATATTTACTAAACAGTGTTTTATGTTGTTTTTTATATGTTATTTTAATCAGTTTTATTGACATTATTTTACTCTTAGGCATCGATCAACCAACTATACTTTCTATATTGCCAGAGGCGTCAACCTCTAATAAAAATATAGTTAAATGTGCCGAAATAGAGATGGCTTTCTTTTTGGCAAAAAACAATCTTCCCTTTGGCGTGGCGGAAGATTTATGCAATGTCATGAAATCTATTGCTAGCGATTCCAAAGTCGTAAGCTCATTAAAATTGGCTAATATTGAGCGTTTATTTTCTGAAATTAATTTAATTAAGACAAATAACAGAAACAAATTAGATACAGAGATTTTAAAAGGATTGCTTCACGCCAAAAGTGGATTAAAGGAAAACTTAGAGCCTTCTGACACCTAAAACACCTAAAATATTTTAATTAAAACATGTATACATTTTTGTAAAACACGTACATAAATGAATATGTATAATTTGAAGAATGCAATTTGCTTTCTAAAACGACAAATGAAATTAATAACAAACGAAGTACAATACAGTTAATTTAAAAATTTAATGGTTTATTAATTTCTTTTCTTTTTATTGTTTTTAAGCTTTATATATATATATGAATATGTATAATTTGAATAATGCAATTTGCTTTCTAAAACGACAAATGAAATTAATAACAACGAAGTACAATACAGTTAATTTAAAAATTTAATGGTTTTTAATTTCTTTTTTTAGTGTTTTTAAGCTTTTAAAAAAAGTACGTAGATCTACGTATTTCAGCAAAATTGTGCTACGTAAAAATACGTAGATTTTGGAGCCTGGCTACGTTATTCTCAAATTTTGACTTGGCATCGCTGGGTGGAGCTGAAGCTGTAAGAGAGGGACTCTTGCTCTTGCCCTTTTTCTCTCGCATTGATCATATGCTTGCTCTCATATGCTCGCTCGACCGCAAGCTCCGTTGCGAAGTTCGTGGAACAGCAATCACGAGTCGGCTTATTAAGTTGAAGACGAATTTGCTTAAAATTGCCTATAATTTCTTACGATCAGTAATTTTTTGAAAAAAGCGATCGCTCTTTTCTTTTTACACACAAATTCAAATTCATTCACACATATTATAAACTCACGTGTTTACACGATAATAGGTCAAACTAACGATGCCACTATCGACGACTATCGCTAGTGCAAGGCCATCGATAGCAGAATAAGTCGATAGTGCTGCATTATCTATCGATAGTGCCTGTAGAGCACCTCTGTCTCACCTATACTGCAAATCATTATTTACTATAATTTGAAAGCTTTTTAAAGCTCAGCTAAAGTAAACTGCATGAGATGTGATGAAACTTTAGAACTTTCCTAAGCGAATTAGATTCGATGTACGATTTTTCATATACAAAAATCTTCTGACCAAAAACAAGACACTAAAGACGCTGCAGCCTCTAGACCACTAGACAGGACAAGGCGACGCTAAGATTGTTCGGATGAAGACAACATCAAAGCAGAAGCTGAACAAAATCGCCAAAAAAAATTTGCACAAGTGTAAAATCTGATAGGAATTTCTTTGAAGTACAAAAAACACATCGATTCAATGTGCCAAATGGACGCATTTGTGCTAATAACTTGTAAGCCGTAAATTCTGTGCAAGACTAATTCAATATTTGCATATAATATAGATGCAATGAGGAGTTTGTTTAGTAATTACTTAATTGCAATTTGGTTGGCTTAAAAAGCTATCGACTAAGCAAATGCCTAGATTAGAGTATGAATTAATTAAACTGGAAATCATTCAACAATTTGTTGGCTTTAATATGCAAGGCAAAGATTGAAGGCGGACGCATCTACAAAGCATAAATTACCAAAATGTGGAGGACCGCGACAATTGCTGCCAAAAAGTTAATTTCATTTAATGGCAGCGCAGCCGAAAGATGCCATTTGTCATTGCTTTGGGTTATTTATTAAAAGCAGAAGACGCCGAGCATTAGTTCAATCCAATTGAAACATTAAGCCTAACCTTTGATCCATAATTACCTGGAACTTTTGACATACACCTGCACACAGACACACCCACACACACACACAGAGGGAGAGTGAAAGAGACAGACGGAGCGAGCTCCTATGCGTAACTCAGCTCGGCTGGCTTTATACTTGGCCTGCTTTCGAGACATTCTGGCGCGCGCTGGCAATGCGAATTAAATATTTGTTTAGAATATATCAACTCATATTTCTTACACGTCATTGTGCATGCGAGATTATCATTGTCATAAATCATACAACAATCTTTCCATAAATATTTACAAAAGGCAAAGCGCTCGCTCGCGCAGCTTCACACAGAGGCGCATCCATCGAATGAGGACTAGAGGGAGAGATAGAGACAGACAGAGACAGAGAGAGAGAGAGAGAGACCGAGGGGGGGTATTTGAGCTGCATGAGCATGATGTATGGCAGACTGTGGGTCTGACAGAATGCTGTTTGCCAAGCATATGCTGACGCGTTGCTTTCAAATGCAAAATGCTTAAAAAATTTATCCCTTTCAACTATGCAACTATGCAAGGAAATGCAAGAGTCCGTAGCCATGTCCGCATCCGTATCCGTTTCTTGTGTCCAAGCTCAGGTGTGCTTTGGACTCCTCACCTCTCTCAGTCTCCTTCTCTCTAGATGACTGAGCAGCCAAAGCAATTGTAACTGAAACTGCAATTGCAACAACTAGCTGAAAAGCTAACTTGCTCAAATATATATATATATATATATATATATATATATATATATATATATATATATATATATATGTGTGTGTGACACGCTTTGCCTCTTGCACCTGCCTGCTGAAAATTGTTTTCACTAAGTCACTCATCATGCGTGTCCTTCCGTCGAGAGCAAGCGACTTGCAAGATGTTGAAAGGCTCACATACACACACACCCACAAACACCCACACACACACGCACACACATACATATATAAGGAGTGGGCGTGGCCGTTGCTGGCAGCTATTTTGTTGCGCTGCTGTCATTCGTTGCTTATAGTTGATGAGGCGTGTTATGTGCATTTTATTTGCCTCCCACACGCCAACGATCCCGCCGGCAGGTTCTAAGCAACTCATTCATTCAATAAATCAAGTGTGTGGCTGTTATTGTGTGTGTGTGTGAGCTTTGGCAGGGCGGTGCCACAACGATACTTGCAAAATTGCATTTTGAGGTTTTCATGAGGCTTCGATCGAGTCAGCCACGACGACATTGACTTGCGAGCTTATCCAAATAGACTGCAACCAAATGGAGCGAGAGAGAGAGAGAGAGAGCCACAGACAGAGACAGAGCGTGCGTGAATAAACAATCACATAAGCGAAATAGCAAAGCATTATTCAGTCAGTCAGTCGCTGCTTCCTTTTTGTGCCGCCTCGCAGCAGTCGCTAATGAGCGCAGCATCCTCGTTGCCTGCAGATGCTTCAACAATTAATCACACGGCATTCGGCAGCGACTGAAGTCAAGTCAAGCTGAAGCTGAAAGTTTTATATATGAACTCAACGCAATCAGTCAATAGCAATGCTGCTGCAACTGTATACAGATATCGTCTAAGAGCTCATCATATTACATATTGCCCAAAGGTTATTCAGTCTGATGTTGGCGCCGTGCAGCAGATCGAATTCGATAGATAAACATATCCGTTGCTGTATCTGTGCGTGTGGATTGTGTAAATGGATATTAAACGGCATCAAGCTGCTTGCAACACTTTCAGCTGCATGTTCACAGCTCTCATATGAGTGCCTGGGATGGACAAACAAAACGCAAACAAATCTGATTTCTATTCTAAAACGAGCCGCAGCTGGAGCTCCGTCGCATCCATTAGTAAAAAAAACGCTCCGCCTACGACTGAAATGGCTAAAAGGAAGCGATGCATTGCATGAAAATGAGCTCAAGTGGTAAAGCTACGCTTTCAAGACTGGCAGCACACGGCTGCCACACCTGCCCCATTTGCTACCTGCCAGTTGCCAGTTGCCAGTTGCCACCTGCCGGCTTATGGTCAACAAGTCCTGGCCGACTGGCACAGCTTTTGCCTTAGTTCCATGCACAGGCACTGCCGTTGCGCCGCTCTCCTGCCACCAGCCGACTGCCGCCTGCCACCTGCCACCTGCCACCTGCCGAGTCTGTTCAAGTGCTGCTGTCCAGTTGTGATTTCTCACTGACAAAACGAACGAAAGGCATACAGAAAAAGGTTGGAGTAGAGAAATACATAATAAAAAAGCCAGCACCGCCACCTGGACAGCCAGACTCGACAAGGCTAACGGATTGCAGTCTCGCTCTCCTCATAGCAATTTGAATTCATGTTTCGTTTTAGCGCTCGCTTTCCGCCGGCAGTTTCTTTCCGCCTTTTTATCTTAATCCCAACAAATGCCTGATTGAGTTATTGGATTCATTGCATTAACTGTAGAGTGTGCATCTGTGTGTGTATCTGTATCTGTATCTGTATCTGTATCTGTATCTGTATCTGTATCTGTATCTGTATCTGTATCTGTATCTGTATCTGTATCTGTATCTGTATCTGTATCTGTATCTGTATCTGTATCTGTATCGGTATCTGTATCTGTATCTGTATCTGTATCTGTATCTGTATCTGTATCTGTATTTGTATCTGTATCTGTATCTGTATCTGTATCTGTATTTGTATCTGTATCTGTATCTGTATCTGTATCTGTATTTGTATCTGTATCTGTATCTGTGTATCTGTATTTGTATCTGTATCTGTATCTGTATCTGTGTCTGTATCTGTATCTGTATCTGTATCTGTATCTGTATCTGTATCTGTATCTGTATCTGTATCTGTATTTGTATCTGTATCTGTATCTGTATCTGTATCTGTATCTGTATCTGTATCTGTATCTGTGTATCTGTATCTGTATCTGTATCTGTATCTGTGTATCTGTATTTGTATCTGTATCTGTATTTGTATCTGTATCTGTATCTGTATCTGTATCTGTATCTGTATCTGTATCTGTATCTGTATCTGTATCTGTATCTGTATCTGTATCTGTATCTGCATCTGTATCTGTATCTGTATCTGTATCTGTATCTGTATCTGTATCTGTATCTGTATCTGTATCTGTATCTGTATCTGTATCTGTATCTGTATCTGTATCTGTATCTGTATCTGTATCTGTATCTGTATCTGTGTATCTGTATCTGTATCTGTATCTGTATCTGTATCTGTATCTGTATCTGTATCTGTATCTGTATCTGTATCTGTATCTGTATCTGTATCTGTATCTGTATCTGTATCTGTATCTGTATCTGTATTTGTATCTGTATCTGTATCTGTATCTGTATCTGTATCTGTATCTGTATCTGTATCTGTGTATCTGTATCTGTATCTCTATCTGTGTATCTGTATTTGTATCTGTATCTGTATCTGTATTTGTATTTGTATCTGTATCTGTATCTGTATCTGTATCTGTATCTGTATCTGTATCTGTATCTGTATCTGTATCTGTATCTGTATCTGTATCTGTATCTGTATCTGTATCTGTATCTGTATCTGTATCTGTATCTGTATCTGTATCTGTATCTGTATCTGTATCTGTATCTGTATCTGTATCTGTATCTGTATCTGTATCTGTATCTGTATCTGTATCTGTATTTGTATCTGTATCTGTATCTGTATCTGTATCTGTATCTGTATCTGTATCTGTATCTGTATCTGTATCTGTATCTGTATCTATATCTGTATCTGTATCTGTATCTGTATCTGTATCTGTATCTGTATCTATATATGTATCTGTATCTGTATCTGTATTTGTATTTGTATCTGTATCTGTATCTGTATCTGTATCTGTATCTGTATCTGTATCTGTATCTGTATCTGTATCTGTATCTGTATCTGTATCTGTATCTGTATCTGTATCTGTATCTGTATCTGTATCTGTGTATCTGTATTTGTATCTGTATTTGTATCTGTATCTGTATCTGTATCTGTCTATGCATCTATATCTGTATCTATCTCTATCTCCATCTCTACCTCCATCTCCATCTGCATCTGTGTCCACATCTGAATCTCTATCAGTGTCTGTATCCGAGTCTGCACCTGTATATTTTCCTCTGTCGCTCGACCTAATTCCGAAGATTTATTTAAATATCTGTATATTTACACATGTACCTGGGAGTCTTACCTGTATATTTATCTGATTGTCTGCGCGCTGCGTAAACTATAACAGCATTTGTTTTGTGTTCCCCAAGCGATATCCCATATTTATCTGCATTTTTATTCCTTATTTGTAGCTGTGTACTATTATAGCAGCATATGCAGAGCATCTCGTCTGGCATCTTGTTGTGCTGCCTGTCTACGGCCTGTTGTCGGCTGAATGTTTATGCAAATGGGCAAATACACATAGCTTATACAAAAGGATGGCGTGACAAGCAGCGGGGGCGAGTGCGGATGCGGGAGCGGGAGCGGCAGCGGCAGCGAGCATGCGAGTGTGCCTGGAGCACCGCAGAGAAGATCGAACTGCCAACTATGAAATGCTCAGCGAAGCTCGTAATTTCAGCTCGTATATGTTGCTCCGGCTGAGAAGTTATGATGGTTTTGCTGGCATGTCTGAATTGGTGGCATCAAAGTCGAAATACAAAATCCCCGCTGTACTGTTGGCTACTGCTGGCACGTGCAACCCGACGCGGCAACCACTCGGCGGGGCAACGGCGGGACGACAAGACGGCGAGGGCGACTCAAGTAGGAGTCGAGGATTTGCTTCAATTTTGCATGTGACTGCCAGCTTTCACCTCAAATTGAGTTGATTGTCGACATTCAGAACGTGGCCAGACATTGTTCAAATGCTTTCAATTGTTGCTTTTCTTGTTGCTGCTGCGCTCTGTGCTCTGTGCTCTGTGTGCGGTTTGTGATTCCTGATTCCTGATTCTGATTCTGTTATTTTGTTATTCTGTCACCATGTGCCCTACATATTTGCCTAGTCGCGCATATTTGCATAAGTTAAGGCTTGCCGCGCCCCTCATTCTGTTGCCTGCCGAGCAGTTTGGCTGCAGTTTTTGCTCGGCTTAAAAATGAAGTGAGAGAGAGAGAGAGAGAGAGAGAGAAATGGCGCGGCATTTATTTTATTTGCCAAAAATCTATATGGCTGCCAGAAGCACTTTTCAAAAACAGTAAAACGAATAAAAAAAAAGAAAGGAAAAAATAAACGAGAAAAGCGTAAAAAATGGCATTTTCCAGGCTGCGTGAGCCAAGCGAGCTTTGTTTTGGACTTAAACATGTTGCCGGCTTAACAGATTAGCTGCTCAACGAGACAACGCTGAGGTGTGATGCCAGCCGGTCGACGACAGTTGGAGCTGCTAGTGAATCGCTCTTGGCTGGCCCAAGTTGCTCCTTCGCCCTCTCATTATTATGATTTAAGTTCGAGACTCCTTTTCGGCGTGTTACGCGTTGGTTTTATTTGTGTTTTTAGCCATTTGCTCTCGATTTGAACTTATTCGATGTGTGCTGTCAGCGGTTGAAAAACCGCAAGGTTCGTGCCGGGGCAGCCGTAACTTAAAATGGTGACAGTGAAGCGCACTTCCGTGTCAACCGCACACACACGCGCTGCAAGTGCTCGACAGATGTCCCTCATCAATTCGCACCTAAAACACAAAAAAAAAAAAAAAAAAAGAAACGAAATCAAAAGCAAAACACAAAAAACTCACTCAAAAGTCGGGGGGGAGGGAAAAAGTGTGAATAGACCACATATAAAAGAACTGAAAAACAATTATGAAGAGGCCAAAACAAATGAGAGAAAATGGACAGGCAGCAAAAAAAAAAAAAAAAAAAGAAAAACATAGAAAAATCAATAGACAAGAGGCGACAAATTGAGGCGCTTGTGCCACGCCCTGCTGGAGACAGGGCCCGGGGCTGGGGTGCAAATTCAAGCGAATTAAGTCATTTAAACTCTTGCAGCGTGTGATTTTTCTTTCCGGCATAATATCAAGGCGCATGCAGCAACAACGGGTACGACTACGGCTACGGCAACGACTACGGCTATGGCAATAACAATAACAAACAAGACGGAAATGTCTGGGGCCGAGAAAATTTTATTTATGGCGACTTTATGCGCATTCATCATAAAGGAATGTTGCTCCTGTGTGCTCATTCGTGTGAGGCGGCATATATATGGGTGCCGACATAGCGATTCTTTCTCTCACTCCCTCTCAATATCTGTGTGCGTGTGTGCGTGTGTGTGTGTGTGTCCAAAGCTACTTAACTTGCGTGTGTGCCGCGTACGTGGTCATGTGTGAGAGCGTGAGCTTCGCAGCAGCAACACGCGCACTTGACATTTATGTGCGAAACGCAACTGAAGCCATCGCCATGTTCCACAGTTTTCCGCAGTGTCCACTCCGGTCAGCGATGCCAACCAATAATATATTTCACATTTTCCTCACGAACGCAACCGCACAACAATAAAAACAATAAGTATAACAAACTAGCCTAGACCACAAAACGAATACCAAATACCCTTCCGCGCAGACACTCATTGAAAATGAAAGGCTTTTAGGTTAATATATATAGATTAGCTATAATTTATATGTGCTATATAAATATATATATAGATAACTCCAATTTTATCTAGATTTGGTAGTTTATTTTATATTTTTGACTGAGCTTTTTATACTTCTTGCCAGGCTGAGCCCGGCTTGCATGCCTGCTCAAAGTGTATCAAAGCAATTGGCCATTGTGAATAGATTCTCTCCCCACCAATGCCATTTTCAGTGTACAACTTTCTGAGTAACTATCGAAGTTCCCAGAGCTGTCAATGCCTCTAAAGTAAGTAGCGTGTGTGGCCAGCGCCTATGGAAGTGTTGAAGCTTTTGATTTAAATCAAAATAGTAATTGCTATTAAACAATTATTCAATAAGAATTTGGTCATTTAATTAAATAACAATTTTAATTGATCTAAATAAAACTTTTAAATTCTGCCGACAACGTAAATTCCGCATATCAGAGTCAAGCTTAAAGCAACAGACTAAAAATCAAATTGGTTTAAGAATGTTTACAATAAAAGTTTGTCCTTTGGCTTTGTCTAGTATGTGATGTGATATACATGAGTAACTTGAAGTTATAATTGGCAGCTGTAGGCCGCTGTTGATACTGGGTAACTGTACGTCTATCAGTTTTGCATTTGGCTAGCTGCTGCCACACATACTCATTGCGGCCTTCTATGATTTATTTGTTGCAATTAAGTCGTCGTCGTCGTCGTCGTCGTCGTCGCGTCATCGTAAATTGACATTGGCCAAGACGCTTTGTCAGTCCCGCATCGGTAATTGCAATTGCCAATTGTCGGAAGTGGAATCAGCCAAATGTAGTCAATAAAGCGCTTTGCAGGCGCATAACAACAACAAAAATAAAAGCAATCGCTAATGTGAAATTTGATTAGCATGTGGTGTGTTCCCAAGTTGACGCCTTTTCCTCAGTCTCCTCGCTTGCCCCGCTCGTTCCGCTCCTCTCACTGCCTGTCCATCACGCGCTGCTTCTAACACTCTCTAACACACACAGCCTCTCTTTTGTGTGCGTGTTTTTGGCTTGTCAACAAAGTTCCCTTCAGTTTAGTTGCCAACCAATTTCCTGTAGCGCCCCCGCCACGCCACGTTGCGCCACGCCGCCCCCTGCCTGCCCGCCTAGACGCGTCGTGGTAATTGCATTCAAAAAGAGAGCCGCAGCCAATGCGAAGAGAGCGCGAATGCTTCGCCTCTCTTCGGACCAAAGAGCGAACGCATTGTTCGTGCGGCTGCTTCGGCTGCTGTTCGAAATTCGAACTTCGAAATGTGTGAATTTGTTTATAATACAAAAGCAACAACAGCCAGTGAAAACGTGCGCGAAGCAGACTAAGATGCTGTGTGTGTAAGTGTTTGTGTGTGTCTGTGTGTCTGTGTCTGTGTCTGTGTGTGTTGGTTGTATTGGCCGCCATTTCATTATTTTGCTTCTTTAAAGCACGGGCTTAGGAGCGGGAGGCTGAGAAGGCACTGGCACGCTGTACGGGAGACAGCAAAATGTATTGCATACTTATGGGAGTTGCTTGAAAGTTTCCTTTCTTGCACGGAACAGAACGTCACATAATTTGCTCTCAGCTCCAGCTCCAGCTCCAGCTCCTGCTTCGGTGCGAAGCCAATGCATAAACAAGTCACAAAGACCAGCAGCTACCATTTTTTATTAATATTTCTACTTGTTTAGGACGTGAGATTAAACAACATTTGCTGCTGGCCAATCGCATTCAGCTGGTATTTTCTAATTCGCTATGAAATTAATTAATATGTACGCTTGAGTACCCCTACTCTGTTTGGCTTCTTTTAACTTCAATTCTAAAGACTTTGCTAGCTTCCATTGTATACAATTACAGTAATTCAATATTGCTGCTGCTCTGCTAGTTGAGGCTGATATTGATGAGAGCGCCTCAAAATATAAGCTATACGCACCAATTGCTTATCATTGGGTAAGCAAAAGCTGCTTGATCTGCGCTCTGACAGTTCTCATCATTATTTTTATATTAAGCTTATATTTTGCTGAATTGTAAACTCATTTTCTCCCTGACTGCGTCGTCAAAGCTGTCAATTGGCTTTAGCTGACATTTCGACTGCCTCAAGTATGTTGAGCCATGCAGGAAGGCAACGATCTACGAACAAAGAGCGAGCTCTAGAGCAGCTGAAGAACTTTGATGCACTTGAGCAAATGATCAGCGGCCTCGCAGAGAGCAGAGAATAGAGCCATGTATCATCTTAACACACACAATTACAATGCATGCTGCATTTAGATCTTGCTTTAGAAAGACACTTTTTCAACTAAAGGGAGAGTGAGAGTGGGAGAGAGAGAGCGATTCGCTTGTGAATATATATGTATACATAGCTTGATCGCATTGCAAGATCAGTGATCTCATCTTTCCAGCAGCTAAGACTCCATCCAGTTCAATGCTTCGTCTCGTAATCAGTCTCCGTTGCGGCATCAGCACTTTAAGTTCATATTGTTAGCTTTGATTGTAAAATATTATAGCCTAAGTTTATAGTTGTTATTTGGATATAAATCGAGCTGTTCATCATTCAAAGTTCATTCCCCTCGAATTGTCATTAATGTCCGGGGTAAAGTTCATCTATAATACAAATCTTATGTGAACAAAAAGTGTCGTAGAAAATGTTGAAATTTATTGTTGTCTTCAACGGTCATCATGAACAGCCGCTGCTGCCTACTACTTATAGAAGTTGACTCGGGCCAGAATATTTCTGATGGCAAGCCCTAGCTCCCAGGCTTGCTATCATACCCTCTCCGATACAAGATAGATGAGCGTCATTTTACGATCTCTAGACGCTGACTGAGCGATCTGCGAGTAGTTCTGATGAAAATACATAACCTCGAAGAGTTTTCTTAAGCTACACTAAGCGCAGATCAAAAACTCTTGTAAAGAAGTCTGTCATGGAAATAAAAGAGTTAGTCAGTAAAGCCATCAAAACAACAACACAGTCTCTTCAATTTACACATATCAATAGCAAATTAGATAAAGAGAGAACTTCGTGGTCGAGGTCGAGTTCGAGTGAGTTGTACACAAAGAACATCAATTGAGCTAGTAAAAATATTTTATATAAACGACTCAATCGCTTAATTCGCGCCATAAACACTTAACCGAGCGAGTAATTCATCGATTTATATGCAATATATAAATTATATTTCAATCTTCATTAAGATTGAGTTACTCCGGAGGGCGAGTAATTTTTATAAATTGCTTCAAATGCACGAAACATGAATTTGCATTAAGCTTGAAAGTCATTGATTCGATAATTGCACACAAATTGGAGAGCTGGCAAGGTGGCTGAAGCGTTGACCAACAGCATAATACCCTATAATATTGTCAAATTGGATGTGTCATTATTTAAATAAATATGTGTGCGTGTATGTACCTCTAACTGTTCTCTAACCTTTGTAATTGCTCATCATCAATTTATAAATATTTATTACATATATATCAAATATATGTGCAAACATTTATACGTCAAAGTCAGACAGTTGCTCTCTCCTCAATGTTTACATATTTATTTGTTATTTTTTTACCCCTGGCGAAATCGTTTTTCATGGAAAACGAATTAACTGTGCATTTGTGGAACAAATTTATCATCAATTTACAGCAATCAATTGCTAAAATGAATACAGTTTCAAAGGAAATGTATTTTTACAGTAACTGCTGCTGCTGCTGCTGCAGTTGTCAGCAAATTCAATTGAATTAAAAAGTAAATTAATAAAAAAAAAGCATAACAAATAATGAATCAGTTTAAATTTGAAAGTAGTATAGACTAGGGGATGCCCTGTTAAAATAAATATTTTAAAATAAAATTTTTTTATATATTTCTAACTTATTGCTAATAATTTCGGTGAATGTGAATCAAATAAAAAAAAAAGTAATATAATTCACTCTTTGATTGATTATTGAAATATAAATTTAAAAGTCTGAATGTAATCTTTATATATGATTATAAATTCAATTTACGCCATGACGAGTCATTCAGTCTGCTGACTTATGCAGATTCTATGTGAAAATATCGACAGAAAATTTATTCTATTAGCTGTTGCCTAGTAGAATTGAAAATCAAATTGAAAAGTTAGCATAAAATACCGCTAGAAGCGCATACAATTAAAACACTTTCGAATAGACGTTTCGTCTGGAAGAGACTTCAGGGTAAGTAATAGAACGCTGCATTGAACTCGATTCTAGCTAAAAATCACAAATTGCAAGCAAAATTCATTTAAAGAATTATAATTAAATGTATATTATAAAAATAACTTTCTCTATATCTTTTTTGATTTAGATAAATACGCGCACTATTTGCCAGCTGTAGCTATGCATGCCAATTGAAGTTGCTGCATACAAATGAAACATGCAGCGCATATCTATAAAAAATGCAAGCATCATTAGCTCAGCACACTCACACACACACATACACGCACACATGCAGACAAAGAAGCAAGCGGAAAGAGCAAACATGGCTGAAGCTGTGAGTGGGTGGGTGGGCTCGGTCCGCAGGGTCTTTCGCACGGTGCGCGTACTGGCGCAATTAAAAAGCTAGCATAACGGTGAATGCTCGCATGCTGGCCCCGCGCGTATTGCACGTGCGAGACGCCATTTTGCCAGCCAGTTTGCTGCCGCCGGAAACGGAAACGCGTTCATATAACACGCATATATTTCTAGCAATTACAACAGGCGCGCGCGTTTCGCCTTTCGCCTTTTGCCTTCTGCCTTCTGCCTTTGCATAGCAGATACACGCCCAAACACGCCCACCTAGAACCAGTAACCTCACACACACACAGTTAGCCACACAGCAGACCAAATACATATAGAACGAGTCTTGCAATTTATTGCGTTTACCAATTGTCCAAGTTTATGGTTTTAATTTTTCTATATTACACACACACACACACACACACACATACACTTACATAATTATGTAGAAGCGACACGTGCGTATTTTCAATTTTAACTCATTAATTTTAATTATTTTGTAATAAATCGAAAATTTATTGCTTACAAGTTATATGTAACATAATTTTTATCACGTATTTGTTCGCCTCATGCCTACAGCTCTCTGTACGTGAGCACGTGTTTACCTGTGTGTGTGTGTGTGGCCAGGTTAGTCTTGTGGTATCAAAAGTATTACAGTTGCTCTTGCGCTGGCTTTTGCTGTCTCCTATTGCCACTTGCCACTGCGCCTGGCACGTGAGCCCCAACTGACACAGTTCATTAGAAGCTCACAAGAATTTATAAAATATCTATAAATCGAAATTACTATACTTATATGAAGTAATATTTATTTGATATCTCTAGCAGCGGCAGGGAGTAGATCATTTGCATGGCAAAATACGCTTGACCATGATCAACAGCTAAACAAATTCGAATTTGTTATAGATCTAAATATATTTATTAAATAATATTAGTTTCGACTTAGACTTCCGGCCAAGCGCTGTCTGAGCAGCAGTCGCACTTGCTGGCTATAAATAATTAGATATTTTGAGAGAGCCTTCAGGCAAGGGGGCGTGGCAGTATTTAATGACACAGCATCCATTTGGGAAGTGCTGGAGGAGAACTGTGTAAGACAACTTGTTGAAGTTGCATGCACAGTTGCTCAGTTGTTCGGCTGCTCAGCTGCTCAGTTGCGACATGAGTTCTTGTGGCATTTAAGAGCTTATTTGTTTGTGGCAAGTGCTTGGCCAACTTTGGAGCTGGCCACGCTAGTTAAAGGCAAGCAATAACCAGAACTGCCCACCAAGCACCAAGCACACACACACAGCGCAAGGCGAACAACAAACAAACACAGGCATAAATTCAAAAAAGAAGAAGAGGAGAAAAAACTGGGAAGCCCCGAACATGAAGAAGAAGCGCTGAAAAAAAAAAAATGGTTGTTTTGAATTGCTTTTGCCTGCACAACGGGCAACTTGGCAACTTTGAGCGCAGGAGCCGGCAGGACTAATGAGGCTGCTGGCGGACATGGCGCAAATGAGCGAGGCGTGGGGCGAGGGGCGATCGGGCCGCAGAGGGCGGTGGCCGGGGGCTGCCGGGTTGTTAAATTAAAGCGGCGTTAGCAAACAGCAGCCGGCCGAAGTGGAGCAGGACGTGTTGCGGGCAGAGCTGAGCAAACCACAGCAGCAGCGGCAGCGGCAGTAGAAAAAAAAAATAAGTTCTAATTGTTTGTAGACATTAAATGGGGCGCCGTTTGGAAATTATTGCCATTTGCTTCAAATCTTCAGTCAGAGCCCTTCCACTCGGCGCTCTATACAAGTGTGCGTGTGTGTGTGTGTGTGTGTGTGTGTGTGTGTGTGCTTGTGCGTGCAACATAATTGGTCGCTTGGTCGCTCATAACAATAAGCACAAATGTTTGACTGCCAGCCTCGCACAGCAACTGAACACCAAAATGGCCGCATGACGAATGTAACGGGCGGTGCGGCTCATAAACTTGCAACAATAACAACAGCAGCAGCAGCAGCCGTGGCTAGTTGCGCATTTTGGTCACAGCATCAATTGCCCGAGTGTGTGTGCGTGTGTGTGTGTGTGCGTTCATTTCGACGCCTTGTAAGTTTTAATTGTAATCGTATGTGTTGTGTGCGTCAACAACATCGTCTGATTATTAGGCTTTAAATAATTAATTGCCTATGCATGTTGTGGGTGTGCTCGACCCTCTGTGCGTGTGTGTGTGTGTGTGTGTGTGTGTGTGTGCTACAACTTCAATTACTGTGCCTCTTCAACCGCAACTCACATGACTAGCGTTTGCGGTCGCCAGCGAGTCACTTGGGGCGGTCGAGGGGTCTAGAGGGATCTAGAGGGGGGCACGTCCGCAAGTCCTTCAATTGCAATTGCAATTGCAATAACATTTTGCGGTCGGCCAGCCGGCCCCAATGGAATTTCATTTGGCTCGAACATTTTTGAGTGCGCAGCGATGCTCGCTGCCTTCATTGTGGGCCACAATTAAAAGCAATTAACAAAAAGTCAAAGACAAAAACTAATGAAACGCCTTGGCCCCAACCGGCCAACCGACTCAAATACCACAAAATATATGTTTCCGGCACATTTGATTGCGAAATTTATGGCAATAACAAGGCCCATTCACTTACAGCTTAAGCCCCACAAACATGTAGTGCAAGCAGCAAGCTAACCCACTTACAGGAATTTTATAGCCAAAGCTTTAAGCATTGCAATATTGCAGCGGCGCCAGCAGCATGCAGCATGCAGCATGCAGCAGCTGCCAGAGAGTTAATAAATCAAATAATTTCGCTTCCTGTCAAAAGAGAATATTTTTTCGTGTTTCGCATTCTGTAGCGCAAAAGAGTTATTTATTTGAAAATTGTCGAAATTCCTGCTCACACTAGATTTCTCTGACAATTCACTTTGAAGTGTTTCACTCTGCGTATACGCAATTTCCCATTGCTAATACGCACAAGTATGAAAAGCGCCGTGAAGAGACTCTCAATACTCGTCCAAGCAGCGCACAGAGTATATTGATTTCGTTCAGTGCTCGTTCGTCCATCCGAACAGATTCGAGATGCGTATACGTAACAAGTGCACAGAAACATTTGAGGCAGCCACGAGTCATGAGTTGGAGACATGAGCCATATATGGCAAGTAATATGCAAAAATCACATAGAATTAACACACATGACTAGCACATACCCTGCACAGAGCGCTGAGTAGCCCAAGCAGCAAACTGCCTCTTTTATGGCCACGAAATTCTAAGCCAATACTCAGCCCTCTCTCGAATAACTACTTATTCTTTTTGGCACTTGAGCGATATTTCATTTTGCCCGTTGCCGACATGTCGACAGACCAATTATACCCTCTTCAGGCGTTTTTAATGAGTACAGGGCATCAAAAGAAAAATTAAGTCAGTGCCTTGGCCCATGATTAATTACAGCGACCGGATGAGAGCCTAGCCCGAATGTCCAACACACAAAGAGAGATGGACTGAGCGAAGCAGAGACAAAAGGAGCGGAAGGCAGGGAGAAATAGAAAGAGAGAGAGTGGGGGGAAGAGCGCCACACACACACACACACACACACACACGCACGTAGTGTCTATGCGGCAAATGATTTATGGCTTTTTAAAGATAGCCATCAACATCAACGGCAAACGCCACCCAGATAAAGCAGCCACAATGGCCGAAATAGTCGTGCCCTCGCCCGGGCGCATTGACAGCGACATTCACGTGAGAGCATAGAGCGGCTCCGACTCCAGCTAGAAGATGCTGTACCAGCGGCATTGACTTCCGCTTCCGCTTCTATTACCGCACCCCGTTGTGTCTTGGGGCCGTCGTGTTGACTTTATTTACGAGTGGTAGAAGTGAAATGAAGTTGATTTCATGATTGCGCCGAAATTGTCTATGAAAATGTAAATGTGTAATTATTTGGAAAATGGCAGGCTGTGCCAACACAAATAATAACAACAACAACAGGAAGAATAAGAAGAAGATGAAGAACAAGAGCAACCACATTAATGAGGCCAGGCCAAGCAAAAGCTAAATAAATCTTGCCCAAGCGCCACGTCGCACACTTGTCGCTCGGGCAGGGGCCCCAGCGTGTAAGTAGCACAAAGGACATACTTTAAATTGTGTGCCAAAACATTAAGCACTGTTAAGAACTGAAGAGACGGCCGACAGCAGACAACGGACAGCAAACAGCGGACAGTGGATAGCGGATAGCTCACTAGCTCAGAACAACTAAAGTTTCATTTCTATTGGCAACTTTTCTGCAATCGTATCTTGACTAGAAGCGAAACCTGCCCGCACCTCGCCTACCGGACCCGCCTCACCCTCCCCTCCCCGCACCCTCTGCTGCCACCGCCCACTGGCTTTGAAAAAGTCGGGTCATTCATTCGGAATTTAAATTCACATTCGCATTCGTAGCCAGTCAGCCAGCTGGCAAAGATATTTAAAAGCCACAAGAAAAAACAAGAAACCTCTTACAATAAGCGGCTCAGCCCAACATTTCTATAGCCAAAAATAAAGCACCAAAGAATTATGCAATTTCCATAGAATTTATATTTCGGGCACATATTAATACACTACTTATCAGAAGGGACTCTTGGCTGTGTGCATAGAACTGAATATTAATATGAATAAATAAGTATTTAAAGCCTTTCTATGCGCATCTCAGAATCACAATTTTGGAGCTCTACATAGAAAACACTTATATGTAGAGCTCCAAAAGATGAGATGCGCAACTAACGAGTTTGATTTTTTGTAAATTATATCATGGCAAGTTATATGTAAATGCATTTAGGCTCTTCTATGCAATTCTCAAAAATATTAATTTATCATTGCAACAATATGCAAGCACCAATATCATATCTCATGACTCATGATGATAGAGAGAAAAAGAAAGAATACGAATTCAAGAGAAAATAATAATGAGAGAGAGAGAGAAAAAAATTAATGAGAGAGACAGATATAAGAGACAAGAGAGAATATTTATATATTACATAGCAACTATAGTCTCTCTAAATAATGGATTTAGTAATACTTTACATGTCTTCATTTATTCTAAAAGTAAAACGTTCCCATGAGCACTAAAATATATCTAGGTATGCCGCTCTACGCGAATCTCAACACGAGTCAAGTCTTGCAAATCTTGCTGTTTGCACAGATAAGATATGTCGCATGTCATTTATCAATCCTCTTTATAAGCTTCATTTGAAGCGTGTTGAAAATAGCTTTCTCTTCTATGCGCTTCTCATAACACCAACTCTGTAAGAGTTCGTCATGTTTTTAATATATCTTAATATCTGAAAAATTTATTGATTTCTAAATCAACACATTGACAGACTAAAAAAAGGTTTTGCCGTCGATTAGGGAATCGTTTAGTCGGTTAATATTTGGCGGACTACGCATTTCATTTGTTTCTTCATTGTCTATATATATCTAGTTTTCTTTGTAATTATTTTAAACATTTTTTTATTTTTTTTTTTTTTTTGTGTTTGTTTGCTTGCTGCAAAGTTGAAAAGTCATTTGGCATTCAATTGGGATTCACTTACACCACAAAAGCGACCAAATGAATTTGATGTAAAAAGTTTTGCGCAAAAACTTTGATGTGCCAAGCCCAGGAAAGCAAATCGCTAACCCACAACAGATGTAGCCCCTCACCCCAGCCACTCTGCCCCTTTTGCCCCAGTGAGCACAGGTGTGCCGAGCAGGACAATGTCAACGCTGCTGCCGCTGCCGCTGCCACTACCGCTGACGAGCCGACCTGAAAAACACATTTCAGTCTAGATAAATGCCAGACACTTAAGTCATTTACAGCCAGTGCACTGGCTGCCGGAACCGGGCATGCCCGCATCTGTTTTAGAACCGCCAAACCTAATGGAAACTTGAGTTGTAAAGCCGTGACACCTCCTCCTACACCCACCGTTCGTCCGTCCGTCCGTCCGTCCGTCGCTCCGTCGCTCTGTTCATCTAGTCGTGCCATTGCTGCTCGCCGTTGGCATTTTGCATTCGACACTTCAACAAGTCGACAAGCTGCAGTTGCACTTCAGAATGGCGCAGTTAAGTGTGACAATAATGATGTTGTCTATGGCGACGGCTGCTTAGCCATCAAGTGGTGCCACAGAGCCACCCAACCACCCAGCCAGCTTGGGCTGGCGCTCTAACAGTTTTGGCAGGCGGCCCTATGCGATAATAAAATAATCCACAAAAGGCAAAAACAATACTAAAACCGATTGCCAGTTGGCAGTTCTGGCCGCAAGATGTCGTCGCCCCCCCCCCCCCCTCTCTCTCTCTCACTCTCTCTCTCTCTCTCTCAGTGTCTGTGTGTGTTAAGTAGGCCGCATCGGCTGATAGAACGACCCAACAGCCGATTGCCTGCAATGCCCATGCAGCTTAAGCTCACTTCGAGCACTGGCAACATTTTGAGCGAGCCTGCCGAAATTGATCTGGCTCAGAGGCAAGTTTGCATTTGTCTCTATCTCTCGCTCTCGCTCTCTCTCTTTCTCCCTCGCTCTCTGTGTGTGTGTAAGATTTGGATGTTGCGACTGTCCGTAATATTTAATGTGCACTGTGAAAAATAAATTGAAGAGAAATGTGAAAATACAAAAAGTGTGGCAACTCCGCGTGGCTGCCAGATGTTGGTAATTCAACGGAACTATATATGCATAATATATATAATTATCAAGATAAGTGTGGCAGCTCTTTATGACTGTAAGCTGGTGTTGCCAGATGCTGCGCTGTCTTGCAGTGTATTTCAATGGGCTATCAAGGGGATCGGCAGGATTATGAGTGCAGTGAAGTGAGGGAGTGTGTGTGTGTGTGTGTGTGTGTTTGTATTGTAGGTATGGCAATGCAGCAAAGTAAATGTCATTGTAATACTAGTAAATGCCAAACTGCGTAAATGGCAGCACAATGTGTGATAAATGTGCTGGCCAGACACAACGCATTAGAGCTGGCACACAGACATACATTTATATATATTTGTATATATATATACGGAGTGAGTGCTGCTGCACTCATAGATGTAAATGGCACTCGAAAATTCCTTTGGGTCTCTTGGCTGGCTTCAAGTGACTGTCCGTGGGTGTCAGCGCGTATGTGTGAGTGTGTGTACTCAGTGCAGGTTGCATACTCAGGCAATACTAGTTGACACACACACACAGGCAGGCACAGAGACGCACCGCCTGGCAGCGGCATTAACATAGAGAAACACTTAAACATCTTTGACTGATGGCAATCCCCTAAACATGCATTTCCCGCACATACACACACACACACACACACACACACGCATTTTTATGATTTATGTGCATCGTAGAAGTGGCTCGCTCTGGCAGGGCAACAATCGTAGCACACTTAGCAGCGCTTGTTGCAATTTATTGCCCTTCGGCCGGCGCTCGCAGTGCCAAGGCCCCACCGCCCCATGGCCAATGCTGCTCCAGGAGCTGTCAGCAATTAAATGTCGCAGCTGTCAAATTAAAAACATACAAAAAATCGAATTGAGCGAAAATTGTTTCGCTGCTTGAGCAGCATTTGACAAAATGACAACCAGCGGATGACTTCGTTCCAAAGTAATACAATGTGCCAAAAGTTGTTAGCGCACATATATATATGTATGTAATTTATATATATATGTCAATTATATATATGTATGTCATGACATGGGTCATGCTTCATAATTTTAATAAATAATAATATAGAGTCTGAATAAATTATGAATCAAGAATCTATTTAGATTCAACTTGGGTTTCTGCGTTTACGAAGATAAATCTGTTAATGTGTAATCTATATATATATATATATATATATATAGAGATATATATATATATATATAGAGATATATATATATATATATATATATATATATATATATATAAATATTTATATACAAATTAATAAGAAATAAATGAACATAATAATAAATAAATAAAAATAATAATAATAAAAATATATAATTATATAATAATAAATAAATAAATATAAATAAAAAATAATAATAAATAAATAAGTAATAATAAAAAGAAAGTAAAAACAAATAATAATAAATTCATTTGAATTAATAATAATAATAAACAAATATAATTAAAATAAAATGAACAATTAATAAATATATATATACAATATTTGTATAAAATAATAAATCTATAATTAATAAAAATAATAGATCTGTTGATATATAATTTTGTTTGATTTCAGTTTGTTACGGTTGATAATGTCTTCGAAATAACATTGAGAAAAACTGCAGCTTATTGAGTATAGCCATAATTCTAAGTTTCCAAAATTTCTCATGCTTCTAAGAGAAGCTTCTTACTCTGACTTACTCTACCTAAGGGCAACTCTAGTAATAATTCTAGTGGTAGATCTACACCAGCCACGGCGCCCAGTCACTGGGCAAGTCAATACAGCGCACTCAGAGCACAAACAGAGCATCCACAGGATTTCGGAAAAGCCTTCACTTGCAGCTTTCTTGAGTCCAAATAACTCAATCGAATTACGCTATTTCTCAGTCAAAAAAAAAGAGTATAATAAAAATATGCTCTCCTTTCCTTGCCTGCTTAACAAAGTAATATATCCGGCTATAATAACTTTTATTTATAACAAACCTCAATGCGTAATTGAACTTCTATTTTTAGCAAAACGTTTATTTTTAGGCTTCTCCTGAGAGGAATTATAAGAACATCAAAGCGCAAATCGCAGTTCCGTGGAACATCGTTGATTCTATTAAGACGCAACTATGGTTTCCCCAAAGACGCGCCTTTAAGAACTGAAATCTAATCAGAATCAAAGTTAAAAGTAGCACAACGAGAAAATAAAAGAGAACAAAAAAAAAAAATACAATTTTTAATTAAATTTTGCGTGATTGATTGCACTTGCCTGCTGGCTGCAGCATTTGGGGCTGACGCTGGAGCTGGAGTGGGAACTGGGTGCTGGGTGCTGGGAGTGGCAGCATGTGGACCTAGGCGGAGTAATAACGAGAACAAGGAACAGCACAATTTATGTTTTAGCAGGCAAACGATTTGCTGCTTTCTTTTCTCTCAAATATTATTTGCGAGTGGCAAATAGAAGCCGTCCGCACAATTAAAACTGAAAGCGGCTTAATAAGTTTGCTTCACGTGGCCTTTGATGAGCGAGGAGCGGCTGAAAAATGACGCGTTCAAATGAAAGCGACATTTTTTTGTTGTTGGTTCCATGGGACATGCGTGCCAATTGTGCCCAGATCCACCTCACCCTCACCACCAAAAAAAAAAAAAAAAATAGAAGAAAAAACCCCAAAAGTAACTCCGCCGGACCCGGCAGGCAGTGAAAAATAAGCGCGTGGGCTTTGCGTTAATGAGGCAATGCGTCACTGGGTACAGTTCGCTGGACGAGTGAGCAGCCCGTGGCCTGGCAAGCACCCACCCTCCAGCTAGATGCTCGTCAAGTTCATCAGCATAATTATCCCTGGCATTGACTTCTTCATCAGCTGTCGCATTGTCCCAGCGCCTATGAGCCGCTGAGATTTGCCTAGCCGAAAACATTTGCTATTTGCTCACTGTTCGAGTAGTGCTTGGGTGGAGCGGCTGCCCTCCCCCCCATGCCTCCCTGGCCATTGGCCCACATAAAGTGTGTTAATTGTGCAGATTTGCCGGCAATGCGAACGATAAAGAAAATAATGTTTTTGGCTTAAAAAGATAAATCGCAAGGACATCGAGTGGAAGCCGCAGGCGACTAACGACAACGAATTTATAGAGCCGGCCACGAGGCGAGGCTGGCCGGATGGCCCTTAGCCAAATAATTATTGCATTAGTAATTAAGTAGTCTTCTCTCTTTTTAGTAGTGCCCGTCGCCTGTCCTCAGTATATGTACATGTGTCTGGTTCAATATGCTGCGCAGCGTGAGAGGCGCCTCCTAATGGCCATGTCACAAGGAGCTTAGACTTCCTGCAATAGGATCAATAGCTGTAGCTGATTGTAAAGTGTAGTGGCAGCTTCAGACGCCATCGCTTCATACAATGCTCCAAATAAATCAAATGTATCGTTTCATAGCTGTGCGCTCGTATTCTAGCAGTGGAGCTATGCAGATATCGCCCTATATACTTCATGACAAAGCGCAAAAGTCATCGGCCGATTTCCAAAAACAAAATGCAAATCGTCTGTCAAGCACACACAATTTCATTCTCTCTCTCTCTCTCTCTCTCTTACTGCCCCTCCCTCCCTCTCTCTCACACACACACACACACAAAACACAGGCCATTTATTTATTCCGTATTACGCATTATTCAAAACGCTCTGTGCAGACGCTAGGGGAACGTGATAAGTGGGTGGGAAGGTAGGTAGGAGACACGTTGCCTTAGCCTAGCGGCTTTGCGACTGCCACAAAAAAGTACGCAAACGTTGCCAGTAGCGACGACAAACAGAGAGAGAGAGAGAGGGAGAGAGAGTGGGAGAGAGAGAGTGGGAGAGAGAGAGGGGTAGAGAGGAAGTGAGAGGCAGAGCCAGCCTTCAATCAATCACCGAGGTTGACAGTTACGCAAATATCAATCAAAAATAAATCGCATGTATGTAGCAACTTGTTTGCTAGGCGGGCCCCGCCCGCACCATGCCGTGCCGTGCCGTGGCCGAACGCATCGGCGTCAGCTTTTGGATGCCAAAGATTTTGACTGCTGCCGCCAGCTGGCAGAAGTCAGCGTCAGCCAAACAGCCAAAGAGTCGAGCAGTCGAGCCAGCAATAAACTTTTACCACTTTTGCCATATTTCTGTCTTTTCCTACATTTATTGTGGCAACTTAGCATTTGATTGAGGCGTGGCCTGGCCCTAACATATGCAGCGGGGACAGGGACAGGGCGGCGGGTCGGTGTTGGCTTGGCCGGGGCACGTGCGGTTATCGTTATCGTGGCTTTACTTCTACTTAGGCCTTGACTTCCCAGCGACAGCAGTGAAGGCTTTTGCCCCAACATTTGTCACTTTACAGCACATGCAGGATTTCATTTTATTAATTCCCGGCCCGAAACCGAAGGATATGCTTCAGCCTCGCAATTATTTAACACTGATGTATTTCATCATGTCTTTGCAGTCTTGCGAGAGCTCATTAAGCAACATTTTATAATAAGCGACAGCAATTCATTACAGTCTATGAATTGCATGTGTTTAATTGCTTACGTTTATGCCTGAGAATCGCATAGAGGGGACATACATATTTAATGAGCGAAAAACAAATCTGCAAAAACGTCAAGCTACCTATCCAGAAAGCAATATATTAAAAGTTCTTTAACATAATGTTAACATGGTTAATGTTAAAATCAATATACTTTTTATGTTCAGTTATGAGCTCTTTATTAGCAGAGTTGTTAAAGGAGCATGTTAAGCGCACAATGTTAGCACTGCTTCTACTGAGACTTTAATGGCTCACAAATTCTTTGTCTGTCTATATGTAGTCATCTAAATGCCGGCTGTAATGTCATTGTGAATGTAGCAGCTTATAGTAACTCTGCAGCTGTAAGCGTTGGGACGCCTTCAACTCTTCTTTTTTATGCGTCTGGCTTCGGGCCTTAGCCTGCCATTTGGCATTTACCATTTGCCACTCGCCACTTGCCAGCCGACGTAGTCGTCACCATGTCACGTAAACGAACAACAACAGCAACAACAATAATAATAACAACAAGCCCGCAACGAGCTCTGTACTTAGCACAACAAAGAGCGCAACATTGTTGGCCAAACCGAAAAACCGTAAATAAATATTTAAACTATTTGTGACTTTATTAACTTTGTTCAAGTGCCGCAATTTATTGCATACAACAACAAAAAAAGCCAGAAAAACTATAACAGCTAGACTGCGCGAAAGTGTGAGTGCACGACTATTAGATACCTCCTAATGGCAGTTTAAGTCTGTTAAGGGGGAAGGAATTTCAAAAGGTGGAGTCTCTATATCTGTTACTAAGCATTTTGTATTAGGATTATCGATATTAATCGATAATATATCGATAGCATAATCTTTAATTAATATGAGAGAAAGGAAGAAAATGAAATTTATAGATATTGGTGAACCAGATCAAGCATATACTTATAGATATTCATATATATATATATGTATGTACTAGAGCTCTAACAAAATCAGTATGCCCATTATCAAATAGATGCGGGGCATAAGAAAAAAATGCAGCAACAGAACAACTTTCGTGCTGGCTAGCTGAAAAAATAAAAGCTCAAAGCGTTCGCCGTGGATTATCGAAGAGTTTATACCCTTGCAGACAGAGACGCGTATAGAGCAGCTATAGGAGGTAATAATATAGATATAAGCATGTTCAGTTGGATAAACTAGGCGAGGGTAACCTTAGTTTTTACCTCTGCCCGATTCGACTTATTTTACGATATAGCTTACGATATGGCAACATTTATGTGTGCGTGTGGATTGGCCTTTGGCTTTTAGGGTATACAAAAATCCAAGTCTATTTAAGGCTGGCCAAATTGCTGTGAGCCTAGGCCACCCCTTCAGAAGGCATGCGGCATGCAACGAGTGTTTTGTGGCCAAGTGGCAGACGTCTCCAGATGAGAGTGAGAGAGTGTGTGTTTGTTTGTATTGCTGTTGTCTATGCTGTGCCTTGTTAGCTTTGTTGTTTAGCTTGCTGGCCGCTTAAGCGAAAACATTGCGCACGCTGCATGCCGCATGCCGCATGCCACATGCCACATGCCGCATGCCACCAATGGATGCATTTAATTAAGTTGCGGCATCGCGTAGCCAAGCGACTTTTAATAAGTAACACTCTTCATATGCACATACGTTTACAGTGCCTGTGTGTATGTGTGTGTGTGTGTGTGTGTTGTCGTTATTTGTGCCACTCCACTGATAGCTCTAATTGGCTGATCAGCCCCAAAGCACATTCCTTGGGGATAGCAACAACGTCAACGTCTTGCTGTGAAGCATTTCACATATCCTATGATAGTAGATGTCGTAGAAGTTGTATGCGAAGAAGACGGTGCAGAAGGAGAGGAAGTATAAGTGGAAGGGAAATATAAGTGGAATATGTAGAACTGAAGGAGAATATGTAGCCGAAGAGCTAGTTATATAAATAGTCGTATCAGTAGCAATTGTAGGAGAGGCCATAGTAGAAGAAGTAGAAGAAAAAAAGATGTAGAAGAATTAGAGCAGTAGAATTTGAAAAAAAAGGAAAAGAAATAGGAGGAGAATATATATATATATATATATATATATATATATATATATATAATATATATTTTGAAGAATCAGTGGTTTTTGTAGTAATGGTCGCAGAAGAATCTGTAGAAGAAGAACTAGAAGAAAAGAATTTAAAGAAGAATAAGTGGAAATACATGACAAATTATTAGAAGAACATGAAATAAATAAATAAGCAGAAGATGTAGAAATTTAAGGCGAAGCCGATGTAGAAGAAAAATATGTAGAAGTTGATGAATAAGAGATAGACGATGTAGATGCTTAAGAAGAAAAAATAGAAGTAGAAGAAAACGAAAACGAAGAAGAAGCACACGATGAAATAGAAGATGAAGTTGACGAAGAAGTAGTATAAGCAGTTAAAAAAGAAATATAAAAAAAAAAAACAAGAATTGGAGGCAGTTGAAGAAGCAGTAGAAAAAGTATGAAGTATGAAGTATGAATATGAATTACAAGCAGGAGCAGAGAAAGTAGAGAGTAGGAGAAGGAGAAGAGGTAGAAAAAGAGGTAATCGAAGTAGAAGGTGAAGCATGCCCAGGTAAGCTCAAGTGGCCACGAGACGTAAACATTTTTGCCTCAGTTTAAAGCGGCGCTGCTTGAGTTTTTAGTTAGAGTACAGTTGACTAGACTCTCATATGTGTCTTGTCTATAATTAGAAATTTATGTATCTGGAGTAGAACTATTTTCAACTTCTCAGATCACATATATATAAGACGAATACAGGCTATAGAGCTCTATCTCTTTAGATCAGCTTTGTGTGTAGATATTCTCCCATTTCAGTCAGCCCTCTCTGTGTATGAGGCAACGGATAATGGATACTTGGAACACGCTCGGTTTCCCGCTCACTTTCACTTGTTTCGCTTGATATTGGCCTTTGTTTGCAATTTTTGAGAATTTTATTTGCCATGAGAGTGGTTTTTTTTTTTTTTATTTAGCTTAACTTTGCATAGTTTCCGACACTTTTTGTATATTCAAAATTCAATTTGGCAACTTGCTCCCTCATTGAAACAACATCGGAGACTGTGCTTAGCAGTGCGCAACAAGTGTAAGCATGTACACACCCAGAGATAGAGATAGAGAGAGAGAGAGGGAATTTCGCATGTGTGTGCATTAAGTTTGGGAGGTTTCGCTTTACGTATGCCCCGCAGCGTCTTGCTGTGCGAGAATCAGTGGGTGGCAGCGTCAAGGGCAGTGGATGGCTGGGGGAAGGGAGGGGCTAAGCCAATGGCGAGCTGGCAGTGCGAAAGCAAAAGTGAAAGTCATCACTTTTATTTCATACAATTTTTATTAGGCAACCATATTTCATTCAGTTAGGCGGGTCGCCAAAGCGCTGTCTGTCAGTGTGGCGGGGTGGCCGAGGTGGCCGGGGTGGCCGGGGTGGCTGCATCTGCCGCGTGACGGGTGCCGGGCACCGGGTGCTGAATTGCTGGAGTGCCAGGCGTTCCATTGGCATCGTTCTGCATTCAGTGTCTTCCACTCGCTCTATTTACTTTTACGACACGCCTGGGCCGGCGACAGGGCCATGGCTAAAAACCGAGCAACAATGCCATTAAACTTGTAGTCGCTAGGTCCACACTGGCCTCCCTCTCACACACACACACACACACACACACACGCACACACACGCTCACACTCTCACACTCTTTCTTTGAGAGAAAAAAAGTGTCGCAATTGTTACATAAATTATTCACATGTTGCGACTCGGGGCCGAATCCGTTTCCTCTGCGAACCGGTGTAAAAAAGTTCCAGCTAAAGAGTTGCCAACGCTGTTTCTAGTTCTTATAATATCTGAAGTATGTGTGCGTGTGTGTGCGTGTGTGTGCGCGTGTGTGTGCGCGTGTGTGTGCGCGTGTATTTCTCTCCCAGCTGATACATATTTCATGAAAGCTGTCAAGTCCGTCTGTTAGTTTCGTATATTTGTTCCTCCTGCTGCGCACTTAAACGGGTCTTGAAAACGCGTTTCTTTTTTTTCAGCATGTTTATGTGGCACAAAGTCTTAAGCCAGACATTCAGAATCCACTAAAATGCACTTACAATGCACTTACAATGAACCGCAACTGCACGGTAAATCTTTAATTTCGATTCGCTTCATTTGCTGGCATTCTGCAACGGCCAAGTTTAATGGCCAAAAACACAGAGTTTCATTTAATTTGAAGTTCATAAATAAATGCATATTTTGTATTTGGATTTGATTAAAAATGCATTTCCGTTTGTCAATTAGCCGCAGTTCGCAGTAATTGGCGATTCATTCATATTTAATTTGCTGATGCTCTTTGCCGTTTGCCATTTGCCGTTTGCCGTTTGCCGTTTGCAAGTACGATTTAAGCAATTATCAAGCATTTCTGGCCAACAAACGAGCAAACAAGCAAACAAACAAGTCGGCCGCATAAATTAGTTGACCCAAAGGCCGAATGCACAAAAGGCGGGCAAGAAAAACTTTTTTGGTTTTGGTTGCATTTCGCTTTGTTGTGGTTGCCTTTCCCGCTTTCACTCCTGCGGTTGCTGCCGCTGAAGCACAGCAGTTGCAGTTGCAAGCCACAAAAACAATAACAACAATAAATTATTCATATTTCCTTGGGCCGGGATCAGAACGAGCTCACAGCTCACAGCTCAGGTGCAAAGAAAAAACCAAATTAAAAACAAAGTCTACAATAATAATATATGAAAATATATATATGAATATATATATATATATATATATATAAAGACTTGTGTATGTATGTATATTTACAAGCAATTAGCAGCTCTCTAAATAAAATATAAGCTGACCCAAATACAGCCCGTGAGAGCACGAATTTTACATATTTTTGCAGCACCTTTTTTTTAAGTATATATATTTTTTAATGTAATTATTATTATACTATTAAATTTTTTTGATATGCCAATCACTTATTCATTAGCCGAATTATCAAGCAAAAAATATATTTGGCATTGCGTCTATGGCTTTAATATCTTATATAGAGTTGCTCTACAATAACAAGTCAGCGCAGGTATATATATATATATATATATATATATATATATATATATATATATACATATATATCTCAGACTAAAGCCATAGACTCAATTTATATATATATTTGGATACCTGAAGCTGAACTGCCTTTTATTGAAATTTCCCAAGCCACAATTAAACAAAATCATTATTCCTAATTTTAATTTTATTGAAATTTCCTATCGCCCTGGAACTATCATTACTATCTTAGCTCTAAATAACTTTGGTAACTTGTAGAGAGAGATAATGAATAAACATACTATATATATATATTTTTTATGATAATTCCTAGTTGATGGGAAATTAAATATAAAAAAAAAAACATATATGTTATATATATATGATAACTCCCAGTTGATAGGAAATTTCAATAAAATTCAGTTCAGCTTCAGTGAGTCCCCTTTAGGGATAATGATTTCGTTTATTCTCCCAATGCCAAACGTGAGCTGTGTTGCCGCTTCACCAAATTATTGAGCTTACAGCAAATAGCAAATAGAATTTAGAACTGAGTATCACATAAATAATTAGTTGTCGACAGGTTATGCATATTGCATGTGGCAGAGGTAGTACTATGGCCATGGCCATGGCAATTATCTCTCTGCAGGCGTGTTAATTTATGCCCAGCAAACAAGAGTTAAGAGATTTCCCATTTCTCTCACTCATTCACTGTCTCTTTCTGTCTGTTTCTCTCACTCCCTCTTACACCTGCTCACTCTGTTCGTTTTTCTAAATGGGAAAACTCACACACATCTAGTATACATGGCTGCCCCCGAAGTCCAGCGCATGACAAATTTTAGATGCTTCGCTGGGCTGTATTTTTTTTTTTCTTGTTTTTCCTCTTTTTTGGGCTAGTGCTGCCCGCGGGCTGGCTATGCGAACATCCTGGAAACGCACTCGTCTGACGTTGGAGAACAAAAGAAATGTGCAAATTTCAAGCTTTGCAATTTAGTTGGCAAATTGCAGCCCCAGGATAAAATCCCATTGCCGATTATTGTATTTCATTAGGTGGAAAGCTGAGCATTTGCCGTGCTCTTTAAATTCTCAACTAGCTGCAAACGGCTGCGGCACTACACTCAGGCTGAGGCCACCCTCACCTCTCTCTGGCCTTAGTGTAATCCGATTATCCACAGACAAAGTTCAAGATTTAATTAGCCTTATATTTCATCGTAATGCATACGCGATACCAAGAGTATTTAATTTCTGTCTGCGAAACTCTTCTATTTCACGGCACTAACTGCGGCCTGCCAATCAGTGAGCTTTTCAGCTGAATGCTAATGGCTGAAATCGAGCTCGTCATGTCCTGTGAGGATAATTTGATATATAAAATCATTTTTAATAACAAACTTCAATGACGTATATTTGCATGAACTCGTCTGGTTACTAATCATGGATAAACTTATTTTACTTGCAACGACAGCACACGCTGTGCTGAGCGAATCAAATCAATTTCAAGTGTCTCCGCGCTGCAATTTCATTTAAAGTGTTTCCAGACTGCGTGACGCATTGCATATGAGTGCAATCGATACACGCGAGCTCACACCAAGCTCAGTCGTTGATTTAGTAAATCAAAAATAATTTGATGACGAGAGAGAGAGAGATAGAGAGGGGGGAGATATATATATATATATATATATATATATATGCACATATGCCAGGGTGCGATGCATCATAAATCTCAGCATTAAAAAATTGAACCATAGAGAAACGAGCGCTGTAACACCAAAGCGGCTGCTCTGACGCACACATCGTATATCATTACACAAACACCAAGACACACACACACACACACAGCCAGTGCTGGAATGTGCAACGATATTTTACAATATAATTATGTCAACTACAGAGGACAACAACAAAATCTACGTCGAGCTCTTAACATCTCAACAATACTTTGTATTTCCGTGGCCGCTGCTCCACCCGCTTCCTGTTGTTGCCAATCTCTCTGCCAACACTTTCTCCCTCGCTCCTCTCAGGCACTTTCTATGCCATCGGGTTGGGCTTTGATGCAGCGCGACTGGTGCAGCGGCCAGGGTAGCCGCTGGTGACAGCAGCGGCGCCAGCATATAAAATTATGACACCCTTTGGGATTTAGAGGCGAGCTTTGGACAGCGGCTCTCGACAGTCTGGTGTCAGCCACAATGAGCCAACTGACACATATCTTTTGACTAGCTCAACTCTCTCATTCGCACCCTCCTTGTGTCTTCCTCTCTCTCTCTCTCTCTCTCTCTCTCTCTGAGTGTCCCTGGAGATATGTTATTCATTTTACTGCTCGTCGCCGGCCTTTTGAGCAGCTTTTGAATGCCGAAAACGGCAGCAAAAATAAAATAAATAAATCGCAATTTATTATTAAAGTTAATGAACAAATAAACGCGTTATGTTAAAAAATATAAAAAAAAAAAAAAAATTTATATATATATATATATATATATATATATATATATATATATATATATATATATATATATAAATATATGTTTCTCAGTTGAAGTAAAATTTTAAATTTCGCATGCTTAAATAAAGCTGTTGCAAAAAAATCGAAAGTCTGCAAATGAGCAAAAATAAATCCACGTGAAGTGAAATCGTTACTCATACGAAAAAAAAATTGCTGAAAATCGCATTGAGTACTTAAGTTACTTGAACAAGAAAGAACAGCTGAAAAGTTATGATTTAGCAGCGTAAATGAAGTCAAGGTATTTATGCAAATATTTCTGGATTTGAGCTTAAAGAAGCGCAACCAAATTTGAAGATCTTGAGAATTTCATAGGCAAGCCAATAAAAATCTGAAAAAATAGAGATTGTTTTAAACTAAGCTCATACAGATTATAAAACTGCCTTGTTTGCTCGCTTAACTTCTCCTTTATTATTTTCTAAATCTATCTCCTTTTGTTAGTTAGTCTCTCTGCATATCACTCTAAATTTCTCAATTTTCGATACATCCATCCAAAACTGCTGCTCTTTACAGTGAGATAATAGCTTAATATGGACTCATTTATAATTCAATTTCATTTTTTTTAAATCACATATAATATACAATAACAAATTGAGGTTTTATTTGTTTTAAAATATCAACAAGTCTTGATAGCTCTACAACATCAAATTAAATTTTTACAACACTAAGCCATTTCAAGTCGAAATATTTGAAAAATATTTGCGAGTATATCGCAACTATCGATTAGAAAGGATGCAAGGATGCCATAGATAGAGCACAGCGATTTCATGTTTCATATTGCTTAATTCCAGCTGCTATCGGGAAAAGCGCCTACTTGGCAAAAGTAGAGAAAAAGTGAACTGAAGCAGAAAATTATATTGAATGATAATTATAATATAATATAATTTTCCGACTTGACTAGATATATATTATACAAAAAACAAATGATTATTACCAGCAGCCATAAATAAAATATTAAGCCATAATTAATTCAAGGCCAACTTAAACAATTTATTAGTCCTAGCATATTTTGGTTGAGCCCAATCATGACTTTGGATAATATTTGCCAGCCTTCTGCATATGAAATTGAATATTTATGAGGCTTATTTTGTATATCAGTTTCATGCCTAGACAGGCAGTTGAAGCATGTAGTCTTCCTGCTGCCGTTGCCAGTAAACTCGATTTCGGGTAACTTCAAATCATGGTCGGTAAGACCATGTAAGTATCCATGGATTAACTACCAAAAAGTCGCGAAGCACTTGAAAATCACAATTTTAATTAGTTTCGCACTTTTCGTGGCGGCTTTTGCGGTTTTCTGTTAAATATTAAAATGAAAATCATTTGTCTTAAGCGACCACAAAGGCATAGTCTACGCACATTGCACACACGCGCACACACATTCACACACATATATATATCCAAGTATAACCACAGAACAATCTGGCGCCGCAAAGTAGGCTCCCGGCACATAGGCGACAACTAAATGAAGGTACCTGACGAAGTGAAACAGACGTTAAAATTATGCAAAACTAACAAGCAAACAAGGAACTCAGCACTTGGCGGGAGTGCTCGACTAGGAGATATTCCGAGCAGACAAGTATTCTACCGTATATATATAAAAGTTCCAACTTAATTTATTTGGGCACATTTTGCCAAGGAAGAACACAGGCTCCAAATCCCGAAACTTGCTATCGACTGAAATCGATTTAAAGTCAAAAAAGTTATCGATAAATTGAATTAGCAACTTCCTATTTGAGTTTGTATTTATTATCGTAAATAAAAAATTTCCCTAATGAATATTAACTTGATAACAAATATTCAAGCTATAAAACTTAATTTAGTTGTTGACATGATTTACTTTTTATTAATGACTTAACTTGTTGGACATAATTATTGTTCATTTGCCCCACTGTGCAAAACCAAATAATTTAATCAGCTGTCATTTGTTGTGTTCTCACTGTTGTTTTTGTTGTTGCGGTGGCTTTCCTTTGACTGTAAGCTATATACCCTATACGCATGACAATGGAGAGTAGAGGCGTTGCGCACCGCAATAAATAAAATTCGAACTGAGGCACACTCAAAGTTATACTAGACAAGCTTATCCTCGTCTATCGATCTATTGCTGGCTATCGATTATTTCAATATCATATTTCGCAGATTCTCATTGCATTTGGCTATAGGATATCTGCCAGTCGCACACTCAGGATTGGGCCGCTCTTCATTATTATTATTTCATCTTTCATCACGTTCTTTTTCCACGTTGATAAATATGAAGATAAATATTTCACAAAAGCAGATATCATAATGAAATTTCAGTTTTTTCTTCCCTTCTTTTTATTTTTTTTTTTTTGTTGGCTGCGCATTTTCTTGTCACTTGTTTTTCGCTCCTTTCGCTGTCGCCTTAAACGTTAATTAATATTTATGTCCAATGCCATAACTATCAAGTGAATATTGTTGCGCTTTATCCATTATTGTGGTTGACCTGAAAACGGACCTCATTACGTAAGCATTAAGAATTTATCAAGTGACGATGGCTAGACAAGATACATTTATAAGGAGATATTTATAGCTACAAATAGTTAATTGACTACCTCGCAGATACATAATTGAGTACCTTAGAGATACTACGAAACGATACTGAAATAGAGCAAAACTTATTCAAGACTTTAAATTATTTGTGGGCGAATATTGATTAGATTGAGGAATAATAAATTAATATTCGACTAGATATTGGCTTGAGCTCAGACCGTATAATATTGGACTCATACAGACCTAAGACTATTCATGAATGACAAATAATATTAAATATATATCTCATAGCTATGGCTAGCTGAAATATGCTACATATGCATTTTGCTGACGAGCGAGCGCCAAAGTATCTGAAGCCCATCGATAGGCACTTTTATGACTAATGCTGATTGTCACGATCGATGACAAGCTGCACGCTGTATACACATAATCGCTGGCTACGTGCAGCTGCGCTGTCCTAGAAGGCAAATTAACATAGAGTCATGCATTTTATGCACGGCTGGCGATTGCACATGTTTGGCAAGGCAATCGAAGGCAAACAAAAAGCTGATGCTGCTCCCATATACATATACATAGTAGGTGCAAGAGGTCTTGCTGCTGCTGATGCTGCAGTCTGCCGAGCGGCAGCACGTGATTCTCATTTCAAAATTGATTTCGATTTGCCTGTGAGCTGTGCCTGCTGTAAATGCAATTGATTTGGCAATAGACTAGTCAAAGCCAGGCTAGAATTTCAAAGTTTGCAAGTGGGGCAATCGCTGGCAAACGGCGTCGTCTTCGCAGATTAATATTTGCTCAGCGCCAATGCAGCGCATTGAGACACGCAGTTAGCTGATAAGAAAAAAAAAAGAAGAAATGTGAGCAAAAAAAAATAAGTAAACAAATAAAAATAAACAAATAAGCAAACAATAATAACAGAGTCTGCTTGAAAGTCTCGTTGTTCTCTGCATCTACGCATTTGGCCCGCGGCCCATATGCTGCCTGGGCCACTAGACAAAATGGTTACAATTCAAATAGGATTTGTATTTGTTTGCCTTTTGGCTGAGCTGCGTTTGCTTTTCCGGCAAATAAATTGCAAGAGAAACTCAACTAAAACCCTCACCTGCCGGGTTCTCTCTCTCTCTATCTCTCTCTCGCTTTCTCTTTCTCTCTGTGTGTGTGTGGGCGCGCGGCACGCGGCATCCCAAAAGTGTTGGGCAAATATTCGGGGCCAGTTAGTTAGAACGCTAATTTGATGTGCTGCGAGAGTATCTTTCGGATACAGTGCCAGTTTGCGGCCAGCGTACGGCAGCGCATTAGCAATATCTAGTCAAATATTTGGGCACACGCGGCGTATGAGTAATGTGTGCCAACATGCCACGCGATGCCCGCTGACAGAGATGAAGCTCACAGTGGCGTGTGGCAAGAGGCAATCCCCAAAACAGCGAACGTCCGTCCGCCCAGACAGAAAGTCAGAAAACTAAAAACAAAAGGTAAAATAGATCTCGCTGTAGGTCCTAAAGCATTTCTGCGTCACTTTGTTTATGCAGTTGTCCATTCACTTATCTGAAATTACTGCTCTCCGGCGGACCCCACTCAAAATGATTATTATGATAAAATTGCAGCTTATTGCCGAGCTGTGCCATGTTTCCAGGTGTTGTGGGATGCGCCAGTTGTTGACTTAGGACAACTCAGCTGGCACTCAATGGAGGGCCGGGTCTCAAGTGTTTCGTCTTCTTTTTCTGCCTCTTCCTCTGCTTTCATAATGCCAACAACTTAAGTCGTTCCTGCCACCACGGCAATTGGAAGACCGCAGCATGCCAAAGATGAGACCTTCCGAGAGCACTTGAAGACATTACATAATGCTGTGGAGTCGATGTGAATGTGAAGAATTGTGAATTTAAATTTCAGACTCAACCTCCAGCTATAACATATCATCTGGCATATCCGAGTTGCTATAACAACAGATTTCAGCTCGAATTCGAGTGGCATACGTTACTGAGCCCAGGGCTCGATAATGATGGACAAAAGACGTAATCAAGACAAATAGAGGTAATTCCTGTTGCGCTCTGCCACTGGAGCCGCAGCCTTGGGGCTGAAAGTCCTTGGATCCATTGCCGCTGTCACGCTTGCAACATATTTGTTTAGGTCTCAGCGCTTTTTTTGTTGCCATGCCTGGTTTATCTCTATCTATCTCTATGCCTGCCTACGTGTGCGTGTGTGGGCTCATGTTTTTTTATTGTCGCCAGCAATGATTTTCTTATGGGATACACACATGACCAACTGTCCGCCCAGGCAACTAACAAAAAAACAAACACAAATACAAAACACAAACACAAATACAAAACACAAATACAAACACAAATATAAAGACAAGCCAGCAAAGAGCTAACCAGCGTGCCAGGCTAGGCCTTACCCACCTACCCCCTGCCAGGAACAACATCTGGTTCATTGTATTGCAGTTATTGTATTTGAATTGGACAACTAATGTAAATAATACATCACATACCGTACGTGCCCCAGGATTATGTTGAAGTTTCAGTTTAACAGATTTCGTATTTATTTGGCTTTTTATTAACTTCACCAGCTGCAGGAGAGAAAGTATCCGTGTTGTGTGCGTTCGCCACATTTCATATTATTTCGCTTGAAGCAAAAGCTTCGCTGGCGAGTGCTTAAATGATATAGACAGATACAATTTAGTCTTCGGCTGGTCTAGAGAGAAGCGTGAAGCTCTAAATTTGAGCGCATTTTCTATTCGATATTAATCGATAGCAATATCTACTAAGTTGGCTATTTTTGCCGACTTAGAGAAAAATATATATACATTTTTTATAATTTATAAGTCTCCCTGCCCAGCACCCATCCAGCAGCAGTAGCTTTGTCATCCTCTGCTTGGTCTTAGCAGAATCCATAAAAAAATGTGCGCCTGTAGGTCTATCATCACTGTCCTCAAGCTATAGACTTGCTGTCCCAATATCAACCTAGAGTGTAGAGAGACGACCACGTTGCCTACGTGCCCTAGTCGATCGGGCCAACTTGTCAATATGTCCCGCTAAAGACCATCTGTCACAGGCTCTCAACTGAATGTAGATGGTGTGGCCCACTCCTGAGAAACTACACCACTAGGTCTTGGTGGTAATCCTTTTCAGCGCTGATGCTAAACTCAATTGATGTTAAGTACTTCTGTTTATCCATATGCACGCATTAGAACTAATCGACTTTCTAATTGGAGGTCTGCTTTTGTGGCTAGACACTTGCGCTCGATTTGGCCAAATCCTTTATAATGTTAGAACGCCCTTATGACCATTTCGGCTAATCCGATGTTTATTTGGCCATTGATTAATGTGCGGTGCCAACGAGCCCGCAAAGGTCGTTGCCAGAAAGTCTTCAATCATAGTTTGCTAGCTGGCCGTGCCCTCTGCATCTTCTTCATATGTTTCTTTGCTGCTGCTTTTTATACCCTCAGCCCATTAAAAATGGGAAATCAGTGTATAATGGTTTTGTGCAAATCTATGTAAAAAGCGAAAAGAGGCGTGTCCGATCCTAGAATGCTGATTCAGCCCTGTCCTTCTGTCTGCCTGCCCATTAACCGTGTGTATACAGGCATCGAGCTGATTCAAAAACTATGATCGCATGAGCGAATCAGGGTATCTAACAGTCGAATATGCCCCGCCAATGTTTGCATACTTGTTGGCTATGTGTGTGGATGAAAATACTTCTGGCCTGTTAAGGGTTTATTTATGCATAAAATTTATAGCATATAGCACAAGCATATTTGTGTCATTAGCCGCAAATTTTTGACCCATTTGTCATTAGGCTCGACTGTGGGGGATTTGCATAAGACAAACACACGATTGCCTCGTGTATGCATGTGTGTATGTGTGTATGTATGTGTGCGTGTGAGCGTGTATTTGCTGTCCTGCTAAATGTGTGACCGACAAGATTTATCAAGTAATAACAGACATTTCGGACAACCCATAGACCCATTAGTCACACACTGTTTGACATCGTCTGGAAATATCATTTTAATCACAGACCAGAGCTAGCTGCTACTATTCCCTATTTCATCTGCTGGCCTCTGAATAGCCATTGTCTTTGACGAAGCGGCTCCTGTACAGTCTGCCCAGAAACTCTTTACACAATGCGAAAAATCAATATTTTTCGATTGCAGTTGCCCATATTTTGGCTATTTATTTAAATAAACTAAATATTTTTAATGCCAAGCTGTAACAACAAATTTGGGGTTAATTATAAAATTATAAAAAAACAAGTAAGAAAACTCTAGTCGACGCGCCCGACTAGGGGATACCCTAATCCCACCCCCCCATAGTTTTCTTAATATAGTCCATAACTCGTATGTACAACCATATCACGCAACTTAAGTATGTGCCAATGGTACTAAGAATGTCGATCAAAGAGGAATTATGCAAACAAATTCGACACACAGATTATGCCAGCACACTTTTGCAAGCTCACAAGAATTGTTCCGTTACTATTAAAGAAGAAGAATCGAAAACATATTCGCACAGCGACACACAGCGCCAGCGACTGCGACACACAGCGGCGAGCGGCAATTGGAAGTAGGTAGCAAAAACAATTCGAACACAATTCGACCCAAACTCAAAGGCAATTGCGGTTCTTAGAAAATTTGTTCGCGAGCATTTGCATGTATGTGTGCACATGTATACAAATTGAACATGTATAAGCGCCACCTGGTCTGTGTGCGCTTGCAGTTCAATCGCTGTTGATCTAGCCAAACATTTTGTTTAATAACTTTTGTGTTTATCAACGGATTTTGATGAAACTTTCACCATATGATTTAAATAATTGATTTAGTTTTCAAAAAGACCAAACACCATATATATTGCAACTGAAACTAATTTTCAAAATTGTGGGGAAATTTGGGGCCGGTATCCAAATGTAACAAAAACCGAAATTGGTAAAAATACACATAAAGGTACATGCGAAATTTAGAGTCTCTAGCTCTTAAGATAAAAAAGATAAAAAATCATAACTGTTTTTTCATATGGTTTTAAATCGATAACAAATATTCAGGAATAGTTATCGATTTTCTGAAACAAACTCGATATGCGCGCCCAATATACGCGCCTAACAAAAAAAAAATTCAAGTCTCTAGCTCTTATAGGTTCTGAGATCGACGCGTTCATACATACGGACGGACGGACGGACAGACAGACGGACAGGGCTCAATCAACTTCTCTTGTCGTCCTGATCAAGAATATATATACTTTTGAGGGTGTGGCACGCCTCCTTCTGCCTGTTACATACTTTTAACAAAAACATTATACCCTTTTTTCCCATTTTCAATGGGATCAGGGTATAAAAAATTATAAATTTGAAAACGGGTGGGATAATAAACAACAAAAACTAAGATTACACAAGTTTCAAGCTGTCAATAAATTCTTTACAAATCGCCCAAATCGATGCTTTGACAATATAAAGCCCGACAATTAGTCATAAGCCTCTTGGCACGAGGAATCTATTCTCACTACCAATTGCCCAATTTCTCGCCAGGATTAGCCCTCTAACCGATATTTTAGTATAATTTTCGAGTTTCTACATATGTAGATGTTCTTTCCCTTAGTCAACATGAGACACCAGGCTCATCATTTTGTATACCCTGATCCAAGTCAAGTTGTTTCAGAAAATCGATAACTATTCCCGAATAATTGTTATCGATTTAAAGCCATATGAAAAAGAAAGGCATAAGTAGATGAATATAGGAGACTGAAGAAATGTGCAAAAAATCCAACGGCTCTCGCGATATTCGTCATTGTATGCAGAATTATTGAAGCATACGCAGACTTTTGCTGCGTCTTTTTTCGGTAAAGCTTTTTGTTAGCAAATATTTAAGTAAACAATGCAATGCAATAAACAATATACAATGTATAACTTGAGCGGAGAGACAGCGTCCTATAAGTGACAGGCGACTCAATATGCTGTCAACTCTTTCTGCTCACTTTTGACCTTTCTCAATTACTAATGAAGACATGCTGCTGCCTTACATGTTGACTCACATGTAAAATATATTTATGACTTAAAACCCAAATACATGATACAGTCATTAAACAAATTTATTATTTCAATTCAAGCTTAGCCGAGTCGAACAATATGTATATTTGATGTTATAGATAAATAATTTTTATATATGCAAGTACATAAATGAGATGCGTTTCTGGACAACAGTTGACCAGTTGACAGCTCTAGAATATTTGGTTTCAATATAGTTAATAAAGTTAGTTCAAAAAATAAATATACATAGTTAATTCACGTAATTTCAAGTGAAGTTTACTTATTTTTATGCCAAGCGGCATAAACAAATTTTGAATAAATTTATAAAAAAAAATTAAGTGAAAAATAATATTGCTCAAGAGCTTAAGGAATAATATGATGTAGATAGATATGCATGATGATATTATGTATGAAAATTTATGTATGCATATATAGTATATATATATATATATATATATAGTCCAGATTTTGCATACTCAGAGCAAAGTATCTTCACTCATGTATGTACAGACATGCATATGTGTGTATGTATGTATTTAAGTATATAAAACTTATGTTTATATATTATGTATAAATACTTAAATGTATTCTCTAAGCTCTAGCTATCACCCACCTGCAACACGTAAGCTTGTTACTGCATGTATGCGAAAGATAACTCAGTTTTTCATACGTGCATTTTATGCATGTATGTATGTATGTACATAAGTGTGAATTTAGAAGTGAGTACTCAGATGCTATGATAAGTGAATAATCATCGAAAACATTAAGAAAACTAGCAGCAGCTATCACGGAAGATGTAGGAATTACGATATGTGCACTCAGTACCCAGCAGTCAGTAAAGTGGGTGCAAAGCGGAGATGTGGCAGTTGCATGTAACAAGGATTAGGAGAGCGATAGCGTGGATGGGGCAATGAACAATGATTGATTGTATTATGGAATCCATAACAACAGGCCGGGCGTAACAAATCTGTAATGCAAACACGAAGCACTCGTGGCCAATGTGTCGTATGAGAGATTACATGCAATCATTTTTGCAATCAGGCAAACGACAAGAGACAAGAGACATCCGACCGACCGACCGACCGACCGACCAACTGCTGGCTGACTGACTGACTGAGTGCATGCTGAAATAGTTATTACATTTAAAATAAATGACATTTAAATTGAAGCTTAGACAGAGCGTGACAGGAGCAAACAATAAACAGAGACAACGAGAACAAATATGAAAGAGAAACAGCACACACTCACACACATCCCATGCGAGCCTTGTCAGCGGCAGTTGGCTGGGCTAATGCCCAACGATTGCATTGCCATAGCCATAAGAGCACAAGTATATTGTCATTTGATTAGATTACAACGCAACTTTCTCTCTCCCACTCTGTCTCCCTCTCTCTCTCTTAGTCCCTCTCTCTCTCTCTCTCTCTCTCTAAGTATATGTGCTTGTTGGCTTGTAAGCTGTTGATCTAAAAGCAAGGACAACGGCTCTTGAGTGCCAGTCCCGTTGATATCCCATCAGCAGCTGCGACACAGACTCTCTCTCTCTCGCTCTATCTCTGACCACTTCTTCTACTTTTACAGACATTGACAGCAAACTCGGACAACTCCATGGGCAGCCGCAGTCCGCAGTCTAACGTCAGGAAGTCATCACCATCGCCGGCGCTTTGCCTCTGCGCCTCTGCAAAATTTCATTTTCAGCTTCTAGCAACCCCAAGCCCTGACTCAGGCGACTCAGGGTCTTTAAAATTTCATTTACATTTACATGAGCATGCGGCTGGGCTGACAATCCGGATACATCTTGGCATTGTCGCTGTCTCTCTCCCTCTCTCTCTGTCTGTCTGTCTGTCTGTCTGTTAGCAGCAGCTGCTGCTGCACGGACTGATGCCCCATTTGATTGTCACTCTTGAACTGTTATCATATTGTAAGGACAAATTAATTGTAAAGTCATGTAATTGTTTGACAATGTTGGCCCCAAATCATAAGTCTTTCTGGCCAGCAGGCAGCCACATGTACCTATGCAGTTGCCAGGCAACATGGCCACAGTCAGACAGCCAGACAGCCAGACATCCTGACGGACAAGCACATACATATGACGGCAAGAACGTCGACGACAGCCCACAAGTTGTCATAATCATTTTGTATATTCGAGTGTAACTCAATTAGCTGACAAGCGCTTCAATATGCCTTCCATTTGGATTTAACTACAAGTGTGTATTACGGCTGCTCCATTGTAATCTAGAAATGCAAATACGATAAGTACAATTTGCAATATTGTCTACCTATATGCTTATTACACAGAGATTGAAATTGTTACCAAACTGCCGCACCTGCCTAGTGTGTTTACACATGCAGAAAACTTGATTTAAAGTTTTTTAACCAGGACGAAAGCACGAGTCAGCAGTGCCCGACTATCAAATACCCGGAACATCATTTTAAGCCGCTTATCTACATAGGTATGTATGTACATGAAAAGCAAGTCGTACATGCATAAGCAATCAATGTGCAAGCTCAGCCTCGGGCTTCACTGTAATTGAATAACTTAACTTGATCATATTTCAGGCATGATAAATACCGATCAAGTACATATATGCCATATGCATCTACTACAAATTCTAGCGCCTTTAACACATATTTTCATAAAATGTTTATATCCTAATTTGGTGCGAGCCACCAAAAGAGTCTGTAAAATGTCTTAAATAATTAAATAATAAATAATAAAATTAAATAATATTTATATATTTATATATTTCACATGCAAATATGTGTTAACATCAGAAAAGCAAATAAAATTATATTTTCACAAAAAATTTTAATGCACTTATTTTGATTTAATTTCATTCAAATATTGTCAAATCAAATCCCATAAACAATTTGTGCAGTCGCATAATCCTAGCAGAGCTGTTGAGTATTAATGGGGCTAACAGACATTTAGCCACATAATTAACGGGGCCAGTGCGGGAGATACTCGGCTAAGGATTATTTATTATATTTACGCCTGTTTTAACAGATACCGCGGTCGCAGCGGAGACATGCACGATGGCATGTACATACATGAGCATACATGAATATTATCTGAAAACTGTTTTTGCCAGCCAATGGCATCATTAACAGCAACAACAAACGGCATTTGGGACAATCATTTTTGCCGCTTCCGCTTCCGGTCACCCACACACACGCACGATATAAATGATATGACGTGATTACACGCACACATACATGTATAAGCTTGTATGCATGTGTGCTTGTGCCTGTGTGTGTGTACACATTTCGCTGGAAGCGAGAGTTCGAAACGATTAATTATCAAATTGTTTTGTTCGTGATTGTCTTTTGTGCCCTCTGCCCTACGCCCCGATAAGCACAAGGATAACAATAATTATGCTGGCTGCCGCCTGCATTGCCCATACCCTCCACATGCGTATATGTGTGTGTGTGTGTGTGTGTGTGTGTGTGTGTGTGGGTGGGTGTGTCTGTCCGTGTAACATGTTTGCTTATGCCTAAGTGTATTTTCAACTCAATTTAATGCCATCCTAATTGGCCCCTAGCCTTTCCAATTGCCCCACTTGCATTCGATATTGAATTTTGTCAGCACAAAATTTAAGCGCAGCAAATCTTAAGCATTTGGAATTCATTCAATGGAATGCAAAATATTAGTTTCAATTATCCAGCTAAAAACTCTAAAGTAAACTTCACATTTCTAAATTCAAATTAGATTTTTTTTTATAACATTTATTTTTATACACACCTAAGCTATATATATATATATATATATATTCATGGACTGACATATGCTTCGCAAAGTCTATATACACTTTCATATAATACATGGCAGCATCACTTGAATGAAACTCGAAAACTTTTCAAATTAAATTTTTGTTTTGGCATTTGAGACACATCAATTCTGACTGACATTGTTTTCATTTAAGAATTTGTATTGGAATCCATTTGTATTTAGCTTTTTAATTGCTGGCGCGAAGTGGGCAAGAGAAACAGTAACTGAAACAGTAACTGAAACAGAAACTGAAACAGAAACAGAAACAGTAGCAGTAGATAGAGCATCGGCATTTGCCAAACTGGACAGCTGCAAGGGTGTGGGGCGGTGGCGACGCGACCAGAAGATGGACCCACATCAATGGGCTGTCAACGCGTCCGAATCGTTATGGCCATCACAGAATGCTCTTTTGTTGTCCATTTTAATTGCATGGCCAGAGTCATGCATTTTTCAAGTCATCAGCATTTCAATACACATCAACCCACACTCACACACACACATACACATATATATGTGCTTTCATATCTTTTTTTACTGCGAATAGAGCGCGTGCCTAGAAGTTTAACGCTCGTTAGTTTCACAAGCTCAATTTCTGGCATGCTAAAAAAGAAATTTTCAAAAAGCAGCATGTGCTGCACTCTCCTAAAAAAAAACAGGCAGAAAATACCCTGGAAAATATGCACTTGATGACTGACAATGACCAATCCTCTGCTTTTACAGCATCACAGTTTTTAGTCACTTCTCTTCGCCCACTCTGTGCTTACGGACTGAATAAGCAACTCATTCTCACTTAGCAACAGGCGGGACAACGTGATAGCTCGGTATATCTTTTTCTTTATCTTTCTCTCTACAATTTATATATATCTCTTGCTCTTTCTCTCTCTCATTATGTCTCTCTCAATTTTCTGTCTCATTATATTTCTCTATCTATTTCCGTCCTACTCTCGCCCTATCTATTACTCTCTTTTTCATCAAGGAAATACGGTCGGATGGACGGACGGACAGTTAGTATGGCAAACGGACGTCAGATGAACGGGCAAAAAGATAGGCAAAGAGGCGGACGAGCTCATGATCGGACAGAGTGACTTCGTCTCAGCTTCTCATCCAGATCAAGAATAAATAAAATATGTTTTTGCATGCGCTGCGATTGTTGGCGAGTATCTGAAGTTATCTCACCCTACAAGTGCTGCAAGTATAGGAATTGATAGATCACTCCAGTCAACTGTAGCTCAATTCCTTTAGACTCCAAAGAGGTAGACCATATAGGAATTTTGGCACTACTATTGTAAATCAGTCAGCCTTCATTAGCGCTCGGAATTGTTTATCCCAATGACATATTCGAGCAGTCGGCGCCTCTAGTCCGCAATAAACTTAGTTATGGTTTTGATGAGGATGAATGACGACACTTGCTTAACGTTTCATGCACTCGCACAGAGTATCTGTATGTAGTATAGGAATTATCATTTTATTTGTCAAATCTGCATAAATTGTCAGAGCCATGCATCAGCTAATTTTTGATTGTTTCTGTTTGTTTTTGTTGCTTTTTTTTATTATTGTCAAAGTTTGCTCTTTGAAGTGCTTTTTCACTTGATATACGCATGCAGACACGCATATAAGCAAATGCGAGAATGTATGTCTCGAGTGGGTGCCTGTGCAAGCCACAGTCTTCTTATACCGTCATAGCCTTTTGAGTTTTATGTGTCAGCCGAAGCCTATATAGGGTCTGTTGGTATATAATTCTTTTTATTGCTCCCGTTGCTCGTTCTTTGAGTAAAGTGAGTATATCGAGTCTATGTCAATGATAATGACTTGGGTTTTGCTTATCGTTTTGCAATAGAGGCATGACAAGATATTCTATAGATCGTACAGAAATTATTGATCCACGAGTTAAGTTAACTGGGAATCAGAAATTATTTTTTTTTTAAATTTAGGTGTTGGGATCAACAAGCTTTGCAGTTGCTCTCAATACCCACAAGTAATAGATCATGAATATTTTTATGAACGTGTATTGAGGGGCTGATTGTGCCCGACTGACAATGCTTTTGCTTTCTATACCCTGTCTGAAAATCTTTCTGTGAATGGGTAATGCAACGTGCGCACAAGGATCATTGATGCATGAGTTTCTAAAAGAATCTTTAGACTATAGCAATCTCTCTGATTTATTTGTTCTCTCTCTCTCCCTGTCTATCTCTATCTTTCTCTTTCTCACACTCATTTTAGCTAATATACTTACCAGTTCTAAGTTGATTTTTATATTCATATAAATTTATCATTCACTGCAATATTTTAATTTATCTAAATATGTATTCTTCTCTCCTTCAGTTCATGTCTGTAGCTACAGGGTATTTGTCGGTCACCACAGATTTCCTGTTACTGTCTTTATTTTGGTTTTTGCTTGCTGTGATTACTGTGTAGCGCCGAGACTTGCTTTCACTCATATGTTAATGTGCTGCATTTCGTAACCGCTTTTTCGCGCAGTGTTCCCACTGCGTATGTAAGTATATTCAAAATTTAATTAAATCAACATACATAAATAAAGAAATAATTTTGTTTGACGCTACGCATTGCGCGAATACCCGAATTCAAATACAAAGTGAAAACATTATCAACAACGGAGCGAGGAGTTCCACGGAAGTGGCCCGATGTCGATGTCGACGTCGACGTCGATGCTGATGTTGGGGCGAGCGATGTGCTGTCCTGAGTAATGCTGTCGCTTTCGTTTCTGGTTCTGGTTCTGGTTCTGCTTTTGCTCCTACTTCTACTTCTACTTCTGCTTTCAGTTTCAGTTTCACTTTCACTTTTGCTTTTGCTTTTGATTAACATATTTCTTTTATCTGAAGACCCACAACTGTAACGGAATCCGGGTGCGAGGCGCGAGGTGCGAGTGGGCGAGTTGCCTTTGTACACATGCAAGCATAATATTGAAGTTATGAAAATATTTAAAAACATTTTCCAACGGCGCCGACAGCAAATCAAAATATTTACGCACTGCCACATATCGCCGCACATAATATATTCATATATATATATATATATATATATATATATATATATTTTTATATATATGCAAACATAGCATCTACAATTTACTCACACCGAGCGCATTTGTCACTCAACTTCTACAAAAAGCAACAAAATTTGGTCACGCCAAACGAAAAGTTTTTCAATTAAAGCTAAAATAATAAAGGAAAAACAAATAGAAAATTAATTCCATGGACAATATCTGTTACTGACTAGAACTTAGTTTCATCTCTTTAATAATATATCAAAAGCCATAACTAACTTTCAAGCCTTGTGCACTATAGCAGCAGTTACTTTATTTAGTCCAAGGCGAATATGAGCGAATAGCAGATGAAGTGCTCTATATATATTTAATATATTTAAAAGAGTATTTGTTTACTGAACTGAATCGATTTTTATCGATTTCGTGAAAAGTTATCGTTTACTAAATAAGCTTGTGCCTAGATTGAAGATAATATAAAGATAGACGGATGGAAGGACATATGGACAGATAGGACTAGAACGACTGGTAAATGATATAGGGTATACTAGAATACATATAACTATTCAAAATATGACTTATATTATTTATGAATATGCTTATATATATATTTTTTAATACATATAAATGTGTTTTTTTTTTTTTTTTTTTTTTTTTAACTAAAAAAACGGCTTATCTCCAGACAATTCCTAGCTGAACTTTTCGCTTCGAACAGGGTATGCGTGCAGTCGTGAGCGGCGTTCCCAATTTCCCAGTGGCCTGTTGTGGCACTTTGTTTATTTTAAACGATTATTCCGCTTCATTACCGTTAAATCGCTTAGGCGACAGCCTTTTGTATGTGTTTCCATCAGCTTTGCCTTATTTTGTTCAACTTTTGTTCTCCTTTATTTTGCTTTTTTTCTTCGTTTTTCGGTTTTTTTTTTTTTTTTTTAATTTAAAGGTATTATAGATTATAGACTTTGTCCCTGGTCCAACACAATTTAGTGGTTCACCAAATCAATATGCCATTGATGCCCCAAGTGCTTTTGAACACACACAAATTGAAAATCTATATCAATTGAGTTATGTAAACTTGTCCGCCGAAAGGCCTTAAGAGATAAAAACGAAAAGCTTTTATCTAGATAAAATAGTTAAAAAGGATTATCTATTGTCTGCACAGCGAATGAGTGATAAATCAAGAGCAAAGACATGAAACGGCTACCAATACTCGTTCACAGTGTAAGCAGAGTATATTATATAGTTGTCTTTATAGAGTCTTCATTTTAAATATGTTATTTTATGTATATAAATATATATATATTTATATATATAAATAAAAAAAAAATATATATATATATATATATATATATATATGCATGCTAAAGAATAGTAGCTATATCTTGTATTGCTTTATAGCTATAATATATTTTCATTGTGTGGAAAATCTGTGGCAAATCGAGATTTAATTTATTTAAAGTTGTTGATAAAGTAGGAGTAATAGAGCTACATATAGAGATAGTGATAGATAAAGTTCAATAAAGCTTTCGATAGATTTGAAGTACAAAAGTTTGCTAAAAAGCTGAGCTAATGGAAACCTTTTCCAAAACAGAGCGAATTTCCATATAGAAATCTATTTTGTATTGTAAGCCACATCAAGGAGTGGACACATGTGGCATGTGTGTGTGTGCGTGTGTGCTCGTGAGCTGTTTCATAAAATAAAAATGTTGTTTACAACTCGAGTTTTATGAAATGTGAAATGCGAGATGTGAACGGCATGGTAACTACCCTAGGCGGCACATAAATAATGGCAAGTGCAGTTTCAAATCGTCCACTAATGGAGGTGCTCCATTGATGATGAGGCAAGAAAATCGCCGCCACTTTATGTTGCATAATATATTGACTTCGCCTGGTGGTTACACCAAGCAGGCAGCCACTGTGTGTGTGTGTGTGTGGGGCGGAGGAGTATGCTTGGTATTTGTTGGGTGGGAAAGCGGGGCTTGGTTGGGGGCTGCTTGAAGGCAATTGGCAAACATTCTAAAAGTTATTCGGCAGCTGCTCTTTGTGGCGCATCGTACATACATTTGAGTGCTGTTCCGCTGCTGTTATTGTTATTGTATATTATTATTATTATTATGATTATTGTTATTGTTTTTGCATTTTAAAGCAAATGGACTTTTATGCGTTTTCCTGTATGTGTCTATCTCACACACACACTCGCGCCGTCTCTCTTTCTCTCTCGCACACCCAAATTAGCCCTGAATGATTTTGGCTGTCTTTTGCTGTACAATTTGATGCGCCTTTAACTGCCTGTCCGTCGCCCATCAATTTTACTTACTGTACAGTCAGTCCTCTGAGCGTTCGCATTCGCATTCGTATTCGCGCACATAAAAACACAAAATTTCCGCATAAATTACCAGCTCAACATCCTCTGATGGCCTTTCTTCTGCCACTTGCCAGTTGCTGCTCGGTTTTGGCATACGTAATTGATGCGTTTATATAAACATATATTTCTTTATTGAAAGCTGCTCTTCGTGCTGCCGGATATTATTAAATCTTAAATTGAATATCCTGTCACAAGTGCATAGGCAAAGCTGTTTTTAATTCTACATTATCCAAAGATATTCCGGTTTGCCGAGCTGGTTAATAATTCTAAAATTAGGGCAACCAAGAAAAGTATCGAATCGATTTTTAGAATCTAAATTTCAAGTATTTATTATGATTTTATGCCTAAGGTAAAGTAAATACAATGCAATGCGGGGTGTGCTCAAAAAGTAACGCGAATTAAAGATTTATGCTAGTTAAGGAAATTTTGAATTTTCTTCTGATGAAAATGAAGAAATTCGATTTACTTCTGATGAATGTGAAGATACACCTAGTACCTCACATATGTGAAAAAATTCGTCTCATTCGACGGCTCAGTTTTACGAGAGAAACTCAAGAAGACATAAATAGAAAATTTAGGGAGTTTCTTGAATTGGGCAACCTCTTGGGCTAAGTATATATCATTTTATAAGCATTACTTTCAAAAGACCAACACAGATTTTCATGAATCAAGCAAAATATGTAAAGATGGCAAAAACCCCGCAAACTCTTTAGGCAAGCCTCGTAGACATATATATACAATGATATGTCTACCTATCATGGACTGCAGATACGGCCAAGTCATAGACTTCATATCTAGCTTGAGCTCGAAACAATATGTTTATCTAAAAGGCAATTAAATTTGACAATTGTTGTCGGACATTCATTTAGATGATTCATTTCTGATTTTTTTTTTTCAGCTTTCTTTTCGTTTTTATAATGTGAGCGTGGAGCACAGGTGGCGGGAGGTACAGCAACAAAGCAACAGAAGCAGCCCAGATAAGGCCATAAAATATGATATACGCCAAGGGCTTAGAAAGTGTTTTACGTGCGTTTTATGACATGACATGACCCCGGCCAACAGCAAACAGCCAACAGCCTAGCCTTGGTTTGTCAAATGTGACCTACATATATATATATATATATATATATATATATATATATATGCACATACTCAGTGGCGAGAACTAGAAATGCCCAAGCTAAACACTCTTAGCTCTCAGCCAAAGTCGAGCTATTGATGATTAGCGCTGACCTCTAACCTTGAGGCGGCTGATAAGCCGCAGCGCACCAAATGTAGAACTACGCATTGAGGCATTGATAACAATGCGAATTTCTTGCTGCTCACAGTCGCGATCCAAATTCAAAGCGTCGCACACGTTTGAGGCTCTGCCAAAATGAAACTATTGCAAATTGTGCTGCTCTGCCTGGGCCTGTGGCTCTGCCTGTGTGTGATTCCTGGGAGCGCGCGACGGCTGGAGCGTGAGGCCAGCGCGGCGCCCGAACCCGAGCCCGAGCCGGCTCAGAATACGGAGCTTGAGGCTGACCAGATGAAGCAGTCGACGCAGTTTGTATCGGACGCGACGACCACCGCCAAACCGCTGGGCATTGTTTCCATCAAGTCGCGAGCCATCGCCATGGATCGAGCGCTGTGCCAGGAGCAGTCACGCTATCATCCTCACTACCCCAAGTGCCATCAGTACTGCAAGCGACTCGACCACTGGATTGGCCAGTGCTGGCGCGAGAGCTGTCACTGCATCTCCTGAATGCGTTACAGTTAAGCCTCCAGCTCCAGTTCCAGTTCACCATCTGATGCAGCCTCGCTCTCAGCTGCTACCAGTTCCAGTTCCAACAATTGAGCTTCCACAACGGATCTATTTTCACTTCCAGTTCCAGTTTCAGCGCAAGCAGCTGCTTCAGCCGCTACTGCTGCTGCTTTCATTCTACAGTACCGGCTCCAGTTTCAGTTCCAGTTCAAATTCAGCCGCGCCAATGTCTAGTTCCACTTTAAGCTCTAGTTCCAGTTTGAATGGCAGCTCCAGCTACAGCTGCAGTTCCGATTCCGGCTCCAGATCCAGCTATATCCACAGTCTCGCTTCTAGCTCTAGCTTCAACTTAAAATAGAGCTCTAGTTCCAGCTTTAGCTCTTGTTCCAGTTCCAGTTCTAATTTTAGCTGAAGTTCCAGATTCAGTTCAAAGTGGAGCTTTGGCTGCATTTTCAACTCTACAGTTGCACATTCAATACCAGCTCCAGCTCCAGTTCCAGTTCCAGTTCCAGTTCCAGTTCCAGTTCCAGATCTAGTTCCAGGCACAGCTGCAGCTCCGGTCTCAGCTCATGCGCTATCAACAGTTCCAGTTGCTTTATTGGCATCAACCTCTGCTTAAGCTACTCAGATCCTGCTCCAGCCTCAACACTTCTCAAGTTCCGGCCCTAATTGCATCTTCACCATTTGATTGCTGCCACCAGTCCTACTCCAGCTCCACCTCAACTGCTGCAGCGCCACTTGTAAACTTTTGTACTTACATAATTATAAGATTTGTTTCATTAGCCGTCAATTACCCACACTTATCTGTGCATTTGTGCTTGGCTTCTTTCTCTCTTGTACCGCTTGTTATTCCTGCTTATCCTTCCGTTTGCATTTGCACTAAGCCTTAGCTTTACGACATTACAAATTTGCCTGATTAAAGATGCAACAAATTTTGTTGAGCTCATTTCCTGTGCCTAATTAATAAGTGCAAAGTTTGTTTTCATTTGATTTTTATTTATGCTTTATCAATTATTATAATTACCTTGACACACCAAATTTACATTAATTAAAAATTTATAGCGCATTAGAAAAAAAAAAAAATAGTTTCTGCGCTTTAATAATATTTATTGGCTTGCGAACCAGTTCCAGGCGCTGTGGCCTCACTCCCGCTTTGCATATAGAACTCAAATTTTCTTATGTACAAATACATACATATACCTATGATAAATATGTATGCATATGGTAAAATTTTCAAGAATTGTCTCAATGGGGCGTGGCAATATATACTTTGATATGTGCATAAGTATGTGAGTGTGAAGAAAAACAAAAATCCGCACATTTTGCAAACTTTGCACGAATGTCCAAACCCTTTCACATACATGTATAAATATGTGTGTGTGTGTGTGTGTGTGTGTGTGTGTGTGTGAAGTGTATGTTGCCAGCTCTCTCTCATATGCTAATTTAATAGTAAACAGTGGCAAAAATATGCGCCCAGCGCATAGCAAAAGGGAGCTGCGCCCTGGACACAAGCGCCCGAAAGTAGGGACATCTCTGAATGCGCACACATGTAACGAGTGACAGTTACTAATAGCACACACACACACACACATCCTTTTTGGCAGACCTGTTAGTGGTATGTGCGATGTTGTTGTGCCATAGTAAGCACACAATATGCATATTCATGAACTAAGTGGCTGCATTTTCAGCGCTCGCGCGCGTTTTTTCAAAAAGATTCTTTGTGCAAATTGCGAGCATTAAAAACAAAAACAAAAACAAAAACTAAACAAAAAGAAAATGTTTTTTGTTTTAGTTGCTGTTTGCATTTTGTTGTTTTCGTTACATTTTTTATTTTATCGCCAGCTCAGTTGCTTTTGGTACATCGTGGCACAGTGCTGCCAAAAAGTATGCACATAGCGCGCCATTCGCGTGTAACACAGCCGACTTACATGATTATTAAGCAGGTTTTTTTTTTGTTTTTTTTTTTTTTTTTTTTTTTTGTTTTGTATTGTAAACATGCCATATAAAACATCAATGACAGCCACTAGCAACAAGCGACCAGCGCTGTAAAATTAATAATACGAGCAAGTGATAGTCTCTGAGGTTTTCATAGCGAATTATTGGCATTTTATTATTATTGTGGTCCAATCAATTTTGGATTTAGCCCAATCAATGCTTAAAGCCAATTCAATTTAATTCAATTAAATCCTCAACTAATAGAAGCTTATGAGCACCATGAGTATAGTTGGATTATTGCCATGAACAGAAAGAGTATGAATATGGATAAGTATATGCAAACGAATCAAGTCATATCTATAAAGAGAAATAGAGAGAGTGGAAATAGAGGGAGAGGCAGAAGGAGGTTGAAAGAAATAAAAATAAAAAGCAAATGCAGAGAGAGGGAGAGAGAAGGAGGGAAAGCGACAATGAGGTTGAGAAGAGAGAGAATGAAAATAGGAAAAACGGGGGGAGAGAGGCAGAAGGAGGGAGAAAAAATAAAAGAGGGGAATTAAATAGAGAGAGATAGAGAGAGCGAGAGTGAGAAAAGCGATAGAGACGGAAGGAGAGAGGACCTCACTGAGAGGCAGAGGAGAAAGGAAGAGAATAAAAAAAAAATATGAGAAAAAAGAAGAGAAAAGAAGATAGGATATAGGGATGGCGAAGCATAATGAGGTCCAATTATAGAAAATAGGAGAGATATAAATCGAAAGAGTGAGTGAGAGAGAGAGCGAGAAAGAGAACGCACGAAAGCGAGGTAAGAAACTTACGTAAAATCCCCTGAAGTCAGCATATTAGATACAAATTGCACACCGCAGCTCATTCTAAGCTCATCGAGTCAACTCATTTTTAAAGCGCACATGGTATTCTGTGCATTTCCGAGTCAGACTGTATATTTAGCAGTCAGCTAGACGTAAATCGAGATAAGAATAGGCATCTAAATAGTTGAAGCGGAAAGCGTGGAACGGTTATTTCAGATAACTGTCAGCCGCTATCACTAGCTAGTATCAATTAAAGAGGAGTTCCATGAAATGATTAGCATCGCTTGACGTTAACAAGGAGCGAACGTAGAGGGCCACATTATTAGCCTGTTTGATTGATCTGATTGTCTCCCCATTCAAATTTAATGAGCTACGAGAAATGCCAAAAATATATGCTCAAACCTTGGATATTCTAGCCTGACATGGATGTGAGTCGAGCGTGGGCTAAATGTAAAATGTTAAATGGCGAATGGCAAATGTGAGTTTTATGTTTGGATACCCTGCACTGCCTTTAACCCCAAGCAAAAGCAGCTAAGCAGCTAAGCACGGCGATAAAGCATAATAAGTGCGGAATTTATAAATACTTAAGATCTGAAGGCTGCATAAATGAGATAAGCGCGATATTTTTATGACACTATTACAGGGTGTGTGCCAGTCGAGCATGGCTGCGATGGCGTCGGCAGTTTGGGGCATGTGTTTTACTTTCTTCTTGTTTTTGTTTTTTTTTTTGTCTTTCTTATGGGTCCGCTCAACTGATTTAGCTCAATAATGCGACGCGTCTCTCACTTTGAGAAGGGTCCCGTTGTCAACAAATAATAACGGCAACAGCAGTGGCAACAGCAGCGGCAAAAACAATAAGTGGCAGGACAGCAAACACGAGTTCGTTATCTTTACCGCAGTGTAAACACTGCCACACGATTTTGACGGGGTGGCAACCCTGCGCCACAGAGCTCCTCACATGAAATGCCAAAGAGCTCGACTCTCGCATTAACAACCAATAAAAATTTAAGAAAATATTGAAGAGCTGTTAGACGAGACCCGTCATATTGTAATCGATATAGGAAAATATATAAATAAATAAATAAAAAAAACGAGCAAAAAACGTGGCTAAAAACATTTCGTTTAGCCCATCCCCTAAATAAATTAAATTAAGCTCACAGAATAAGGCATATGGATGTATGGATTTCTGTTCGATATACCAAACAGCTAGTAATCGTGGATATAGAATATTTATGAACTATCTTAAGTAAGGGTTTCCAATAGCATATATATAAATCATCATATAATAGGGTCGGATATAGTTATTAAATTTTGACTTTCGAGCTATACGACTGTGGTAAATAAAGCTTTAACTCTAAAATAAATATATATAATAATATAAAACTATAACATAAATATATGTAATACATATAATAATATTTATAATTATTTATAGCTATATATACTAAATATATATGTGAATATTTAATGTACAGTTTTGGGTTTTATAAGCGAGTACGAGAAGAAATATCAAGCTTTAATACTGTCCTTTGCCATTGTATAGGAAAAAAATAAATAAAAAGAATTTTTTGTTTTTATGTTACTTAAATCTTGAAGTTTCTTTTCAAATCTGCAAAAGAAGACGAACATGGCATAAAATCAATATATACATTTTACTTTATGCGCGAGAACAAAACCATTTTTATTAAGGACGATCGGAAATATAATCAATAAATAATATAAATAAACAGTTAATTCTTTTATACAATTTGTGCTTTAAAATCGAAATGTTCCCAAATTATCGTAAAAAGATGATCTAGTTATCTACTATAGCTCGCACTCCATGATTTGATTTTCATGAGTAAACTAAAGATTAATGCTCGGCAAGCTATATGAGCACGTCTCATAACTTATTTGGATTATTAGAAAATAGGAGAATATAATCATAGGATTATGCTTAATGGGAAAGATATTACAGCGCAACAGAGTCTGTTGGCCTAACTCAATGTGTGAAATTCGTAATGGCTGCTATGCCTCACACATTGGAACTGTATTAATTTGAGCCTCATCTCGGATGTAGCCGTGCCTTAAAGCTGCCCAGGCACAAGCATTTGCAAAGAATTGAGAAAATTTGTTAAGGTCGGGGAGCGGCGGGGCTGGGAATGGCGCCTGGGCATGTAAATGTTGGCCAGATACACGTATACAAGGAATACATATCGTATAATTCATATAAATTTGCTGGGCTCCAGAACTCTCCCCGGGGTGCATTTAACTAAACGCAGCGCTGGGAAGCCGGTTGACTACTCGTGGCAATTATAAATTGTTGAAAATAATTTCATTAAAAATGTAAAAAGCGGCATCAAATAGAAAAGTGTATTAATAAAAGCCAAAGTCCTGGTCCTCTGCATGCAGAGTTGGCGTTGGCGCTGGCATTGGCATCGGCATCGGCGTTGGCGTTCGAGCAACACCGGCAGCAGCCAGCACAAACTGTAGACTATCCAATGTTGTCGTACATTTTGGAGTCGTTGTCCGTATCCGCCATGTCCGTATCCATGTCCATGTCCGTGTCCGTGTCCGTGTCCGTGTCCAACTCCGTGTCCGTGTCCGCGTCGGTGTTGGCTACGTGCTGCCATTAACTTTGCTTTTGCCTTGCACACCTTCTCTCTCACTCTTTCAATCCCTCCCACTCTCTATCTCTTTGTTGGCAAAAAGACATTGTCCTGTTATTGTCGTTGTTGTTGTTCGAACTTTCGACTTCCTGTGCCCAAAAGGTTTGCACTTTGCGCCTGCTATTTGGTTTGCAAATTTAATGCGTTCGTAAATTTTCGACTGAAATTTCATTTGCGTTAGTTCATTTCAAGTGCTCTCGCTCTACCCCGTTCTCTCCCACTCCCTCACTCTCCCACTCCCTCACTCTCCCATTCCCTCACTCTCTCACTCCCCCACTCATTCCTCTTCAATCAACCTAACTAGAGTTCGGGCAGGCTCTGGCTAGTTACGGTTTTTAGTGCCATCATCATTTAAGCTCGAGAGAAAGAGAGAGAGAAAGAGTGTGAGAGAGTCTGACAGAGAGAGAGAGAGAGAGAGAGAAAATTTACATACATTCATACACTTTTGCCATTTGCTAACAATGCGTGCTGCATTTTTCGTGAGCGCAGGAAATTAAGTTGGCAACTTTACATAAATCGTTATCCCCAAAACAAAGTTGGCACTGGCATTCGGCTTTTCTATTTATGCTTCTGCTCTATTAGCAACTAGTTACAGTTGCAGTTAGCACACTGGCTACATGTATGCAGCATGTGGCATATTCGGGGCTATTCAAAGTGGTTAACGCTCGAGATGAGCAACTAAAACTATCTCAACTACGTGCAAACAAGGTAAATTCCGAAAATTTCATTTCCAGCTTAACTCCATTCTGTAAATTTATGCAGTGGAAAAAATAATGGCTCAGTTTGTTGATCCGATCAAGAATATATATATATATATATATATAAATATATATATATATATAACAATAATTGATCTGCCATTTAAAATGGGCTGTGCATGGCATATCTCCCAGTTCGTATCAATGTCATTTCAGTAACTCAAACTACAATTTGAACTCCATTCTGTAAGTTAATAAGCAAGAAATGAACTAAAAAAAATTAATTAAATAATAAATTTTCATTTAAATAGAAAATATGTCTAAAGCTGCTCGCTCGCGCAGAGCAATGGCAGTCCAGCCCTGGCCATAATTTATTTGCCTCTCTATTATTAAGAGAGAGCGAGAGCTGACAGAAGCGTAAGGTGTTCCGCGAATCGTGTCTTTAATTGAAGCTACATATTCCCGCCGTAATTATTTTGGGCAGGAAGCAGTTAGCATTAAATTATTTCAGCTAATTTGCTGTAAATGATATTTGGCAATGCTCATTATTAAAATGTGTGTGTGTGCGGGTGTGTGTGTGTGTGTGTGTGTGTGTGTATGCGTGAGTGTGCAGTCTGGTTAGCTGTGCGTGCTCATAAGTTTGACAGCACAAGGAGCAAACAGCATCTGGGCCAACATGTGGTATGAGTGATGGGCCTCGGCATCAGGATACACAGCCAACCGTGCACCTAAATAATAACAGACTGTTTATTTCTGCTGTTTACCTGACGTGGGCGGCCGGAAGGATTGGGGCTGCGTAAGAAATTTCTGCGCCTCAAATGTTTATTTAAATTTACTTCAAATGTAACTAATTAAATGCTTTGACGCAAATTAAAAGTCAGCAAAAAATAAAAAAAAAATAAAAGGAAAAGGAAACACATTTGCACATTTGAGGTACTCCCTCCACCTACAAGTATCAAAAAATAATATTTTTATTTAATTAGCCAAGAGAAGAGTTAAGTGCAATCGATGTTGAAATGTTTCGCGGCGGAAAAAAAAAACAACAAAAAACAAAGATGTGCGAAAGCATTCGAAATATTTTGCTTTTGTATCGTTGCCTTCCGCTGCCGCATTTGTTGGTATTTTAGGCAATTTAATTACATTATGTCAGTGGCATTCCCAAAACCTTTCCAATGAAAATGAATACAAAGCCAAGAAAGCGAATAAACACCTAACATGAACATGCATTCAACGAAATTGGGCTCCCGCATAAAAAACGTAAAAATAAATAAAAAGTAAAATAAAATAAAAATAAAAATTATTTATATATATATATATATATTAATATCTGCAAATTAGCTTAAATTTTGCACGCACGACTGAAACGCAGTGGCCCGAGTGTTTCAGCTCCCAGTTGCCGGCGATGGGAAGTGATATAATTGCTGGGGCAGGAAACGTTAACTGACTGAAAGACTGACTCAACTCAACTCAACTCGACTCAACTCGACTCGGCTCGCCTCGCCTCGACTTCACTCACACTTCACTCGACTCCAGCTCCAAATCCAACTGCAACCTCAGTTTAACTGGCAACTGGGATTCAAGCAAGAAATATAATGAGCCAAGGGCAAAGCGCATATACCCTGTAAAAAATATATATATTAAATAATAAATCAAATTTAATCTTAACAATCAATATGCAAGCAAAGTTTTTAAAATCTCTTAAAATACATGTAGTAAAAATTTAAAAAAAATATATAATCCACCATAAATGCACCTCGGAGTGCAAGCTAATCGTACAGGGTATCGGAAAAAGCGCGAAAAATAAAATAAATAAAGTATTCAAAGTATTCAAGTTGGCGAAGCGCCCAAAGTGTTGCACACTTGACTGCGCACAGGGCCAGGGGAAGGGGCCGGCGGGGCTGCATGGGAGCGGAACTGAAACAGTCGGTGGGAGTGGCCAATGCCAATGCGGCTGTGTGTCGGCTTACACGGTTCCGCGGCTGATGAAACGGGAGGCGCCAGGCACAGATAAAAATTCATTTCACAAATGAGCTTTGCGTTGGCCAAAACCAAATTCACGATCCCCGTTAACGGGGTGTGGGTTCGTCTCTCCAGCGTCTCTGCGCCTGTGTGTGTGTGTGTGTCTGTGTCTCTTTGAATCTCCATGTCTACGCACATATATTTATATTTTACGCAGCTGTAACTTAGCGTTTCTGCGAATTAGCATACCCGACATATTAATATATTTATGTATGCATCCATATTAATATGCACACAGCGACTAGGCCAATTTGCTGGCTGAGAAGTTGAACAGATAGCCAAAAAATTAAAACTGCGATATCTTCTCTCTCTCACTCACTCTACATCTATGTCTATCTATCACTCCCGATCTTTATCTATGACCTCTACAATCCCACTATTTATACTCTCGCTTAGTGTCCTCTGCTCTCCATTTTCTGTACTTCTTTTGTTCTCTCTCTTGTGTATTTCTCTTCGCTTCACTTTATCTTTATGAATGAATGTCTATATCCCTTTTCCACTCTCCCTCTCTGTCTCTCTCTCTCTCTTTCTTTCTTCTCATTTGACTATATTCCTTTCCCATTTTTTATCTCTTTATCCGCCTTTGCTTGTTTTTCTTAAGGTTTCTTAGTCCCTCTCTTCTAAGGATTCTCTCTTTTTCTTTGTCCTCTTCTGTATATCTCTCTAGCTCCATCTCTCCCCTTCTATCCTTTTCCTTATTCACTTTCAACTCCAGCTCCATCTACACTTCATTCTCATCCCATCTCTCGTTCTCGTCTTCTTCTCTTTCTCTTTTATAATTTTCTCATTCGTCTGTATATTAATTTTCTCCTCCAACCCCTCTCTCACCAACTTCTCCATCTCCATTTTCTACTCATGTCCATCTCCCACTCCTTATCCATTCCTCCTCCTCCCCTTCTGCTCTCCTCCTTTCCTCCCCATCATCCTCCTTCTCCTCGCCTTTCTCCTCTCCCTTTTCCTTTATTTGCTGCCTCCTCTTCCTGCCCATTTTTAATTAGAAATTTCAATTTGCCAAAAGTTATGTTACCCAATCCACAACGAACCACTTTAGTGGCATTTATTGACTACCTTAAAGCAATTGCTAAATGTTTAACTAAAATGCGATACTTGTTTGTAGCTCTCAATTTGCGCATTGTGCACACTTCGCATCTGCAGACCCTATCGATGACTGCAGCCGTTCTGCTGGAGCTCTGGCAATTGGTGCACCGATTCGGGCTCTTATTTATTCATATTTGATAGCTGCGAGTTGTGGCACAATTTTCAGTTAAGCGCCCGCCTCATTGTTGCATCCATTACAGTCGGGCAATGCACAATAATGACCTAAGCTAACTTCCTATAACGGCGGGGGACGCCCACAATTGTGGAGCCACTTCCCCTCCCTTGACCCGGTCCAGCTGAACTATCTGCCAGAGGCAGAGAGACAGAGAGAGAGAGAGAGAGAGAGACAGCTTGGTAAATTCTGTGCGGAAATGTTGTTGTGGTATTGCGTTCTCTGGCGGCGGCATGAATGAGGGCGTGAGTGTGGGCGTGGACGTGTACGTGAGTGTGGGTGTGTGTGTGGGTGTGGGTACGAACATCTCGTACTCGTGACTCCTCAACAAATATTTATATTGCGCACTCGAATATTCAGTGAGCAAATCGACGCTTGGTCAGCAATTGCATTTAAATAGTTTTTCATTTGACTGGGCAATTCGCGCTGCTCTTCTGCCCGGACCAGACCCAGAACCCAAGTCCATTTGGACCGTGTTTATTACGCGTGTCCCTTTTGCTCGCACTTTGTACTTTTGGTGAAGATTTCGCTTTTACTCCATCATTGACTAATCTCTAGATTGTTCGCAATTAGCTCTTGGCTCTCAGCGTTTTTGTCTTGGGTTTTCTTTCATAGTTCAAGGCACTTGCAAGTATTTCAACAATCGTCCACAGAATAAATGAGCTCTTCACCAAGCCAAATTCTCTTGAGACAATGTAATTTGCTCGCTCATAGTCATTTTTCACACATTGGTTTAGTAATTATTTTTTTAGCTCGAGAGAACGAGACGAAGAGTAAGCGGAATGGCTTTTCAAGGCGTTTATGCAATTGTGTGTGTTACAGGTCTTGACAATTGCATAAAGAGGCGAACAGCAAGCTAGAAGGAAGCAAAGCAATTAGTTTCAATTATAATCATGAAGATTATCAAAAAATCTTGCTCGTTCTCATAACTTCTCTATCTTATATTAGTATATCTTAATATATATTTATATATTTTTATGGATTTATCTCTGTCTCTAGTACCTTCTATCTATCTCTATATCTAAGCCTCTCTCTATGCATATATTCCTATATATATATTCTTTATAGGTATTTTCACACTACCTTCGACTCCTTGTTTCTCTCGTGCACTTATTCCATCTCTCTGTCGCTAGTTCTGCATAGCTCTCATTATAGCGCTCTCTAACTCTATTGTTGTCTCTCCTATTTTCCACTTCTCTCTCTCTGTATCTGTTTCTCTCTATCAAATTGTCTCCCTATATGTGTCTGTTCTCTGTATATCACTTTCTCCCCCTCCATGTATGTTTCTCTCTATCACTTTATCTCTCTTTATCTTATATCTATCTCTATTCAGATCTCTGCCCACTCTACATCTGTTCTGTCTGTTTATCTCGCTCTTTCTTTCTGCTTTCTCAATCTCTATCATTATTCATTCCTATCTCTCTTTCTCTCTCTAACTATCTAGCTCTATCTCTCTTTCCACCTTTCACTCTCTGTCTTTCCCTCTCTCTCTCCCTCCCACCCGCTCTTTTTATAGATATGTGTTTATGCTACTTTCTGTTTCTATACAGCTTTCCCAGTCTCCCCTTGTACCCTGAGCATCTGATATCCGAGTAGTTTTAACCAAAGTATTTAGCAGAATGTTGGACTTTCTGTTGCCGGTCCCAGCATTTTGTTTATTCCCTTGTCCAATTAAACGCATTTTGCTGCCCGCAAAAATAACAACAAACTTTTTTGATTAAAATTTAAAAAAAAAAACTTTTTGTTTTTATATATAATATATATATATATATATATATATATATATATATATATATATATATATTTTCTTTTTTTTTTTAATTTTTGGAAGTGGACAATCCGGGCATAAGCTTGGCGGGGCAACAAGTGGCGTTGAGCTGTTGTGTGACGTTGGCAGGCGATCAATTTGTGTGCGGACGTTTAGTCGTGTGGTGTGAGGGGGTAGGGGGATTGCGTGGTGTGTGGGATGAGGGGCTGGCTGGTGGTTATTCCAGAAATGCATAAGACGCTACGTAAGCAAAAAGCACGAAATAAATTACAATAACAATAAAATGAAGTGGCTGGCTAACGGGCAACTGTCCTGCCTCATCGCCTCACCTCGCCTCATGTCACGTCACGTCTCGTCGCGTCTCTTGGCTTGGAGCCTGCGGGTGGTGCGTCTGTTTCAATTGCAACAACGCCTCAAGTTGTTTACTGGCAAAACTTTAACCAGAAAAATTACAACATCGCCGCAAATTATCTGCGCCAGTGTCGCAGCTTAAGCAGCACCAGCAGCAGCAGCAGCAGCAGCAGCAACAAATTGGCATAATTTCAATGTGAAACTTATTCAAAGTCAATTGTTGGCAGGCGGCGTGGCAGCAGCCAAAAGCGAGCGAAGGCGCTTTGCCACGCCCCAACACCAAAGCGCTTCAATTGCGCACTCACATTCAGCGACAGCAACAACAACAACAACAGATACAAATGAGCATTTGAAACATTTTCATGGAAAACTTTTTCTTTATCCACGTTCGCTTGCGCGCGTTTTATTTCGCTTCTTTTTTTTTTTCTTGCCTCAGATATTTTTTTTTTTCGCGGTGGCGCGGAAGTCGTAATGAATAATTTTGTTTTCAACTGTTCGGATAGCGACAGCGACAGCGGCACAAAATCTGAATCCATACATATCTATATGTATCTGGTCCGGATGGTCGGCTGACTGCTGGGTTCAGTTTTTGGCTTGGTTTGGTTCAACTTTGCTTCGCTGACAACTTGACTCAGCGGCCAGGCCATGCCAAGTCAGGCCAGCGGCTGCTGCCGGCGGCAGAGGCGTAGGCAGTCGCTGACAAATGCACAGAGATAGATAGAGAGTACGTGATGGAATCAACCAAAACAATTGTCTCTAAACAAGATTTCAATTGAGACGACTTTAAAACAATCTGAAATTCGTAAGATATCGATAAGTCAAGATAAGAATTAAATTAACATTGAGTGAAATGTTCAAATTATTGCTATTAAATTGAGGTAAAAGAGATACATATGTATATAAAGAGATTTATGAAGAGATATATAAGGAAGAGCATTATAAATGTATTTTTAAAAATATATAATATAATTTGAATTGAAAGAGATGCATAAATATATATGAAGTGATATATAAAGAGTTATATAAAGACTTAAATAAAGATACATATATATACATATAAGAAATATTACAAAGTAAATAAAGGCAGAGGCCAAAAGAGCATAGCAGAATGTAGCACACACTTACATATATAGACAGACACACACAGATTAACTTATGCTAAGTGCAATTTTTTATATACATAGAAGAAGACTTAAGCTTATCTCGTATTTATATATATATATATATATATACCCATACATATACATATATATTACATACATATTACTTAATCCAAAGCCAAATTTCTGTTCCACCACTGGCAACATTTTGTCATCGTAAATGAAAATATAAATAGCTTTCATAGTGGAAATCTTGTTTTTCTTTTGAAAGCAAAGCAACAACAAAAAAAAAGAAAAAGACAATCTTAAGAGTAAAATCCGCAATGCGAAAGCAATAAGTAAGGAAAAAACTTACGGGAATGCGTCAAATATATGCGACATAAGCCTGTCCTATAAAATGTCGTAAATAAGTGGAATTTTAAATATTAATAAAAAAAACTCTAAATTAAAAAATAAAAAATAATATATTATTTACCAAAAATCATAAACATTTTAATGACCGTTTAATAGTTTATAAAAAATAATTATTGCAACATGGAATAAGCAATATACTGCTTGAGGCATTTGAGCTTTGTATATTAGAAAATCTGATAAATAATCTGATAAATTCGCTCATATAAAACACGTTAAGTACCGGGCATTGGCAAAGCTTTGCCCAGCAAAAGTTTTTAAAGCTTACTTTTAGTTTATATATTATAATAAATTAGACTATTTGTAAGTCCCAATCGTTAACAAAATACGTCCTAAAAGCTTTAAAGTTCATTGATAGCAAATCAGAATCATCAGGCAATCTGCAAAAGTTAATTTAAGGCTCATATTAGATATAAAAGTAAATTATATTTAGTTTGCCTTTTTCTAGCAGAAGCTTAGCCCAACAGATATGTTTCTAGTGATTATGCTTTAATATGCTTTGTTACTAAATATTGCATACAATGGAGAGCTTGGCCTAGCTCACGCAATGAATTATTATGAGCAAAAGCCCTTTTATAGCTTATGTTTCTGTTTACATTCGAGTAATCAATTATATGCCATTAGAAGTTTAAAAGCTCCTTTAAAGAAAGTGTTTGTAGTGCTTTACTAACACTCAATGTGCTTTTAAAGCTCTTAGCTCTTAAGCCTTGTGCTTAAAGTAGCGTATTCGGAATTGTGTCTGTGGCCGCAACTACTTAAAGAAGAAGGCCAACACGAGCTGACGTCTTGACCGCATAGTCAAAGCCATTTAAACCAGTTCAACTGCAGCTACAGCTTAGCATGAAGCCCGAAGCCGGTTGGCCGGGCAGCTCTTATTTTATTTTTCTCTCTCATTTTTTTTTTCCTTTCCTTTTAGTTTGATGCTGTTACACCCATTGATGCAACAGCAGCTGCGTTTCCGTGGCAATAAATGCGCCTGTTTCCTTTTTGGCTATCACAAACTTGTTTCGAGCATGCATCAACTTCAGCTGGATCTTGATCTGGACTAGTTGATGTTGGTACTGGTGCTGGTGGTGCGCTGATTTAGTTTTGTCTACCCACTCGCACAGCAATTACATAATGCGCTTTCCATGCGGACTCACGCATCGCACTTCCTGACCTGACGGCATGGCGTCAATGCTCAATGTATAGCTGCGATTGGGTGAGCTAATTAGTTGCCAGGCAGACGAAGAGACAGTGGAACAGAGCCCGAGAGAGAGAGAGGGAGAGAGAGGGGCAGGCTGCTAGCCAAGTGGCCGCCTTTTTTGGTCATAATATATATTTTATTATGGCAAGTGTGGCCAGCAGAAAAAGCCAAACTATTCATCATGAAATACCATTTTGTGATTATGAAATTACATTAAATATAATGACAAGCCAAACATTTGCACAATTTGATTTTCGCAATTCCAATTCCAATTCCCCAATGCCGTACCCCTCCATAATTATGAGAGTTCATTGGGGTTTTCCACTCGTAATTCTCGACAATTTTCAAATATATATTAATTTTTATTTCTTCTAAATTTGTCTGTAATGAAACGAGTTCATGGACATCTGTCAACTGTATTAAGCGCACAAATTTGTCATTCGAGTATATTCGATTTGTGATATCATAATCAATGAATATTTGTATAATTTGCATTTTTGGCAATTTTATTGGCTCAATTTGTGCTACCGACTGACTCATGTTGCCAAATTGACGGCATTGCGATTTGCCTAACTTTATTATGCACTCAAATTGGGCAGAGCTTGGAGATTAAAGCGCAGTCATTAAAGGCCATTAAAGCACCTGTTTGATATGACCGATTCGCCGCAGTGTGTTCTTGAAGCCGTGCAATTACTTACGGGCTGTATTGCAGCCAGTACCAGGAATTGTCTTTCATCTTAGCCAAGCTAACAGTTTCCAGCTAACGAGTACTTTGCATGCCTTCACAGCGCTGCTCATACTCAATTTACTCGTTTCAGCTAAGATCCTAAACTGGGCCAGCAAATGCTGTGCGTTGACAATTGAAAGCACAAACAAGCGAGAGGTGCTTCAATGACGAACGGGCATATTTGACTGGTTGATGCTCTACACACATTTAGCTATTGTCTATGTCTGAGATATACAGTTAACATCAAACCTGCCCCAGATTCCTTCTCCCATAGCATAGCTATAAAGTGAAGTAAAATATATTTTAATTGTCTTGCTTAGCTCTGGTAATATTAAATCGATAATTATCGATTGAGAATAATATATAAAGATCATGATGATTATGATCAGTAATAAGTCCAATCGACTCATTGTTGCTTGTTGAGCCCCAAAGCCAAGCAACTCAACTTGGTCTCAATGAACGCAGAGCATAATAAACAAACAGCAAACTAAGAGAGAGAGAGGGAGAAGGAATGAGTGGAAAGTGTGGGAGAATTGCTGCGGTAGCTCTTTCTAAGCCTGCTACGTGAAGGGAGCAAATTAAACTGTGTTGCTTGAGTCATAAACAGGCGCTGGTCGCTCGTCAGCAGCACGAGCCGCAGCTGCTGTTAAAGGATTTCTGTGCCCTTTTCTTTTTTGCATTTGCTGGGCTAATTATAACTGTTTTACACCGGTGCTTGGCCACTAACAACAACAAGAACAACAATAACAATTAAGGCTGATCGAGGCCAGGCGCACAGCAGCCATCTAATTCTTTATTCGTTATGTGGCAGCGGCAACAGCTTCAAACTCGGGCGCAAGTGTGTGTGTGTGTGAGAGAGAGAGAGGCAAAGAGAGAGAAAGAGAGAGAAAGAGAGAGAGAGAGTGTGTGTATGAGTGTGTGTGTGTGTGTGTGTGAGAGAGAGAGAGAGAATCTGTTTATGTGTGATAGACCGATAAATAGAGAGAGAGAGAGTTAGAGAATGTTTGAGAGTGCGAGAGAGAGAGAGAGAGAGAGAGGGAGAGTGTGTGTATGTGCGACTGCGAATTGGGGCTTTCATTTGATGTAACGTAGGCATTGTGGACATTCATTGTTGTTGTTTTTCCTGCTGCTGCTGCTGCCTTCATTCGGAGTCACTGTTAAGTTTTACTGAAAGCCACTTGAATTTATTAGGAACACTCATAAAGTCATTGCTGCCTTTGCTGTTGCTGTTGGCCAATGGCTGCTAAGTGGGGGGCGACTGTAGCCGGTTCTGCTGTGGGTTGCCTGCCAGAAGATGGTGAATGTGCTCAGCTGTTTTTATAGTGCCAAACTCCTAATGGATGTCAAATTTGCCATGCGCTTGTGTAATAACAGTGCGATGTGAAGGAAAGTGAAAGTGAATAGCGCGGCAGTGTGACGACTGCGAAATACCCTGACTGAGACTTACTTTTGCGAAGTTGTGGCAGAACGATATCTGCATCTTTTAAGTTAACTTAACACACCGATCAATTCACATAAATATATCTTATCAAATATCTTTAGCATTTATCTAAATTGTAAGCTAGAATCACGCCTTTATTCCTTGGTCAAATATAACTTCATTTAATCGAAATGAATATCGAAAGATAAAGAAAAGCAAGAAAACTTTGATGATCGGGAGATGTTTGACCTGGGAATACCCTGATCCTCGAGATAGCATAACTAACCAAAATGGGATAGACTCAACGTCCTCATCCAAAATATATAATTTATAGAGCTCTGCCACTTTATCCTTTGCCTGCTGCATAAATTTCAACAAAATCAATATACCCCATTTGTCCATCTTTAATGGTATTTGTGTGTATAAAAAAACCAAAAAAGGGCAAAAGCAAAATTGTTCATTTAATTGATTAAAATATGTAAAATGTCGATAACAACAGACTGCTGCGTTGTGCTCAAGCATCACTTAAGCAGCTGAAACTTCTGCAGCACATGACTTTGTCTATCCTTCACGCTCAATTAGTTGGACAGAAAGATTAAAAAGCAAGTTCACCTCGACGTCACCGGCCTCCCCTCTCCAGTTCAGTTCAGTCCAGTCCAGTTAGTTGGCTTGGCTAACTTGAAGTGTATCTTTTGTGAGCTCAGTTTGTTTGATGTCCTCCAAGTCCACGTCGACTCACTCCCTACTCCACTTACATCTGCTCTTGGTTCACCTGGTTTGCTTTGTTTGCATTGCCGTCTGTGCTCCATGTTTGCCTGCGCTAAGCGAGTTGCCCCCGCACGCTGTGGTATAGCTTGACACCTGACATCTCCAAGCTAACTGTGATTCATGAACCGTGTGCAGCTGATTGTCATGGCTTAATTAGAGTGCATTTAGCTCGGGTATTTATTTAAATTTCTTTTAGATGCATTTTCGTAATTAGAAATTCGAGGCAGGCACAGGCGCTAATTAAAGCGGAAATCTCTGAGCCTGGATCGGCTGCGAGCGTTTGCGGGATAAGGATTAATAAATATAAGCTGAGAGCACGCAATAAATTCCAATGCAAATATGAAGCACAAGCTCATAAACTAGAAGCAGACGTTAATGGCAAAAGGATAGCAGAGCCAGTGAGCCAGGGGCGAAACAAAAAATGCGAAAAGAAAATGGGACAGCAACAGCAGCAGCAGCAGCAGCAGCAGCAGCTGGTGGCAGGAACAGTGCCACGACACGGATGCTGCTGCTGCACAAAGAATGACAGCAACATGGCCTGCAACCGACAGACAGGCAGCGCCATGGACATGGCGGGGCGTTGTCGTGGACAAAGCAAACTAGATTCAGCTTGAGGCAGCGTCAGCGTCAGCGCTGCCCGTTGTCCGTTGCCCGTTGACCAAGCTAAGTCTTCATAATGTTTGTTGTTGCCGCTGTTAAGTAGAATTTGCATTTTGCGGCAGCAAAGTGAAAAACGAGAAAACTCTGAAAGCCCCGCCAGCGACAGCTAATTGGTAGCAATTGCTGTTGCACTTGATGCTTCAGGCAATAGCAACAGCGGCAGCGGCAGCAACACATTGCCGCTGACAATGGCCAAGGCCAGCTAATTATAAGCACTCGATTATGGTCGCGATTATGCGGCAAATGAAAACAAATCCCCGAAACGAAAACGAAATGAAAACAAAAAGCTGAATAAACGCTCTTGTTGTTCAGGTGCTTGCACCCATGTTGCATGTTGCATGTTGCATGCTGCCTAGCTGCCCAGCTGCCTAGCTGCCTAGCTGTCTGCCTGCCCCAATGCCTATAAAATGCGCTGCAGTCGCGTTGCCAATTTCACTCTCACTTTGTTAGCTAACACGCCAGCAGCAACGAGTCGCGCATACGCCGCGTATACGTAATATTTAATTACTCGCGTCGCCCGTCACACCAAATCCGTTTTGATACAGTGCGGATACAAATACATACATACGTACACATATCTACATTTATGTGAAATCATATATTTTTTGTGTTTGTTTTGTTTTGTTTTCGATTGTTTCTTTTTTTTTCGGAGATACATTTGAAACATATTAAATAAACAAAGCGTTTGTAAACAATGTCGCTTTTAAAGGTGAATACAAAATGCTTAAAATAAAAAATAAAAAAAAAAGAGGAAGAAGTAGTGAGAGATATAGAGAGATAATAGTAAATATTATAGTAAGCCACGCGACATTGTTTGCTCTGCAATTTGTTGCACTATTTGCGCTGATTAACTTGTGATTTAGTTTATTAATAATCGCATATAAATAAATGTTTATTTATTTATTTAATGTGCTTAAATTTGATTTTGGCTCGCGACCCTGCATGCTCAACTGCCTCAGAGTTCTATTATTTATTATTGAAAATTCATTTTGAAAAAAAAAAAAAAACACACACACACACAAATGAGCGCAGCAATATTTATATAGATCCACATTAATTTGTTTGCTCTTCATTAATTTTTAATCCACAGTTAATTAATAACGAATTTAATGAGTCCAACTTTTCATGCCAAATGCGGCTACAAATTACAAATGCAAATAAAATACAGCGCGGAAAAAACAAAAATAAATAGATAATAGATGTATAGATAGATAATAAGATAAAGATGGGTAGATAGATATATATATAGATAAAATATATATAGATAAATAAATATATAGATAGATAGGTAGATAAATAAATATATAGATCAATAAATAAATAGATTAATAGATGGATAAATAGATAGATGGATAGATAAATAGATAGATAGATAGATAGATGGATAGATAGATAAATAGATAGATACAAAAATAAATATATATATATATAATATATGGATAGATAGATAATAGATCGATATATAAATAAGTAGATATTTATATTAATAAATAGTTTGATAGATACAAAGATAGACAGATAGATAGATGGATAATTAGATAGATAGATAAATATATAGATAATAGATAGATAGTAGATAAATTAATAAGTAGATATATAAAAAGATGAAAATGTAGAGTCAGACAGATATGAATAGATTGATATATTAATAAAAATAGATATATACATAATACATAAAAATATTGATATATATAGATAGATAAATATAAAAACATTGATAATATTAGCCTAAAGAGCTCTATATTTCAATACACAAGAGTAAAGAGTAACAATGAGAAGAGTATATTGGGCACACACTTAAACTTAAGGTTTGATAATATACTCTTCTGATTGCTTGACTAACAAAATACTAAGATTTATTTTTTGAGCAGAATCGCGGATTACTAAAAAATAAAAAAAAATATATATACATATATTCTATATCTATGACTGACAATTAGAAAGTTGGCAAAAGAACAGGAAAGGTGTGATTCTTAATATATTAATATAAATAGGTATATACATATTTAATAGGCATTTATTTTGTTGACTTCGTCAAAGTCATCTGCAAAGAGACAAATCAATCAAATTTTATGAATTCGGAATTTGAACAGTTTTATTTACTCAAGATCCAAGGCTCATATGCAGCCCATGAATATCTTGAAAGTAATTTTAGTCATTGTAAGTCACAGAGTGAGCAGGCTCTTATCTCTGTTTTACATATTAGGCAATTCCTATATATTTATTTTTGCCTCTCTATGAATTATGTTACTTAGATTATCGAATGCGATTCCAATTAATGTCAACAATTCTAGCTTGAGCTGTGGAATCCTTTGCTGTGTTCATTTGCGGTTTGCAATGCCCAAATGCCATTGTTAATTAATAATGAATTGTTTCGGTTAATGCAATTTCCGCATAGTTTTAGCCAAATTGTATTTGGTATTTGGCTTAAGCTGATTTGCTGTCACGGCCTTCAAATGGCCATAAAGTGCATCTGGGCGACAGCAGCTTGGCTCTGGCCGGTGCAAAAACAATGTCGAAAACTAATTACAATTATAACTGCTAAACATTTTGAGCTACGATCAGGTTCGTTGGCACGTGGCAGTCATTAGAGTGTGTGTGTGTGTGTGTGTGTGTGGCAACATAATTAATAGTTTTTAATTATGTTGCACAGTGCAATTATGATTGTAATTGCAACAGCAACAATTTGTTTAATCGTGTGCGCTGTCGCAATTAAAATAATAATTTAAGACAATGTAATAAAATTATTATATGAAATTACAATGCACTATGAAATAGACAAACGTGCAACGTGCAACATGGCATCAGATGTTGTCCGACTCGAACTCTTATTAAAACTGTCATTTCGAATGCGCCAAATGAAATAATAATAATCATTTTTAAATTAAACCTAAATTAATATTTAACGCTGTCTCTTTCTCTCTTTATCTGCCTCTCTCTCTCTCTCTCTCTCTCTCTCTCTGTCGTCCTCAGCTTGCAGTGTTTGCGCTGTGCTGCTTCCTGCTTGGCCATGCCGCCGAGCTGGAGTCGAAACCCGCGGCCGAGCAAGCCGAAGCCGTTACGACCACAAAATTAACGCCCAGCATCGAGGAGCCAAAGAGCAAAACTGAGAAGCGCGACTCCTCGGATCAGACAGGTGAGTGAAATAAAACAAAATAAAATAATAAATTTACTGCTTACTTGGCGGCTGCTTCATCATCTTTAATGAATTGAGCTGAGTACAGAATTTACATCACTTAATATATAATATTGTATAATTGCCTTCTGCTGTTGCATCAGCATTGGTGTGAACCTGAGAGTCGATAGAGTTCTTCTGGAGGCATTATCCGAGTGAGTTTGCGTGCTAGCTAGACACTATTCATTTCTGGCTTGTATCAAGTGCTGAGTGAGGCCCAGTTGGCTTTCTAGGTCATTCGCATAGTTTCTTGGTACAAAGAGAAGCTACTAGAAGTTGTCGCTCTAGAAAAGCATATGTATATATTAATTTATAAAATATATATTAATTAATCTTAAAAATAAATAAATTAATAATTTATATATATAATATATAATATATGGAGTTAATTTTGTAATTAATTCTATTATCATTTAACATATTTTTTTGTTGTCTCTTACAAAGTTTCTTTTCAGAATAAGAATTTCCATCAGTTTCTCTCAGCACCCGAGAAACAAAAACCTTTTTGGATACGAGAATTACATTATTTTTTTTTTTATAATATTTTGTCTCCTTAATATTTATTCTCTCCTTTCTCTTTCATTAACTTCAATCTATTCTGCTATGCGAAGAATCGCCTTAACATTTGAGCTCAAATTTATTACTTTCATAAAAAAACTATTTAAAAGCTCATTAGACAACAGGGTATAAAAAATGTTTCGTGCTCAAAGGACAATTGATAAATATCGAAACTTTATCGATAACATGTAGAGTTGCTGAAATATAGTTATCAGGCTCGTTTGGTCTCACTCCATATGATTCTCATTAACTCTTGAGCATTGCTTGTTCATAACCTATTAGATCAATTTTTATTGAGCATAAATAAAATTGATGACAAAAAGTTATTTAAAATATTTGATGAGAGGTCTATTAACAGACAGTTAAGCACAGTGTATATGAGAATCAGTTCTAAAACAAAATATTGTGTTTAAAAGCTCAGCAGAATTTGCTCAAAAAAAAATCAGACTTTACTAAATCTGACTCTGAGTACATAGATCGCATCGTTATCTCTCAGTCTAGCTATAATTCTAGTCATAGTTAGGCTTTCATGTATTGACTTGATTTTAAGTATATCCACAGCTTCGTAGTCTTGGCTTAATACTTAGTGTATTTTAAATCAATTGCAAAGCGCAGTCTAGAAAGTGTTATATGTCTAGTGACAATTTCAATAATTACAGGGTATATATTTAACTCGAGCCAAGTGTGCTTTCATTTTAATTAATTTGCTTGCTTTTCTCTTAATGGGCAGCCACCGTTTACACAAGCAAAGCGGCCAAAGAGATGGCCTTTCGACCCATTTATCCATCGGCCGGCTACTATGAGGCAGCTGAGAGTGGTCCCGTCTTTGAGCCAACGACAGTGCGCTACACGGCAGCCGATGCAGCAGCTCCGCAGGTAAGCAACAGCGGCAGCAACTGCAAATCCATTTAATTAACTCAACTCGCGCAGAGCTACTACGAAAAGCCAGACATACGCTATGCGTCTCACACAGCCGTGGAGCAGAAGGGCAGTCTGCCAGGCCCACTGCAATTCGGAGCACAGCAGCAGCAGCAGCAGCAGCAGCAGATTCCGCATAGATTCAGATTCGCGGTGCCGCCGCAAGTGGAGCTGTATCAGCGAGCACTGAATGCCAAAGCGGCGCAGGGTCCCACTTACAGCTATGTGGAGGCCGAGCCAAGCATTTATGAGCGCGCTGGCCCGCAGCAATACCAATATGCAGCAACCGCTGCACCACAGCAGCAAAGTATACCAATGTCGGGGCATCGCGTGCAGTATATTATCGCCATACCGTTGTCATATATGCGGCAGCTGCAGCAGCAATTGAGCTCCGGCCTGTTGCCAGTGGCGCCAAGCACCGCTGCCAGTAGCAGCAGCAGCAGCACCACCACTAGCACAACAGCACCGCCAGCAACAGTTGCCTCGGCAGCCAGTCAGCCGGTCATGCAGCTGCTCGGCCCATTGGCACGCGACCATCAAGGCATCTACAGGCCGTACTATCAGTCGGACTTAGTTAGCGCTCCCTCGGCAGTGCCCACCCCCATTGCTGCCTATGGCCAGCATTATTTACAGATACCCGCCAACATATTGCTGGCGGCTGCACAGCAACTGCAACAGCAGCAACACCAACAGCACCAACAACAGCAACAGCAGCAGCAACACCAACTACAAACAGTTTACCCAAAGGCGACGCCAACAACTGCCACCGTCTATCAGCCCATAATTTATCAGCAGCCAAAGCTGGGATCCCTGCACCAGCCCCAGCATCATCAGACGCAGCCCCAGCTTCATCTGCACCGCATCTATCAGCAGACCCCAGCGACCTATGCCGAGCAGCCAGCGGCTCAGCAAAACACTTTATACGGTAGGTAAACTAAAGTCTAAAATGGCTCCTGATCCCTTCGTCTGTACGTCCGACTGTCCATCCGTATGAAATAAAATTCCAATTTTCAAATTTTATTCATAATTTATCATAGATATCTAAATATCAATAAGAACTGCATCAGTTCCTAAGTTGAAGAATTAAGAATGTTTCCCATTTATATATACTAACCCCAGCTCTGCTCAGGTTATATTTGATATTTCCCTGAAAATAGCACCCACAACAGCATACTTCAGGCATAGCTTGCAGACTACAAGAGCTAGAAGATCCTAAATGGGTCTATAACTGGCCGTAAAGCTGCCGCAGTCTCTGCATATTTCACTTCTTGGTTAGCTGCTTTATTTGGCTGAAGCTCATGATGTGCCACAAGTAAATCCCATATTCGTAACTCCATGAAATGGCATTTAAAATGGCAACAAATGTGCTGGGCTATATTTCATTTGCAATCGGTCTATCGCATTACGCAGAGTCATATTTGTGTCTGGGGCGGGAGTGCATAAATTCCAGCTAAGGCCAGGCCACGGCGTTTGTGTTGACTGTGTGTCATGCAGCGTCAAAATGGGACAAAGTCGAAAACTAAACAGCGAACTGCGAACTGCGAACTGCGAACTGCACACAACATGTTGCTGGGTCGGCGCTGCCGGCTGTGGGCACAACTGTACCAACATTGCAGCTGGCAATTAGTGTGAATTGCATGCCGGCTGGCAATGTCAGCGCTAATTGAGCGGACAAAGAATTGCCACTGGCATCGAGTGATGCTGCCAATGACAACTGCAACAGTGCGACTTGCAGATGGTTGGATTACATTTTTACTACTATTTTTCAGCATATCCGCTACACCACCACCACCAGCAGCAGCAGCAGCAGCAGGCGCGTCTATTGCGGCTGGGGCTTAAGCAGGCGGAACAGCAGCATAAATATGCGTCGGTATCGTCGGCAGCAACACCGTCCGTTGCGGCGCCAGCAACAACGGCGGCAACAACAACAGCAACATTGCCGCTGCCCACGCCAGCAGCACTGCACGGCCAACAGCAGCCGTCATTGCCCATCGTCCACTACAATCCAATTTATGTGCAGTCGCCAGCCGAACACCAACAGCATCAGCATCAGCATCAGCAGCAACATCAATTCGCGATATTGCCACGTTTTAGCAATAATAACCCAAAGGCGACATACAATCTGGCGCATGAATCAACGCCACCAATTCATGTTGTCAGATTGACGGCAGCGAATGCATTGGGACACCAGCAATCACAGCCGTTGCAGCATTACCAACACTATCAGCCGACGCTGCTACAGCAGCAGCAGCAGCAGCAGCAGCAACAATTCTATCAAAGCCATGCCGCGCCCTTGGCCAGCTACGCCGAGGAGCCACAGCGCTCGCCGAGTCCAGCCGTAATACCATACTTTAGCCATCCGGGCGCTGTGCATTATGGCACGCATTTGTATCATCCGGCAGCAGCAACAACAGCAGCAGTCAGCTCAAAGCAACACCAGCAACAGCAGCAGCAGCGACTGGCAGCGGCGCCGACCGCAACAAGTGGAAGGCTGGCAGGTGACAATAGCGCGGGCGCTGCTGCCATCAAACAGGCAACGGCCGCTGCGAATATTGTCAAATATCCCTAAGCGCTGAAAGGCAGCAGCTATGTATGTGTGTGTGTGCGTTTACCCCTCTGTGTGTTTCTATAAAAAAAACTCCAATTTTTTAGCAATTGTTGCTGCTGTTAATTATTTTGCATATAGATTTTAATGTTTTTTTTTTTTTTGTTTTGAATATTTTTGGTTTTTTTTGACTCATTTGTTGTTGCTCTGCTGCGTATGATTCATAAACTTTAATTACCTTAAAAATATATATCCTCTTTTTTTTATTCGCACATTTTTGTTTCTCTCTCTATAAGTTGTGCCAACAACTGTCGCTGTGGTTTTGTGTGTAAATATTTTTAATTTCAAATATACTCGATCTGTTTATACATATAATTTGTTTGCAATTGCTGTTTTATTTTTTGTCACACATAAATTGTTAGTTTCCAACCGTTATTTTTTTGCAGAAATTAAAGCTTAAATTCAATTCAATTTGATGTGCTGCAAATGGTAGGCTTATGTGCCGCCATGGAAAGACTTATTTCCATACTCTTTCATATATACATATATATATATATATATAATATATATATACATATATATATTTATATATATATATATATATATATATATATATATATATATATATATATATATATACATATATTTCGATTCTGTCCTCGAAACTTGAATGTAAGGAATTAAGAATGAATTGAATATGAATATGTAGATGAATGAATATCATTATGTATGAATGTGAATATGAATATGAATCAATGTGAATGTGAATATGAATGTGAGTGAATAAAAATATGAATGAATATGAATATGAATATGAACATGAAAATGAATGAGTATGAATATGACTGAATATGAATATGAATGAATTTAAATATTAATGAATATGAAAATGAAAATGAATGAGTATGAATATGAATGAATATGAATATGTGTGAATATGAATACGAATGAATGTTAATATGAATATGAATATGAATATGAAAATGAATGAGTATGAATATGAATATGTGTGAATATGAATACGAATGAATGTTAATATGAATATGAATATGAATATGAAAATGAATGAGTATGAATATGAATATAAAAATGAATGAATATAAATATGAATGAATATGAATATGAATATGAAAATGAATGAGTATAAATATGAATTAATATGAATATGAAAATGATTGAGTATGAATATGAATAGGAAGATTAATGAATATGAATATGAAAGTGAGTATGAATATGAATATGAATGAATATGAATATGTATGAATATGAAAATGTGTATGAAAGAATATGAATATGTATATGAATGAACATGAATATGAATGCATAAATATGAATATGAGTGAATATAAATGTGAATAAATATGAATATGAATACGAATATGAACGAATAAGAATATTTATATGAAAATTAATGAGTATGAAATATATGTATATGAATATGAAGAATAATGAATTTCAATATGAAAATGAATGAGTATGAATATGAATATAAATGAATATGAATATGTATGAATATGAATATGTATATGAATGAATATAAATATGTATGAATATGAATGAATATAAATATAATTGAATATGAATATGAATGAACATAGTGTATATATCAAACTAAATATATATTAGCCCTAAATATATATAAGCCCACCAAAAACTTTAACTTTTCTGCCCTTACTCCTCTTCATGAACAATTTTTTTTTACTCCTCATTCTGTTCTTATTGCTTGCTCTAATATTTAGAGGTTTTCTCTTTAAATACTTGTATTTTGCTCAGTTTTGATGCTGATGGCCTGCTCTCCATTTTACTTACATGCAACCTGTGTGTGTGAATTTTCATAAATGAAATTTCGGTTGAAAGAGTAATAACATTTGAGGCTCTGCTTTTACTACTACTAGGTACTACTCCAACACTTAGAAGACATAGATTTGCCGGTTTTTAAGCCTTTTCCGCTTGTATTAAGAGACAATCCCAAAAAATCTTAAATTTAATAACATATCATGATTGTAAGGAAGTGAGTTACACCTAATGCACTGCCAGCATAATTTATGTATAGACTTAAAGTATTATGGATAGTGCACAGCGAGTGGTAATCGCAGGCAGCGCAGTTTTAATAATAATAATAATTTTTTGGCACTGACAAATCGTAAATCGCATATCCATTAACCGACTTATGCGGGCTTTGACTGGGGCTCGAGTGGCCGCGCGTCTCATTGTCATTTAATTGAAAACATTTCTGCAAATATGATTAAGCTGAATGCGTAAGCTCTGATTTGGTCATAAGCGGGACGTCGACCGCAGCAGCGGCATCAATTAAAATGTTTGCATTTAATGAACGCCGATTGAGAACTAAAGCAGATGGCATGCAGCACGCCACACGCCGCTTGCCGCATGCAGCGTGCGGCATGCGGTGCAACTTTATTTTTTATTTTGTTTTTCTGTTCGTTTTTTGATTTTTTTTTTTTTTTTTTTTTTTTTTTTAATATCCTGTAAATTCATTTAATAATGAGCAGCAGGATTATGTAATAAGCGCTTCAAAAGTCCATGGCCCGCCCATGGCGTCGCTTCAGTGTCAGTGTCAGAGGCTCATAAAAGTCAGAGACCCGCAAATCCGTTGACATGCGCGCAAAACACAAAAACAAAGAGCAAAAAAAAAAAAAAAGAAAAATGAGCAAGGATAAAAAGGCTAAAAAGGATAGTTATCTGTGCCTGACCACCGAAGCAGACATGGCCATTATCCGAATACATTTTATTAAAATCAGTTAAAAGAGTTAACTTAAGCTCACGCACAACTGACTGCGCAATGCTCTGCTTGAAACTATATCAACTGAGCTAAGTATGTCTGCAGCTGGCTTCAATTCTCTATGTGTAACAGGCATAGAAATTTGAGAACTCTCATAAATTGCCAAAATGCAAGACAAATCCATATGCTCTTCGGTTTTTGCTTACAGTGTATACAGATCGAGCATAAAAACTGCAAAGTCATACTTAAAATTGATTCACAAAGTTGCAGATAAGAGAGAGAGAGAGAGAGAGAGACAGAGAGAATGAGCATAATGTATACATTTCTCTTTAATTTTTGACATTTTCGTAATTATATCATCAACTGCTAGGGTATTCACCGCACTGCTGACGGCAATGGCATAAGATAAACAACTTCCGCTGGACGCCACTGGGTGACACTTGCATAAAATGCGCATTTCCGTTTGCAGCTGAATATGAAAATGGCGGCACGCACCATGGACGGACGTGCATGCAACGTCATGGAACGCTGCCAGTCGTTGGCCACATTGGCGAGCATTCGCATCAATGGATACGCACACCCAGCAAATGAGCCAATGAATAGGGCAATAATATTAACTCTGCCAGGCCATGTGACAAAAGAAAACAAACACAATTTATTTAAATATATAATATATATATTATATAATATATAATACATACATATATATAATCATATAAGTTGAGATCAGATAACTAACTGCTGTGGTACAAGGTATCTTCTAGTCCATTCTACTCCGACGTGCCAATATTTTAAATAATATAGAAGAGTCTTGCTGTGAGATTGCGTGCGTGTGTCTCTGTGTGAATATCATACGAATTTCACAAGGCATTACAACTTAATAGCAGCTCGATACAGCTGCCATTTAGCTCTTCGATTTGGCCTCATTTAACAGCGTGAACATGGTGTAGGCTCCCTTGATGACCTGCAAAAAAAAGCAATTAAATCGAGGTTAAAGCTTTAAGTGAGAAAATAATAAATGTAATAAAATATATTTCGGTATATATGGAATATATCTGTCTGTGCGTCCGTCTGTCTGTCCTTCGATCATTCCATCCAGCTCTTTATCTGTCCATGATCCTTCTAGGCTCATCGATCCGCCTGACTATCTGTCAGTCCATCTGGCTGTCCTTTCGTCCCCCTATAGAATCTCAGTCTGCTCCCTATCCCCTTTTTTTTGCCGTTCTTGATTATTTCGTTAAATTCCAGAATCTGTCTCTGCTTGCCATCTATCCACTCCCTTTTATTCCCACCTCTCCTCCTCCGTCTACCTACCCCAAACAGTGTTGTCATGCGCACAGGCAAAATATTACCCGCGACAATGCAAATGGGGCGCTGAGAACGCATCAGCATAAACACCAAGGTGCGGCGGAAACGAGCTGGTTGACTGATCCAATTGGTGGCATAGATCGCATGGGCCACCTCTTCGCCCTCGTGGGTAACCTGCTCGGAGGCATAGCAGATGACAAGTGTTTCAATAATGATGCTCGTCAGCATGAAGAACACATGAAATATGCGCAAGAAGCTCATCTCAATGTAGATGACAATGAAGCAGAGCGTGCACAGCGAGGTGGCCGTGCACAGGAATTGAATGATGCAGGCACTCGACAGGGAGATTTCCATGATCTTCAGCAATCTGCAAATTAATGAGATAAGCAACTTAATTATTGAATGCTCTTGAGCCTCGAAATAGATATACTTCAATATGGTCTGATGATCCTTGATGCATTCCAGCAGCTGCTGATGCGTCTCCTCCCGGCTGATGCCCAGATGGCCCAGTTTGGCGATACGCAGTGCCAGCGCCTTGCAATGGGCAGCGACCATAACTAGATAGACCACCGGATACGTATCATTGTTGGCGGCTATGAGTGCTAGTATAAATACTCCCACGCACTGCATAACAAATGTCAGCACGTAAATGCCTTGCGATCGCTGCCAATCCCATGGAGTCCAGGTGGGAAACGGTAATAGCCGCTCGGGCCCATAGACAGCAAAGCAAATACCACTTGCGAACACAGCCATAAACAGTTTCAACACATATAAGCAGATTTTATGCGACTCATCGATCTTATCGCAGATGACTTGACGCTCCGAGGTCGACTGCAGCCGTCCATCCAGTTGATGCATTACGCCGTGCAACTCCAGCAAATAGCCGCGTACACGAATCACATTGATCAGCTTCAGCTGCTGCACAAACGTTATGGCAGCCAAATAGAATGCCTCGCAGAATTCGGTCAGTGAGCGACTAAAGAAGCATTCGATATAGAAAGAGAATGGCAGACAGATCGTGGGTAGCACATTCAGCACAATGCTGCAGGCCTCATAGTGACGCGCCCAAAACGAATCTCCGCCAGGCGGATGCAGCCCAATGAAGCGCCAAAAATGCCACTGATACTGAAACGCACGCGTCGAGTCTACATCGATCAACATCTTCTCTGCTATTGCACTATGCTCTGCGAGCGAGCGAGCGCGCGTCAGCTACATTTTATTATAGCCGATCCGAATGCGAATTGTTGCTGATTTATGCAAATTGGCAACAAATTAGCTGATGAGTATTAATGGCCTATCCTCCCCCTCCTGCGCAGCTTACTGTAATTTTCTAGTTAATATAATTCACAATGCATCGATATCTATTTTAGTTCTTAGCGCATTTCCTTTGACTGCAAAAGTATCCAAAGCCCCAACTTCGTGCATTTTACTAAATTATGCATGCCAAGTGTCAATTATAATAGAATTGTTCTGTCCCTTAATAATGCCGCATTCAATTGCCCAAAGTATTCTCTTCAATATTTGAATTTATATATTAATGTCCATGGTAGCTAAAACGTAGCTCGAATCGATTCGATGCTTTGTACTAACTTAAAAGAATTACTAAAATAAATTGAGTACGAGGAATCTTTAAAAATTTATTGCAAAAAAAAAAACTGAATAGAAATAATGTCAATAATGTCAGTGTAAAAGAATTACTGAAATAAATTTAGTGCGAGGAATCTTTAAATATGTATTTAAAAAAAAAAAATAATAATAATAATAATAATTTCAACCCTAATTGTTCTATATGATAAAGTCCCTCAAGTCAAGCAAATTGGGAACATTCTTAGGCTTAGATCACCAGTTCAGATCAATAGCAATATATCAATATCATTACTTTATAGAAACTTAAATTTAGGTTTCTATAAAGTAACGTAATTGATATTATATTATATAAATATATAATTTTTATATTATACAAATTTTAATTAAAGTAAATTTTGCTCATAACTGTGCTTAAAGTTCACTCTCAGTGAACACTAATAAAAATATTTATTTTTATCAAAAAAGCAAAAAATTTGAAATATTATTGAAGGTTAACATGTATTAGACTATAGTCTGCGCTGAGCACTTTTTTAAAATGCTGATAATTCGTTCATATATAGATATATATTATATATATATATATATATATATATATATATATATATATATATATATATATATATATATATATATATATATATATATATATATATATATATAGAAATAGAATGAGTTAATATGATATATATATATATATATATATATATATATATATATATATATCATATTAACTCATTCTATTTCTCTATTTGGGTATTGATCCTATCAAAGGATATGTATGTGTGCATACATTTTTAGTACTATTGGAAATCTGTTCTTTAATGGTTTGCATTACAGTTGCCGAAAAGTATTAGAAAACAAATTGAACACAGATACAGACTTGTGAAATAAGCGACGGGCTAATGGCGGGATTAAGGACGAAAACTTCATAGCAAATTTGAATATTTTTAAATTTTTAAAAGGGCTTGAGAGTAAATATATTAGGCTCAAATACGGTAGCTCTTAAAGTACTTTAAGTGCCACCATTAAACAGGTTTCACGCACATTTAGTCTTTATTATCTATGAAGCGCCTAACCCAATGAAGCTTCACTGATTTACAATTAGGATTCAGCATTCATGAATCATGTCATGAAATTAAGAGAAAAAAAAAATATAAAATATATAAAATATATAAATATATAAACATAAAAAAATTTATATATATATATATATATACATAAATAAATACATTTAAGCTAATTTATTTATATACAATATATATAAACTGCATTTAGAATAATTTTTTTATCCAATTAGGAGTGCTAAACCAGTTTGTTGGCCAATTTCGAAACGCTTTGTTTGGCGATTATGCCAAAGGTGTTTGTGTGTGTGTGTGTGTGTGTGTGTGTGTGTGTGTGAAAGCTATCGAATTGTGGGCGTGGTCTGCATTTGGAGCTGGGCTGTGTGTGATAGAAAGCTGGAGGAGAACGCTTGGGGGTGGCTGGCACAGATGCTTGCACAGGTGTCAGGCGCGGCGTGTATTCAAATTAATAATGCCAAATTGATTACATAACATTTGTCAATGGAAATCTGGTTTTCGGGATAGAGTCTAGCATGGGCTTAGCCCATCCGTCAGATACAACGCACAGCGTCATGATTGAATATGATTGATTTAGGCGGCATAAATTATGAACAGGCCAGGCCCTCGGGTTCGCCACAGTGCCGCAGGTACTTCTGGCACTCGCCGCCAGTTTGATTTTATTTGCCGCCCGGGCTAACGCGACCTTGGGCATTTGACAAATGAGCTGCGTAAGCCGTAAGATTTGCACAAGACGCACAATTAAATGACTGCCGCCAGCCGGCAAATTGACATTGGCTGTGCAAAAGGACACAGCGGCTGAAGGCCAACGCCCAGCGGCAACGGGCACCTTTTTCTGTCGCTTCGCGTCTCAATCTCTCTCAAAATGAATAATGTCAATTGCAGGTCAATTATTGGAAATCGAAATATACTTGAGAAACTTAGCAAATGGCAATTTGACAATTTCAATGGCATTGCCAATTGGCCCAAACGTGATCCACATTCAAACTGTCTGCATTTCAAGCAGCTGCTGCACTGCCAATCGGACATGGAACAGTTTTGTCAGATTAAACTGAAATTGTTCTTCAAATCAAAAAAAAATAACAAAGAGACTTTACGACCGACTTACCATTATACTCTGATAGAATTCGAAGCACATTAGTTAACAATTGAATAGAATATAAGCTTATCGATATTCAAAAACTAAATTTTTCCCTTTGTTTAATGACACAAATATTCCAGTGATTTCTGGGCATAAATAAAAATATTTATCAATAATCTAAAGGTAAAATTTCACAGTTTTACAAAAAAACTAAGCGACTTGTTATCGACAGGCATATGCCAACTGGCATAATATACATAAGCATATTTAACAGCGTACCATCATAGCATAAATGTATTTCGTATTAAAATATATGAATTTTGCACAAAATGTGATTAATATAAATGATAAATTCTGAAACATGATTGATGGACAAAATTTCGATAACTGTGAGTAGTACTTTATTTAAGCGGCTTACCCAAATACAGATATATAGTTAAGCTCTCTTCTGCTTATTTATTTTTTTTTTTAAATCATTAAAAATGATTCAAGCGAGTTTTTTCCACATATTAAATTTATTACGAACTTTTTTTTCAGCTTTTGTTTGCTTTGCACGCTGACATTTCAGTCAGAATTTTTGGTCAGAAAAAGTTCACAAAAAAAGCGAAAAAACTTAACAAATTTTATATCCACATTTGCTGTATTTATTTAGGCATTATATTATTTTTATTTATTTATTGTATTCTATTTTTTTTTTTTTTTTTTTTTTTTGAATAGCTATTTGTATAAATAATAAAAAAGAAACAAAACAAAGAGCAAACTTTGTCTTTTGGGCCGACGGAAATTAAATATAATGAAAATGAACAAATCTATTTACAAGCCTACATATTTTTTGTTTCCTACAGACTTCCGCTCTTACTTAAATTAAAAGCATACCTGAAAGGAAAAACAAGTCAGTTGAGAGTGACAGACTTGAGAATACTCTGAAGCCTATCGCGGCTGTTTAAAGAAGAGTTTGGTTTGTTTGGTTACGGGAAGATTGAGCTAAGTGAGGGGTAAACTTAATGAGAATCTATTTACCAAATTTAATTTATCTTAATCTATTTAATGGAAATGCTGAGAGCTATGAAAGATTTGATCTAAGCTTCATTTGCATATAAATTTTGTGGGATGTAGAAGAGAGGTTACAAATAGAGTTGAGGCATAGAAATAGATCTTATTGCTTCTCATCAAGACTATATATTTATTATGTTATCAGTAAAGCCTCTTACAGGCATTTTATTTTAAATTCCCATGAGTTATATGAAAATACATAAGCATAATAAAAAATTAATAATTTCTTAATGATCCAATCAATAAACAATATAATATAATAACATATATATTTTCATTTATATATTTAATTGTAATTGACTGTTCTACATATGTAATATTTTATAGCGATACGAATCGTATCTGTATATTGTTATTTACAAGCCCCGTTTTTGGAAATGTGGAAAAGAAAAACAAACGCCTTCGTTCAGCAACAAATTGCTAATATGTAGGCATTAGCATATGTTGATAATTCAGAATACACCATGACCATGTTTGGGAGCTGTGTAATTAATAATGCGCATCGAAATATATACATATAGTATATATGTATATATGTGTAACAAAAAAATGTCTTAACTAATCTAAATAAATAAATAAATAAAATAAATAAATTTCAAATTAAATTACGAATCGCTAATAAATAAATTAGTGACACAAACTTTTAGCAAGTTAAAAGAAGAAGAATATGTAATAGAGTATGCCCGCTAACATTTGAGTTTTGCTATTGGACTATGATACACAAACATGATAAATAAGTATTTTCTGCAGAGAACTTCAAAACAGTGTGAGCAATTTTTAAGTTATTACGAAATATAAATATATGAATATTATACGTACATGTCGTATTACACATACTGGGAGTAATATATGGCTGTATTTCACCCTCTTTATTATAAGCATTTTAGAGTGTTTCTGCTTCTTTCACTCTATTTCTTTCCCACTATCTCTCGCCCTTTTCTGTTGTCTCTTTCTATATCATTCTTTCTGTCTCCATACACATTTTTTACTACCAGCATCTTTCTAATTCTATTTTTCTCAATATATATGAATTAAGCTCAATGGAGCTTAAACCATCCGGTTAGGTAGGATACTATTTTAAACAATTTGCTTATTGTTATAAAAAACAGATTGCAAATAAATAAAAAAAGGAAAAAAAAAAAGAAAAAAAAATGATCTCAGTCACTGTCTCCCTTCGTACCTCTCAGTTTCTCTCTGTTTGTTCCATCTCAGTGTTTGTTCCTCTCTCTCGCTGCCTTTTTCTCTCACTATATCCATCTCTCTCAATTTTTCAATTGTCGCTTTCATTGCTTATGCCCCTCACTTCCATTCACTTTCTTTATGTCTCTCTCTCATTTTCCTTCTCATTTTCTCAAACTTTCTTCCTTTTTCACTTCTCTCTTTGACTTCGTCTCATTATTGTTTTCTTTATTTATTTGTTATGCTATCTTCATCTCTCTCTTTATCTATCTCCTCCTGTTTCTTTCTCTTCTTATACTCTGCATCTATTTCTATTAAAGAGCATCAGCTACAGGGTACCGGAAAGCACATCATTTGCAAAAAGAACATCTTCCTTTCAAATTCGTTTAAACAATGTTTGTCTTCATTTGTAACTCATAATTTTATAATTTCTTAAGCTGTGGCAAAGCAAAATAAATATTTCATGTATATATTTTGTATATATGTGTGTACATACATAAGTGTACATAGGTTGATATAACAATTAGTCTTATTAGGTGTTAGATGGCACGGAGCCAGTTTATAATGCAAACAATATGAAATAAAGACACCCACGCTCGTGATGAGAACCTCCTAGCCAGTCAGAAGTTGTCAAGTACGCGCTTATAAATAACCCAATGGCTAAGCTGGGCGCTTCACCTGGTTTAATGAATGAACAAGTAAATGTGAGTGAGTGAATGAATGACAGACAGACGGACAGACGGACGGACTGACTGACTGATGGAATGTATATTCGCAAAGAAACGGCGAATGTGATTTTCAACTAAGCGCAGCTAAAACCATCTCAGTCGGGTATAACGGACTACGTGATGCGCGCTTATGTACATAAAAAAAAATAATTTGACTAAAAATCACTCTTTTATAATCTAACGGTCTATTTGTAGAAATGATTTCAAGAGTATAGAATATTTTGTCCAATTCGCCACGCCTTCAAAGGGCATATACGACTTTTAGGGCATATATGAACAGCGTAACACGTTATCAGGTAAGTCGAGATGGATGAAGACAGGCGAAGGGATGGGCAGCGCAGCGAATATACTCTTTTCGCTACGTGATCGAGCATTACAATGAAACAGAACGACAATAAAAAGCAGTTCCGACTGTGGCAAACAGAGGCCCAAGTTTGTCAAGTAAACAGAGTCGTGGTTTGAGTCGATGACTGACGTCTGGATGACGCCAACGTTGTCTCAATTCTCAGCTGTTCTCAGCGACCTTTTTGGAGAACAACAGAGAGAGAGAGAGAGAGAGACTTAGACTGAGACTGAATTGGAGATGGAGGCGTTTGCCTGGCCGGGACAGACTTATAAATAGCCCAAGTCCGTCTAGCAGGCGCTTCAGTTCAAATTTAACGCTTCGAGTGGCATAAATATTTCAAATCATTTTTTGTTATTAAATAATACTAAAAAATAAAGAAAAGTATTTCAACATATATATATATATATCAATTCTTTGCTAGAAAATGGTGAGTGACAAAGCCAAGTGGAGACAAAGATTCAATGTAAACAAAGCGCTTCAAACTAATGAAGCTTTTTTTATTTGTTTTTTTTTTTTTTTTTTTTTTTTAATAAAACACAAAGACAAGACATAAAAAATGCATTAACTATGCTACGTGAGCAATATATTCAACAATAACAACAATATAAATAAATAAATAAATAAAACAAATATTCAAAGTCGGCGTCACTGGAAAATCCCTCAGCTTGAGTTCTATTTTGAAGTGTTTACTTCCGGCAATAGGCACAATGCCAATAAATCACAGTCGCAGCTCAGTACAAAGTAATTAGTTAAACGTGAATTCGATGAGCTTCAAAATTTATCATATAGTTTATTGTAGCATTACGTAGAGCAGCCAGACGCTCTCTATGTGAAATCTGAACTTATGCCTTGCCTAGTCTGATCTGCAGCTGGTAGTTTCCTAAGCTGCAGCTCAGAAAATAAATTTTAGAATAAATATGTATATAATTGATAATATATTTAAGAATATATTTTATAATATATTTAAGAATATATTCGATAATATATTTAAGAATATATTTGATAATAATTAACAAAAAAAAGTTTATCATGATAACATAACTACAAAGAGTGCTCCAGTTGTAATCGCTCAACCCATAAATATCTTGCAGGCCATGCCAAAGCCTCCTAATCTTAGATTTTGTGGGTATATAAGTGGTATGCAGAGAGTATATAGATAGTTGATAGATGATTTCTTGGTTTTTAAAACATTTTTAATTAATTAATTTTAAAACTTAAAAAATATGCCCAAAATAATAAAATTGCATATCAATTTTAATTGATTTGAAAACAATTTTGTGAGATAAACTTGCTATGCAAGACAGACTAAAGCAAATGAACAGATAATTAAGCTCAGCTATTGAGAATGCTAAAAAATGTTGTTTTAAGGTTTTTTAAGGTTGTTTTGAATGATGGCAAACAATGATAAATAAGTATAACTAAAGTGATTAATCTATAGTCTTCCATATAAGCTTACAATAATTTTAGACTGTATTAACATTTATATAATTTATGTGATGAATGACCTAAGATTAGTTAGAATAATAAAATATAACAAATAATGCTGCTTAACTAGGTTAATCGATCATGAGGCAGCAACGGACATGAGCTGAACAGCTAAATATGTCACACGGCTGAGATCAGTGAAAATATATATAGAATTCTATATAAATATGTGTTGAAAATTTTGATTATAGCACGCCCACTCTTTGGCACTTAACCTTGTGCCCGCTGGCGTATGACTAAATTACATTCATGCCCAATCGGGCCAAAAGCGATTCCGTCAACCAGCTGCCAATTTGCATAATCTGGCTAAAGTTATTTGATTCATATTTAAGTTGAAATCGAACAAGTTTTACTAAATGTGTCATGCGCACAGCAATGATCAGCCGCCGCGCTCACTTAATGTGTGAACATACATATATATATATATATATATATATATATATATATATATATATACTTATAAGTATATGCATTTATCTAGATGACATTTGTATATAGGCCACAGAGCAATAAAGCCATCCCAATTGCCAGCTACCAAAATTGGTAGCAGCTGCTGCCCAAGCACAAAAGTTTATATCAATTTCAAATAGCCCAGCTAAATCGAAATTTTGCCTTGGCCGGACATAGACTAAATGTTTAATCGTGTTCACAACACAACACGATGACATCTTTTTTGTTCACTTTTTATGTGTTTATATATATATATATATATATATATATATATATATACTTATATATATGTATTTATGAATTTTCGATGCTCTTTCGAGGAGTACTATGATATGATTTAAGCAAGTAATTATATATTTATAAATAAATATAAATTTATAAAAAAAATATATATATTTATAAATAAATATAAATTTATAAAAATAAAACATAAATTTATAAATAAATATAAATTTATAAAAAAAATGTATATATTATAAAAAATATATTTTTATAAAAAAAAAATATATAAAAAATATGTACATTTAAATTAATTGTTAATAAAAATATATATTTATAAATAAATATAAATTTATAAAAAAAAAAAAAATTATAAATAAATAAAATTTTATAAAAAAATATATAAATTTATAAATTATAAATATTTACAAAAAATATGTACATTTAAATTAATTATTAATATGATTTATACTGAATCTTAAAATTAATTTAAGTGCAGAAACCTTACAACTTTTTTTATTATTTATTATTATATTATTTATTTTGTTCACATATTAAAGATTCTTATTTTTTTGCATAATCAGACAATGCTTAAAATAAAATTTTAATTAATATATTTCATTCAACGTCAAACATAGGGCATTCAATGCTAAAGCAGCTCAGCTGGGATAGTTCTTTGAGCTTCTATATAATATGAGATAAAATCAGCTTGAAAAACTTTTCTTAACATCAGCTGCAAGCATAGGGTATTTAAACTTCGAATTAACGATTTTTTTACCTCTGCTAAAGTACGTTTAAGTAAATGCTCTTGATTCGGGTGAATCCCATGACGCATCGCTTCGAGCAACGAATTTAGTTAGCTGCGAAGACATAATTTGTTGTTAAACTTGATCTTTGACAAGGGGGACGTTGTTATGTATGAGGAGTAGAGGTTTAACCTGACTAAGGGGTATATGCCAGTCGACTAGACAACAATTTCGTTAATTAAAATATATTTTAAATACAATTTTAATACCTTTCTCTTCTCTCTCTCACACCCTCTCTTCCCACTCTCTCATTCTGCATAGCTTCCACAGCCACTTCAGCTTCTGGGCGTGGCACTGCTACTACTCGCCCTGGGCTGCCAGAGCGCAGCTGGGAAAAAGTTAGAGAAACGCTGTGTCAACTGCTCATATCGTACGTATTACACCTACGGCGATGGCCGTTCCCTGCAGCGTGTTATCTATCAAGATCCGGTCTACACTCGTGGTATTTACAAATCCAAGAACATCTCTACACTAACAGAACAGCACCAACTACTGACCCAACCTATGTGTAGCACGTTTTTTTATTAACTACATGCACTTAAGATATACCTAATAGAGAGAGAGATCCGAATCTCTCCCAGTTACCAAACTCAACGAATAGTTCCAAGCATCATTAACACACACACACTGACCTCACTTGTATAACCCATATATTGTATATATATATATATATATAAATCACCTAGAATAAATTAGTATTTCACAATGCACACGAGACACCTTTATGCAATGTTCCACACCTTTTTGCCACTCGTCCTTGGATTGGTGGTTCTTTAGCTGCCCAGACTTACGGCTGCAGTGGAAGTCCGTGCGGCGTGAATGCCGTGTGCCAGGAGGCTGCCGGCGGCCGTCCGGTCTGCTCCTGCCCGCCCGGCTATAGCGGTAATCCGCTTACCCACTGCAATCGCGGCGAATGCCTCGACAACGTCGACTGCCGCGGCGACCTCCAGTGCAAGGATAATCGCTGCGTTAATCCCTGTGTCGGCGCCTGCGGCATTGGCTCCAACTGTGACGTGAGTACCATATCTCTAGTTGCCCAACCATCGCCTGCCATTGACCATTTAAACCAAACAAACTGTATTTCCTTTCGCATTGTTTTAGGCCAGAAATCACGTTGCCGTCTGCAGCTGCCCAGCTGGCTACAATGGAGATCCCTACACTGCCTGCCACCTGAATGATCCAGGTAAGAGTTTTTTGTCTTATCTATGCCCCAAGCCAGCATTTTGAATAGATCTTAGCTGCTTGAACAAATAGCTCAGCTTAAATTATACTACACTCATTCATAAACTGGAATCTATTGAATTGATCCATGATAACCAAAATGATATGTTATTATATCTCTTGGAGCTGAATTTTTAATACATGCAAATATTTCTATAGATCAGCATGAGTGGAATAACTCAAGAATGTAGAAAATATTTTATAGCTAAGATAGAAAATACATTAAGCAAGTGAGTTACTGGAGACCTTGGATATATATTTATATATACAAATATCACTAATATAAATAAAAATAAAATAATTTAATAATATTATATAATAAAAGTGCCTTGGTTGCTAGAGAGCCCCATAACAACTCTAATAATATTGATATACAAATCAACAAAATTCATTTAGAATTTATATATACAGCCTTATAGACCTCAAAGATCTATAGATAATTTTGTAAGTTGCTAGCTTACTTACGTATATATATATGTAATATCATATATACGATACTATAATTACATATATATTGGCTTAATTTGGACGATAGAGTTATATACCGCTTGACTGCATTATTATACCACTTAAAATTATATTATTATATAAAAATTAGAATTATTCTGTTCAATCTCAATAATATTATATATATGTCTTTCATATATCATATGCAACTTATCATATATCAGATATTCCTAATATTCCATTAACAACGATCCATTAAAGCTTATGCTCATGGCAGTCCTTGATATTTAGTCGTTCAACAAACTAAAGAGTTATGTCAAAAAAACAAAAAAAAAAGAGTAAACGGAAATCCGGGTTCGAGCACCAGCCCAGTATTGTCTTAGCGGTTGGTTGGCCTGCACATTCATCCCATATCGATATAATTGATATTTTATTGTTTTTATTGTTGTTGTTAATTGTTTTAAAGTCAATTAACTGGTTTTGGGCAAAAATTGCCTTCTTTGGGGCTAGGTCGCAGTAAATACATTCATTCGTATGTAGGTTGATTTGCTGTCTTGCATAATATTTGCGCTGAATACAATATCAAAGCAACAACAACAACAACAACAACAACAATACACGCCCAATATGAAACGCACTTGCTCTGTGTAATTTTATGGTAATTAGCTGGGTATTTTGTTTCGTAATTGTCAAGATCAAGGACAGGCCAAGTAGGCGAAGGCGAAACACCGCAGCAAACCAGAAGCGAGTCCGAGCCGATACCCGTTTAAAACCGTGTTGTACCCTAAAACTCAGCCAAAGGTAGCGCTGAAATGTGAACCAGTTTGAGTACATGCCACAACAAAGATATATTTATATAAATTCCAAGTGCATTGCATCTTAATGTGACAATTATTTTAATTTATACGTATAAGGCGTTACAGGGTATCTGTTGGCCTTTAAGCCACAGTGACTAACTTATACGAAACTATTTTGTGTTCAAAGCGATGTGACAGTGAGTGAAAAACATTAGTCAAGATCAAGGCTCTGCACCGAACCGGTTGGATTTCGGTTCGATGATCGATCAACTCAAAACTTTAAGCATTACCGCCATCTCGAGATATATCTAAAGCGTTTTATTAAGCTCACACGTTGTTGGCATATCTAAATATTCGAATCGTCAACAACTAGACTCCATTTAGGCTTTTTCAATTAACTAACACAAGATCGATATCAAACATAATTAATGATCGATAAATACTGTTATTGCAAGCAGCATTAAACAGCATAAATAAAGAAAATATACACTTAGATTGTAAGATAATTGACAATTCATTATGTATGTATAATATCGCTAACGTCTATTCTTTATCGATAACAGTATAAAGTAAGTCAAAAGCTCTTGTTGTTGATAGCTATAATAATAGTAAATTAAGCAATATAAGTATATATATGAGTCTGAACGAGATAGTCCAATATGGGCATAAATCGATAACTGCAAATGTCGATAACTGCAAACATAGAATATAACAACTAAAACGAGCTATTCGACTAACTATTCAGATAAACTATGAACAGATATATATGTAAGATTGTAAGCCATATAGACTTGACCTAACATATATCAATATAGTTTATGACCGATTACATTAAATTTTCAAAACTCGGCTAAACTGAGCGTAAAGCACACTCTTACATATCTATTCGTATTCGAATAAATGAAACTTATCGATAACTGTACTTATCGATAACACCATAAAGTCGGCCTTTGCAAGTAGGGAAAAACTGCTTGGCTGAAAGTTAAACCAAACATTTATAAATTATTCATGCATACGCCAGATACCTTAAGTCCTATGAAATGAGACCTTTTCATAGCATTCCAATTATAGTGTACAGCATTAGTCGTTTTTTATTACATTTGTTGTCATTGTTTGGTTGGTGCTGCTGTTGTTTGGTTATTGTGTGATTTATGCAGGGTCATGTTATTCATGCACAGGTCTTTGGGTCCCCGGCATTGACCCCTTAAGGATGCTCGCTCCACGCTCCACGCTCGCAGCTCACACCTCACACTTATCCTCGCACGCACTTGAGCACAGCAACAAGGCGCAAATAATTGTTACTGACGGAGGACGAGCTGGTGTGGGTGTGGCAAGCAGGAGTTTTAGTTGGATGTCATCCCACTTGAAATGGCACTGAATAAATCGGCATTGGGGCCATTCCCGCACATTGTGGCCCTGTACAAATGCATAAGTAGTCAAAGCTCATTTATGCGCATAATTTTTACTCATAATTTGCTTTTTCCTTTCCTTTCCTTTCCTTGCCTTTCGCTTTCGCTTCGTTTCCAATGCGTAGCCAGTTGGAATTTTGTGTTCCCGAGTTGCTTAAGCGTCCAGTTCGTTTGTTCTCTGTATGCGATTCAGTCATTGATGATGATGATTATGATTATAATGGAGGCAAGTTTCTAAATTGGTATTTGTTGCCATGACAAAAGTTCTGCCATAATCGCTGCAATGGCTAAGAAAAAGTCAACTAAGAGCCAAATGCTTATATTTATTTATAGAATTCCACAATTTGATACGCCTACCCCAGCTCCCTGCTCCAAAGCTCCAAAACTCCCAGCTCCCAACTGGCAACACTCCCCTCTTTAGGTGCCGTAACTGCTCATATTTCAGCAGGGTGCTTTCAACTGACCCTGACAGCCGCTAACTAAACAGTTCGCACTTAACCAAATGGTCAAACTATGTCCATATATATATGATTTACATAATGTATGTATATATATATATATATATATATACGTAAGCGAATGTATTAATTTATGTGTTCACATATATATTTCGATGCCCTCAATTTATGGGCTTAAGCCAAATGCTAATTGTATATGCTAATAAATCAGATTTCAAATACATTTTCATGCAAATTGCAAATTTATTTATTTGCAGGTAAGCATTTTATAAACATATATATATATATATATATATATATATATATATATTTATGATTATAATGGAGGCAACATATATATATAGTTGTTCACTTTTAATAATTGTCAAAGAATTTACCTCATTTTACTGACAAGCATAAAAACTCTAAAAACTAAAAACTTTTATTTTACGACAAGCTCTAAATTAAGTTTACCCAAAACATATGAATTTTTTATTAGTTTTATTTTATTAATTTAAAAAAAAAATTTTGTTTAGTTAATTAAGATATTAAAAAAGTAAATTTAAAAATATATATCTAGAACTAGCGAACCATAGACTGCCCAAATTACAAACGAATATTTAAAAAATTATATGAATATATATAAAAAAAAAAATGTTATAAAATAATAATTAAAATTACATTAATTAACGATTTCATTTGTAAGATATATTTCTGCTGATATATGGAAAATCTAGCTGTCTTGCCTTTCTTCACTGGCAAATGCTTTAAGCAGCTCACACGCCTTAAAGTTTAACCTTCAACTTTGCCATTAAAAACCAAGAGGGGCGTCAAATCTCATGCTCATTCTCATAATCAGCTCATCGTGCCGAAGACTTGACTTGTTATCGATAGCTGCTGCAATTTAGTTATCGCAAATTATCTCCAATTGAAGATTTCTTATGAGACTCGTGTTCTTAGCCTAGCATATCAAATATAATAATAAAATAAATAAATCTTAATCTTGATTTTCTTTGCAGAGGAACAATGCCATCCGAGCCCGTGCGGCATAAACACCAAATGCGAGATTATTAATGGAGTGCCGACCTGTTCCTGCTTGCATGGCTACCTGGGCAATCCGTTGAGCGGCTGTCGCCATGAGTGCGAGCGAGACACCGACTGCGGCGCCCGTGATATGTGCAGCAATTTCAAGTGTGTGCCATCGTGTGGCCAGTGTGGCAGCGGTGCCAGCTGCAAGTCGGTGTCGAATCATCGGGCATTGTGCGAATGCCCCAAGGGTTACATTGGCAGCCCGTACACGGAATGCCGGCCGGAATGCTATGGCGATTCGGATTGTCCAGCTGGCCGACCGGCCTGTTTCTATGGCATCTGCAAGAACACTTGCGATGGCGCCTGTGGCATCGGGGCCGATTGTAATCTGCGCGGCCTGACGCCCGTCTGCAGCTGCCCCCGGGACATGACCGGCGATCCGTTTGTCCGCTGTCGCCCCTTCACCAAGGAGGATCTGTGCGAGCCGAATCCATGCGGCACCAATGCCATTTGTGTGCCCGGCCACGATAACACCGGACGCGAGCGACCCGTCTGCAATTGTCTGCCTGGCCACACTGGCAATCCGCTATCCCATTGCTCAAGAGTAAGTCGAAAGCCCCCATATATATACATATATATAGAGCCCAATAGCTATAGGTGTTTTTTTTTTTTGTCTATGTCGTGTGTTCCAGGGCGAGTGCCTCAGCAACAATGAGTGCCCGGACCATCGGGCCTGCATCAATTATCAGTGCGTCGATCCATGCATTGGCAAGTGCGCCACAGGTGCCAGCTGCGAGGCGAAGGCACATCTTGCGGTCTGCCGCTGTCCACATGGACAGTCGGGTGATGCGCTTGTCTCCTGCCGCCAAACACGCACCTTCCCAGTGGCCAAATACCACTAATCTGGCCCATCATCTGTCTGAGTGGTTGGATAACAAATGCCGGCCGCACTGCCTGCCAATGCACCTTACACTTGCAGCTCAGAATTCAGCTTCCGATCGACTCACAATGAACGAAATTTTAATTTAATGCAAATAATTCACTGACAACTTTCGACTCACACTGCAACAAAATGAGCTATATATTTATGTTTTATAATAAAAAATCAAACAAAAAAATTGTTATGCATATTATTTTTCGATATTAATGATTAAATAGTATTACAGGCATATAAAACGTAAAACATCAAACATTTTTATACAATTTGAGCTTGACTAAAAATACATTGCCTAAGATGCAGCAATTTAAGCTTGACGTTTTAGTGGCAAGAAATTTATAGATGGCGCCCATTCGATATACAAATGTGACTAAACTATGCTATCGTTATGGTACAAAAATATCGCATAAATAGAGCGTTGCCACCTATCAACAGCTTGAATTAGAAACCGAAGAATGTTTAAAATGAAAATATACAAAAACAAAACGACAATGGAACGTTCTTTAAAAATTGAATTCTCTTTTTTATTATTTGATAACGCTCATATCATTTTTTTTGTGTACTTTTAATATAATATGTATTCATGAATATACATATATATATATATATATTTATATCTGTGATGCAATTAACTTTTCACTTCCTAAAAGTCTGTCGATTAAATAATTATATTTGGTGTTGTAACACAACAAATATGTATAAGATTTTCGATTTTTGACGAGTCTATATAAAAATATATATAAAATACGCTCATATACAAAAATTATATATCAGTTTCATATCTAATTGGCCTTTCGTAAACAATTTGCAAATTAATTTACAATCACGAATATAAAATGAATCTGTAATTGTAGTTAATTAACTAAATGATTAGTGAACTGAGTAATGTGGAAGTCGATTAGCAAAAATATGGAAGTTTTTATGTTGATCTCAAATATGTATATGTATGTGTATATATCATAGGCAGGATAGGATCAGCCTAACTGAACTGTAGAAAAATAGTTTCAACTGTGAAAAAATACAATCTATCTGTTTTTTCATTCTTTCTTTCTTTTTTTTTTTTTTTTGCAATTTTAACAATATGCTTTTGCCATATACTAAGTCTGTAGTATTTCAAGTTTCCATGACGAACGCCGGTGATGGCTAAATCATATAAAACCATATAATAAATTTGTCCTCCATTTGTCTGCTTCATATTCGCAATTATTGTTTGATTTCTTGTTATTTGTTATTGTAAATACAATTTTCTTTGTGTTGTTTCCTCTACACATATATATATACATAAGTATATATATATCTATATATATTCTTGTATAAATATGCAATTGGTTTTTTTGTTTTCTTTTCTTGTTTACTTTGTATTTATACATATAAATATATATATATAAATATATATATATATATATGTATAATATGTATATTATGTATATAAATTGCTAAATACAATTAATTAATTGCGCTTTACACTTTTTAACGGCTCTGAGGCATTATTTAAAAAATTAAAACAAAAAAAAACAAAAATTTGTCTTGTGTATGCGTGTGTGTGTAAACTACATATGTTTGTCTAGCTGTGTTTAAATTGTATGTGTTTGTGTGTGTGTGCCATATGAACCTGTACTACGCGCCCCCACGACATATCCTCATCGACATACAATCGCTGCTGCTGCTGCTGCTGCTGCTGCTCTGTCGCTTTCAACTGCAACATTTATTAGATTTGCCCTTGTTCTTGTTTGGTTTTATTATGATGCCATCCTTTTGCTTCTCATCGGCGGCGGTGCGCAACTTGTGATCCAACACCTGTCGCGTTATGGACAGAAACATATCCTCCACATTGAGGTTGTCTTTGGCGGATGTCTCGAATAGCTCAATATCCATTTGTCGCGCAAAGCGTTGCGCATCCTCCGTTATGACCACCTTACGATCCGGATCATCATTCTTATTGCCCACTGCAAAGATAACAATTTAGTTAAGCTTACTACGAATCCTGCTCGCTAATTGACAATTACTCACCTAATACTTTGTTGACCACATCGCAATTATTTTGAATCTCCTCCAGCCAGCGGCGGACATTTGCAAATGAGTCGCCATTCGTGACATCATAAACAATGATGACGCCGTGCGTGCCGCGATAATAGGTGCTGGTGATTGTGCGGAAGCGCTCCTGACCAGCGGTATCCCAGATCTGCAGCTTAACGCGCAAGCCATTTATCTCAACGGTGCGTATCTTAAAGTCCACGCCAATTGTCGTTATATAACTGCCAGAGAATGTGTCATCTGAGAAGCGTATGAGTAGCGATGATTTGCCGACACCTGAAATAAACAACGAATTATTAAAATATTGATCGATTGATCGATTGAAAATGCAACACACATAAACATCAAATTCCAGTCTATATACACACATGCATTTGTTTACTTGAGCAAGTGGATAACAAATAGTTGAAGTTTTCTGTTTATACAACAAATCATTTGGTAGCTGGCACCACTCTAATTACAATTGCACTAGCACCAAAGCTAGCTATGCGATCCGTTTGTTTATAAGCTCGGAGACATTGGTGCAAGTGCAATTTAAGACACAGTTTGTGTTTAGATGAATTCAATGCGAAAACTTAATAACAAGGCATATTAAATATTATTAATTACTCGATAAAATTGTTAGAAGTTATTAATGAAAGTGAGACAGAGATGGAGCGAGGTGGAATGGGTTGGGAAAGACGTGACACAAGTTGGAGAATTGATTATGCAGCAAAACAGATTTCGAATATGTTTTTTTATTACATACTGAGCGAACAGCAGACAGAGGAGCGAGAGAGGGAGATAGATATAATAAACAGCTGATTGGGCGCAGATTAGCCCAAACAGAAAACACAAACAAGGAAATCAGCCAAAAATACAAGCCGAAAATACACAATATGGGATTGAGCACAAGCAGAGCAGGTTTATTAACGTTTTCTTCTCTCCCCTCACACTCTCATCGTCTATCTCTCTCGCTCTCTCTTTCTTTTTAATGGTTTGTTGCTATTTATAATGTTGTTTTTGCATTGTTGGGCAGGTGAAAACCAAAAAAAAAAAAAAAAAGAAACATGTAAGCATGTTGTTGCATGTATGCCCGCATGTGTGCATGTATGTGTGTATTATTTGCATGTGTTTGGAAATATTTGCATTTGCACTTACCGCTGTCGCCAATTATAAGCAACTTGAACATATGATCAAAGTGGCGTGCCATTTTGGAGCTGCTGTTGCTGCTGCTGCTGCTGTTGTAATTTACAGTTAGTCGGCGTTGAGGTTGACGCTGACTTTCAAGTTGAACAATGCAAAAAAAATTTGTGAAAAAAAAAAAAAATATTTTTGTTCTGCTGCCGCTGCTGCGGTTGTTACTGCTTTCTGCTGTTTGTTGTTGGTACTTCGTTTTGCCTTGCCTGTGCCTTGCTCCCACATACACACACAGAGACAGACACACCCACACACATATACGCTGTTGTATGTGTCTGCTTCTCGCTCGCACTCACACTGCCGACGATGGCCGCTGCTGCTGCTGTTGCTGCGGCTGCTGCTGCTGCCGCCGGTCGATCAAATATTATAAACTGTTGTTCTTGCTAGCGGCTGCTGCTGCTGCTGCTGCTGCTGCGGGCGTGTGCGTGTGATAAGCTCGCTATTGTTATAAATTTTGTTGTACGAAGAGTTTTTAGTTTGTTACTTGTTATTTAATTTACGTTAAATTCGCGTTAAAGCACTTAACGCCACTGCTGCTATGGATGTTGGTGTTGCTTTTTGCATGTATTTATCAGCAATTCGATTGGGGAGGCGGCATTAAAACGTCAGACAGAGGCCGACTTGTTGTTATTGTTGCTGTTCCTGTTTCCTCTTCAGCTCTGGTGCTCGGGTGCTGGCGCTGGTGCTAGTGCTGGTATTGGTGTGTCGGTCGGTGGAAGCGCTATATATGAATAGAACTCTAGCTAACGTTGATTAGGTTGAATATCTGAGCTTCGAGCTCCTATGCGTATTTAAAAATATTACAAATACAAAGCTATTAATGTCACACTGACATCGAAAACAACGCATACGCACAATAAATTAGCAAGTTGCCCTATCTCTTTCGCACATACAATGCCAGCAAATTATGTTTTTTTTTTTTATTATTATTAGACGTTGCTTGGTGTAATCCCACACACACATATGTTCACTTTTCTTTTTAAATTACATTTGGTTTATCTTGCACCTGCTATGCTGACTGCCTTCAATAACTTAATTACATTTATATCTCTAAATTATATGCATTTTATGAGTAAACTATTACTAACGCACGTATATATATGGAATGGAGTACGGGTATAAAAAAATATATCGATGTATCGATTATAGCAACGATATAACAATTTGGTGTTTTTACACACTGAATATATCGTTTATGACCAGGGCAAAGTGCGATATAATCGTTGTGTTCAAATTTTATTACGGCTTGCCGCAACACAGCTTAAACAAAACAAAACATCTGCTTTTAATTAGAACGAAACAAAAGAATGAATGATCACAATATATAATATATTTCTTATATCAAATGACTAATATTACACGTACAGAAAAATCGCATGTAACTTACATTAAGCCAGAAAAATTATATCGATATATCTTGTTCAAATACATATGTATGTATGTATGTATGTATGTATGTATATGAATGTATGTATGTATGTATGTATGTATTTTATGAAAATAATGTAATTCTTGTCATTTCTTAAACTTGTGCTTTTATACTCTGAACGCATTGAAAATGGAAAATTAGGTTGTAATAGCTTTGTTAAAATGTATGTAATAGGCGGATATATACATATACATATTTATGTATATACATACATACATACATACATACATACCGTGTCGATCTCAGGACCTAAGAGAGCTACACTGTAAATTTAATTTAATTTAATTTAAATCAATTAAATAATGTAATAATATCTATGCCCATTTTGATATTATCGAAAAAAAAAACGTTAACGGGACTTAGTTATTCAATTTTAACTTCTTAGGAGCTTTAGAGCTTAAAATTTTACAGCTATGTACACACATATGTATTTATGTATGTATGTACATATGAATGTATTCATATTTTGCACAATTTCATAAAATAAAAAATTCCTTAAAATCTTGTAAGTGATGTACATAAATATTTACATATGTATGTACATACATACATATGTATGTATGTATGTAGTGAATATGTCAATGAGCTTACATATTGAATAATCAGACCAATTTTTATATCATAAACAGAAACTTTTGGAAAATTTCGCAAAACGTTCAGCAAAAGCACGTGCATACCAACAAGTGTACATAGAATGCATGCAGACTTTGCATACACACATACATACATGTATGTAGATGTACATACATACATACATACATACATATATCCAAATTTTATACAATTTATATTTTAATTATATTTTTGATACCGAATAAAAATTTTCCCAAAATCATTTAAATGATGTACATACATACATATGTATGTACGTTGTCAATATGTGATTGAAACATACCAATATTCCCCTTCAAATTTTTACATCATAAACAGAAAATTTCATAAATTTCGCAAAACATTTGGTGACATGCATACATACATATGTACATATGTATATAGATGCATACATATGTATGTACATACATATATATGTACATATGTATACACATACATATGCTAAGAATCCCAGTGGCAATTGCAGGCGCCGCTGTTGGCAGAGGACGTGCGTCGGCGTGCAGTTTTCAGTTCAAATGGCTCATTTTTGTTATTTCTTTTCCAAACATGCTATAAATAGAAGCCCTGGAATAACTGAAATAAACAAAAACTATGATTAGCCGGGCTTCAGGGTGTTTCCTCGCCGGGGCGCCTTCGACTACATTTTTGCAACTTGTTTATTTCCCACTCTTGGCTTTGGAAATGGATTGGCAACCAATAAATACGAATTACATTTTTAAATGATAGTAACACATTTTATTGTTTGGGAATTATATTAATATTTTCATGGCAGTATTCCATAGTCACAAGCGTAATTCAAGTCTTCAACGTCTGCTATGAAAATGAGCAAGATGCAGTTCTCTCTCCTTCTCTATCTAATTCATAGTAATATATGGAAAAATACTTCATATTTATATTTTCATATTTCAAATATGAAAAACATGTATAAGTAAAAGAAAAAAATTAAATTAAAAAAAATACTTAAAAAAAAATAATACTTATCAAAAATAAATACTTAAAAAATAGTACAAATTAAATAAAACAAAGCCTTGAATAATATGGAATACATATTTGTAAGTGCTTATTATAATATAGTAAGGTACTATTATTCATCAACTTATTGAACGAAAGTCTTATATCATTTAATTGATATAATCACAACCTTTTTGATTTATCAGAAGATTTACTTGCGTGAGCGAGCACGAGTGCGATTGGCCACGCAAGAGATATCGTGGAGCATGCGAGCGCGCCGTCGTCTGCGCATGTCGGAAGGAGTTGAGTTTCCCTCAGCATCGCTTGAAGATTCTTGGTTATTGTTTGTGGTCTGAGTACCAAGACGTTCGGATACGCGTTCACGCACTGGCGATCTGGAGCGCGGAGTTTGATTGGATCGCAAACGCCTAGTCTCAGTGCCAGCGGCCAGAGAATGACGGCCGTATAGCGGTATTGGTCCATTGTTGTTGGTTGATTCACCACGATCCACCATCAACTCTGAGCTTGGCGATCCAGAAAGACAATTTTGAATTGATTGCGAACGCGTTTGCATGCTCAGTCTGTTGGCGGCCAAAAAGCGGCGAGTTGTCATAGGCGGTGGTCGATCATTGCGCCCGCGCAAAGGTTCATTATTGCAAATAATGCCATTGTTGTTGGTTGATCCAGTTTGAGCATTGTGCACGCGCAGAGGAGCTGCGGCGCTAAAAATATTATTCGTGTTGATTGTTGATCCGACTGCTTGGTTGTCGCGCATGCGCATTGAGGAAGTATCGAAAATCAATGTATTTGGATCAAGCTGTGCCGTTTGAGTATTGCGCATGCGCAGAGAATCTATATTGAAAACAGTATTATTAGTGTTTGCTGGTCCGACTTCTGGGTTGTTTTGCATGCGTATTAGTGGTGGTAGTGGACTATTGATTGATTCGGGTGCGGCGTTAAGAATATTATTATTGTTGATTGTTGTTCCGACTGCTTGGTTGTTTCGCAAGCGCAATGGTGGTGGTGGATTATTGAAAAAAAATGATCCTGTGTCCTTCTGCATGCGCACAGGCTCGACATTGCGTGGCCGACCATTGGCCAAAGGCATTCCAATTTCTGAATTATTAAGCACGCGGAAAGGTGTATTATTTAAATGCATAGTATTATTGTTATTTGGTGGTGCTACAGCGGTTGTCACCACATTCGGTTTGTCCATATTCTCCTTCTGTTGTTTAAGTTGTGCATATTTAGAAAAGTCCCAGTTAAAATCCGACTCAGAATCGGAATCAGAGCTTGGTTTAAATGTATTTGAACGACTGGTTGTCTGAGTGATTTTGTTCACTGAAGTTACTATTGGTATGAACTTCTCAAGTGGATCCAAATCATCGTCGTCATCATCATCATTATCATCGTCGTCGTCAATTTTAGCATCGTGCGAGGTATGCTCATTTTTACTCGAATCAAGATTGTCAGGGTCAGTGTCTTTGTCTGTGACAATTTGATCGTTTTTGTCCTTGTTGTCATTGTCATCGTTATCCTCTGGCGAATTTGCAGATTCAATTGAGCAGTCCTCGCACTGATAATCATCTTCAGTAAGCATAGCGCAGTCAATATGTATCGGATTCGAGCCGCATAGACCACAGTAGAATAACGTTGCAAGGTTACCATTGCGTCCATTACGATTGATGCAAACTTTGGCAGTGCAATCGGTGGGTACCATTAGCTGATCAGCATATGCTTCGCCATCTTCCCATGCTGCATCGCTGTAGCCACAAAGCAAATAAATGGAAGCTAAGGTTAAATGCATTTTAAGCGCGTTTAGTTGTACTTACCGATTTGGCACTGAAATTCCCCACATAGAAACTGAGTTGAAGTGTTCGGTGTCATTGCACAATGGACACTTGAAGAAATATCCAGCCGAATTGGCATAATTTTGTAGACAGTCCTTGTGGTACCAGCCGTTCTTGCAACATTTTCCATGAATATATTTTGTGCAGCAGAATTTATTACTACTCTGGAGTAGACGCTCAAAGCAGATGACACATTTTTCATTGAAGGTAGGACGTTCCTTGTAAACATTGATGTGCATGTTACAGAAAGACTTGAATGTACCAAAGAATTGATTCTGGCAGCAATTCCGTAAGCCGCATCGAGTATGGAAGTTTCTGCGGCAGACACTGCTGCAGCAGCCAATGTTGGCACCCTTCTTGTGGCAATAACAGCAGAGCTAAGGCAAGGAAAATATACAAATAAAAACACATGTATATAAATATATACCAAAAATACCAAAACAAAATATATATATCTAATTTCTCATTGAAATACTTGCGCACATTAAAGATTCTTAGTTTTTGTATATGTTTGTTGTATGTCAAAGCATGTTTACCACTATTTTCAACTTCTAAGAAACTAAATGCTGTTTCATGCGTTTTTTTTTTGAAAATGGTTGCCGCCGAAAAAATAAATAATATATTATTATAACCTACATTAAACTTACCAGGAATTTGGTGCGTTCCGATTCAGCCACAATGTCGCGATGTGTAAAATTGAGAATACTATTGCGGCCATTGCCGCGCTGCACCAGATTGGAACTCAAATACTGCAATTGAAACATTTAGAGAAAAAAAAATTTGTTTCCCGTTCATACATACCAAGCAATTCTGATGTACCACAAGTGGGCCACCGACGTGTAACTTGCCGAAATGTAGCTCATCATTCACGGCTGAGCGACAAAGAATACACTTCTTCATACTTGCAATTTATTTTATCCGATTTAATAAACTTAAAATGTTTCACAATGGTTGCAACCCGAATACTGTATGTCATGCGAATGAGAACTAATGGCGGGATTACTATGTCAAAACGTTTATGAGCACTGTTTAGTGTTGCCTAAATTGTTATCGATACAGCGTTGCTTTGCAATAATAGTAATGTAGTCAAGCGAGAATAATTTTAAAATATGGCGGCATAATTTTGAAAACTATAGTAAAACTAAGTAAAGAATATATGTTTAAATGAACCATCAACTTTTTTCCGTAAATGCATTTTTATTTATTAAAAATTTTTAAAATAGGCCGAAGTTATTGAATATTGGTGTTATTGTAATTTACACCACAATAAGGTTTAGTGTTGCTTAACTTTTTATCGTTGCCTAGCGACAATTGGCGGCAGAATTTTAAAACTGAAAGTAAAGTATAGAAAAACAACTTTAATGTAGCACATTTTTTTTTCGCAAATGTATTTTTCTTCATGAACAATTTGTTAAACGCTCCGAAGCTCGTGTCTATTAATGTGATTTGCATAGGTTTTTGTTTAAACTTGAATGTTTGTAAATATATTTAAGTCATACACGTTATAATTCCTTGACACATGAATACACATTCTTTTGGATAACTAATTATTTGGACAGTCGCACACAGTCGACAATTACAAGACATCAATTATTACGCAATTTTATAATAAAATACAACTAACCATCATTTGATTGCCCTATCGACTTAACTCTTAATAATGTCTAATTATGTATATGTATATATATATATATTTAAATATAACTAGATTTTACACATTTCTCCAGCGATCAAGTTCTACAATAAACTGTTATTTTCTTAATTAGCACGTATGTATATATTGCGGCTTTATATTGAAACAAACAGTAACACATAGTAAGTCGATCGCTCAAGCAGAGGGAGAGAATTATTATAGTTGCATCATCTATAATCTGCTCATATGCCAGCACGTTCCAACGCAGTTAGCTGGCTGCCCAGTCGTTCTTCCTTGGCCTTGCGCTCAGCGCTTATTTTCTTGGAGCTCTGATAGGTGTTGAGAAATGTTTGGACATCGATTTTGCCACTTAAAAAATGCTCGACATGACGATCACAATCACCATCCGCATTCGATGCGGCTATTTGCAACAGTTCCTGCATAAAATATAAACATTTTGATTACAATCAGCGAAGAGGAATTGATTGGACAATTTACTCGAATGTGTTGCGGGGCGTATTCTTCCGATTTCTTTAAGTACTTCTTATTTAGCAGATCGCATTTTTCACCGAGCGTCTTGAGTGCCGTATAATCGTCACTAAGTCGTCGTTTCAATTCAACCAGATGTGTGCCCTTGCTCTCATTTTCACCTGTGAAATGTAATGCAATATTGTTCGGATTAAATAAGTTTTTCATGAATTTCACTGCCAACATACGCGATATGTTTTCCACTTGATTCATCATGGAATCAAGCTCCTCATTTAAATGCTGCACCACAGACATTTCCTCAATGAAATCATCGAAAAATTCAGGATCCCGATCCAGTTGCTTTAGCTCATCTAGCGATAGTGTTGACAAATTTGGCATAGTATCATCCTCAGTTTTTAGTTCAGAGTTAACTCCATTGCTATCATCGTTGCTCAGTTGCTGATGCTGTGGCGGTGGCTGTTGGAGCTGCTGCTGCTGTTGTTGCTGCTGCTGAGACGTCTGCTGCGCAGTAGGCATCTTGCAGAGTGGCAGCAAATGGCAAAGAATGTTTCCTTTCTTGTCAAATATAAAAAGTTCATTAAAGTCTAATTTACAACATGTGATTTTAAATATTCTTTTACAGACTTACTCACTTGTTCTTTGGTTAAATTGAAAGTATGCACATCAATTTTGTCTCTTGATTGATTAAAATTGAAAATGGAGTTGTTTTTTTTTTTAATGTTATGTTATAACAAAAACAACAATCTATCACCGTTTGCTTAAAGAAGTTGCCACCTTTTCTGAAATTGGATACCAATCAGATGGTTTACCAAAATTAACTCAAAAGTTTTTTATCATCTAATATAGATTATTTGATTAATATGTTCCACTAATATGTTTTTTATCAATAATTAAATTTTGTTGCGCTTTGCTATTTTTGATGGGAAAGTTCTAATAATTCTGACACAAATAAGCTGACTACCCTAAACAATTGGCGGTAAATTATGTCTTCTCGAGCACAAAAAAATCCCATAGGCTTTTTGACATCATGTTAAAAAACATTAAAACAATTTATAATATATATATATGTAGATATTCTGCACTGTGTTTACTGCATTAATAGCTAAAAAGAAGCTTGTAAAATTATAACAAATAGTTAACTTTTAATTGTATATACATCACCGCTATTTTCGTTGCATGCCATGGCAGCTCTGCCAGTAAGAACATTGCTCATCTCTATTACCGCACAGCTGATTGCTGTATTTTTTTTTTTTTTTTTCATTTCTTGTATATCTGAATATCGTGTTGCTAAACTCAATATATAACCACTTTATATAACAAGAAACAAAACTTAAAAAATGGCTTTGTTTCAAATGAAATGGCTGCGTCGATTGGTACGTCGGCACACAAATCCAATACCAGAGCAACGTGCCGAAATGTGGAAGCGCCGCTTGAGCATTGGCTATGCAATTTTGGCCTGGCAGGCATTTGGTTTGGTATGCTACATGGTTTACACTGGACGCAATGATTGGGCTGCGTATTATGGCTACAAAACGAAGGAGGATATGGCCCTGTCCCCGGCACAACAATTTGCAAAACATATTCGAGTGGAAGGTACTGGCAAAATTATACGTCTCTCAGGACTTTCTAAAGTAGATGAAATACCATTCGATTCAAATGACGTTGAGCGTGTGAAGGACTGAACTTTGCTGATAATTTAGTCGGTAATTTATCAAATAATTTTTTTTTGTGTTTATTGTTGCAAAATAAATTTGAACGAAAATAGTTTTAGTATAAACTACTGAGTTGTGTGTTGGTATTTTGACGTAAACAAAAAAACGGGCACACTGACTGTGAACAGAAACAGACGCCGCTGCAGCAAACACAAACAACCAAAGACAATGCTGCTACCATACGAGCAGCAAAGGCATCTGCAATAAACATAAAAACTACGAGAACGGTTTTTTTTTAAAGTAACTATAAGCGCGTGTGTATGTGTTTTAAATAGTATATATGATAGGCTTTACAGCATTCGCTGTCAATACTGACCTATTATTTGTATGTCGCGTTGCATTTCGTCTATAAATAAAACAAGAACAACAGCAACATCATCTTCGGAATCTATTTAATGAATATTAATTGGCTATCAAGCGTGCAGTGCAGTCAGAGATGAAGTCGAGGTCACAAAGTCTGCCTGTCAGCCTCCTCTTCATTTCTTTGTGCTATGCCAATGCTGTGTGTGTATGAGAAATAACGGGACTATCAGACAAACAACAATAACAAATGTCATTTGCGCTGCTCTTGTCTAATTGGAATTGTTGTGCCTAAGAAAGGCTTAAAATAAGTTCTAGCCGTAAATAATTGCTAATTAGTTGGTTTTTATTTTATTTATTTATTTATTTTTTTTTAATTTTGAGGTCTTGCAAGGCTTCATTCTCGACACGCATACGAATTTCTAATGCAATTAACGTGCGCTTCGCTGCCGACGTCGCAGTCGCAGTCGCAGCCGTTGCTTTTAATGCAACAGCAGCTGTGTTTCAAACATACATACATACATGTATATGTATGTGTATTTTTTTGTAATTTTTTTTTTTATATAAATTGTCTGGTGCACGTGTAAATATGTATAAGCAAAGGGCATGTTTTTTATGTGCTCTCCTTTCTATTTCTTTAATTTCATATTGCAATTACAAGAGAGAAAGAGAGTGAATATGAAAATGATTGTGTGAACGTAAACAACGTGGTCATCTAACGGCATTTAAATGTATTAGCAAAACTACAAAAGAAAACTCATACACACACACACACATAAAAATAGAAGTATATAAATACACATGTGTATGTATGTGCGTACATATACATATATGTGTTAAATGTACCGTTGATTGATTATTACTGTTGATTGCAGCTGCCTCTTGCATTGCATCTCTTGCGGGTAAGTGTTGAACAATTATTACAATTTATAGCCATCGCAGCTATCGCTGCGGCCATCTCTGGCTGGCGAACTTTGAAGATAATTAAAAACACATTAATTATATAGTCTGAGTGAAATTTTTGTAAAGTTCACTTTCCAATTCTATAAACATAACAAAAACACTAAGAAAGCAAAACGTAAATCATTAACTAGACATGTATAAATATTAAACAAAATTTTGTTTGGAAATCCAACAATAACAACTTACAAAAACAAATCGACACACAAGCAACGAACAAAAACCGTTAGTTTCTATTTTTATCTAAATAGCTTGAGTAAAAATGAAACCATTTTTTTTTTTTTTTTTTTTTTAAATAATAAATAAATAAATGTTGCGAGAAACGAAAGGAAAACGGATTATAAATGTGAATAAGAAAAGAGCGTTATACAAACGACGCGAAATGTTTAGCATATGGTAGAAATGCGAACAAAGCGTGCGACAAACACACACAAGCATAAACACACATGTCAACAAAGCATATTTTGAGCATGAAAACTGGAATGGGTGGAAGAGGCGGAGGCGGAGGCGTGGAAGAGTGGAGAAAGAGAGGCATGAATTAGGAACAACGAATAACTAGGCACCCTACGTTGCTATTGATTGGCAACTGTTAAAATAAATATGTTATTAATAATGGCAAATGATTTTTTAAGTCAAAAAGCAGCTAACAGCATAATTAGCAGCGATTATTAATTACAATTATGCCATTATTAAGGACATTCACCCTAATTGTTTTAATTGAAAATCATTAAATATTAAGTCAATTATATATATATATATATATATATATATATATATATATATATATATATATATATATATATATATATATATATATATATATATATATATATATATATATATTACAATTGTGAATATTACTCGATGAATATTACTCCATAAATAGTTTTAATTATTCTTTTTGCTTTTATTTAATTTTTTTTTTGTATGATAGACACATTTGGCACGCATTAAAAACAGTTCTATAAGTAGTATGTAAATAAAAAACGAATTTCTTATTTGAAATTGTATAATCAGGCAGCTAATTATATGCAGAACTGACTGCCCTTTTTAGTAGGCCCCAAATTTGTAGAGCAACGGTTGGGCAGGAAAGCCTAACGCTTAGCATAGACTCGGCGCAATACGACAAAGCAACAAACAAACGAACAAGTAGCCAAGAGACAAACGCACAACAAACACAAGTGAATGCCCATGGACTGGATCGGCGCTTAAAGCGACTTCTGGGTTAGCGTTTTTGTTATACCCATTAAACGGGGTAAATGGGTCTATAAATGTGAGAAGAAAACTCCTCTGCTTTAGATTTTTGTAAAAATATGTTTTCTAATCTTTTTTATGAGATTTTTAAAAAAAGCGTTTAACTAGTGAAACAAACTTTAATTGCCCTTCTACTTGCTATTTATTTAGCTTTATTATTTGAATTATCTATCTATAAAGAAATCTAGACAACTTTGAAGCTATGGATTCTAAAGCCAATGTTCTCAAATCAGAACTCAGCTTAAAGTTCTAGAGTTTTGCTAAGTTGTAAAATTATTGAGCCAAGAGATTCATATTATAGGATATCTGGTAGCCGTGCTCTTGTTTCTTTAATAATCTTATGTCATGCTCGCTGGCTTACTGACTTTCGGCTGGTCTGTTCGTCTGACTAGTTAACTGCCCATTGGGTTTCTCAGGTGCCGCTGCCAGAGCCAAGCGTAATGCGATCCGTTAACGCGGATCACAGGTGCAAGAGTGCGGGGGTTAGGGTTGGGTGGCCAACAGGGCACCCACTGTCGATGGGGTATCACACAGCTCTAAGCGAGGCGCGCGCGATAAGCGACATTTGTTTTGCAGATGGTCATAGACCTCAACGAGTCGTCGGACTTGCTGGCCAGCCAGCCACCTAGCATTGCTGACCAAAAACCAAAACCTAAACCATAAAAAAAAAAAAAATAGAAGAAATAAGGTAAAAATAAAAATAAATACCGCACTGAGCCGACGCGGTTTGTGGCTTTTGCGGTTCCGGTGCCCCCTTTGCCTCTTGCCACCTCCTCGCTTTCTCAGCTCGATAAGCGCACGCCACAGAAGCAATCGGGTCCAAACAATTCAGTCTACGCCGCCGCGAACAGCCGGAGCCAACGAGATGATGTTAACGAAAAAAAGAAAAAAAAAAATAAGACATCAGAATGGAACCCGAGTAATCTACCGTATCTACTACCTGAGCACATTGTTGATTGCGACCGTCTCACGGCTAAATGCCAAAGAATAAGAAAGCAAAAGAAATAAATACATTTTTATACATTCATATATATAAATATATATATAATAATAAAAGAAAATGAAACTCAACTGTCATCAATGGAAGCAGCTATTGAGGCAATGGCCGAAGCCAGCTACTTAGTTGAGTGGCCCAGAGGGGCCCACAGATCATCAGCGCCTGGGAAATTCTGACAGGCTCCCATGAGTGAACTGACATTGTGCAATCGATACACATACATGTGTATGAGAGCCCCTCTTCCCTTCTTGCTGTACACTCGCCACGCACTGAAAAGAGTATATTCGTTTGTTTAATTAGAAGAAGCTAGCGAATTGTAGATTTAGTATTGCTGTCTATTTGTCTATTGGTTTTTCCTGAAGCCTATCCATATTTCATATATATCCGTCAATCGAACAGACAAATTATTAATTTTCAAAATACATTTCTGAAGTGAAACAAAATTCTGTTTTTGTTTTTTATGCATTGAGAGTTCAGTTAATTAATATGAATGCTAAATATTTCTATTTCTATATTCGAATAATCATTCTAAAGAGATTTATGCTTTATGCTTAGCATATTAAGCTAAAGTAAATGGGTTAAGTGTAGCAATAGTATTATTTATTATTGCGTTTGCATATCTGCATATATTTTCGATACATTTTATTCAAGATTAATTTTTATTAGAAATATTTTTTTTTTTTATGTGGAAAATGTTTTGAATAACCCATAGATTAAAGGAGCCCATCCACTTGCGAACATGTTCGCCGAACATTTTGTGTTCGTCGAATGTCACATGCAAACATTCGACGAACACAAAATGTTCGGCGAACATGTTGGCAAGTGGATTGGCCCCTTTAATCTACGGGTGGTGGTGCTCGCACGAACATTTGGTTCGCCTACCGTGTTCGGGAAGAATAGAAATGTTTCTATTTTACGCATGTTCGTGCGAACATGTTCGACAATGGATTGGCATGTTCGCACGAACATCATTTGAAAACAAGTAACTAAACTCTAGTCGAGACTGCTCGACTAAGAGATACCCTGAATCCATTGAGCTGTAATACCAATCATAAAAAGTTTCATTTATTCATTAATAGTAACCAACACATGCACACACACACACACACAAACATATGCATGCACGTAATATGCTCACTGCGCAGTTTTGCGGCTGCAGCAGAGGCTGTGCTATGGAAACTTTATTGTTTAATAACTTTTTTTCTCGACTTATTTTCTTAATGAAATTTTCGGGGAGTGATTATGACATCTAAATGTACCTAGTTGCCAAATTTCAAGTCTCTAGTATTTGATATACGTGAGTTATCGTTTTTGTTGAATTGTGGGCGAAAGGGGCGTGGCATCAAAAATCCAAAAATGACAAAATGTGCGGATTCAATATAGCAATCAAACACAACTTAGTGCACGGCTCTATCTTAAACGGTGTGCACGCCAGACCTCAAAAACAAAGCGATATTTTCGATAGTTATCGATAAAAAAGAAATGGGATGAGTTATCGAAAAAAAAAAATAAACTCGTACAGCGTATGGTATTATCGAGCATTTTGCTTTTTATTTGAAGTCTCTAGCTTTTGTGGTTGCAGAAATCCAGGTGTTTACACGGACGGACGGACGGACGGACGGACGGACGGACGGACGGACGGACGGACAGACGGACAGGGCTAGTTCAACTCAGCTCGTCGAGCTGATCAAGAATATATATACTTTATGGGGTGTGGCACGCCTCCTTCTGCCTGTTACATACATTTGCACAAAAACATTATACCCTGAAATTTCCATTTTCAATGGATTCAGGGTATAAAAATTTTTGTGAAACCAACACGTGCAAAATGAGCAAAACATTTCTAGAGGAATCATTGAATCTCTTAAAAATGAGCCATGCTTGGGAAACTCTTGTGCTAAATTACAAAGAACATGATGACATGGCGTTATTGACATTCTCAAGGGAGTGTCCTGTCGTTTAATTTTAGGTCCTATTAAACTTAGTGATTCCTCATAGGTTTCCCCATCCACAAATTATGCTTTCTTTTATTTTTTTCTGCTTTTTTATCTATGTTTAAGTAAACACTTATTGCCATTAGGGCAACGATTTTATTTCGCTCTTCAGACATGTTTCCCTCTTGAAAAATTGTATAAAATGATGTTGGACGAACAATGTTTACCCAGTTGGTGGGCAAACCGAAAATGTTCGCAAGTGGATGGCCCTTAAGTAACTATGCCTTGATACGGTTGAATTGATTCAAATGCTGGATAGATCGTTATTTTTTAAATAATTTTTATGAATTCGCGCGTATTTTCAGTGCTGTTAAACACATTCAGAATTAGTATTGAGCAGCACGTTACGCATGCGCTGTTAACTAAGTTCAAAACATCGGTCTGTTGTTAACAGGCGCGCGCACCGAATCAAACATTTTGCGTTAGCAACCACGGTCACACTGCTAACAGTTGACTCGTTCAGAAAACGCGCGTCGCGTCGCGTTCGCGTTTGTTGTCAGTTTCTGAGCTCTTTTTTCGTGCGCGCTGTTTTTATTCTCTTGTCTTTTATTTTTGTTTGTCTTTTTTTTTCTTGTACTTACGTTCTAAGTTATTTACATGACTAGCACTTTGCATTGGTATGTTTTAATGCGAATGTGTATGTGTGTGCAAAAAAGGTTTACATGGCCCCTTTTACAGTTATTTGTTGCAAACAATTAAAGGCGAATACATATTATGTGCGAGAGTGTGTGTGAGTGCAAACATCAAAATCCAGAGCGTGTGTACGTGTCTTCATGCTTGGCTCCGTAGTATTTGTGTGTGTATGTATGAGTTCAATTCATTGTTAAGCGGTTGCGACGGCTTAAGCTGCTCTGCTGCTTCTTGTTGTTCTTCTGTATGAATTACACTCATGACATTCTTCAAGTGCTGTGGTTTCTTTTTAATTTACTCTCCCGTCAGCCGTTTCTCAAGCAAAGTGACTGTTTTCTGCAATTGTTGGCGCAGCAGCAACAGTTATATTTGTAATTTTTCTTTTCTCTTTTTTTTTCTTGCATCCTGTTTGTCGGCTGCACTCTCTGTCTCCTGCTGCTATATGTGCAGTGTTGCAAAATGTGTGCTAAATGGGCGCGCGTGTTATGCATATTTGATTATTATTATTATTATTAATTAGCATTCAAACGCCAAACGAGTTCACGAGCTTGCTTCTGGGTCTTTTTTTTTTTCAGGGTAATTTGTAATTATCTAATGACAGTGGCACTTATCGCAATGCAAACAGATAGATAAACCAAAGCCACTCACACAACAGCATTAAGAAAAACATGCTCATTAGTATAACAATTTCTACACACGTATAAAATTGACCCACGCACCTGATTAGGCTGGCATGTTCTTTGCTTGTAATTAAAGGGAATTGCGACTGTCCAACGTAAATCACATTTATGTGCATGATGTCATATTTGTTATGTTTTTTTTTTTTTTTTTATGTTAGTGTTTCAATTTAAATGTCGCTGTGTCGTCAAAACTTGAAAGCCTTTAAACAAAATAAACACAACATTTACGTACATTCGTGTGGGCAGCAACAGATTTCGAATGGAGAGATGTGAGGCCAGAAATGTTTAGATGCGGCGTCACAGCGACAGTACGCAATAGTCAAGGGTAGCAAAATAAAAGCAAAATTTAAAACTGCAAAATTGGATCAATTTTAATAACTTTGCCATAAAATAAAGAAAAGATTATTTCAACATTTTCAATTAATTAAATTCAGCTTTTGAAGTTATATGTAAAATATACGCCAGTTTCATGACGTGACGGCACGACGCAATGGGAGCGCTTACAGTTGTACAACTCTTTGCTCAACCTTAGTTTAGAAAAACTTGAATAATGGCTACCTTTGGGCCGGCCGGCCATAAACGGCCAAGAGGCAGTATTTTCTGATTCATTTACATGTGTGTGTATATTTGTTTGTTTATGCGTGTGTGTGTGTGTGTGTGTGTGTATATATGTATGTAAAAGGCGTAGATTATATGTATTACTTCCCCGTCTTATTGCATATTTCAAGTTCTCAATTCGTAACATGAGTAATCAACCACATTGATGACAATGAAAAGTGAACCACATGAATAAACAGACTCGCATGTATAAACATACATACACACACACATGCATATATAGAGATGCATGACGAACGTTTAACTAGACGTCAAACAACGTATGCAGTTTGAGTCCCATTTGTGCCTTGAATTTCAATTGCCAATAATTATTAGTTGCGTATTAATGATGTGGCCGTGATTTTGTTTGTTTTTATCTTAGTGCTGACACGACCGCTGTTAATTAACAGCACAGTGCACTGTTACTCTCTCACAATCTATCTTGCGCTTGTCTTCTCCCCCACTCGCAAATTTCTTGCACACAAAGAGAGAAGAGAGAGAGAGAGAGTGCAGCTTTAGAATAACAACAATGCATGCGATTGTCAGAGGAGTCAACAACAACCACAACAACAACAACAACGACGACGACAAAGACAACAACTGAAACGAGTTATTGTTTTTAGTTGGCATGCAACAGTTGCGCTCTGTTTTATTAGCATCTGCTTTGAACTTTCATTCATCGTTTGGTTTTCGCCTTCACTTGCATTGCATTAGCTTCGAATATGCGAATATTTCTTTTACTTTCTTCTCTCGCACACACACACACATATACGCGCACACATGACCAACTGAGCAAAGTGTTAAAACTAACTTAACCGTGTGATAACAGCTTGTAGAGCGATAACGAATAATTTTAAGAACGACGCCGACGCCGACGCCGACGCCCACGTTGCCGAATTTTAAGTGCAACGATAAATAAATAAATAAATATATATATAAAAAAAGCCCGCACGGATAACAAATTGCAATCAAAATTGAAAGTTAATGATTAACGTTTTGCACAACCTTCAACAACACGAACCAAACACCAACCAAGCAACCGACCGATCGATAGTAATAGAACAAAATGATTAAATTAAAATCATTATTCCGCAGAGGACAAGGAACCTCGAGTTCTGCCTCCTCCAACAACTCATCGCACAAGCAACAGCAGCAGAACTCCAACAACAATCGACAAAAATCCCAATCCAGCACATCCCTCAACACTGCGCATGAGCAACCACAGCAGCAGCAGCAACAGCAGCAGCAGCAACAACTAAATAATTCTGCCACAGCAACAAAATTGTATTCAAATCACGGGGCGACGTATGAGCGCGGCGTGGATGTGGGTGACGAGGCTGCGTTGCTGTTGACAACACAACAACAGCAGCAGCAGCAACAGCGGCAGCGGCAGGCGCAACAGCAGCTGAGCAACACGCTGCCGCAGAAGAAATCAAAATTCAAGGGACAAAAGCAGCCAAAGCAATTGCCACAACAACAGCAGCAGCAGCAGCAACAGCAGCAGCAGCAGCAACAACAACAGCAGCAACAACAGCAACTGATGACGTCCATTGCTGCTGTGCCGACACCAGCACCAACAGCCAACAACGGCCACAGCAATAATAACAACAACAGCACGTTGGCCGCATTGCAAGATGGCGGCGCTGCTGCTGCTGCCGCTGCTGATTTTTATCAGCAATTAGCAGCAGCAGCAACAACAACGGCGGCAACAAGCGCCGCTGTCAGCGGCAACAGCAACAGCAACAGCAGCGGCAGCAACAGTGCAGCAAACAAAGCCTTTCCAGCTGCGGCAGCAGCTGTTGCTGTTGCAGCCGTTGCGGCCAGCAGCTATCAGCAGCAGCAGCAGCAACAACAGCAACAACAACAACAGCAGCAACAGCAACTCATCAACAACGAACAACAGCAACAACAACTGCTTGAGGTGCGCTACGTGAATCATTGCCAGAAATATTTTGATATAAATTTAAATAAATTCCATTTCAGGCTAACAACAAAATACAGGAGCTGCACCTGCAGCTGGAGCGGATGGGACACGAGCAACTGCAATTGGAGTCGCGCATCACAGAGCTGCTGCCATACCAAAGCGAGGTGAACAAGCTGAGGAACGATCTGCACAGGATGCAGGTAAACATGAGAGCAGCAACAGCAAGTCAAAGCCTGCAAAGAGGAACCAGAAGCCAGAGCCAGGCGCTGCCATAGAGCAGCAAACAGAGACTCTAGATGAAAGCAATTAATTTTAGTTTTATTTTAGTTATTTTAGTCGCATTTTGTATGGCAAAAGGAGCAGAAAGCGAGATCCAGGCGCTTCAGCTAGGATTGCCATAGAGCAGCAAACAGAGACTCTAGATGAAAGCAATTAATTTTAGTTTTATTTTAATTATTTTAGTCGCATTTTTATGGGAAAAGGAACAGAAAGAGAAGAGAAGCGAGATCCAGGCGCTTCAGCTAGGATTGCCATTGAGCAGCAAACAGAGACTCTAGATGAAAGCAATTAATTTTAGTTTTATTTTATTCGCACTTTGCATAGATCTTAGTCGTAGTCGTAGTCTTGTGCCATCATCTAGTCTCTGAATAGTCAGCCCAGACCAGACCAGCCCAGCCCAGTCCAGACAGCGTGTCGAGTCGTCAACTAACCGCACAAAAACCTGTCAATTATTGTCGAACAATTCTAGCTGTTACCCCTTGTTGTTGGCTGCACTTGATGCTCGTTGCGCTTCGTTACTCTAGCCGCTTTATTGATATTCAATATGTTCCTTTAATTGAGAAATCGTTAGCCCCAAAAGTATGCGCACACCTGAAAGAAATCAAACCAAACTCAGCAGGCGTTTTTTATGACTACGGAAATGAGCCTGGCTCAGTTCATTACGTTAGGCATAGTTCAGGGAATCACAGAAATTACCAAAAAAAAAAAAAAAAAAAAAAAAAAAAAAATTTATATAAAAAAATTTCCATAAGAATTTTCACAACTGTCTCACACTTTTCGCTCGCAGCTTCAGCTAGACAAATCAGAAATGGATATCGACAAGCTGCAATATGAAAATGATTCTTTGCGCAATCGCTTGCGGGACGTTGTCAATTCGCCACTGTCGGACGCGGAGAAGCATCAGATCATCCAAGACTCGCAACGCTTGCACAGCTCGGCGCCTGCCTCCATAGCACTGCCCAATGTGAGTAGCGATAAGTGAGTAGCTAGATGTGTGCATTGAGAAATAATTGAGCTCTTTTCACGTGCCGCAGTTGAACGAGGCTGCGCACGATGGGACGCCGTGTCTTACGCCGGACTGGGACAAGCACTCGTCGTCGAGTGAGATTTCAGTAGCCTGTCTGCAGGACAAGATCATACAGATGGAGGAGACGCACTACTCGACCAATGAGGAGCTGCAGGCGACGCTGCAGGAGCTGGCCGATCTGCAGACGCAGCTGAGCGACACGCAAACGGAGAACGAACGCCTCGCCGAGGAGAAGGATGTGCTCTTTCAGTCGCTGTGCCGGCAAACGGAAATGCTGAATGAGTCGCGCACTCAGATCAATACGCTGCAGGATCTCTTGCTGCGCGACACAAAGCAGGCCGAGGCATCGACCACGGAGCGAGAGCAGAAGGTGCTGGATCTGTTGCACGCGACACAGGAGGAGCGCGAAATATTAATGCTCAAGCAGGAGGAGCTCAACACTGAGCTCGCCGAGCTGCGGCAATCGCGCAAAGCCTCGCAAGCGGAGCAGCAGCGACAGCGCGAGCGCAACGGTCTGCTCGACTCGCAGCTGGATGCGGCCAATGCGGAGCGCAAGCAGAGCGAAACGCAACTCTCGCTGGCCAAGGAGGAGATCTCACAGCGCGCCATCGAGATCAGTCGACTGAGCACGCTGCTGGAGAATGCGCGCTCCAAGATCGAAGAGCTGGAGGCGGATCTGGCACGCGGCGACAAGACCGATCTGAGCGATGTGCTCGATGCGGCGCGACGCGAAAAAGACGCGCTGGAGGCACGGCTGGCCGAGCAGCAAGATCAGTGGTCCCGCAGCCAGGCGGAATTGAGGCGTTTGCGCGAACAGCTCGCCGGCCTCGCCGAGGAGTGCAAGGTGGCCAAGAACAATGCCAAGTGCGCTGTCTCGCATCTCGAGTATCGCCTGGAGCAGCTGCAGGTCGAGAAGGATAAGCTGTCTGGCGACTGCCAGGCGCTGGAGGAGCGCATCAATGAGCTGCTGATGCAGTGCAAATGCCATCAGGAGGATAAGGCACAGCTGCAGAATCTGCTGACCGCAACGCAGCGCCATGTGGGCAATGTGGAGTTACAGCTGACCGAGTGTGAAACGCGACTGGAAAAGGAGACGCAGCTGCGCAAGCGCGACGCCGACGAATGGCAACAGTTCCAGGCGGATCTGTTGATGACGGTGCGCGTTGCCAACGATTTCAAGACTGAGGCGCTCAGCGCACGCGAGCAGCTGGTGCTCGACAACAAGACGCAAAAGGAGAAGATACGCCTGCTCGAGCAGCAGCTGGAGAAATTGACCAAACAGCGTAAGTTAATCGATGCTCGTTGCGCATCAGTGACTTGCGTGACTCACGTGGCAAAAAAAAACTTGCGCATTTCTCACAGAATTGCAGCAGACGGAAACACAGCAATCGGTGCTGACATCGGTGCAGCAGGAGATGGCATCGCGGCGCAGCAAGCTCAGCTTCAGTCGGCAGGACTCGCGGCTCTCCGTCAAGACACTCATCGAGAGCATCGAGAACAACAAAACAGTAAATTTCCCAATCATTCACAACTTTTCATTTCATAACTGTCTCATTGTCATCAAACAGCAGGGCAAAACGGATGAGACCGAATCGCATTACAGCTCGACGTCGAGTCTAAACAGCGGCACACCCGAAGCGGGTAATACGCCCATCATACTGCCCGTATCCAGTGACTGGCACGAGAGCGTAAGTTGGCATCCCAAAAATATATAAAGAAATTATATATATATATATATTATAATTAAGTTTTACTGCTCTACACAGCTGCGACTACCTGTGCTCCAGAGCAGCAATCTGCATGTGAATGTCAACACAGCAGCAGCAGCAGCAGCTGCTGCGATGCCAACAACAGCAGCTAACACCACTACCAAAGCAACACAACAACAACAACAACAACAGCAGCAGCAGCAGCCGCCGCAACTGCAGCATCAACTGTCGCAGCAGTCGTCATCGTCGACGCAATCCTCCACACCAAACACGCCCAACAGCCTACAGCAGCAGCAGCAGCCGCCCAGTCTGACAACGCCAGTGCAGACGACGCCAAGCAGCGCCCTAGTGAGCAGCCTCAGCTTTGGCAATGTCTTAAAATCGTTTATCAGCGGTAAATGGCAGTAGATTATATATATTTATATATATATATATATATTATATAAAATTTGTTAAACTTATATTGCTTATATGCCTTGCAGGTGAGCGCAAGGATCCGCTCAATATGTTGGCCAAGAACGGCGGCTCGAAACGCAATGCGCTGCTCAAGTGGTGCCAGAATAAGACCGTCGGCTACCGCAACATTGACATCACGAACTTTAGCTCGTCGTGGAACGATGGGCTCGCATTCTGCGCCATTCTACATTCCTATCTGCCGGATCGCATACCCTACGACACGCTCACGCCGGCCAACAAGCGGCGCAACTTTTCGCTCGCCTTTGCCGCCGCCGAGTCGGTTGGCATTAGCACCACTCTGGTGAGTCATTCATTCATTCATTCATTCACTCAGTCATTCATTCATTCATTCACCCATTCACCCTCTTGCAGAACATCAACGATATGTGTCAGATCGAGCGACCCGACTGGACGCTGGTCATGTCCTATGTGACGGCTATTTACAAATACTTCGAGACATAAACCCCAAAGCTGAAGAACTGAATCTGGAGCGAATGTGCACACGCCTTTTGTAAATGTATTTCCCTTCCACTAACCAACTGCTACTATATTGGATAATTATAAATTTGAGCATTATCTAAAACAAATCTAACCAAGCAAAGCTCAATCTCTGCTGTAGTGTGTATGGCAAGCTTCTCGCTTCGACACTATTCTCTATTACTTAAGTCACTTTTCTTCATCTCCCTCTCCCTCTTCTTCTTCTTTTTCTTTTTTTTTTTGTGCAACTATTTGTTTACTCATAATATAGTTATAGTATGTACTGTCAGGTTTAAGCATTTGCTCAGCAGTTGTGGCAAATTTTAAAACTTATTGTCAAATCGCTGATTTCAGAGTTTATTTTAAATAGAAAACCAAGAGAAATCGAATGCCCGATTAGCTTTAGCATATTTATTATAAACAAAATATAAACAAAATTATTGTCTTTTTTTTTTTTTTTAACTGTAGATCAGTTCAAATGATCTGAAAAAAAAAAAAAAATAAATAAAACAAAACTCGTTTCAGCCGGCGCAAAACCTACATCACAGTTTGAGAGTCACTGACAATTGTTTATACAATAAAAAAAGTTTGTTTTTTTATTTGACAATTTCAGAACATTAATCCATATTACCAGCATTTTGCTTGCTTTTATCTTCCACAAAATAAATGGAAATTTAAAAAAAAAAAATATATATATATATTGTTTCCTTCTAAATATATTGAAGTTTGAATTTTTAGCAAAATTCTAGACATGAAACAACTACAAACTCTGTTAAACGCTTAACTGTGGAGTCACTGTTAAGTGAGGAGTAGCTCGTAGCCAAAATGATAACTAGTTCCGATAACTTCTATCGATAGTTTGCAGTTCTAGTAAGAAAATCTAAATTCTTTAATAAGTTTTAAAGCACGGCAATTGCAATGATAAAATTAAGCAAACAATAACAAGCAAAGTGTACTGCAATGGAAGCGACGGAAGACCAGCTAATACTGGCCACTGGCGGCTATGACCATACCATCAAAGTGTGGCAAGCGCACACCGGCAACTGCATCAAAACCATGCGCTTTGTGGAGACATCGGTGAGCGACTGCTGAGGTCGAAGCCACAAGCATTTTATACATATGTAATTTATATTTTGATTTATAATGCATACAGCAAGTGAATGCACTGGACCGAACGCCGGATAAGACGCGTCTGGCCGCCTGTGGCTATCAGTGTATACGTCTGTATGACCTGGAATCCAATTGCACGGCGCCGGTCATCAATTTCGATGGCGTGCAAAAGAATGTGACACGGCTGGGCTTTCAGGAGGATGGCAAATGGATGTTTACTGCCGGCGAGGATCATCGTGTACGCATCTGGGATATGATGTCGGCGCCGCCGCATTGTTCACGCGTCTTCGACTGTCAGGCGCCGGTGAATGCCGCCTGCCTGCATCCCAATCAAGTGGAAATTGCAATGGGCTCACAAAATGGCGGCGTCTATCTGTGGGACGTGAAATCGGAGATGCACGAGCAGCTGGTGCCCGAGGTGGATGCCTCAATACAGGACGTGGCCATTTCGCCCGATGGCCATTATATGGCCGCAGCGAATAACAAGGGCAACTGCTACATCTGGCAGCTGAGCATCAGTCCCAGCCAGCACTTGAGCACAATGAGTCCGAAAAAGAAAATCCAAGCGCACAGCCGTTCCATACTGCGCTGCAAGTTCAGTCCCGACTCGCGCCTCCTGGTAACAACATCGGGCGATGGCACCGCCTGCATTTGGAAAACGGAGGACTTCACCAAATGGCGCGAGCTCTCTATTAAAAACTATTGGGTCTGGGATGCGGCGTTCAGTGCCGATTCCAAATGGCTATTCACGGCCTCCTCCGATGGCATTGCGCGCCTTTGGAAATTGCATACGAAGAACTGTGTGCGCGACTACACGGGCCACACCAAGGCAATTACGGCGCTGTCCTTCAAGGACGAAATCGTGGCCGACTAACTGATAAGCATTAGCCTTAGCTCTAGCTGTAAACGATTAGGCAAATAGGTATACAAGCAGAAAAGCAACATTGTCCACTCTGGCGATAGGAAGGAAACGATTGGATGAAGATGCAACGTTAATGCAACTGGCTTGAGAGTGAATCACTTTTGGAGGCGGTCGGGTCCGAGGCGAGATTTGAATTGATTGGACAGAAACATGGCAGAAACCAGAACTGACTCGAGTTCTACCTCTAAAAATGCGTTTTTGCTTTTGTAGCGACATTTTTCATACATTTATATATATATATATATATATATATATATATATATATATATATAAACTACCGCTAATATATTATATATGTATATATTATTTATATGAGAAAATGCAATTTAATAAAAAATCCTAATAGGCATAAATATGTATCGATACAGAGCATAATTTATAATTTGGTTCGGGCCTCACTCGAATGTGACAGAGGAATACATAATGACCTGCCCCATTGGAATCCACAAGAAACGAAACGAATAGAATAAAAAATATTATATAAAACAAAAATGACACATGTTATTGACGTTCACTCCACATAGGGTATTCCTTGGGCCACAACTGACTCCTTAATGGGATCCGGATCGTCGCCCAGCCTGTAGCCCACAATGCATGTGATATCCACCGGCTTGCCAGTGGGATTCAGCAGCAGCATCACTTGATTGATTGGCGGCGATGGCCGGAATGGCTTGTGGCCAGCCATCACGTTGCCCGTGGCCGGCAATAGTCGCACCTTAGACGGCTGCAAGAGCATCGCATAAGCGGAACGTTCGACAAGTCGATGCGGGACTCACCTTTTTCACGCTCGCCTCGAATTGAAAGTCTTTGACGGGCTGGCGGTTTTTGTTTTGGACCGATATCACAATTACGGACACATTGCAGCTGGGTCGTTCATCCGTAATATTGAGGCACAGCAGCATATCGTCGTCGTCCAGCATGACGCGCTTCTCGCCAATGCCCTGAATATTGTCCAGATCAATGCTGATTTCGGCCAGGTGCTTAACTGGCTTAATGCCCGACGGCGGCGACAACGACGCCACAATCTCCGCCTCCTTTAAGGGTTGCGGCTCTAGTTGGGGCTGTGGCTGTAGCTGTAGCTGTAGCAGTGGCAGCTTTGGTGCTGCGCTCAGCAGCGGCTCATCATCCAACGTTTCTACGGTTGGCTTCTCTGCGCGCTTCACTGGAATGCGCTCGCGCGCCAAATCATTGAGCGTCAATTTCTCTGGATCACGCTTAAAGCTGCTCATGCGCTCCTGAGCTGGCAGTATCTGCTGGAACAGCTTTTCGCTCAGCATATCGATTTCGGGCATTTTGCGCAAGGCACCGAGCTGCTTCACATCCGCATCGGCGGCGCCACTGCCGCCATTGGCCGTGTCGCCGTTGCTCTCGCTTTTCGCCGAGCTGAGCACCTGCGGCGAGAGCACCTCGCCGTTGCCAGCGAACTCAAATTGCTCGGCGTCTTTCTGCTGCTGCTCCTTCTTTCGCTCGCTTTCGGCCAGCGCGCTGCTAAAGATATCACTGAGATCCTCCAAATCATTAATCTTAGTCGGTGAGTTTGATGCAATGGTTGCCGTGGCCACTGGCTCAGCGTGGCCATCCAGCAGCAAGTCACCCAGCAGCTCATTGATTGACGTCGTATTGCTGGTGCCGGTTGTCGTTGCTTCGCCTGCTGCCTGAGCTGCGGTCGGGGACGCAATCGTGCTTGCTGAAGATGTCATTTTGGCTGGTGACGGCACAAGCTGCTTAAAACGTGCCATAGTCACCGTCAAGGCGTCATGTGTCACCATCGTATCTTCTGCGAATGGCCAAGTATTAATTATGAATATATATCATATAGTGAGGTTGGCACTTGCCTGCCAGCTGGGCATCCGAGTCGCCCAACAGCTCGGGCAAATGCTGAAAGATGGGCTTATGCTTCTTGCAGTTCCTGTACAGATCGTGTATGGTTTCAATCGCATCAGAATCGCTGGGACTATACTTGTCCAGCATTTGATTGAGCAGCTGCATGGTCTCCTGCACCTCCAGCAGCAGGAGTCGATGCTGGGCCAGCAAATCGTAGCGGCGCGCCTCCTGTGCCATTCGATATTGCAGCAAAAGATTGGCGCGCTTGAAGTTCTCCGGATCCTTGCTCTTGACCAGCTTAGCAAACATGGCCTCATCAATGGTGTTGAGCACGCTCTCGCGCTTGGCCAATGCAGCCGCCGTTTGATTGTGATCAATGTCGCCCTCCTTGCGCAGCATCTCGTACGCATCCCGAATCTTTTGACGCTGCGGAAACTCGGTAGTCCACAGCAGCAGGCATTCCATGATGCGCTGTTTCACCACAAGCGGCGTCTCGGCGCCATCGTATTTCTTCGACACCAGTCGTATTAGCTCATTTAGAAATCGAAATTTCGCTGCCTCCTCCTGGAACACGTCACCGCATCGCATCATACACTCCTCCAGCAGCTACATTTGTTGTTGTTGTTTTTTTCCCCGTTTGTTTGTTTGGAAATGAGTAAAATTATTAGTTTTGTGTCATAATCGAAAGCAAAATTCTTGAATGTGTGCAGCACAAAGAATGTCTTTGTGTGTGTGTGTGGGTGTGTCTGTCATACGTACCGCTATTGCTCGCGTCGCCTCATTTACGTTGCTCGAATGCACCTTGGCCACAATCATCGACTGTGCCTTGTGTACCAGCTGACTATTACTGCCAACCACAATACAAAACATTTGTACGCCGAGTTCGTCAACTCTATCTTTTGTTGGATTCGTTGCACGATCTGATCTTGGCGTGATGGAAGAAAAAAAAAAAACAGAATTCATTAGAACGAAACAAAAAGGCAATAGCTGGCAGTTACATGGCAAATCTCACCAAACATCTCGGCCATAATACTTTCGTCCGTTGTCATTTTTACATTAAATGCTGTCTATTAAACTATCTGTGATCTTATAAGGAACGTAAATTTTACGGTGTATTTAAACCACAATCATATTGTTGTAGTTGCACTTATTATGATTAAAGATGTGTCATGAGTCGATAGGAATATCGATAGCTTTGCATATATAAGACTTCGAACTTATTAAGCAGCCAATAACAACTATAGAGATGACACTGACAAGCTTAACATTATTTGGAGCAATAAATAAAATATCTATACGTAGTTGTTCAATCAATCAGCGTTGATCATATGTATCGAAATCACATATCATTTAATTATGAAAGCTCTTCCTATATTCATTGAAACCTTGGCCCTTTCATTTTTATCGAAACTAACAAATACGATATAAAATGTTTATATTCGATTGCTCATTATTTTTCAAATTCATTGCATCCCTTCATGTAAAATACAACTCTGCGCTGTAGCCGGAAACCAATTTTTGTGGCATTGACGCACACTGCTGCAACATGTTCTTTTTCAGGCGTACGCCTTTGCGCATACATCGTACACCGATTTCTTCCGTGAAAAATGTAAGATTTTTTTTGTCAAAATAAAAGTGTATAAACATAAAAGCCTAAGGAAATTAATATTTAACAAAGCGGCAATCTGCTGCACTAAAAATTTTCGTGAAATACGTTGTGCAAATGACAAATACATGTTGGTTTCGTTAGGCCACGCACAATGAGGTTAAAAACGGTGCCGTTTCTTTTTTTTGTTTGTGTGCGTGTCTGTGTCTGTGTAATAAGCGCTTACTGCCGTCTCCACACGTGTTTGCATTTAAATGCAAGCAATTTTTATTTATACACTTTTTTTTTTGCGTTCACAAATAAATCCACACAGTGAAAGAAACGTAAAAGCGGTTTTCAGCTTGGCTTTATTAGACGCCATGATATACCATTCCCCTAAAGGGCTTCGGTTTGAAAATGTTAACCTTAATTATTCAAAAGTCAACAACAAATAAGTAAATATATATAACTGAAAGGTCGTTTAATATTGTTTGGATTTTGGTTACATTCCAGCATGGCCGAAGTAGCTGAAAACGTTGTCGAGAGCTTCGAGGAGCCGGTGCCACTGGAAGCCGAGGCTGCCGAAGCTGTGCTCGATACAAATGTGGTCGCCACCACCGAGCTGCCAGAGATCAAACTGTTCGGTCGCTGGTCTTGCGATGATGTTACCGTCAATGACATCTCACTGCAGGATTACATCTCAGTGAAGGAGAAGTTCGCACGCTATCTGCCCCATTCGGCTGGTCGCTATGCCGCCAAGCGTTTCCGCAAGGCGCAGTGCCCCATTGTTGAGCGTCTCACCTGCTCCCTGATGATGAAGGGCCGCAACAACGGCAAGAAGCTGATGGCCTGCCGCATTGTCAAGCACTCTTTCGAGATCATCCACTTGCTCACTGGCGAGAACCCACTGCAGGTAAACAAATGGTCCACCACAGACGATTTAGTACAATCACCGTGTCATGCTAAACTGAGTCCACGCTAAAAACAAAACTCGCGGACTACAGGTAGAATGCGCACGCAGAGTAAACAAAAGTTTCAATAACCTCGTGTTTGAAGCGCAACTCTTCCTACGCTCTTGGTAATTGGAAAATGAAACTACAAATGCAAACTATGAAAAAAAAATTCGAGTATTCAGCCATATATCAAAGAGTATGATTCCAGTCCACCTCAATGCCAAATGATTTTTATTTTTTTGAGCATATTTTTTAATTGGACTCATATCAAGTTAGGTTTTAATATCCTAGTGCTTAAAGATTCGATTCTCTTTCCGCTCTCTTGGAACTTAAAATCACACTTATTTCATACACCAGAGATTCTCTTATATGTCCACAAATAAAACCGCCGCAACAGTGATTCGCACGCTGGTGTGGTATTTAATTGGACTACATTGAATCCCATGGTTAAATACTCCTCTTAAGGGCATCGGCTCAAAAATGCAAACCTTAAGAAAGTATAAATCAACATTAGAAACCAAAATATGAAATATCATTGAATTCTAATCACACCGCAGTCCACCTCTATGCTAACAAGTCTATATTCCACGCTGTGTTAAGCATCTTTTTTTTATTGGACTCATATCAAGTTAGGTTTTAATATCCTAGTGCTTGAAGATTAGATTCTCTTCCCGCTCTCTTGGAACTTAAAATCACATTTATTTCATGATATTCACCAGAGAATGGCCCATGTCCACAACTAAAACCGCATCAGGGACTCGCACGCTGGTGTGGTATTCAATTGGACTACATTGAACCCCATGGTTAACTATTCCTCTTAAGGGCAATGGCTAAAAAGTGCAACCTTAATAAAGTCACAATCAACATTAGAAACCAAATTATGAATTATTGAATTAGACTCTGTAGTCCACCTCAATGCTAGCAAGTCTATATTCCACGCTGTGCTAAGCATCTTATTAAATTGGACTCATATTAAGTATAACGTTTTAGATATCCTAGTGCCTGAAGATTTGAAACATCTTCTTGCTCTCTTGGAACTTAAAACGACAACTATGCTCAAAGAGTTTATATCAAGTTAGAAGTTAGTCCACCTCAATGCCATGCAATTAACATTCAACTTTGTAGTGAGCATCTTATCATAATTGGACTCATATTAAATATGAGGTTTTAATATCCTAGTGCTTGAAGATTAGATTCTCTTCCCGCTCTCTTGGAACTTAAAATCACATTTATTTCATGATATTCACCAGAGATTGGCCCATGTCCACAACTAAAACCGCATCAGGGACTCGCACGCTGGTGTGGTATTCAATTGGACTACATTGAACCCCATGGTTAACTATTCCTCTTAAGGGCAATGGCTAAAAAGTGCAACCTTAATAAAGTCAAAATCAACATTAGAATTATATATATGGAATACTCGTATTGCAGTCCAGCCTCATGCTACTCGGCTTATCCATGCTGGGCTATGCTAATTTTTTAATGGACTCACATTAAATAGAAGGTTTTAATATCCTAGTGCCTGAAGATTTGAAATCTCTTCTTGCTCTCTTGGAACTTAAAACTACAAAAAAATAAAAAATATATATATAAAATTATCTGGGAAAATATCTTACGTAGTTCTTCATCTTAATTTGAACAATTTGTTTAATATTTACGTTTATTTTGTCTGCAGATCTTGGTGAGCGCCATCATCAACTCGGGACCTCGTGAGGATTCCACACGTATTGGCCGCGCCGGTACCGTCCGTCGCCAGGCTGTGGATGTGTCGCCCTTGCGCCGTGTCAACCAGGTGGGTCCAGTTCTTGGCTATCCTTGCTAGTTTCCACTTTGGCCAGAAACGATGGTGCGCAGTTCGACTACTGAGACTGCGTTCTTATAACACTTGCCTAGAACAAACATCGATCTTATCCGTAGCGCCACAATGTGTAATTAGCCGACATTTGGCGTATGAACTGACGAAACATTTAGCTATAGTCTTTAGAAAATTGGGAGCATTTGAATAACTTTATATTATATATTACAGGCTATCTGGCTTCTGTGCACTGGGGCTCGTGAGGCTGCCTTCAGGAACATCAAGACCATTGCCGAGTGCTTGGCCGATGAGCTCATCAATGCCGCCAAGGTAAGCTATATGTGCACATTGATATATACCAACTATTTTGTTAGTCCGTCTAAATCTAATGCCGCGCATCGTATGACCAACGTGTGTTGCCTCGCTTGTAGACCAGATAAGGCTCCTTGCTCATTGCGAAGCTTCCTATTCAAATATGTATACTTATTCTCTAATATGTCCTGTCTAATGCTGCTCCGTGTCGATGGGATAATGTTGCAGTCTCGCTTTGGGACAATATCAATATTTGTCTTTTATTATCCTTGTGCTTGTGGCAATACCCAGCCAATGCACACGAGAAACGTAGAAGAACAACTAAATCAAATAATGTATTTATTCTCTAATATGTCCTGTCTAATGCTGCTCCGTGTCGATGGGATAATGTTGCAGTCTCGCTTTGGGACAATATCAATATTTGTCTTTTATTATCCTTGTGCTTGTGGCAATACCCAGCCAATGCACACGAGAAACGTAGAAGAACAACTAAATCAAATAATGTATTTATTCTCTAATATGTCCTGTCTAATGCTGCTCCGTGTCGATGGGATAATGTTGCAGTCTCGCTTTGGGACAATATCAATATTTGTCTTTTATTATCCTTGTGCTTGTAGCAATACCCAGCCAATGCACACGAGAAACGTAGAAGAACAACTAAATAAAATTTACTTATTCTCTAGTATGTCCTGTCTAATGCTGCTCCATGTCGATGGGATAATGTTGCAGTCTCGCTTTGGGACAATATCAATATTTGTCTTTTATTATCCTTGTGCTTGTAGCAATACCCAGCCAATGCACACGAGAAACGTAGAAGAACAACTAAATAAAATTTACTTATTCTCTAGTATGTCCTGTCTAATGCTGCTCCATGTCGATGGGATAATGTTGCAGTCTCGCTTTGGGACAATATCAATATTTGTCTTTTATTATCCTTGTGCTTGTGACAATACCCAGCCAATGCACACGAGAAACGTAGAAGAACAACTAATTTAGCTAATTAATGACAAATCATAATACCATTTAATTTATTATCTAAACTTATATATTTTTTTTTGTTTCGATTACAGGGTTCATCCAACTCGTACGCCATCAAGAAGAAAGATGAATTGGAGCGTGTTGCCAAGTCTAACCGTTAAGGAGAAAAAACAACACATACAAATAACAAATACCGTTTGTTTAATGTTCGATTAAAACTTGATACTTTACGTTTGATGTAAATTTGTATGTAAACAGAAGCGTTTTGATCAATTTTGAGCGTGCATTGAATAAACAGGCGGGGTGGCCAGGAGCTAAAGATACACATGAATTCTTTATTAAATAAATCTGTGTAAAAATAATAATAGGACACAATGCTTTTTTTTAATAGCTATAAAGTTTATCCTTATAAATAAATTTTTATAATTTTGTACGTACCAACACAAATACGTCACGAGCTGAAAACTAGCCGTTTTTTCGTTCGTCGATTTCAGCGATTTGTGCTTGGTGCTAAAAACAGCTGGCAACATCGTATTTGCTATCTGACGGTTCGATAACGATTGCGATCACGATTAAAAGCTGTCTGTGCAACGCTGAAAAATGGCAGCGTAACAAGGCTGCCAGATTTTTTAGGGAATTTTGCAAAAAATAAGCAAATTTGAATATGCGCAAATTAGCTAGAGCGCTAGGCAAAATAAAATGTTCAATGTGAATACAGCAATTGAAACTCAACAATCTACACTTGATACAAATACAAATAGTAATACTGCAAACGGTAATAATCCCAGTGAGAGCCATAGCCAGTAAGTAGTACTGAATTGATTTAGCAAAAATGAAAAAAAAAAAACGCATTTCCAACGCAAATAGATTCCATGAGCAAAAATTAGTCCAGAAATTTTGTCGAGTATCGCAATTGGGAAAATTGATCGAAGGCACGGTCAACACATTTCTGTGTAACTATAGGCGCACGCGTAAGCCGGAGGAGGCGCTCGCGCCGCTACTGCTGCGCCTGGATTTCAACTATAGTGAGCTAGTGGAGCACGCACCGCAGTTACTGAATCTGGTAATCGAGGAGCCTCTGCAGTTTGATGAGGCAGTCAAGTACTCTGTGTACGGGCAGGTACGCGACTTGTTAAAATCGAACACGAGCCCCAACGATATTTCGCTGAAGGCAATTGACATCGCTCAGCTGCATACGCAGTGGCGTCTGGTGGATTTGCCACTCCAACCGAGTCTAGTCTTTGATCCATCACAGCGGCTGTACCCACTTGGCTTGGCCCTGGTGGATGGCATCCTGTCCGCCTATACCCTGCCGGAGGTATTAGTGTGAGTCACAAAGCCTGGCTTGTTAATTGATGCGTGCATCTGTCTCAAATACCAGCAGTCCTATTGTATCTTGTTTAATCAATTTTATTGTATTTATTAGGCTGCAATCGGTTTGGTACTGCGCCAGCGGCTGTGTGAGAAATGCCATTCAAACTATCTCCACGGATGGTGAGTTTAATGCATTCGATAGCGCAGTAGTAGCTACTGATGAAAATACAAAACAAATTTCCGTATAGTCCAAATGGTAAACAAAGTAGGCGTTGATCATATGTAAAGGGACATGCTAAATTTGTTGAGCATTTGCCGGGCATTCAGTCTCACTACGTCTCACATTTAAGATCATTTCTAGTATTTATTCAACGATTGTAAATTTTATTATTATATATTTGTTTTTATTTTATTTCGTTCTGCCCTGAATCTCTAGCGCCGTTGTGTCCAAATTGCTCGCGTCCTATGAGCGAATACCAAAAGCTGCGCGTCACTGAAAATTATCGTTTACTTGCCATTCTACCCAGCGCCTGTGCGCAGACACCGCGAACTGTGAATCGCATCTTTAGGCCAATTCTGGTGCGCCTGCGTGGTAAGTGCTCGATTGCAGTTACAAGCCATAATGCAGATTCATTTTCTACCATCTACCATGTACCATCAGCTCATACGTACGATTGTGAACTGAAGTTGGGCGCCAGTTATATTATCACTGGCTATTACTGCAGCACATCTAGCACATATCAGTTTGAGGCATGCCATCTAAGAAGAGCTTGAAAAGCTCGCACAATCGTCGTCAGCCTGTGCAGCTGATTGACTTTCTGCGCGCCGACATAGATCAGCATCAGCCAAACGCAACGCAGATGACAAGCTCACCATCCGCTGTGTCAGTAGTCGTAATAGTTTTATTTTTTTTGTTTTAGCTCAATTTCTATCAAGTTGTTTCTCTCTGCAGCACAAATGTCAGCCCCGTCGTAAGCGGTTTCAACATTGCTGAAGCGTCAGCTTCTGGCGAAGCCAACGTGTCCAGTGATCAAAATGTAAATAATAGCGTCCTTTGCTTTACTCCCTCCGATGAGGATTTCCCTGCTGTGGGAGCCGTACGCAAAAAGCCAAAGCCTACGCGAGCCCCGATCGTTGCCGCAACGGAGCCGCCAAAACCTTTACCGATTGCTCAGCCCGCTCGTCAGTCAGCGGCAAACACTTTGGTCGACAAGCAAATAGTGGTTAACAAATGGCTTAGGTCTGTACAGCAGCCTGGGGTTCAATCTCAGCAGCTGGCCACGCCACCCTTGCGGCCCTCCGGCCTCACGCAGTTTGAGGCTTGCGTTAGCGCACCCGCGGCTGCCGCACAGCAGCAATCGCTAGCCACAAATGTCAATCATACGCCGCATGCCTTCGGCGCCAATCAGGCACAACAATCACAGGTCATACAAATGCTGCCATACCCGAATGTGCGTTTTTCGTTGCCGGCGAGCAACGTGGGGCACAGCGCACCCAACATGCGCTCTATATCCGGCGCTGGCAACAGAACTGTGCTGCCTGCCAATGAGGCGGAAAATGTGGCGCCGCCGCAGCCGAATCGCCAATGGCGCCGCAACGAATGCCGCGTGCCACGCGAGCAACCGCCGGCCCTGGGTACGCGTACACAAAACTCGGGCTTGTTGTCGCAACGCCCCAAGGCGCTGCCGCCACGCCACTATCCAGATGAGGATGATGACGATGATGCATCATTTATGCAGGAGCTGCAACAGGCGCTGGTCTGCGATTCGATGCCCTCACAATCTCAATTGTCACTGGAAAACATCGCTGCGCACAGCACGCTGAATTGGAACGCCAACGAGTTTCGTCCCATTCAAGCGCCGATGACTGTTCGGCAGCCACGGATTAGCGTGAGCAAATGATTTCAATTCTGTGATTTTCTGTAATTCATTATCACGCGAACTTGCAGGAGCGCCGTCGTCGTCAGCGTTTTCATCGCACACTCAAGCCCCATGCACTGTTCGAGCTGGCCTCGCTTCCATCCGAAGAACTGTCGCAGTCGCAATCGCAATCAGCTGTCAGTTGCCATGGGCCGGGAGCCACGTATAGTCTATCATCCAGTTGCACTCAATCGAGCAGCGCAACAGCCACAAACGCCGGCCAACAGCGGCTGCCAATATCGAACAGCAACGGCAACGGCAACGACAGCCAGTCGGTTTTTCGGCTTACCAGCCTCCCCAGCACGGGTATCGGGACGGCAGATTCCGGCACAACAATGTGCGACGCTACTGACAGTATGCTGCATAGTCGACCGCTGTTGGACATGGATCCCGCATCTCAGCAATCCGAAGCGTTTCTCTTTCTCGAGCCGCGTAATCTTGACCTGAGCACACATTTGGCGGCCAACAGGGCGCTGGCCACAAGGAAAATCGGGCCGCGTCATATAATATTTGTGAAATGTGACGATCCGCAGCGTCGCAATATCGAGATCGATTTGAATTTTATGCCGCCGAGCATTAAGAAATTGCATAGCCTAATCTGCACCAAGTCCTCAGATTATGCCTTTGTCTATGCGCTCAGTGCTCAGCTGTGCCCGGAGTTTGTGCCCATGGAGTGTTATGTCTACCTCAAAATGGCTCTCTTGAGCAGCCTGGCGAGCCTGGAGGTGGACGAGATGCGTGCGCCCATTTCGCTGTGCGTTATCAGCAACGACAGCTTTATGGCCCATTTGCTGCTGCACCACATCGGCCAACTGGCGCCCCGTTTCATTGGGCCACACGAGGGCGGCCAGGAGCCAATACAAAATGCAACGTTGTCATCGCGCTACAAATGGGCGATGGCCAGCCCATTGCTGATGGCCCAGCAGGGCGTGTACTACGCGGGCGACTGGAATCGCTTGACGCGCGCCCAAAGCGAGGAGCTGGAGAAATGCATTGAGAATGGTCGAGTACCAGTGACGCAGCTGCAGAGCGAGCAGCCGCTCGAGGCGGCCATCTGGACGTTTTGGCAGCCGGAAAATGCAGCCAACCAGGCAACGGCATTTGCCAAGCTTTGTCCGTGAGTTGCCAAAATGTGCATAAATAAATGACATGACATGAAATATATTTCTTTATTCCATTTCAGCATCTTTGGCCTGCCCGTGCACATGGACAGCAAGGTGGACACTACGCTGTGCGACTTTGTGCTGCGCCGACAGCAAACAGATAGTCAAGACGAAATACACGATGTATTCAGTATACCCAAAGATGATATCAGAACAATGCTCGGCTTTCTCCATCAGCGGCAGGTGGCCTTCACAGTGGAGGCGGAGGAGTTGCTGCAAAAATACTATGTTGTCTCACGCACAGAGCAGCCAAGTGAGCGCATCTTGCATCTCATATCAATTCATGGTACTCATGCTCTCTCTCTCTCTCTCTCTGCAGCTGCATTCAGCAGCAAGACGTATGTTGTGTTAAAGCAATTTGCTGAATCGATAGCCAAGCTCGCCATGCGACTGGATGTGCTCGAAGCCGACGTGGCCGTTGCCATATTCCATTGCGAGAACTTTGTGCGCAGCGTCTACGGCGCTGGCAAGCATCCGCCGCCAGCTGTTGTCAACTTGAACGTCATCTCCCGCGTGGATGCGTACATGAATGAGTTTGCGCGCTGGCTATATCAATATTTGGACCGCTACGATGACAATATCGGCGCCGATCAGCCGCAGCCAAAGCGTCAACGTGTTGACAGTTCCTGAGTTTATGAAAGTAATCATAAGATTGAATGTTGCACAGATTATATAAATACTTAAACCCTGTGTGCATATATGTATATATGTTGGAAAATAAACTAACGATATCTGTGCAGCATTCAATGCAGTTTAAAATGTTATTTTTGTTGTTTAACTAAATTGATTTATCTAGAATATACATAATATATATATACATTAGTTATCATAAATTAAATAAAGATTCATCGAATATTGAATTATGGATCTAAAAACAATTCTTTATTTGCTATTTGCCGCAGCGACTTACATTTGCATAATTATTTTAAGTATTTGTAATTAGTTAATAGTTTTTGTTTTGTTTTGTTTTTGATTATCATCTTATCAGTTGCCTGAGCACAAATTGTTGGATTAGGTTTATCTCATCATGGTAATACAGCAAGTATGGAAGTTGACCATTATATATATATATATATATATATATATATATATTTATTCTCAAGTTATTTCATATGCGCCGTTTTGTAAAAAAATACAAATTTATTTTTGTAGCATACAGTTAAGTGTTCACAATAGAATTACATAGTCCGATAGATTCATTTGATTAATATAGGTAAAAAAAAAATATATATATATTGTATATAAGTAGTTGATGAAATGGTTGAGTTTTATGCGTTGGGCTGTCTGTCATATCTATGTATATAGATATAGATATAGATATACATGATATATGCTTTGTATATGTGTCTATAAATATAATGCTTAGCTTACTAAAAACTATGACAAATTAAAAGCATAAAAAAATACATTCTTCACTTTGGTCCAGTACTGAAATCTCTGATTTCGTTAGTTTCCAAAATTGGTTGCTTATAGTTTCTTGGTATTTTATGTTTTGTTTCTTATACTTTTTACATACAGAACTTCTGTAAGCTATGCTAACGACTATATTTATTTAACTTCCTTACTTATCTACAAGTTTACAATTTAGTTGAGCTAAAACCATTTCAGTGTGTGTGTGTGTGTGTGTGTCTGTGTCCCACACAGGGTTGCCCTTATGTTTTCCATCAATAGTCCAAATTTCCCTGTGCGCCCGTTATAATGGCATCGATCCAGATGCGTGCCGCTGCATCGGAAGCCGCCTGCAGGTTGTAGCTACGCTTCTTGGTCTTCACAATGAATGTGCAATGCGGTCGACCGCTCTTCGAGGCATTCAAATGATCCAAATACACCTCGTCGATGGTCTATGGGTGGATATATGAAAAGTTATTGATTAAAGTATTCTTGACTCTCTGATTGTCATTGACTTACGGCAAAATAGGCGCCACCACGCGGCTTGCGCTCCGACTTATCCGAGTAGTAGATGAGGGCACTGCGCTGTCTGTTCAGCACAAACCAGCGACGCGACCAGGCATGAAACGTGGCGCCCAATTTGTGCAGGTAACTGAACGAAACATAAAGAATTTAAGTATTCATTTAAATATGTTTTGTTGTTGTTTATATGTGTTTCGTCACTTACCCGCGACAGCTGTGCGCATCGACAAACACATGCGGACAGAGATCGATCTGATGGCCGGCTGTCTCGATGTGATGCCGCAGATTCAGATCCGGCGAGAAGATGGGCAGGTAGCGTGTCAGCGGACGCTGATGTTTGGGCAGCATCCGTTTGCGATCGCCGCCATTGGCGCTGGCGCTGCTGCTGCCGGTGCCGGTGCCGGCGCCACTGCTGCTGCCACTGCCCGCCGAGGCGGTGTCCTGTGAGTTGCTATTGCTGCTGGCGCGCTTATTATCCGGCACGCCGCCGGTATCCCCATTAGCGGCAAACTTAGGCGCCTCAATCGCCGCCTCGCAGTTGTTCGCCTCCGACAAAGGCCGCGGGCTGCGCGCCGCCGTGCCATGAGCAGCACCCGCGGCCACAATTCCATGACGTTCCAGTTCCGGCTGCGAGTGACGTTGCTGTGGACAAAAAAAAAATAAATAAATAAATAAAAGTAAAAAACGAACGCAATTAATTTGGTGCGCGACGAGCGTTGTAAGTGGGCTAAACTCTATAAATAGCTTAGCCAAGCAGCGGCCGCAAAACCAACTCAAAGCAAAACATCTCTGACTCTTCGCCTTTCTATGTCAAACACAAAGCAGCGCATTCCGCTGGCCACTGGCCAATGGCCAATGGACCAATCCGCCTGACCCCTAAATGGGTCTAGGTGTTAGGAGTCACGAGCATATGCATCAATCTTCAGCTGATTATCTCGATTTGAAGGCTTCTGGATATGATTTATGGGGATTTTACAGATATTTAGATATGCGAGCATATCCAAAATATATCTAGATAAAGAGCAATATATCTTATATGAGAGAGTGAGCGAGAGAGCGAGCAAGAGAGAGAAAGAGGAGGAATAGAAAAAGAGGAAGGCGAGAAAGATAGAAAGAGGGAGGAAGAAAGATATAGAGAGAGCAGAGAGAGAAGGAGCTATAGAGAGAGAGAGAGAGAGAGAGAGAGCGGCAGCAGATGAAGTCTTGGATAATATCTAGATAGAATGAGAAAACAAAATAGAGAGGGCAGTGAGATAGAAGGAGGTGAAGTTTTGGATAATATCTATTAGAGCTTTACGAATAGGTTTATAAATATATACATATAAATTTACATATGCATAAACACATACATGCATATAAATTTATATAAGAACACATATATATATATATTAATCTATATATATATATGTAAACAAAATCTATCTTCAAGTTCAAACTATTTCAGCCTGCGCCTTAATTATCAATTATTCCATGGATTTTATGTAGACTTGATGTTAATAAAATGTAAGTAATTTATTAAGTGTTTACAGTTTCGTGTAGTTTATATATATATATATATATATATATATATATATATATATATATATATACTAGTTAAGTGCTCCTTCAATGTGAGCTTCGAACAAATTTCATTCACATGGCTGAAAAGTTGAGATATTCTGAGACTAGCCAAAAATAATAAAGAAAAATATTTTTAAAATATTATTATGTAAAACTAATATGTAAAAATATTATATAAAAATAATATTGAAAAATATACAAAAATATACAAAAATATTATTTTCTAAAAATATTAATATATTATATTATAAAAATATTTTTTAAGTATATAATAACTTTTATCTCTCACTATATTTTTAAAATATTTATTATTTACTTTATTCCTTTTATTTATTTTATTATATTTGTTTTTCATTAATTGTGCTTGGATAAATCTCTCAGCAGTTGACTCTACGGTGCCCTATATAAATATTTTAGACAACTACAACAGATCAAAGAGCAATTCCAAAGAAGAAGAAAAGCTAATAGAAACAATGAAAATGAATAATTTTTATTCAAGCTGTGCCCAATTGAGTGCAGCATAAAAAATTAACTTGATTGTTAAGATTAAGATTGATAAGAGTCCAGGTCAAATCGACAAGGCACACACACCCATCTACACACAACCATCTACACACACTCACTAGATAATAGAGCTCGTTGCGCTGTCTTGCATTGGCATCCATGCGACGATGCTGCACATAGGTCATCCAGACGGACATAATGATGATGATGATGACGATGCTGAGGAGCCCTTGATCTGGGAGGTGTCGCAATGCGTTAATTAGTTTTTCGTTATTTTGGGAATTTGTTGCGATTAACTGAGGCGTGCGTAGCCAACCGAATGCGAATGCGAAATACCGAAACCACAAGAAAACAAAAAACAAAAGTGAATCTATGGCCCAGAGCGAAACGAGGCGCACACGAACATTGTCCAGTCGAGGCGCTGGCGCTAGCGCGGGATCGGGATGCGAGTGTTGCCGATCGGGAAATTATAATGGTAATAGCAATAGGCCAATTAAATTTATGGGGCTATTGGCGCTGTAGTTGAAGATGCTGGCAATGAACATCATTGGTACTGGAACTTGTAAACAACATTTGCGATCGAGGTAAACAACAACAACAACAACAACAACAACAACAACAACTAAGAAGTGCGCATAACGAGCAACGGACTGAAACTGATGACCACAACCGAAAATCGTTGGCGGCGAGTGTAAAAGAAAAATATTATTATAAACTTATTAATAAAGTGTAGTCCATATAGAAAGGAACAGAGCGATCTGAAACGGAACGGAACGGAGCGGAATGGAACATATGCCAGCGGCTCTATGGGCGAATTAGCGGACTGCGGGGGCGTTCCGATTTTAAAATAAACATTGCTAAAAAGAAATGAAAACAAAAACAACAACAAAAATATCGAAAATAGCAAAACAAATTGTCGAGGCGCTGAATAACTGAATAAAACTCGTGACTAACGAGCTGACGATCGATTGGCCAAGAGGCTGTCGTTACGATCCAAAATAAGAGGAAGCGAGTGTAGAGGGTAAATAGTAGAGAGTAGAGCAAAAGAGAGAATAACTATGCTTAAGAAAAAGTAATGAAAAAAAATATAACTAATAGAAGAAGAAGAATAGAAGTGCTACAAGAAGAGAAAAGAAAGTGCGACTAACAAAAAGACAAACTAATAAATGTGTAGTAGTAAGGGATATACCAAAAGGCAGTTAGAAAGCCAAAGGAAAACAGAAGAGACCGCAGAGAGAGAGGAGAGGACAGTGAGCGACTTGTCTTTCACTAAGGATATAGAATAAAAAGAAATCATGCTAAGGGCGGCGAGAGATAACAAAATATAGAGAAAAGGAAAAGTAAGAAAGAAAAGGAAAAGTAAGAAGAAAAAATATTATTAAAAGCGATTCCTTAAAGCATGAACGAAATAGATGAAGAGAAAGCGTGGAGAGAATAAGATACATAAAGGCTAGAAGATAAATAAAGACTTAAGCTAAGATAGATAACGAGCGAGAGAGAGAGAGAGAAAACGAAAGAGAGATAGCTTAAAGATAATACTTGGCTTGTCTCTGAGGAATCTTGAAAATGTTGTTTCCGCATTACGATTACATGAATTGATTAGAAATATGCAACATAATAAAAACCAGGTAAATAATCTCTATCTCTGCACATTAATCACGTATGTATAAATTCATTTACATAACATATATACTTATATTTTATATATCACTTATCTAGTGATTACCTAATAGGTCTCTATTTATTGTTCATTTATCTTAGCGTGAATTCCTAACAGTTTTTACTGTTGACATGTGTGAATTTTAAGATTCTTATCGTTGGCAAAAAGTTGATTTAACATGCGATTATGAACGGCATTTGTTTGGGAAGACTAGAAAATACCTTCTGATTGAAGCTGAAAGCAATTTTTTATATGATAGAGGGATATTTATAATAATATATAATAATATATAATTCATAAAAGATGATAGATATACAAAATTTTAAATAATATATGATACTGTGTATATATAGTATCATATCATATTATATGATGTATGACATATGAATTTTAATAACATTATATATAGTAAATGATGTATGTAAATTATGATATATTTAGAAAATACCTTTAGATTGAAGGTGAAAGCAATTTCTTAAATAATGTGATATGTGATGTAGGGATATTTATAATATATATGACATGTTATTTTATATGATAATATATGATATATGAATTATGAATATTATATGATATATGATAAATGATTATATGACATATAAATAAAGTGCATAATTTATGATATATAATATACATTATATCATATTTTCTGTATTATATATGACATCTGAATATTGATAATATATCATATCTAGTTATTATGTATGACATATAATATGTGATATATGATACATGATAAATAATATATGATACATAATATATGAATATTATCAATATAATATCTATAGCATATATCTAATATATGATATATATACGACATATGATGCATAATATATTATATAAGATAAATGACATAGCTAAAATACAGCTGCATAGCAGGCATTTGGACAAAAACCGATTCATAACCGATTTAAAACCGCTTCAGTGCAGCACTACGCAAGCTTTCATGAGTTAGGGGAATACTGATGACTGTTTGTTTACGGTCTATTCGTGTTTACACACTCGCCCATGCACAGACACAACAACTGTCAGTTTATTTAAGTTACGACATGGTATTTGGACAATAAATATGCCCCCCCCCCTCTACACCCCACACCCCTTTGTAGTTTGTCAGGTATTCGCCACAGTGTGATTATATGCGCAGAGAGGCAAGTGGCAAATGATCAAAATCGCATCGACGAGGACCACACAATATGTGGGTTTCGTAAATCTGACCAAAGTAAGTGTCGAGCCGACACTTGGTGTATTTACACGTTACACAGGTGTGTGTGGGCGCCCAAATGCGTCGACCTCGGACTGGCAGCCACAAGGCGACAGTGGGTGTTGGGGCATACATAAATTGAAGAGTTTTGTTTACTTTTGCCTCGCTTTGGACCAGGTTAACTTTCTTAGCTCAACTCACCTGTTGATTTGTTGTTGCCGTCGTCGTCGTCGTCGTCGTCGTTGGACTAGCGCTGCCATCACCTGAGGCATTGTTCTCTTTATCATATTGTGTCTTTTGTTGTTGTTGTTGTTGAGCAGTTTCATCGTTGAGCTTTTGCAATTCGACTTTGTCAAATAGTTTGGCATCTTTGCCGCCGCTGCAAGAATAAGATGACGAGAAACGCGAAATTATTCAAGTTCACTTTTTTTTTTGTTAATTTTTCTTAAATTATTTTTTTGCTATCAAATATAGCTGCTGCCGTACCAGCATGGAATCAGCGGACTTAGCTTATACATTTCGATGACTAATGCAGCCTGCGGCACTGCGACTGCGACTGCGACTGCGACAGCGACGCGCTGCGTTCGACTGACTAAGCAACAGGCGCTGCGTCGTATCGAATCGGAGGTATAGGAATTCGAATTGGAATCGGAATCGAGCGCGGGAATAAATATATGTGCTATGAATGCGGCCGGCGATCACAATGCACAAATGTGACGTCTGGCAAATAAATGAACGCTCTTCCACAGTCACCCAGGCACACTTGACTAATGCGCGCAACAGATAGCCAGAGGGAGAGAGAGAGAGAGAGAACGAGAGCGAACGAGAGCGAGAGTGGCGCAAACAAGCGGTTTATCAGCAAGCTTATCAGTGACAGCGGCGACAGCGCTGACAGCGGCGACATTCAGCAGCGTTTGTAATTGCAGCACGTTTGAATTTCAGGTCGTCTAACCAACTAACTGGGCTTCCTAACTGACCAACCAGCCAACCAACCGACTGAACGACCAACCGATCTTCGAATAACTCTCAGAGCGACAATCGGCATCGAATTCGATAATGGGTGTCGTGTGTCTCCCCCTCAATGAGTAAACCAAAAACCACACTGATCAACAACAGCAATATTTGTCATCTCTCTCGCACTCGCCCTCTCACTATGTTTGTTTCTCTAACAATTTGAAAATCGACACGTAATTTTCAAAACTAAAAACCGGTTTCATTTTCGATCTCAAACACAATCAGCAGCAGTCGATGTCTCAGCCGATATCGTCGGCATCGTCGACGCCGGGGCATCGGACGTCGTCGCATTGTTTTGCTATTAGCAAATAATTTGATTAATTATAGAGTCAGCGGGTTGAGTGTGCACGCCACCCAAAGGCATTTACACTGTGCAACAAAATAATGTACAAATTACGACATTCAAAAAATATGAATATTAAAATTTCTAATATTTTAATTCTAATATTTTATCATTGTTATATTTTAATTGTATTTTTTAAATTGATATATTTTTTATTTCATTTAATTTTAATATTTAATATTATTTTTATATTTTTTATTGATTATTGAACATTCAATATTTAATATTTAGTATCTAATATTAAATATTAAATAAAATATATTAAATATTTAGTATTTAGAATTTAATATTAAATATTAAATGAAAAATAAAAAATATTTAATATTTAAAATTTAATATCTAAAATTTAGTATTTAAAATTTAATATTTAATATTTAATATTTAATATTTAATATTTAATATTTAATATTTAATATTTAATATTTAATATTTAATATTTAATATTTAATATTCAATATTTAATATTTAATATTTAATATTTAATATTTAATATTTAATATTTAATATTTAATATTTAATATTTAATATTTAATATTTAATATTTAATATTTAATATTTAATATTTAATATTTAATATTTAATATTTAATATTTAATATTTAATATTTAATATTTAATATTTAATATTTAATATTTAATATTTAATATTTAATATTTAATATTTAATATTTAATATTTAATATTTAATATTTAATATTTAATATTTAATTCTTAATAATTAATATATAACATTTAATATATTATATTTTTTATTTTATAATTAATATTTAATTTTATTTTTAATATTCACTGCGAATCGTGCACTTTGTAGCACAGTGTAAGGGTGGATGCATCACAGCTTGTGTCAGCTGCACAATTAATTAAGATAGGGTCAAGCATGTGGAACGAAGAGTGCGCCATGCTGGGGGTTAGGCAACGTGAGTCGGCTTCAGTTGCATTTAAGTCGCGTTGATTCAATTAGAGCGAGCGCAAGTGAACGGAAGGGCGGACGGACGGACGGACGAACGGACGAACGGGCGGGGGACAATGGGGGGAATTCTTGTGGTGGTAATGGAACATTCACTCACTTGGCGTTCAGTGGAGCGTGCTTGGGTGGTGGTCGTGGTGGTTCAATCGTTGGCTCTGTTGTCTGCTGCATGGAGAGCAAATATTGTGTGCGTGCCTCGTCGTGGCTCTTCTTCTTCAGATCGTACATCTTTTGGCGCTCGTGCTCAATGACCTGATGACCTGAAAATGATATCGACTCATGGAAATGGAAGCTCTGTTTGGCTACAGCGTCACTTACCTTGCTGGGCCAGCAGCAGCTTGCGATTGCGTTCGATTTCTTTGATGCTGTCGAAGATTTTGGTGCTGGCTCCTTGGCTGGTCGAAATGGGCGCATCGTTGGCCACTTTGCAGCTGCGATCGATGTCATCCTGCGACGGCACACGCCGCTCCAATGGATTCACCTCGAATCGATCGCTGCGCAGCGACAAATTGAAGCTGATCTGTTCACAGCTGCCGGCATCGTAGATCTGCAATGGCGCCCGCTTCGGTGTGCTTGTCATCTGGCCGCCACCATGCGGCAGCTCGATCTTGTTGTTGTTGTGGAACATGTTCTCGTTGACGCTCTTGGACATTAGATCCTCCTGATTGTGCCGCTTGGGGCACAATAGCTCGGCGGAGCCGAACAGTGACTGGGACATGACGCCATTGATCAGGTTGCTGCTGCCATTGCCGGTGACGGCGAGGGGGCTGCCGCGTCCACTTGTCGTCGATAAAGCCTGTGCTTCCTCCTCGTCCGGCTGTGTGCGCCGCGTGGCCAGCTCCGTTTCCAAGATGAGACGCTGCTCCTGTCGTTTCAGCTCCTCGTGGCAGGCATGATGCTCCGACTCCTCCTCGAAGTATTGAAACTCCAGATCCTCGAATGTCTTGCGATCGCTGTCCAGCGACTCGCACACATGCTCCAGCTCCTCCTTCAGGCAGGCATTGTTCGGCTTCTGTTTCAGCATGGCGCGCAGCCTAAAAAAAAAATCACAAAAATTATTAGATATTGAGACTTTCTAAATTCTAACAATTGACAACTGGAATTACAGTTTACAAGTGAGAAAAGCAAATGAAGTTTGACGTCGAGCGTACTTAATCTAGTTCTATAGAATCATACGAGCTATTCTCATATCGATCAGTTCAACTTTCAGTTCAGTCAGTTTTAAGACAGGCATTAGAAATACCCTATATTAATACATATATTTATTAAACAGTTGATATAATTCCCCTTATGCTTGGTACCCACTGAGTCGTAATCTTCAAAGGTCTACACTGATTGGCCTTCCAGTCATAGATAAAGTCTTTAGCTTTGATATGTTTTCCAAAGAATTTGTTATTCATCAGAAAAAGAACGAGCAGCTGATTAAGGGTGTCTTCACGTCGATAACACACTGATTCATGCCTGCCTAGTCTTTGCTCTTTTTATGATTATCTACCTATAAAGCTGTCAGCTTATTTGCATATTTGTAGCTTAGGCTTATGCCTAGATTATCGCTTGGAAACTATAAAACTTAACAAACTGTTTTTTCCAGTGAATCAGCAAAAAGTTTAGGCGTCGATGAATCAGTTTAAGAACCGCAATTTTCTATGCAAATGGAATATTTCTAGGTCTCAATAGATCAAAGTCTATTACATGATTTGAGACCTGATTTTGTAACATGAAAGATTCCAAATTCTATAGACAATTGTGAAAGTATTTTCTGTGCCTGATTGCAGAGTATCCACCTAGCGTGTCTACATACTTAATTAATCTATGCTGCCGATGCATTTTAATTTATAGGGTATTACGAAACTGGTTTCATCATACAACTAAGATTTTCGTATTTACAGGGTATCGCCTAAGCTAGTCTAAACATTCAATGTATGCAGCTAGATTTACAGGGTATATAATTTTAACTAATGCTTTGGTATTTCGATTTACAGGGTATTTTCTTAATTTACAGGGTATCTCCCGTTAAGTAAATACAACTAATGATTCCAGCTTTGGTATTTGGATTTACAGGGTAACTTCTTAATTTACAGGGTATATGCCCTTAATTAAATGCAGCTAATGATTTCAGCTTTGGTATTTGGATTTACAGGGTATCTATTTAACAATTTAGCTAAAATATATGTATTATAGGGTATTTTCTTAGCTTAGCTTAGCTTTTATGCATTCAGTTGATGCATTTATATTTACAGAGTATCTAGTCTACATTCTATACTTCTGATGTCTTCGAATTTACAGGGTATAGTCCAATATTCTTATTACCTTACTGATATTTACAGAGTATCTACTCAACAAGGCTACACACTTAACTAAACTATTCTACAGATGTATTGGCATGTACAGGGTATATCCCAATATCCCTATATCCTTACTTATTCAACTGATCCTGCTTCATTTCTATGGACTGCTTCAGCTTGGCCTGTTGATTCTCTTCCATCACGCGCGTAGCATTGCGCTGCGCCTCCAGGCGATGAATGCGATTCTGCAGGGACAGAAGCTGCTGACGAGGAGACGACGGCGTCTCCGTTGTGGATGTCGCATGCTGCTCACCTGGCGCCGGCTGCAAGCAGAGTTTCGACTTTAGTCATAGAGAATGAGAGAGAGAGAGAGAGAGAGAGTAGATATATTTTACCTCCCGATTGCTGCTGGCGTCTGGCAGTTCGTTCAGCTCCCGCTTGAGCTGCTGCTTTTGCCGCTGGTCCAGCTCGCGGCGCTTCCTCTGCTCCACATTGATGCTGCGCGGCGCTGGGGCCGGCTTGCGACTGGGCTTGGGTGACTGGCTGGCGGATTCGTTAAGATTGAGCGTCAAATTGTTGATATTCTTACTGGAGCGCTTGGCGGGATGTTGATGTTGCTGTTGCAGCTGCTGCTGCTGCTGCTGCTGCTCTATCTGCTGCTTGCGCTCAAAGGATTTGAACAGCTGCTCATAGTCCCGTTGCTGATTGGGCGCCGGCGGCTTGGGCGCCAACGGCGGCTTGACCAGCGTCGGCACCGGCGTCGGCGTTGAGCTGGCCAGCGCAAAGGCGCTGCTAAAGGATGCATCCTTCTTGGGCGACATGCAATTGGTGCGTATTTTGGTGCGCGGACTTTGTGGCACATACTTGGTGGTGCCGGTGCTCAATGGATTCTCTGACGATGTGCCAGCGGCAGCAGTTCCGGCTGCACCGGCTGTGCCCGCCGACACATGCAGCTGGCCATTGATCTCAACGCGATTGGGGCCCAGCAAGCGGACATTCTCGTAGCCGGAGGTGCTGCTGATCAGCGCCAGATTGGAGCTGCTGCCCGCATGCTGCTGGAACGGCGGCTTCTTGTCACGGGGCAGCGAGCCGTTGGTCTTGATGCGATTCTGGACAATTGGTGAGGAGGTGATGCTGCCGGCGCTGGCATTGTGCAGCGCATGGCTGCTGCCGCTGTTGTTGGCGCTGTGCTGCAGCTGCTGCTGCTGCCGGTCCGCATACTCGGTGCAGATCTTGAGCATATCCTCCAGCTCAGCGCCGCTGTTCAGCTCCGTATTGATGCCGTTCATTGCATAGATTTGCAGGCCGCCGGCGGTGTAGGTGCCCGGCTTGGGATACCGATCATACCGATCATTGTTCACCTTGCCCAGCAGCTCCGGTTGTCCCAGATGTTGCTGCTGTTGCTGTTGCTTGAAGACCGCCGCATTGCTGGGTATGTTGCAGTAGCCGGCATTGTGGCCAATGCCATTGGCTGCGCCGCTGGCTAATGTCTTGGCATATTGATTGTTTAGCTGCTTCTCGCCGCGATGATTCTCGGCCAGATTGCGGGCAAAGCTCGCATATTTCTGGCCAAGCACATCGCGTGCGGGCATATTCACTGTGACAAGATCGGAGCTAAACACCTTCGGGCACTGGACACCATGCAGATCCATGTTGTTGTGGCTGCCGTTGCCATTGCTGTTGCCGCTATGCTTGATGGGATTTATGATGCTATCGTAGAAGCTCTCCATCTCCAGTGTTTGGCTATCGTTGGATCGCGTCGATTGCGTATAGTCGATATGCGACATGGAGATGCGCTCGTTGGAGCCCATTGCTGAGCGCATCATTTGCGCCTCGTCCGGATTGTTGAAACGCAGATGATTGGAGTTGCCAATGGTTATCATGGCACCCTGAGTCAATTTCGCCTCCTCAACGTCATCCAAAGGAGCGCCGTCGATAAGCAGCCGCGCCTCCGGCTCCGGCACCAGAGTCACCTCGTTACCCTCGCTTCTGTATATGGTGCAATGCAGTGGACGAACTCCGCTACCGTTCAGCGAGATGCTACAGCTCGGCGCCGATCCGATGGTTGTGTCACCTGTCAATCAGGAAATATTTGTATTATTTATTCTTCTTCTTTTTTTTTCTCACATATATTTTTGTTTTCGCTGCAATACAAAATTTCATAACTGTAAGTGTAGCACTCAATCGCAAGCTCTAACTCTCAACTGCTAACCGCTATTTGTGCTTTGTCGTAGTCGTTCGTTTTACCGTTGGTGTCAGACGCTCTCGTTTGCACCCACGTGCGTTCGGTTTGCTATTGAGCGGCGTAGAGCAGAGCAGAGCAGCGACAGGCTGAGCCGAACCGAGCTCAGTTCAGCTCTTATCTCAGCTGGCGCTGAGAGCTAGAACAATAATAACAACAACAACAACAACGAGGCATCCTCGTCAAGTTGCCTTGCCGTTTTACCGTTGCTTCGTGTCAAAAGATTATGCACACTGGACTGCGCTTTATTTGTTTGACTGCAATAATTTACTGTTTAAATTGGAGTTGCAAATTAATTATTTGTCTTGCTAATGAGCAACAGTCAAACCGGCTTTTTTAATTGCTATTTCATTAATTATTTGATTAGGGCTATCAAAGTTAACTAGCAGCTAATTACCGGCTTTTTTAAATTTAAAAATATACCGAAACATTTTAAAAGAATTTTTCTGTATAATTTAGCTATCTGACTGTCAAAAAATAAAGTCTAACAAATATATTTGTATATTCAGCTTGCTTTTCTGCAACTTTTTTTAATTTTACTAAAATGTTAAGGTTCTAATTTTTACATTATAAAAATAATATATAAATTTAAAATTTTATTTAGTTAGTGTTTGGGTATTTGAAAGCTTCAGGCGATATGATATAGGGCTTACACTCATAAACTTCAAGAGCGCTATCTTTATGATGGTATTTTGTCATATCGTTGCTAAGATCCTAAAAGCTTGGAGACTCAATTTAGGCACACTGTGCGGATCTTATCGCAGCGCGCAGTAAAGTTGCCGAAAAAATGTGTTTTGTTGTTGTTTCTTTTTATTTTGTGAGTTGCTTTCGCGCGCGTTTCATTTGCCTTTTGAATTGTTTTCTTTAATTTAAGCGTCGAGTTTTGCTTATCGGCTTACAAATGACCTTGGCGGGCACACATACATATGTATGTACATATGCATGTATATATTTGTACTTACTCACCAATATGTATGTAGTGTATGGTAACAGCGGTACTAAGGCGTCCACCGCCCAGGCTAACCAAATGGGGATCAGAGGCAGCAACACGCAGCGACGGATCCTTTTTCGTCAATGACATCTGCAAGCGATCAAAAGAAGAAGTGCGCAAAACAAGCGATCAGAACGAATTTCAATGCAAAAAGGAGAGTGACAACGAGATGAATAGAGATGCGTGTATTTGGCAAGGCGTGAAATTGTCAACTGAGATGCTTGTCGGCGATGAGCCCAGGCCAAACACACATGACACACGCACACACTGAAACTCACACACAGATAGAAATGCACCTACACGCATGCGCAGCGGGTGCAGCTGCTCTAAATTGCTTTTGTTTTGTTTCCTTTATAATACACAGGACGCTCCCTGACTCTCGCACACACACACACACATGCAATCGCGCGCGCGCCCTCAACAGACACGTGCGAGCGAGCGTGCGCTCTCTTTGGCAGCTGTGCGCTTAGATGCTGTTGCGGCGTCGGTGTTGCCAGATCGTTAAAGCCCATAGGAAATCAATTGGAAAGCTAATCAATCATCGGCGCTGGGCAAATAAATAAAGAATGTGGCGTTTGATAACACGCACACGCACACACACGCACACACGTGCACACATGCACTCACGCACGTATCGCATAAACGACAGGGGCCATGCGTGTGTGGGGGAGACCCGGAATGTAAGCGAGCGACACACACTTATGTATTAAAGTTTTCACTTTTATTTTTGGGCGCGGAAATGACTGCGGTGGGCCGTTTACGAAACGTTTCAAGCGCCAAATTGGGTCATAAACACCAATAGTGGCCAATAGGTTACTCGAGCAAGAGGGAGAAGGAGCGATAGTAGACTGGAAGCTTAGTCAACCAACGCAAGGCAGCAGCAACAAAAGCAAAGGCAAAGCGATTAAGCTACATCATCGTCGTCATCATCATTATCGTCATCAAAAGTATGTGTGCCTTGGAGTATCTCTCTCTGTGTGTGTGTGTGGTATGTGGGCCATATGTATGGATAACTAAAAAATGAGAGCACAACGCTGATAAAGTTTTCATTGGCCACGCATCATTTTCATTTGTTACAAAGTGCCGTCATTGTTGTTGTCACTTTTTGTCGTTATCATTATCAGTTGTTGTTGTTGTTATTGCGCGTGTTATAATTACAGTTACAAGTGCGTATCTCTGCAAGTGTGTGTGTGTGCGACACACCGGCGCGTCAAGGGTCAGCCAACATCTAAGTAATACACAAACAAACATACATACATACATACAGTGTGTCAAAAAAGTATTGGCACACTTGTAAAATCCAACTTCTATATGCTGTAACTTTTTTTTAAACACAGCTATAAGTAAATGGACAACGATATTTATTTAAATCATGTATTATAATACTATGAAACACAAAAAAAAATTAAATTTCAGCTTTGGTTCAATTGCATTGACTAAAATATAAAAAAAGGCACGAATTTACATCAAAAAAGTATTGGCACACAAGACGTAATTTGTTTTTTCCAACGTCACTGAATCACGCTAATATTTTGTGGGTTCTCCGTTTGACTGAATAACCGCCTGCAAACGTCTCTTCATGCTACTTATTAATTTTGATGTTTCATAAGTTGTGATTTTGGCCCATTAGGCGCGTAAGGCCTCTTTTAGAGAATCCTTTGAGCTTATCTGGTGAGATCGGATATTTCGTTCCAGTAGGTGCCACACATGCTCGATGGGATTCAAATCTGGTGATTGGGGCGGTGTTTTGAATTGTTTGCGATGATATATGAGCCACTCCTGAACAAGATACGACGAATGTTTTGGGTCATTATCTTGCTGAGACTGCCAATCGTTGCCACTGACACCCAGGGTTTGAACACTCGGACTTAAATTTTCTTTTAGAATATCTCTATAAATATGTTTGTCCATAGGGTCATCAACAAATACAAGGTTGCCAACTCCAGAAGCAGCAAAACACCCCCAAACCACCACATTACCTCCATCGTGTTTAACCGTTTTGAGCATGTTATTTTGCTGAAGCTCTTTATTAGGTTTCCGCCAGACTTTTTGCGCTCCATCCGACCCAAATATATTAAATTTAGACTCGTCACTAAAAATTATTGTGTTCCAAAATGAATCCGGCTTATTTATGTGTTGTTTGGCGAACTCTAGACTCTTTTTCTGGTTCGCCTTCGAAATAAAAGGCTTGCGCCTAGGAACACGACCATGATAACCGGCCTTATACAGAGTATTTCGAAAAGTTTTGGGGCTGAAATTACTACCAACAGATTCCTGAAGGCTGTCGCATAGTTTCACATCCGAAGTATGTGGATTTTGGGACTGTGTCACTGTCACTGTGGACACCAGAATCCGTTCCTAGCGTTCTGTTAATATTTTTGGTCGGCCGGATCTGCGTTCTGGAGCTATTTGACCTGTTTGTGTGTAATGCATAAAAATATTTCCTACACTAGACCATGATCTGTGTATAAGAGTGCCAATTTCACGATAAGATTTATTCTCTAAACACAGTTTAATGATCAATTTCCGTATTTCCAAAGAAATTTCTGTCCCTCTACCCATTTTGTTGTTTTTCTCTTAAATGTCCAATAATAAGTAATTACAAACACTTGCAACAGCCGATACAAAGCAAGGGTTGAACGAGGGATTGAAAAAAACGGTAACTACCGTTAACTTACGGTTGTTGTAACGAAAGAGATTGTTGCACACATGGCGTGTGCCAATACTTTTTTGATGTAAATTTGTGCCTTTTTTTATATTTTAGTCAATGCAATTGAACCAAAGCTGAAATTTAATTTTTTTTTGTGTTTCATAGTATTATAATACATGATTTAAATAAATATCGTTGTCCATTTACTTATAGCTGTGTTTAAAAAAAAGTTACAGCACATAAAAGTTGGATTTTACAAGTGTGCCAATACTTTTTTGACACACTGTACATAGAAAACCACATGCGTGTGTGGACAGCAATTTCGTTAAGCTCTGCACAATATGATTGTGTAATTCCACATTTGTGGAACGCATGTGGATCCGCCTCTAGCATATGTAATTCATATGAATTGTAAGTCATCCATTATGATTTGATCATTCACGCAACTTACGATCCATAATTCTAGTCGCGTGCTGCAACGAGCACACGCTACTCACCGCCGCACACACACACGTCTAGACTGCCGCCGAGCTTGACAACTGACTGGCCAGTGGATCATTCCCATTCCCATTCCCATATCCATATCCATTTGCCCATTGCAATGAACATTATGAAATGCATATTTTTTTGTTTGTTTTTATAGCTCACTTTGCAGTTGTTGGCAGCGCTTTTAGTTTGCGTCTTTCTTTTGTATTGTTTTTTTTTTTCTTTCTTTTCTTTTGAACGCTTCACACGTCATCTTTGGCATAGTCAGCGTCATCAGACAGGCAGACGCAGAAGGATGGGGCGAGGCTGACATCAAGAGTGTCAAGATGTGAAATAAATAATCCACAACAGCAACAACAACAACAATGAGCTGCCTAGTGAGTCAGAGAACTGCTGCAGTTACAACACCAACAAGAAGAAGAATCAGCAGAAAGAAGAAAGGGAAAAGCAACAATAAGAAATGCGCAGATGAATACAACAACTAACTGTAATTGGCTTTGCCGTTGCATATTAAAACTCTCATTTATAATGCGCTCTTTGCATAAAATGAAATGGGGTATATTAGTTGTGTACATAATATGCATATTTAGAAAAAAAAAAAATTGTTTTTTAAATATGAATTGGAACTTATGGATTAGAGTATTACGCTGTCGGTTATGAACAAATTGAATTTTAATGTGGCATCAAAATTTAATTCAATTGAGATAAGATAAATGCAAATCATTTTTAAAAGATATAAAAAAAAGCTCTAGTTAAACGGCTCGACTAAGAGATAACCTACATTCCTCAAGATCATATAAAAGCCTGACAAAATCTGAATGGTTTAATTTGATATACTACTTTAACAATACTTAATACTATACTATAATAAGGTTACTGAATCTAAGCCAGTCTAACAAATAAGACTAACAAAACTAGAAGTCTGACAAAAGCTGAATGCCACGAAACTCTATTCGATAAAAGCTGAATAATATAATATGCAACTAAATCATATTGAAATATGCTATACTACAATATGCCCTCGTTAATGCATGCCAGAAGCTGAATATAAGCCACTCTAACAACAACCCTTACAAAAGCTGATTGATACGTAACACGGAAATATTGCTTGACTAAACTTAAATGCTATACTGAATGTTGTAAACCGTACTATAATATAGTATAATGATATAATATGCCGTATAGTATCTAAACTATATTTTAAATATACTATATTCAATGCTATACCAATTTAACATTCTTACGGAATTAAGACTGAGCTGAAAATAAACCTTTAACTTAACGCCTGACAAAAGCTGAATGCTACATAACTCTAAATATTTGCATTGTAAAAACTGAACAACATCTGCTCTATTGAATGCCGTATACTATATATGTACACTATAATGTGTCATACTAATGTTATACCAAGATGTAAGCTGTAATATGATAACATTGCATGTACACTGACAAAAGCTGACTGATATGTAACTCGGAAATAAATGAATGTAAACCATATAATATATAACACTTACTACCCTACTAGAAGCCGAGCAAAAGCTGAGTGCTACGCAAATACATGACTGATAAACTGAAACTAAGGTCACTTAAATATTATATACCAAAATGTCATACCACACACGTGATAAAAGCTGAAAGCTGTAATATGATGACTGAATCCAAGTCACTCTAAATAAACCCCTTACAAATGCTAAATGCTACAGCACTTTATATAATACGGCTATAATGAATCTAAGCCATATAATATTGTGTAATGCTATACTATAATATGATATACTGAATCCAAGCAACACTATATATGCCACATTGAATGCTACACTGATCTTATTACAAGCGTGCCAAACTTTACATACATGCCTATAGAATATGAAATATGAATCAAAGCAATACTATAATATACTCTTATGAATGCTACCCAGTGACAACTGTTGCAAAACCTGAATGCTGCAATATATCATACTGAGTCTAAGTAACTTTAACATAAAGCCTGACAAAAGCTGAATGCTACAAAACTATATGTCTGCCTAATGAAGCCTGAATAATATAATATGCTATACTGAAACTAAAAAACCTTAAATAGGCTATAATGCTATAATATGCTGCTATAATATACATATACTAATATATAATATACTGAATGCTACACCAATCTTAATGACTGAACTGAAAATAAACCTTTAACTTAACGCCTGACGAAAGCTGAATGCTATACAGCTCTAAATATTTGCGTGGTACTATATATACACACTATAATGTGCCATACTAATGTTATACCAATATATTAAGATGAAAGCTGTAACATTTATTGGATTGGATGATAAACTGATCTTACTTACTATATATATATTATAATTCACTATATTGAAGCCTGACAACAGCTGATTGCTACGAAATTCTACATACATGCCCAATTTTAGCTACACTAAAAGTAAGGCAAACTATAATATGCTGTACTGAGGCTAAGCCATGATATTATATACCATACTGACTGAGTATAACATATACTAATCTTAGTGACTGAAAGTAAGCCTTTTATTTGACGCATGACAAAAGCTGAATGATACGTAACCATAAATCTTGCCTAATAAAACAGTAGAGCATATTTATAGCTCTACCGAATCGAAGTCTCACAATAATATGTCATACTAATGTTATACCAATCGTATTATAGGCGTGACAAAAGATGAAAGCTGCAATATAATATATTGAATATATACCACACTGACAAAAGCTCAATGATATGTAACTCAAAATACTTGATCAAACGGAAATGATTAAATAGACTATATAAGATATATAGCTATATAGCTACACTTTAAATAGGCTATACTCAATGCTACATCGATCTTATTAAAAGCGTGACCAATATGGCATAATATCTAACGAGGTGTCTGACAAAAGCTGGATGTTACGAAACACTAAATATACCTGTCTAATAAAAGCTGAATAATATACTATGATTACAGGAATGAAAATATATGCTATATGCCTAGCCCAAAATATATGCCTGATAAATGCTGAATATATTATGAAACTAAGGCATAATTAAATAAGCTAAACAGAGTCCCACTATAAGCCACACTAATTAAGCTTAATTCCATAATATATCATACGGAATCAAATCCTCTTAGTTGAAGCATGACAAAAGCTAAATGATACGAAACTCTAAATATATGTCTAATACTATAATATGATATACTGGAAGTAATGGAAATAATATACTGAATGTATAATATATATATACTGAACCTAAGCCATACTGAAGCTGCTATACCAATCGTAATGACTGAACTGAATCTAAATTTCTAACTTGAAGCGTGACAAAAGCTGAGTGGCACAAAACTCAAAATATATGCCAAACCAAGGCATTAAATGTGCTAAACAGAGTCACACTATAAGTCACACTATAGAATGCCCAATGAACACCGATCTCACTGCACTGCCAAATTCCATAGTATATTCATACTGAATCAAAGTTTCGAATTTGAAGCATGACAAAAGCCAACTGATACGAAACTCTAAATACATGTCTAATAGAAGCTGAATAATATAATATGATATACTAGAAGTAATGGAAATTTAAATATAATACGTATACACTTGTATACTGAACCTAGAAGTAATGGAAATTTAAATATAATACGTATACACTTGTATACTGAACCTATATGAACTGAATCTAAGCCTCTAACTTAAAGCGTGACAAAAGCTGAATGATACAAAACTACAAATATATGCCGAATAAGGCATAATTAAATATGCTAAACAGTCACAATATAAGCCACTCTATAATATACCCAATGTTATACCTATTTCACCGTAAGCCTACTAAAGCCCAATTCTATAATATACCATAATGAATCAAATCCTCTAACTTGCAGCATGACAAAAGCTAACTGATACGAAACTCTAAATATATGCCAAATAATATATTTTGAAACTAAGGCATAATTAAATATGCTAAACAGAGCTCAAGCCACAAAATATACTCAATGATACACAAAATATATACAATGATGCTTGCGGTGGCAAGCCTACAAGCAAAATTCTATAATATACCATACTGAATTTAATCAACTCTAACTCGAGTCTGACAAAAGCTGGGTGTTGTGAAACTCTATATACATATCTGACAAAAAGCTGAAATTCATACATTTAATACAAAATATTTTATTTAAATGCAAAAATTTAATTAATATATTACAATAGCATTGTCAATTAGCTGAGCTGAGCATCATAATGCGTAGGAAAATGTTTTTGTTTACTATCAAGCTGCCTGTTAAGCGACTAATTAGTCACAATGTAAACAGATGTTGGGAGAACTGGATGCATAATGAACTCTCGCAATTTGCTAGCAATTGTTTGATAAAGAGCGAAAAACACAAACAATAAAAATAAAGCCACGAAAACCGCACTTCATCAACGAGCGGAAGATCGGGACGATAGGAATTTGCGAAGCCACACAAACAATGGGACAAAACAGTCAACAGAAAGCGTCAACGCAATTAACGTTTCATTTTTGTTTTGCCATTGCCAGAGCTTATGCATATCTAAACTCTACACACAGACAGACACACACACACACACACACATACATATATGTATGTATATTCTGCAGTCTACATATTGGAGTTCCAATAAACCGTTGGCCACCCATTTCCAGCACATCCCGCAAAGCTGATAAATTGTTTGCTGTCGCTCGCTGCAGCCGCAGTTTCCTCTACCGCTATCTCAGTCGCACGTCTGTCTGTCTCATTCATTCCTGCGCTAGCTAGCTGGCTGGCTGGCTGGCTGGGCAGGTCGTAAACATTACAGGAAAACTGAAAACGCATACATTGCCATTTTTAGTTGCCTTTATTTATAGAGCGCAAACACAGCTGTGTATCCAACTTGAAAGTAAAAACACCGTTTCAATAATATTATAGTGCGGGCGACAGCGAGGGCAGCAAATGAAAAGGTGGCAGGGGTGTCTGGAATGAGCTGGCAATCGGGGAGGCACTAGCAAACGTACACACACACACACACACACACGGAACACATGCGCACACTGGCATACATACGCACATAAATGGAACGAGTCAATGCATTAGCGCACCAACTGGCAATACTCTTATTTTCAATTGGCAAACGTTGATTTGGGCTGTCAAATCATTTGGCTTTAGTCTTTTACTTTTTCATACATACATATACATATGTACATATGTACATATGTGCACATACATAGTTCATACTCATTTAGCTTAGATTCTGGACAAGGGCAACGGCGGGCTTAAAGCGTTCGCTAATTGAATTTGCCTGTTAAGACAAAATATTTGCCATGACTTTACCGTGGGCTGGAAACTATCGCATTGCCTGCCGCACAGTTCCAAAGAAGAGATATTTGTGTTATTTTGTTACTCATTTATTTTTTTGAGTTGTCAGTTAAATGCGAATGGGTTGCAAAAAGTGTGTCAGGCATTTGGAGTGTTTTGGCAGCGCGTGGGTTTTTCCTCTTTTCTTTTCAAAGTGGACCTCACGCTAGTTCTCAGCTCATTTTCGTGAAATTTCAATTCCAACCAAAGCTTTGGCTTCGCTGCTTGCCGTCCCTCTACCACTGTGTTTGCTTTCGCATTCACTCGAACGCCCACACTTCCACGGACTGATGATTGTATTGTCTTCCATTGGCAGTTGCCTGGAAGTAATGCTGCAGCTTCGCTGCCTAACTGTGTATATATATGTATATGTGTGCGTGTATCTGCTATACTCCTGTCGCACTCGCACACTCGACCAGATCGTTGCGTAGGGAAGAGGGTGACGTGCTTATAAGCCAATCTGGGACTTACCTTGGGGCAGCAGCCAAAATGTGGATGGCATTTTGGGCTAGACATGCAAACTAGTTTTTATTCACATTAGCCACACAAATAAAATGTGACACATGGCGGACACAATTACGAAAAGTACACGACATGTACAATGCCTTCATAGTTATGTAGATAAATACATACATATGTATGTACATAATGTATGTATGTGTGTTAATAAAAATAAACATTTACCTCCACGGACTGCGCAATTTGAATAAAAAAAAAACCATGCAGAGCGTAGCCAAAAATTTCAAGTAAAAACAAATGTTATTTATTTTATTTTGTTTTTTTTTTTTTAATTTGCTTTTATTTGTGGCTTCTGGGGTCGACGACAAATCTAAATAAAATTGCGCGCGATTTTATTCGCGCGCGTTTTTATTTTGTTTATTTTGATTATGGTTTGCGAAGGTCACAAAGCAGCAGCGCAGCAGTGGCGTCGACGCCTGCGCTCAAAGGGCATTCAATTCACATGCAGCATACAACCATAAATATATGGCAAATATCCCCTTTGTATGTGCGTGCAATATGAATACATACAAATAAACAAACAGCCATGCATACACACACACACACAAACACGTACTTACGTACGTACGCATGTATGTATGTGTGTATATATGCATGAGTGCAGCGTGTTAAATTTAACGAGCTGCTGAATTTATTATTGTCGTTGTCATAGGGTTTAAATGTGACTTGAACGCTTACATATTTACATACATGGGATATTAACGTATTAACCCCAACCACATTTTGCCACCTAACGGTTAACTGTGGGGGCGCCACTTGAGGCTGTCAAAAATGAAGCTGCTTAAATGGCTCCCTGTGTGTGCGCGCGCGTGTATGTGTGTGTGCGTGTGTGTGTTTGTTAAGTGGCTTGTTAATTATGCTTATAGCTTGCCACATTACCAAATGCTGCTGCTGAGCAACTATAATCAGAGCGCTGCCACTCGAGACCCTCTCAAAATGACGAAAATCTAATTAACACAAGAAACACTTAAAGAATTTCTTAAAGATACACGAAATTGCCGCCTGCTACGCATTGAACGCTGCTCGACTCAGTTCGCCGCTCAAATTGAGTTCAATTGAAGTAACTGTTTATCATTTGACAGCGAAATGGCATCATCTACGCATATTCCACTCCACTCTCTGTCCCTCTCTCGTTCTCTTCTCTCTCTCTCTCTCTCTCTTTCTCTCTCTCATAATAGAATGCAACAAAGCAAAATGTGAAATGCAAATTTTAAGCACTGTTTGCTGATGTCATAAACAGAATAACAACAACAGAGACAGTGGCAAGTTGCAACTAATAACAAAGGCGCTTGGATTTCGAATAATCGTCATACACAAAACGGCAAAACTTGATTTAACTGGATGACTTCATTAATGAACGGGCAGCAAGGCAGGCAAGCGCTCGCATAAATATGCAAATAACTGAACAAATGTGTTCATGCATGTATTTATGTAAGTCTGTATCTACATTCATGCACGCATACACATGTAATCATATGGCAGCTACAAAACGCTTGCAGGCCTGCGTGCGTGCGTGAGTGTGACCATGCATGCGTGCGCGCTCGCTTGCTCTCGCTGGCAGGCAGCGCAAAAAAAAAATAAATAGAAACAGAATAAGCGAACAAAAAGAGCAACAACTAGAACAATACGCGCGCGCGCACACGCACACATACATACACACGACGCATTGTCTTGCGCGTCTGCTTAAATTCGCGCAAGTTGGCAGCATTGTTAGGCTCTTGCTTTTTTTGCAGGCGTAGGTGCGCAGAAAAAGACAATTCAATTGTAAATGTTAAGTGAAGTTTATTGATTCAATTGGCTTCGAGTGTGGCTGCGACTGCGTTTTTAATTAAAAGACAAGACAAACGAAGGCTGCGCCTGCCATTTCAATAGCACAATCCCGATCCAAATTCAAACAACCCCCACACACGGCTGATGCGTGAGGTTCTTGAACTCATCCGCTACACAACCACAACAACAACAACAACTTGGCCTTACCATACATGAGGAAGGGCCGTTGTTGTCTCGTTGCTGCTTTGCTGTATTTTGCAAATGATGACAACAGCAACCGGAAAACGGATGCGCCCTATTTGGCTGTTAGCTGTAAGCGTGTATGTTCATACATACATATGTATGTTCATATGTGTGTGTGTAATTATATTAAATATGAATGCCTAAATTTTATGCTGTCATTACGAAACTGCGTTTAAGGCGTGGCATGCAGCCATATTTCTTTCAATATGGGTCATGAACGGGAAGCAGCCTGTAAAGGTGTTGCCATATGTTAGAAAAGCTGCAATTGGTTCATTTGAGTGAGCGACATAATTGATCTGAATATTTAGTATTTAGTTTTGGTATTTAAACTTCTATAATTATTTGATACAAGTATCTCAAATATAATTATACATATATACATATGTAAATATATATATGTATGTATGTAATTATAATTATATTATGCATAAACTGATTCAGTTGACAAAATTCATATTCATATTTAATGAACCAGAAAATGTATTCAATTAATTGAACCAGAATGTTCCATTCACAGATGTATGTACATGTGTGTGTGCGTGTGTGTAGGTGTTTGTATGTCATGCATCACGCTCTCACACGTCGCGATGCACCATTAAAGATCAGTGTGACGGGCGGTTGACAAAGTGCGTCCGGTTTGAGCGTTTGCTCGGATGCAAATGTCCAAGGCCTTCGCTGCTGGTGCTTTGCCGTTTGTTATTGTTGCTGTTGTAGTTGGTGCCAATGAACGCATTGAAACCGTTATGGCCGCCTTCAACACAATATATTGGCAATGTGTTGTTGTTGTTGTTGTTACTGTTTGCTGCTGTCGAAAAGTTTTCCCCTCCATGGAAAAACTATGCAGCCGGCAGGCAGAAATGCGACCAGCTGCAACAACAACAACAAAGCACAAAACGTGCAGCGCATAAAAAGAAGTGTGAAATGGAAAAACACATAAAAAAAAAAAGAAAAGAGAAATAAAACTCATATAGACAGACACACAGTTGCAACCACACACACACACATGAGAAATGAGAACGTTACAGGAATTTCATTTGAATTTAGCTGGCAACGCTGTGCGACCTGCCAATTGGCGGCTGCGTTTACCAAAAAGCTGCGCTTTCTAACTGCACTTTCAGCAGCGACAGTTATAAAGCTCAGCTCATATTTGCATAAATACATGCATACGTATGCATGTATGTGTGTGTGTTTGTGTATGTGTAATAGCCATGCAAGCGAATTCCGCTTAAGTTCTTTATACCCTGTTGTCAAAGTGAAAAGGGCATATATGCGTGTGTGCACAAAAGAGAACGTTGCGATTCTAAAGAAGTTTCATATTTCACAAGAAGAAGCCAGTTTCAATACCCTGTGAGCAGAGTGAAACGGGCATATGGGCATTCTGGTTTCATTCCTACCCTAAATTTAATTTCTATACTTGGAGTACATGAAGCCGTAGTAGAGTTCGAGTTAGAAGGGGCTGCAGCTGCCCGCAATATTCTTACAGAGTATCGCACAGTCGACACTGTGCATCAGCTCGAGTGTAATTTGATGTGGCACAATCTCTTGCATCTTCGCTTGAGGATTCAGATTTGGATTTGCACTCGCATTCGCTGATTCAGTTAACAATAAAAACGGCTCGCTCCGACGTCTGCTGAGCCAATTCTGAGGCACAAGTCACAGTCACAGTTCGTATTAAATGCGCTGCATGCAACATGAGCACTTCATGCATCCAATTCTGAATGCCAGCAAAAGGGCTCCAAGAAAACTTACATATGTACATACATGTAGATACACATACATATAGCGTTGATAATACGCGATTTGCTGTTAAATTGCATTTTCATAGAAAAGCCCAGAACAAAAACCGCTCCACTTTACCTTCCGCCCTTCTTTGTGATTTTCATAAATTCAAATTTTGCTTATACTGTTTCTTAAGGCTCTTGTCATGTAAACAATTGCATTTAATTGTTATTTATAGCTCATAATTGAGATCTTTAATAATACATTTCCAGGGGAAAGAAAGATAAGTGAACAAAGCTTATTTAATTATTAATGTTTATTTGCTTATTAAATTGACTTTTAATTATATTAATTGCATTGAAATTTGGGGCTATACCTTGAGAATCGAATATATATGTTTCCTATCAGCAACAACAATCTCATCGAGTCCGTCGTCTAGTTATAAAATTGTTTAAGAGTCGAGACTTCAAGATTTACGTGACTTTTGCGATTTATTTTGATGATCTTGATCTTGATGATATCGATAAAAATATGCATAATCGATATTTAGCTAAAGATTCATCGTTTCATATAGACAAGTGCTTCCAATATTGAGCACTATGCTTCTTGGTTACTTCTCTCCAAATGTAAAATGCTAAAGCATAGACATTCACATTTGAACCTAGGGTATTTGATAGTCGAGCAATTCTCTTAAAAGCTAACAATATTAATTAATATTGAGCTGCAGCTTAAGTCCAATCTCAATATTAAGTTCCAGCTTAATAATTAAGAAAGTATTCAAAAGTCTCTAGACAATAAATGCCGTTCACATTTGGTAAGCCTATAAAAAACCGTTAAGTTGCCAGTGTTGTTAAATTTGTCCATTAGCGTTACGGTACTTTCAGCGCTTTGACGCTTTTAAGGAGACAAAAATGTGTGTTTTTGTGTTCGGAAACATAAATAATTGGCAAGGGCGGCACAATTGGTGTCAATATATGTATACATATGTATGTGCATACATATACCTGTGTATGTATGTATGTGCGCTTGCGTGTCTGTGTTTATGCCGGGTGCCCATTTTGGCCCATTGCATTTGGATGGCTGTCAGACAACAACAAAACATGTGTTTTTTTTCTGTGTGGCTTTTGCCAATATTTTTTGGTCTATGACTTGCATCGTTGATGTTTATACGAGCTGCTTAATGGCAAACGGATGACAATGACAATGATGATGCTGATGATGATGATGTTGTTGTTGCACATTCAGATGCATTTGCATCTGCATCTGCATCTGCATCGTTGACAATTTAATTGTGGCGCTACACAAAATTTTGTTGCGCTCATAAATATTTGGCTCGCAAGTGCCGCCGTCTGCATAATTACGACAGACACTGTATGCTGTCTTAATGTCTATGCTACCTGGCCTCACCGTACCCTTACGCAATCGAACATCGTATGAAAGACACAAAAAAAAGCTAATTAAATACATATATCTATGATTCACAAACATCTGTCGAAAAAGGAGGCAACGAAAACACTTCGAAAGCAAAATCTTTAGATACTCTATTCAGGTATCTATCGGGAAGTTATGGCTATACAGTTAAAATAATATTGCTCAAGAGTTTGCATTAAGCTGATTATTGACTGAAGGTATATAGATTGTTGTGGGGAATTATAGGATGTGTGAAAGACAGAGATGATGTACTATATATAATAGAGTAGAAATTTAAGATTCTACATGAAATTAATTCTTTAATTTAACAAATTTAGAATATTTCAGCTCATATTTACTTAATTTTAATATAATCTATCATTTTCAAATTTAACTCCACCTACATATTATATGTCACATATTACACGCACAACTCACTATGCCCGCTCAAAAAAGGGTACTCAAATTGAGCAAAAACAAGGCGTTTCCAAAGTACGAGCACAGAATGAGCCAAAGAAGGAAAAAACAAGCTTATTAAAAAATCAAATCAAATTGTTGCTGTCATAAGTCTCTTACAACATTATAGGGTGTACAGGCAAATATAGCACTCGAAGTTCTTATGAAAGCAAAGGGTGTATGCAGCCCGGCTGAAGTCATATCAGCAAACGTCATTTTCTCGCTTCCCTTTGCGGCATTCAAAAGATTTAAAAAAGCACGTTTGAGACACTTTTTACAACGCTCGGAATTTCGAAAGATTAAAAAAGCAAAAAAAAAGATATAATAATAATAAAAAAAAGGTGAAAAAAGCCACAAAATGTCGAACAAAAGAACAAGTTCTCAAGCAAATAATAAAATATGTATCTTTTATATAGATGTACATTTATATGTACATACATACATATGTATGTATATTTTGTGTCATTATTGTTGTTGTCTTTTATCTGCTACTTTTTATTCAATTTGAAATCTCTTTTTTTTTTGCTCAACTCGCAAATTTTTTTTTTTTTTTTTTTTTTAAATTTACATAATTTAATGGCAGCGCTACTCCCATTTGTGTGGCCTGTGGAATGCATGTGGGTTCTGTTCGTATTAAATTTGAGCTGTTAGAGAGGACAATCGCTAACTGGAATTTACTTGAGCTGCGAAAGTCCCATCGCAAGCAGAAACCCAACCCAAATAATAATAACAACAACAAACAACAACAACAAAAACTTGCGATGCGCCGCCTCTGCCGGCGTCTGCAATAACTCCTGCAGCGAGACGCTCTCACTTGAGAATTGTATGCTGCCGCCGTCGACGTCTGGCAGTTTGTCTGCTTTCGTGGAAACCGGCTAAATTCCATTTGATTGGGATGCCTTTGCCTTTACTTTTTTTTTTCTCTCATGCTGCATTTCACTATTGGGTTTCTGCTGACGTCGCAGTCGCACAGCTGTCAAGGGCGTTGGGCACTTGGACAGCCGACGCGGCCTGCAGGCAAGCAGCGAGTCAACTTTCGATACCGTTATGCTTATTGTAGTGGGCGCAAATCTTATTGGACGGTCATAATAGGCGCAGCTTGGAAGCTGACGCATGTAAATATGTATGTGTGTGAGCATTGGAAGTGCACTTGCGTGCATACATACATATGCACGGGTACGATGTAGCTTACCTTTTACGTTGTTATTTTATATTTCTTTTGCCGCCTCAACTGTTGCTACAGTTTATTAACTGTAGTGGTTGTTGTGTCTTGCCAGCGTTGGCGTCGTCGTTTGGCTTTGGTGGTGGTGGTGGTTGCTGCTGCTACTGTTGTTGTTGCTGTGGTTGTTATTGTGTAGCGCGGCAAAAAGGAATGCATTGAATATAATTTAGTTCTTTAATTCAATTTTCTCCATCAATTTTGCTGTGTGTGGTGCATGAAATTTGCATCTGAATGCCGCGCGCAACATCAGCCAAGCACAAGTAAGCAAAGGCAAAAGGCAAACAAATACAAACAAATCGTCTGTGTTGGTAAACGAGTTTGCTTTAGTTTTGGCGTGCTAAAACCGCAATAACAACAATAATACCGAATTGAATTGATCAATTACCACGAACGTAAATCACATTTACGCACACTTAATTCAAAAAACTTTTTCATCTTGTTTCAATCAAAACAAGGCTTCAATGCACAACAAAAACAAATTGTAAAAAAAATAATAATTATTAACGCACGCAGACGCCGTCGCTGCCAGTCTGCTCAATGAGTTGTGTACGACTGAACCCAAAAAGACGACATCCAAGTTAACAGGTCAACTGAGAACGCAACAGTTGGTTAACAGTTTAAAAGTGAGAGCGTGTAAGAGGACAAAAAATACGATTACAGCGCTTAAATCTGTGTAATATAGAATTTTTTCTTTATAAATTACTATACATTATTATATTGAACTAATTGAATTTAATTACATTGAGCTTAGTAAACAAACACGGCTCGCTCTACGTAAAACTAACAGAGCATATGCGCAAAGTGAGTAACTTAAACGCAAAAATCAGTTGTCTTAGCGCACTGAGAGCAGTTGGAGATTTTGAGTTACCGCCAAAATAGTTAATTCTAATTAGATCAAAAAAAATATTGTATTAATCATAACAATATATTAACAAGTGTATTTCTGATATATTGGTAAGTTTTTAAGTCAAGATTTAGCGAGAATGACAAGTAGTTTTTTAAACAATCAAGGCTTATTTAACTTTAAGCTAACAGAACGCATGCGCCGATTGAACAACGCCGCGTAATTGCGCTAATCAAACGATGTAAACTAACAGTAATGTAAATTAACAGCGCAGTGGGCGCCAACTTATATTTATTTCTAATCAAAAAAAAAAAATAAAATATATATATATATATATTACCTAAGGCTTCTGCTACTACGCCTTCGCCTCATCGATTTTGGCAGGCTTCTTTGCTTTCTTTGCCATCTTCTTGATATGCTCACTTTTGTCTAGATTATTCTGGAAGAAGGTCGTCTCCTTGCGGGCCTGCGAGACCTCCGTCTGCAGTCGCTGCTTATGCACAGCCTGTTCGTAGTTCATCCGCTCGGTCAAGTGCACCCACTTAAATCGAGGCAAGTATTTCATGCTCCACAGTGAGTCGAAGAACTGCGACTTCTTCCGAGACGAGATTTGTTTGTTGTTCAGCAGCGGCACAATCTGCTTGGCCACGCGTTTCGACTCGAACTCCACCCAGCCTTCCGTGAAGTGAATGTTGTATTTCTTACGCTTGTTCTTCTTCGCCTTCTTATCGCCACCTGAAAGCAAAGCAAAATTTGCATAATTTATATTGACAAAGTCTTCACAATTTGTCACTCACTTGGCTTCTTCTCTGGCTGCAAGTAGACACGTCCGATCTTACCAAATTCACCGAGTATTTCACGCAGACGTGTCACATTCATGTGTTTCGGTATATTCGAAATATAAATGATACCTTTTTTGCGTTTCTTTATTTTGGCGGTTGATTTAGCGCCGGCATTGAAATTGGCCAAATCCATTTCGTCGTCGTCGTCGTTCTCATCGTTTTCTGTTTTGCTTTCAGTGTCAACTGGCTCCACAATATCTTTATCTTTGCTGTCATTCAGCTTGGTAGCATCCTCTACCATATCCTCATCGTTTTTCATTTCAATGGGCAACGATGACTTTTCTCCCAGTTGTTGCTTCATTTGTTGTCAGTACAAAACGTGCGCACTGTGTGACCGTGCGTGCCTAACATGAAAATCACTCATCCCTCATTGCACAGAACTCCACACACTGTCAATAACATTTAAATACGACGTTATCGAAATTAACATACCTATATTTACATTAAACTTTTAAACATCGATAGCCATACTTCGATAAGCTCAGGGCTGAAGTGCTTGTCGCACTGGAAGTGCTGTTGATAAACGAAAACAATTGAATTTAGTTGGCTTAAAGCGTTGCAATTCGGCTGATCACAATCATTTTAAAATGCCAGTGAGTTGAAGTAGTTAAATTGATCACTTCTTACTATATTTATTAATCATCGATGACTAATTATGGATGATTTTTTTTTTTATTTATGTGTGTTTTTTTTTATTGATTTAAATAATGAAATATTGTAAACAATGTAATAGGCGTATCATTCGGAAATCGAGGAGTTCCAAAGGCAAGTGGGAAACATGGCCATCTTGCCTCTACGCACCAAAGTACGGGGGCCAGCGCCCAGTGTGAACACTGATAACGACATTATCGATGAGTCACTTTATTATTTCAAAGCAAACGTTTTCTTTCGTACATACGAAGTCAAGGTAGAGTTACGCATACAAATAAACATATTTGTATATAAATATATGTATATATATATTTATATAAAGTTTTGTAATTGCAGTCAGAAGTGGATCGCGTACTTATCTATATAACGCTTTATATAACCGAATGCTTGAAGAAGTTGGCGCGCTGCACCAGCAAGGATCAGGGTAAACAGGATCTTTATGCCTTGGCCATTTCGCCATTCGCTTTGCCTGGCGATGCCGCTTTCCCGTTAAACACTGTCTACGCGAAGCCGGATAATGCTGATCTAATGCGTGAATATTTGCTCCAGCTGCGCCAGGAGACCGGATATCGTCTGCTTGATAAGGTCTTCGACACCAGCGATGACAAGCCAAACAAATGGTGGATATGTTTTGCGCGCAGGAAATTTATGGACAAAAGCCTCTCGGGTCCCGCATCATAGGAACATTTCAAAAATCGACTGTTAAATCAATTTGAAGACTGCTAGAGTGCGCTGTTGCGGCCGTAATGTATGCTGCGCCAGTGTTGATAAGCGCCCACCGTTGTTTACTAAGAGGGCGCCAATTTTAAACAAACACTTAAAAGACAATGTATAATCATTTATTAAATTATATATATATATACATATTTTATTAATATTTCTACTTGTTTCATTTCACCGTTTACAGTTAAGTGTAGCATTAACATATAACTATGTAAATAGACAGCAAATTAAAATTAAATCTTTTGCAAGTCTGTTAGTATTTTGCAGCCCTGCGACAGTGCTGCCAAACGCCCCACAGTCTCGGAGAGTGCGGCAATTTCAAATCAAGCTTTTAACAGACATTATAATCATTTATTAAAATATATTTAGTTTCGGTTTCATCTAGTTGTTACGTTTCGTTTCGCTGAAAGCCTATTAACAATTGACAATTAAATAATCGGGCCACATACGACTTAAGCACGACAGGCATGACTTAAAATTAATAACAAAAAAAAAAAAAAAAAAAACAGTGAATGTGAAAAAAAAATATTACATAGACTTAAAAGTACGAGGACAATTAATTAAACGTTATAAGGTAATTCACATGATGACAGCATATTTACAAATTAGTTGGCACGCATTAAGCCGCCGGACCTAATTAAACTCTCTAATAATCTCAACGATGCTCTGATAGGTGCCAGTGACAATGCCCAGAATGGCAATGGTCAGAATGGCGATATTCTTGAAGTAGATCCATGTGCCGAGCCCTTTTGGCACCTGGGTGCGTGTAACAAAGTCAATTATGATCGGTATAACAAAAGCCAGCGATGTTGAGCATAATGCGCCGATTAGTGAGATAAATAGATTCAATTGAGGCACAACCAGGGCGACACAAACTAAATACATATATATATATATACAGAGAGAGAGAGAGAGAGAGAGAGAGAGAGAGAGAGAGAGAGAGAGAGAGGGAAATAAATGGTAATATTCTAGATTTGCATATTTGATTTCCACTTACAGGTCATCATGATCATGATGAATCGCAGTGTCACCTGCATGGTGATGGGATACTTTTGAGCGCAGCTATTATTGCGCTTCACCGGCGGCCACAGAATCTTCATCATGACGAAGAACTGTATGGGATAGCCAAAGAAGACGCCCAGCGCCGCAACCATTTTAACCACCTGCGATAGGCTGTCCGATGGAAATGAAAAAAAAAAAACAAAAAAATATATTAAATTTTGCGCTCCGGGTCTGGGTCTATCGTAGAATACATACACATCCTCGACATCCAGATTGAGGGTGATGCTGCCCGCAACATCCTCGCCCCAGCGCATGTAGCTGACGAAGCCCGTGAAGATGAATATGCATGTGATGAGCAGCATCGTTACGTTGAGCACACCGAAGCGGCTGCTGAACTTTTCCGGCTCGCGCATCGAGTTGCGCAGCGGCAGGATCAGTGCGATGCCCTCGTATGAGAAGAGCGCGGTGCCAAAGAACAGTGCCAGCTGGCTGCCGCCAGTGAAATAGTTTCGTTCCCGTAACGGCGGCATCGGCCCGCTGGAGAAGGCGATCGCCAGTGTGGCAATTAAGCCAAAGAGCAGCGCACAATTGGCCAGCAGCGAGACGGGCGATATGTACTTGAGGTTCGTCATCAGCGATGGTATCATGGCCGGCAGCAGGGTGATCAGCATGACGAGGCTCATGCTGATGTCGATGCCGTTCTGTTGCATCACCTGAAAAGCATTGAAAATCCCTCGATTAGTGTTGCAAAGTGGCCAGGCCTGTGTGGCAGTGTTGGTTAGGCCGTGGTAAATTATTTGCATTTGAGTCGAAACTTTTGGACGCACCTGATGCAGATTCTCTGTGATGAAGACAAAGTAGATGGCACAGAAGCCAAACTGGGTAACGCAGAGAAACATCTCGACGATGAGCTTCATGGCGCGCGACATGCGGCGCAATGGACGCGGCCCATACTCGAAGCACTTCTCGACCGTCTCCGGATAATCGTAGAAGGTGGCGCCCGGCGTCTGGGCGACGGCCAGCAGGGAGCCGCGTATGAGCAGCCGCTCGCAGTGGACGCACATGATGGCGATGATGGGCAGCATCAAGGTGGAGCCAATGAGGCCGCCATTTTTAAAGCAATCGCCCATGGCGAAGAGGCCGGCGCCGACGCTGCCCTTGAACAGATGTGTGGCTGCCTCCAAATTGCTGGTGGCATGGCGCCTCTTCACGGTGCTCTCCACATCCTTCTCAGTGCCCTTGGCTGAATGTTGCTGCTGCTGCTGCTGCTGCTCCGGTTTGGTTATTTCCAATGTTCTGCCCATGTCGCCAGCTTCGATTGCCTTGTCGTTGTTCCACTCCTGCTGCTGCTGCTGCTGCTGTAATTTAATTTAATTTAACAACGTTAACTAACAAATCGTGATTAATATTTTAATATTTGCAACTGTTGCGATGCGTCTCGAGCGGCGCAAATCGAAACTGAGCGGCGAATGCAAAAAAAGAAATAAGTGGAAATAAAAATGCGAAAGTTTAAAACAGAGAGAATAGCTAAGTTAACGGTGTTATTCGATTAGAGGATAAACGATCGAGTGTGACAGAGAGCGAAAGAGAGAGAGAGCGTGTTGCCCAATGCGCGCAAGTGGGACGCACTGTGCTAACTGTGCTGTCCGTAATGCACTGCACTGCCTGGCATTAACCCTAAAAAGCCGGCAGCTTTCAATTTACAATAATTTATTTTAATAAGATTCACTTAATTGTTTTTTTTTTTTTTTGTAAGCACATATTTATTTATTAACCAGATTTGACTTATATTGAACTTGGCCACATAATGTAAAATAAAATTGTAATAAGACATTGACCTTTATACTGAAAATTCACTTAAAAAATTGGGTAATTATTGAAATGTGCTAAATATGTATTAATTAGAACTTCCAATTGAGGTGTTAATTATGGCTGAACTTCAGTGAAAACGAAGTCTTTATATATATTTGATATCAGCACTATATCAGAGAGAGAAAGAGAGAGAGAGAGAGTTCTATAGGCATTAGATGCGTAATGTCTGTGAACGAATATTGCCAATAGCTATTGCCACAGATAAGCTACCACCCGTACGTGTGCAAAACACAAATCATATTAATGCTTTAATTAAATAAAAAACAAAAAAAAAAATAAAATAATTTGAGCACTTATTATTATTATAATTTGTAAAAATTTTACTTGTAATATGTGCGCGATTTTTCTAATTTGTTTTTCAGAAACGTGTTGACGCGCCAAGAACTCAAACCAGACTCAATTCAAAAATAGTCAAATTGGCTAAGAGCAGCGAATAATATAGTCAGGCAAAGCGACTGCGTCGGCGACGGTGACGACGTCGGCGACGATTGCGACTGCGACTGCGTCAGCTGCTCTTGCGTATGTAACAGTATTTCTGTCGTGTGTGTGTGCGTGTGTGCGCCTGTGCGGTTAACGGCATTTTTGCTTTCCTACCTTGCACTTAAGGGCGACCGACGCCTGCCTGGGCCTGCGCCTCTGCCTGCGTCTCTGCATTCGCTGCTTCGTCTCTGCTCTGCTCTGCTCTGTTATCTCTAGTTGTTGTTGTTCTTATTGTTTGCTCATCAGTATGGTATTTTTTTTTTTTTACTTTACTTGACTTGACTCTACTTTAGTTTTGTTTTGTTCTTTTGATTTTCTTATTTTCTTTGCTCTTTGCATGCAATTCGCCAATTGCGAAAAGTTTTGTAAGTTCTGCTTTTGCTATAGAAACTTTTTGTTCTTTTCGCTAATTTTTTTTTTATCAAAGCTGTTGAAATCGAGTTTTGGCCGGAGTTTTGCTGCCGCTTATCTTATACATTACTTTCAGCACTTAAAAACGAAAGCACAAAAATTACAAAAGTAACTCATTTAAGTTTTGTAATCTGACCAGCCGCATATGAAAACTTTGCTTGCGCCTACTGCGCGAGCCCAGTCACAATTATTTAAATAACAACAACAAATTATAATACACAAAAAACGGTTTTTTTTTTTTTTTTTATTTGCAAGCGTCAAAATGTTTAATTAAAAAAAAAAAAAAGGTTCAAGGCTTTAAGCGAACGTGTTTTAAAATTGAAGTGTAATTGCTTTTTTTTGTTGTTGTTAATAAATTAAAAGATATATGCATAAACTATTTTGTGTGTTTTCGCATTATATGAAACAACCAGGAACGTTGCAGTCAAACGCAACCGATTGCCTGATGCGCTGTTCCAGTCGATGCAATTGTCATTTAAGTTTTGAGTAAAAATTACAGGGTATACCAAGAGGCAAAGGTGATTGACATGTTGTATGCATCCTATGTATCTATGTATCTAAGTATCTCTGTATCTATGTATCTATGTATCTGTGTATCTGTGTATCTATGTATCTAAGTATCTATGTATCTATGTATATGTATCTGTGTATCTATGTATCTATGTATCTATGTATCTATGTATCTATGTATCTATGTATCTATGTATCTATGTATCTATGTATCTATACATCAATCTATCAATCTATCTATATATCTATCTATCTGTCAATGTGCCTATACATCTATCTACGTTCGTTTGAGTCGTCAGCTAGCTAATCTTGAACTCTATTAATGGGCATTTCAAAAATTGAACTCTATTAATGGGCATTTGAAAAATGTACTCAATATCAATCGTCAGGGTGAATTTGCTTCAAGCAATTCGTTTAAAGAAACCAAACTAAGCAGTGCTAGCACTAATATACCCGTTTTTGAGGCGGGCATCAGCAGTCGGTGCTTGGTGGGGGGCAGGAAGTGATTCAACAATAGTTAATTTTGTTGTGTTAAATGTTAATTAAAATGCAACTGATGCCAATTACACGTCTCTGGTTCAAGGATGTGCCGTACAGTGCGGCGTATGAGCAATTTATGCACGTGCCGTTCGGGCAATGCCGCTAAAAGCTCATACGTTATTATTATATGTACATGACAATAGACCAAATTCTTGACCGTACGCCACCGTTGGGGGCCCAAGCAACGGCATATTTGCAAAGGCGCATCGAGCTTGTGATTGAGCAATCGGCGATTGATACACCTGACCAACTGCCCCGCGCACTGGCAACGCATGGAAATTTTCAGCATTTAATTGATTGATTGACTGTTTGTTGTTGTTGTTGTTGTTACTCAGTAGCGCCAGTTAAATGAATTGCATGGAATTCATAAGTTGGCTTTGCTGACAATTTCGTCTTCGATGCACAGATATGTGGCGCACATTGATAAGCAATCAATGCAACGTTGGAAACAAGCCAATCGAACGATCTATCAATGTTTACGGAATCGCACAATTGGATTATATAAGCCAGACAGCGAACCCAGCCAACTCAGCGTACCCAAATGCTCAGCGGAAGCATCTGCATTCACCTATTTGAAAATGGGCACGTCTCAAAGATCTGACAAAATATCGCCAAGGCAAAACGTGATTATTTTGGTATATATTATTATAAAATCGCAAGACAATTATATCTGACATAAATAGTTAGTTAGTTGCCAATGAATTACAATTTGTTTTTACCCATTCGCAATGATTTGAGCAGATATTCAATCAGTCAATCAGTCAATCAGTCAATCAATCAATCAGTGACTTAATGTTCTTTTTAATATCAATAAATCAATGAGTAACTTAATTAATCATTCTATTTCATTAATAAACCAATCCATCAATCAGTTAGTGGATCAATCAGTCAAGCAGTTCATAAATGAATTAATTTACCAAGTGATCAATCAGTCAGTCAATTATTTTACAATTCGATCAATTCTTCAATCAATTAATCAATCAAATTATCGATAGATTTGTCAATCAATCGTATCAATTAAGCACAGCAGCTTGATCAATCATTCATACAAGCAAAAATCAAATAAGCTTTTCGACATATATAGATTTCTTATCAGTCCATCAATCGATCAGTAATCAGTAAAATGGTCAATAAATCAATTTATCGATAAATTTATCAATCAAAGAGTCAACCAATCGTATTAATCAAACACTAAGTGTACTCTAACAAAGAATCAAATAAGCTCTTCAATATATATACATTTTTTATCACTCCATGCATCGATCAATCATCCCGTCAATCAATCAATCAATCAGTCTACCAAAAGAACCCTACAATTTATATAGATTTACGATGTTTGTCGTGTTCTCCTGTTCCGGGTTGTAAATGCGATATTTGCTAGGTTCCATTGTCGATTCGTCAAGTTCGACATGGCATTTGCCCAGTTTGAAGGTCGCTGGGCGTGCGCTGGTCAATTGCAAAACGGTTTCGATTAGATTGATTTAGTTTCGTGCGGATTAGATTAATTACAAATTCTTTGAATTCGTCACACGTTTCACTATCGACGACAGCAAAAGTTTATTAATTTCACGATATTTCGATTGTTAACTACAATATAATATACAATTAAAGATCTATATCTATGACTATATCTTGTGACCTCCTGACACTACAATTTGAATACACTCAACGAATGTGATAGTTCAATAAAATTTGATGCGGCTTGGAAGCCCGGCAGCTTAGATTAAACCTCGAAGGTCAAGTCTAATCTAGTCATGTCTAATCCGAAAAAAAAAACACGTTTATCTAAGATAGTCAAAAGCATAGCAAATCATTGCAATTGAGCATTACCGACTGCCTAATACCCGTTCGAGGTAGGCAATAACTTCAGCAATTTATAATTTTACGTTATGCCTTCTAAGGGAGATACTTATTTTGAATACGATTTTGACACATTTTAAGTTGCGAAACTTTAAGCATCGCAGAGACCGAAAGAGGCTGAGAGAGAGAGGGAGTGAAAGAAAGAGAGAGAGATCAGTTGTAACATATAAGAGCATACGCTATAAAGCTGATCACCTAATAAGAAAGCATATTTTAGAGCGAGAGACAGAGAGAGGGAGAGAGCAAGAGAAATGAAGAGATGAAGCGAGAGTTGGAGTGCGAGATGGACATGCAGATGGAGAGGCAGTTTGAGAGAGAGATAGAAAGAGTGAGTGAGTGAGTGAGTGAGAGAGAGGAAGGGAAAGAGCAAGAGTCAAACAGATAACTAAAGTGAAAGGCAGATAAAGCTGATCAATAAGTTTTATGCTCCGTGGTTAAGTAAGTCTTATAGAGAGAGAGAGAGAGAGAGAGAGAGAGAGAGAAAGTCAAAGAGGGAATAAGGGAGAGCTATATTGTATAGAGACATACTCTACAAAGCTGATCAGCGACATACTCTATGCTCATTTATGACCATGCCAAAAACTCTCTCAATTTATGACCAAGTCTTAGCCCAATACGAATAATGATACATAATTCCTTGATTTCTGGGCTTTGCACCCATCATTTATTTACACTTATGACATATGTATATATATAATCATATAAAATATAAAAAAAAAAATATTTAAAAAAAAAGCTGCCCATCAGGAGGCAAAATTAAAAACTATTTCGCGGCACATGATTCATAAGTAATTGTCATATATCGTCATATCGTGATGGCATATATATATATATATGGCAGATATACATATATCTATATATATATATATAGTTGGGGTATCATCATACATAAGACACGCATAGTATATAATTTTAGTAATTTATGTTAAGGCTATTCGAGCCTGTTTGCTTTGTGGCACTGGTTGAGTGGAAGTCGATTGTGGCTAGTGCAGCTCCTCCTCGCCGAAGTGTTTGATTATCTGCTTGAGGCTCTCGTAGGAGCCGGTGAAGAATCCCAGTAGGGCCAGAACCAGAATGATTAGATTCTTGAAGCAAATCCAAACGCCGGGTCCCTTGCTTGGCTCACTGCGCGCAATCAGCTCGATGACCGGCGGAAAGACCAGCGCCAAGGCCGTCGAGCACAGGGCTCCAATCAGTGAGATGAACAGTCCCAATGCCGGCACCAGTTCCGCTATGGCCACTATATATATATATATATATATGTATGCATGCATAGATGGGAGTTGGCTTAGGCATATCCAGTCTCTAGTTGTGGTTTAATACTACTTACGCGTCACTAGCACCAGCAAACTGCGAAAGATTAGCTCACCGGCCAGCGAGCGACCCTGGATGCGGCACATCTGCTTGGCGCTCGGCCACATGATCTGCACGGCGACAAAGAACTGCAGCGGATAGCCGAGCAGTACGCCCATGGATACCATCAATTTGACCGACTGGGCCAGGCTAACAGCATGTGGAAGAACAAAATATCGTTTGGCGATCATTAAGCGGGCTGTCTATAAAAGCGAGCCTGAAGATGGGCGCGTGACACGAAAGGAATTTTGAACAGAAGCCGGAAACTTAAGCAAGTTGAATTTCGAATATCGTGTGTCGAATATCGTATATATTGAATAGCTGTGATATCGTAGAATTAGAGTATATATGAGGCTTGAAACATTTTGTGAATTTCAGTAGATAATGAATATAAATAATCCGTAAAGCAACTGAAGTAGATATCGAAAAGATATAATCTATGCAGTATCTGAAGTTTATATTGATGAGATATAGTGGACTTATCGATTAGTGATTTATATCGATATCGAAATGATATATTGGTTATCCTTTAAGGATATCGGATGGCTAGGAAGAGAGACTTCAATTTTCTGCACTGAACTAGAATTTTGTAGATAAAGAATTCATATAATGTAGATATATATACATAAAGCTATATATATATACAGAGATACAAATCTTCCCAAGTAGATATCGAATAGATAGGAATTTTAACATTGAATGGCGATCGAATATTGTTAATAGACTTTGAAGTAGATGGGAAGACTTTATCATAAACAGATCTTACAGATCATGCTTGTATCGAATATCATATATCGTATATTCTCTTTTACTCTTGCTTATGTTTCAATTAAGTTTCGATGCGCTTGGTGTGCTCACGCGTCCAGCTTCAGGAGTGGCCGACGTTGTCGGGCTGGGCTTGCTCACATGGTGTCGCCGAGATTGAGTGTTAAACTGCCGCCGACCTGTTCGCCCCATTTCATGTAGCCGACAGAGCCGGCGAACATGAACATGACGGAGACGAGAAACATGCCCACATTGAGGACGCCCAGCGTGCTCTCAAACTGGCGGGGCTTGCGCATGGCATTCTTCAGCGGCATCACCAGGGCAATGCCCTCGAAGGCAAAGATGGCGGTGCCGAAGAAGAGCGCCAGCTGAGAGCCGTTCGTCCAGTAGGCGCGTTCCGTCACCTCCGGCAGGCCATCCTTGAGCGCATAATACAGTGTGATGGCCAGTCCCAGGATCATGCACACATTGGCGAACAGCGAGACCGGCGTTAGCCATTTCAGATTCGTTATCAGGGAGCTGAGCAGCACTGGTGCGAGGGCCAGCAGCATCACCACATGCACATCCATGTCAATGCCGTACGCTTGCAGTATCTTATGAAGCAGGAAGTCAGGAATTCATCAGCTGTCGCCGAACGCCGAACGCCAACAGCTGCAACTCACCTGCTTCACATTGGTGCTGATGAACACAAAATAGATGCAGCAGAAGCCCAGCTGGGTCACACAGATGAACACGTCCACCAAACGGCCCATGGTGCGCGACCAGCCACGCAGCTTGATCGGCCCATTCTCAAAGCACTGTTCGACGGTCGCAGCATAGTCGGCGCAGACAGCATCGCCGCGCAGATCGCGCATCTTCTTCGAGCAGGCGATCAGCACGTGCTGACAGTGGATGCAAATGACCGCAATCACAACGGTGAGCACAGGTCCCACGATCAGGCCGCCGTTCTTGAATGCATCGCCCATCGCAAAGAGTCCTGGCCCAATGTTGCCCTTGAACAGGTGCACGATTGTCTCCAGGTAGCTGCATTTTAATGAAGTCATGCAAAATCGATAAGCGATATCGATAATCGGTTATTGAGTATACGGTTAGCCGCAATTTGCATATGGCTTTCAAGCAGGCAAAATCGATAAGCGATAACACACGGTATTATTGACTTAGTCGCTTAATATATGCTTGGCCGGTTTTGGGTCTGGCCGGGAACTGAACTTCTTACTTAAAATTATGGTTAGTCGCGCTGTTATCATTGTGCATTTATCAACTTACAAAATCGATAAGATATCGTTTCTTGTTATCACACAAGTTATTATCGGTAGACTGAATTGGATTGGGACTGGTTAGGACTCGCATTGAATACACACTTAGAATTATGGTAAGCTAAATCCAGGCAGTTAGTAAAAGCAACACTTGTAACACAAAAAAAGGATAAACGATAAAAACCGCTATTATCGTTTAAGTTTTGATCGGGAGAGCATTAGTTGGGATTTCAGGTTCACATGTCAAACTTTTGTTAACTGTTTGAAACTGAAAGCGTAAAGAATGAAACAGGCGATAAACGATAGCAGAGAGCCTATCGAAACAGCTATCGGTATGGGAATAGTGCAGATTTTCAGTATACTTAAAGCAATAGTTAGTAACAGTTTTGGCAGCATGCAAAATCAGTAAGCGATAACATAAAGAATTATGGTTTCAGGATAGATAATTTCAGGATAAAATAATTTTTCTAGGATTATCACTTAACCTTTAAAGTCATGGTTAAGTTAGGTTAGTTTTTTTTTATTATTGGTATTATGGATCCAATTGTTAGATTAAGCTTTTTGTTGGTTTTTTTTTTTTGTTGGATTAGTTCACATGAATCCAATAAGTCAGCTCAAGCCCATGTTCAGATGGGAGTAGGCATAGACTTTGTTAGACTATGTATTAGTAGTATAGTCCTTGAGGCATAGTTAGATCAGTTAGTTTGGAATATCTTGGGGTGCTTTTCTCTTGGCCATACCTTGTGGGCGGATGGTACTCCTCATCGTTGGCAGCCGCTGGCTTCAAATCTGTTCCTCCCGGAGCTGCCCTGGCATCGCCGTCTAGCGGTGTCAGCTTCGAGTTGCTACAACTCAAAATATTTTTGCTCGCATTATTGGACTCTGTCGATGTTGTTTTCTGTGGGATGCTTGCCTCCTTTGTTTGTTTGTTTTTATTTCGATTAAAGAACAAAATTTAAAAAGATAAAATCGGTGCAGTTTTCAGTTGCTAAAGAAGGAGCAGGAACACTTGTGGGAACGGTGGTTTTGGGTTAGATTTTTAGGGTTTCTCACTTTGCTTTTGTTTAGAAACATGGAGAACTTACACTAAGTTTAGCTGAAGTGTCATAAATTAAAAAATAAATGTTTGATAAAATACTTTTTATATTTTAATAAGTGCTTAGGGGAAAGTTTTAGTTAGTTGAGCTCTAAAGTAAATGTTTAAGCATTATTGTAATTAAATATTTTTTTTAGCTTAGAATTATTATAGTCATAGGTATTAGATTGGTTATATTGAATAAAATTTATTCTAACTTATATCTATGCAGATACACACAAACACATATACACATTACACATACATAAACAATTTGCTGTGAGCGATGCATCGATTATAAATGTCAAGCTAAAAATGTCTACGTAAAAAATTATATTTTCTTTCGTCTTTCAATTTTAGCTCGAATGAATAAAGGTAGTCCCATAAGAATTGGGAATACTTGTAAAAAATTTTTGATTTATATTTTTTTTTTATATAAAGACAGAATGTTTTTAAAATTAATTTATTTATATATTGTCTTTAATATATATACTAAAAATTTCGATTCTGGCTCTGGATATAAAGACGGAATGCTTTTAAAATTAATTTATTTATATATTGTCTTTAATATATATACTACAAATTTGGATTTTGGCTCTGGAATTGGGCTTAAATTTTAATTGATTGCGATAAAAAAAAATTATCTAATAATAATAGAAGAAAGCTGAGCTTTCCTTAATTTTAAAATCTTGTGTATTTGTATTTACGGAAGAACAGATAATTGCAGAGAAGGAGGACGGACGAATGGATAGAAGAAAAAAAGCCAATATGACTGTTTAGATCAAGTAATATTGACGGCTGAAGAAGATACAAATAGATGGAAGAAAAGACGGACGAGCAGAGGGAAAATGTTCTAACTGTTTACAAAAATATATACGTAAAAATATAAACAGACGACAGCTAAACGCGCAATGGAATAAAACTATTTGAAAAGCCGCTTGCGATTTGGATAAAGATCTTGAAATTACTTGGCATTTGTTTTGATTGGGGCACGTGCGAAGGCGGCTAATTAAAGCAATCGTAAATCAGAGAGCAGGTAGGGGGAATTACCTGATTGCTAGCTGCAGCGATATGAATGCAATAAAATTGCGCTACAGTGAAGCATGCCATGGCAGAACGCACTCGCATGTCACGCGAACTATGCAGATTATTTATATTCCCATGAATGGGATCGTAAATGATAAGAGCAATGTGCCGAAGTGAATTGGAATTGCCGATAATTTATGATTGTAGAAGTCATAAATTAATTCATTCGATTTCATTGACGCTTTCGCTTGCTCATAAAACTTCCATTAAAGTGCGGCCAGCAGAGATTCGGAAAATAACCAATGCAAATTACTTAAGTCGCATTACCGACTCTAATATATACATTAATGAGATAAAGCAAACAATGGCAACAAGCATATCACGTGCATTACAATCAGAGAACAACCTTTGACTAGTTTGCAATACAAACTCAACCGGTTCGAAAAACCACTTTTCATTTTCAAATGAGACACATGATTATTGAGAAAATATGTGACATATCCATTAGACATGCTCTAGGTGGGCATGCTCGACTAGAACTTTGTCTGAGGTTGGCTCAAAACGTGTGGCTAATGTTGGTAAATATAAATCTCCCACAGTAAAGTGCACGTTGCTAAGCTTATTCAATGAAGGTAAACTATCGATTATTATCGATAATAAATAAATGGGATTAGTTATAGAAAAAAAATTATAAAGTTAAGCTGCATATGGTATATCCGAGTATACAGTTAAGATCTCAAGTCTCTAGATTTAGTGGTTTTGCGAAATCGCTGCGTTCATACAGACGGATGGAAGAACAGACGGGCAGACAGACGGACGAATAGGAGACAGATAGACAAACGGGGAACAGACGAACGGATGGACGGAGGAATGAGCAGGCGGATGGACAGAAGGGCAGACGTAGGAACAGACTGACTGAGAGGAGACGGCAGACAAGGCTATATTAAGTCAGCTCATCGTCCTGACCAAGAGTAGATCAACTTTTTTATCTTATTTATTAATTATTATTATTTATTTATTAACGTCACTTTCAACTAAATTTTAGCAAAGCAATTTGCCATTTTCAATGGGCTCAAAGCTCGAGCAATTTCAGGCCTAATAACGTAAACACTGAATGCGAGTTTCAATGCAAACAGTTTCTTTTGGCTCATGTGGGAGCATATGCAAAAGGCTCAAGTCTATTATAATAAACTTTAGAGTGCAACTGATTGCATGGCATATTTATTGAACGCATAAAGAAGCTCTGTCAAAGGTAATTCAAGATTGGGAATATACTCCGTGGGTTTCCAACAGGAAATGCTATCAACGGAAATTTTCAATGCTTTGCCTGGGAATCAAATTTATTGATAAATTTTCTAAGAATTATAAGTGAATTATTATAAATTAGTGTCACTCTCTATATAATAGGATGATGGCCGATAAGATAGCGCAGCAGAGTCCAAGGCACAGAATCTTGGCGCCGATAATGTGTGACAATACGTAATCAAGTGAGTGGGGTGAGGGGGGGGGGCGTTCAGTGATTGCCTTCGGCTGTAGAGAATGTGTGATATGCAGGTGATACAGCTGATACGCAGGCCATGCCAGATAATCAGACGAATGGCCCAAAACTGGGTCTCTGGGCTGCACGAGCCAACTAGCTGTGGAAATCTAGACAACAAATTCTTCATGACGCTTATCGGCAGCCACTCAGCAAAAACACTTTAAAACAAACGGCATAAATTGCTGTTGTATTATTTTATTATTGTTAATTTTATTGTTTGTTATTGTTATTGTTATTCTGGTTGTTGTTACTAACTATTGTTGTTTGCCAACGTCAAAAGGAAGAGCATTAAGTTAAGGAACAATATAACGCTCAAAGTGCGATTCGCCCACGCACTTTGTATACCCTACAATATTGTGAGCTACGTGGAGTGTTTCCATTTGACACATATCTAGCCATGCTAGTGCCATACATGTTATGTGCGAACCTCTACAGGGTATTGACAAAGCTGCATCACCAAACGTTAAAGGCAAGTGGGTTGAATGCCTTTAATTTATTAGGGTATATAGTATGATCTGTTGTAGCAGCTGAATCTACATGGACTAAAAAAGCTTTCCACATTTGAAAGCTTATAGCTTATATGCCCGATGACATCATTAAATCTTTTAAATTAAATAGGAATCAGCAGAAACATATATTATTTTTATAGCCAAGTTTTTCAAGTCATTTTGACCCAGATTTTTTTTAAATTCACTCAATATTTTTGCAAATTTATACCCAATGCTTAGAATATTTTTAATGAGACTATTTAAGTTTTCTAAATATTATTAAAAATTTTGTTGTAAGTTTTTACGATTACATTTAAAAAGTCGAATTTTTTTTTTTTAGTTTTTAAAGCTTATAGATTTAGTTAATTTAAAAAAAAAAATTAGTAGAGTTTTTTTTAGCAAGATAAAAATGCATACAAAACTTTAAGTTATATTAATAAAAGATTTTAAAATTATTTTATTTCATAGGTATTCTGAGCACAACTCTTAAAATTCTCTTGATATATTTTTGCCTACTTTGCAAAATATTTTCAAGATTTAAGAAATTATCCAAAAATGTTAACACATTTTTTTTTGTTTTTTTTTTTTTTTAAATTTGCTAAAAATCGAATATAAATTGTTAGCAAAACTATTTGCGGAGTATTTAATGTTCGGCATGCCAGTTAAAGCCATTTATTCTTGTTGTTATTCACTTGAGAGGCAATGTCAGTCTGATTCAAGTCAATTCAATGGTCTTACAGTGGAAATTTTCCATGCTCGACAAGTTTTCCACTGCGAATGCTTCTGCAATGCCAATTACAATGTTCATGGACATGGAGTCAAGCATTGAGGAGTGGGAGGGGCAGCTATAATGTCTATATCTTTATAAGGCTTTATGTCTGATAAATCAACTGTTAAAGACACGGAAGTGAGCCAAAGAACAACGCGCTCTAATTGCACGTTTTATACAGAGGAGAGAGTTTCTATACTTATCTCAGCTATACTTGACTCTCAATTGCTCTAATTGACAAGAACTTTGACAGCCTGTCTAGCTGCATGTTAGATTTTTATGAAGTCAGTGCAATTTCTTGGCTGATAAGCCGACACGCTTTCACTCAGTGATAAGATTGTTAATGAAATTGACTTTCATTGCTTTCAGTGTAAGCCTTTTTTAGAACTTCAATAACATAGGGAAACCATATCTGAATAATTGCAAATTTTGCAAATCTGGGTAGTTGGGCAATATAAACTTTTATCGACAGTTTATGGCTCTTGATATAGTTAGCATTAGATTGGCTCTATCACATTGATTTACAATACTGACATAGGTAAAACCATATAATACTTATTATATGATGTATATGAAGAGAGAGAGAGAGAGAGAGAGAGAGAGAGACTATTTGATAGTCAAGGTCTGATATATGTCTTTTGATTAATTTAAATTTAAGGTAAGTTAAATTTAAGTTGCAATAGGATAGTTTCTATGCATCTATAAGAACTATAAATTATAAATTATTCAAAGTTCTTGAAACAGATTATATTAGATAAGCTTTAAAAAGTGATTTGGAATTCAATTATTAAAATTGCTTTTTACGATTAGACAATTTTTTATACGATCATCAATAGCAACAATTAATTGAGCACTAAAACAAGTATTACATATTATTATTATTATTTTTTTTTTTTTTCATAGTCTTACTTAACTGAACAGCAGCATAGCAAGAGCCAGAGAGGGGCGTCGTGAGTGTGTTTAATATATGAGAAATACATAACAAAATCAGATTTTTGAAAAAAGAAAAGAGTTTTTTGCTAGAAAAATTAGCATTGCTATATATATGAATACAAATTAGGTTTTTTATGTTAAACCAGCTCAAATATTTTCCAAAAATATACATTTTTTGGCCTTTCTCATTGGCATTAAGAATCTGACATCTGTTTGCTTATTCCATGGAAAATATTATATATTATATATTATATATTATATATTATATATTATATATTATATATTATATATTATATATTATATATTATATATTATATATTATATATTATATATTATATATTATATATTATATATTATATATTATATATTATTTCGATTTGATTATTTGAAGGCTCTTCAACATTTATATATGAACTTTAATTATTCTCATTATCTTGCCTTATATAACACTCGACATTGTTGGCTAACAATTAAAACTTGACCATACAGAATATATATGTATGTGTATTGTGGAGCCCCCTTGAAGGACGCCACTGATGTGCAGCAGCTGTTCTGGCGAGCTGTTGCTGCTGTTGTTGTTTTAGCTGACTTTTCACTTCAATTTGCATTTGTTGGGCGTGAGAAACAACTGAAACTGGTTTTTCTCTTCTCTTAACTCAAAAACAAAACAAACCAAAACTGAACAAATAAATAAAAAATTTAAAAACAAAAAAAAAAAAAACGAAAATAATGAATGAGCACACAGCTATGTATGTGTATGTGTATGTGTATATAGATACATATTTGACACTCATTTTAAAGGCTTTTAATACACACGCACACGCACACAATTTACACACCTCTGCATCCATTTTGGCAGCTGCGGTTGTTGCTTGTTGCTCGTTTGCTGTTGTCTGTTGCTGTTGTCTGTTGTCTGTTGTCTGTTGGTGTTGCTGCTGTTTGCTGCTGCTGTTAAATTTCGGTCAACGCACGAGCAGCGCTGGCGAGTAAATGAACGCGTAATTTGGCGAAATTCTTTTGGCGCGGCGTTTTTTTAATGATTTATTTTTATTGCCGTTTGCATTCAGGTTCTTCTGCTGCTTTTTCTTTGCACTTATTGTGCTGCTGCTGCTGCTGCTGCAGTTGCACTTGTTGTTATTAGCGGCTGCTGCTGTTGTTGTTGCTGCTTATGCTAATTTGTGTGAGCTGTTGTTGTTGTTGTTGTTGTTGCTGCTGCTGCTCCTTCACATTTGCGATCCTGTCTAATGGCTCAGAACGTAACGTGTGTTAATCGCTTCACGAAATCATCAAGACTGACGGCCTGGCCCGCCTCAGATTGGCGCACTGCTGTCGCTGCCGGCGTCGCTGCTGCTGCCGTCGTCACTGCCTTTCGGCATTGGACACTCTGCGTCGAGCGGCTGCCGCCGTCTCGCTGCCCTCATATTGTTTCGCTCCGCTCGCTTTCCAAATTTCCTCTGGCAGGGCGTACCACTCACTCACTCACTCACTCACTCACTCACTAACTCAGTCGCGCTCCTCATCTCGCGCTCTCTCACTCGCGCGCCGTCATTCTTCTCGCTCTTAACATCTTCTTTCGCCAGCATCGCACGCTTCCGTGGCTCATTATGAAAATATTTGTGACGTCTTCGTTTGAATTGAAAACGGAATCGGAATTGGAATCGGTTCTAATGCCTAACCGGTTTGTTTCTGTGTGTGTGTGTGTGTGTGTGTGTGTGCTTTTTTTTTTTGTATATATTTTTTGCGTTTCCGTGCACCCCCGCCTGAGGCAGCTGCGCAGTCGGGCGACCAATTGAGCGCCTGTCCAACAGGTTGTCACTCAGCCGACAGACGACATGGCCAGGGCATCTGCTGAGGCAGGGGAGATCGTTGATGTTGTCGCAATTGCCCTACAAAGCGTTCAAGGTATATAAGCATGCCATACACATATATTACACATGATCTCTAGATGTAAAGATAGCTTTGGAATGAAAAGCGATTTTTTTTCATTGTCTAATTTTTCTGTTAGCATCGGCTTATGAAATATGTAATACTCTTGAGTTTAGAGTGCATGTTTGTTATTATTGTGCTGTAGATTGTAATCTTTTTAATTAATATATATAAACTATTTACAGGGTATTTGGCTGGCATGTCGAAGTGCTTGACAAATATCAATATTGGCAGCGCTTCAAGCACACGCTGAAGTATTCACGCCGTCAACAAATGATCTGAAATGCCCAAAAGACAGACGAACAGACCAAAAACAAGGAAGCGACTAGACCGATGTGTCGTTGGCTAGGGTATTTGTTATTCGTTGCGGCAGTCGTCACATGGACCCTTTAATGAACCAATTCGTTTATATTTTATTTCATTTTATTTTCATTTTATTTCTAATGGAAACGCCGCCTGTCTTTTGAAGAATTAAGATCCCGGCTATTTGGCGATGCACACTTGCACACACACTCACTCACACACACACACACACACAGAGAGAGACACATTACGATGTTGTGTTGTTGTTGCTTGTGACAATGGCATTTGAGACTGCCGTCAGTCAGTCATGAGCAAAGTTTATATATTAATTGACAAATTGTCGCATTTCTTTGAGCGCAGTTCGTATCGCTGGAGGACTTGCCAAATGAAGTACGCGAACCACTGTGCTTGACCTTGAAATGGCCATAGGTGAGCTGGGCTAACGGTGCACAAGGCGAAATCTAATTCTGAATTTTGCCAACAACAATTAAAGTTTCAATAATATATCAAGTGTTTGGAAAGAAAGAGACAGAGAAAGACAGAGAAAGAGAGAGAGAGAGAGAGAGAAAGAGAAGTAGAGCGAGGGAACGGGGAGAAAGGGAAAAGTAAAAAGTGAGAGATAGATAAGTCAGAATGAACGCAAAAGGGACACAAGAACGGAGAGAAATGTAAGAAAATAAGTAAGCGCAAAGAAAGATAACCAGGAAGAGAGAAAGAAAGGAAATAAGAGGGAGAGATAGGGAGACAGATAATAAGTGAGTGAGGAAGAGGGAGATAGAGCACAGATAGAGAGAATAAGATTAAACGCAAAAAAGAGAGGGACAGAGACAGGAAGAAAATAAAGACAGGGAGGAAGGGAGAGGATCAGTGAGAATAGGGAAAATGAAAAAATGAGAGACAAAGATAGAGAGTGCCTGAGAGAGAGAGAGAGAGTGAGAGACAGACAAAGATAGAGACAAAAATAGAAATAGCGACAGACAAACATAGAGATAGGGAGACAGAGAGAGAGAGAGAGAGAGAGAGTATGGAAATAAAAAAAGACAAAAAAGAGAGAAACAGGGAGAAAGTGAAAGAGCGATAGAGAGAAGACAGACAGAAAAAGAAGAGGGAAGAGAGAAGGATGCTGACAGAAATTGAATCATATATAGAGGCAGACAGAGGGAGAGAGAGAGAGAGACAGATGGAAAAAGAAAGAGAAGGAGACTCATAGAGAGAGCAGAGGAAGGCAAGTAAATTTAATGACAAAAAATAAAACTTCATCTCTCTTATTGTCTACAACAAAAATAAATAAATTTATTTTTAAGTGCCATGGGCTGTAACAATCACACACTAAATATAAGGGGGAATTATTATTAGCTCTATTTTTAGATAAAGACCCGGCTAAGAAGGTCTTCAGATTGGTACCCAGTGGGCCAGTAGCTAGGATGTTCCTACAGACCTTGATCTTGTTGTGAAGTTTTGGCCTTGGACACGCTGCAAGCAGCAAACATCTGTTTTCATTGCCATTCATTATGAATGTTTATGTAGAATGATACTTCCTCTGCTGGTCAATAACTTTCTGGGTACGACAAGACGATATAGCTACTGAAATGAAATTGTGTCTTTGATTTCAGCTAATCGAACACACACTTTTTCCGCTGAATCGCAATATTTATCCATTTGTTTATGTGAGGGTATTGAGACGCATATAAAAGTCAAGTAATCCATGTTTATTGCTAAATGTGAAAACTGAAAAAACCAATTAAGTAGAAATATATTAAACAAACGGTTATTAGTTCTTAATTGTAGAATATACGACGCAGAAATACCCTATGGGCAGCTGGGAAGTGTCCTAGTTTATTTTTAGATATTTTCTTAACGATATGCTTTTCATATTTGCTCAGAGCTATATGGATGTGTAGGTATTTTTTGTATATACTTATATAGATTATATGTCTGTGAAGCAGATATTTACTAAAAACTCTTTTATAACAGATTTCCTACCTATAGATTTATATTATAGTTAAATTAATTCATAATTAAATAAAACTAACTATTATATACAGGATTTCGACAATATCTGCTAGGCAAAGCTTTTCCATAGCCAAAAGCTGGCTAATTTAGAAAATATACTTGATTTAAACTGATAAACTAAACATCATCTGATAAATTTAAATAAAATTAGGTTTTTATTTTATTCAATTTTACAAAGATTTTATGTAATTTTCTAATCTAAGTCTCTGAGAATTGAGCGACTGTGGAACAAGCAAGAATCTCTCTGCTGGGGACTATGGCTTAATCTTTCTTTCTTAATCGATTCGAAAATAAATAATACTTAACTTAATTTAGTCGTTTCTGAATCGAGAATTAATATTTAGCATTTATATCTAATTTGGCCTTGCAATTGCGACACGTGAGCGTGAGCAATGCCTCTTTGATAAGTATTTTTGTTAAAGGGTAGCGCAATTGGCCAACAGGCTTAGTAGCAATTTCACTTGTAATTTACATATGTATGTGAGTGTATATATATATATATATATATATATATATATATATATATATATATATATATATATATATATATATATATATATATATATATATATATATATATATATATATATATATACATAAATAATGTTTTATATGTGGATGGATTATATATATATATATATATTAATTTCAATTTCAAGTTTCTTAATTATAATTGCTGTTAGTTATTATAATGTATAATAATAATAATAAATTATACAAATATATTTATATATATATATATATATATATATATATATACGACGCATGTTCTATGGCGGCAAATTGTCCTCCTTCTGCACTGAAAAGAAAACATGCAATTAAAATGTTTTGCTTTTCGCTATTGTTTCTATATGGCTTGCTATGTTTTATTATTTTTTTTTTATTATTGTTATTAACTGTTGCTCGCCCGTAAATATGTGTACGCTATGCTAACTATATATTTAGCATGTGCTTACTATCCATTTCACACTGCTGCGACTTTCGTTCTCTGTGAGTGATGCGCGGCGCATGACACGAGCACGAACAAGTGCTGAAAACCAAGAATTGCGCACGAAAGAAGAATTAAATATAGTTAAAAAGATTTTTATTCATTTATTGTAAGTTATTTGTGATCAATATTTGTTTGAGCTTAGGGCATATATATACTACATTTCTATAAAGTCTGCCAGAGCCTACCCTCAGCGGCTGCGTAAGAGTGAAATTTTTCAATTTATACCACTAACTCAGGATGGTAGACAAACTATGATGTACATATATGATATATCTTTATAATATACATATATGATGTACATATCTGATGAGCATATATGATGTACATATTTGAGGAACATATATGATGTACATATTTAATGTACATGTATTATGTTCAAGCATGATATGGTATAATATATAGTAGTATAGTTTACATATTGATTAATATAGCTGATTAATACATACATATATAGTACATATACGATGTACATATATGATGCACATATACGTTGTCCATATATTAACATGATGCACATGATGTACATATATGATGTAAAAATATGATGCATATATATGCTGACAACATATGAAGTATATATATAATGTATAGATATGAAGTACATATATGATGTACACATATGAAGCGCATATAGAAAGGACATACATATAGAAAGCACATATATAATGTACACATATGAAGTACTTACTTGATGTGCAAATATGATGTGTTTATATAATGTACATATATGATGTACAAATATGATGCACACATATGATGTACACATATGAAGTACATACATGATGTGCAAATATGATGTATCTATATAATTTACATACATGATGTAGAAATATGATGCACACATATGATGTACACATATGAAGTACTTACTTGATGTGCAAATATGATGTGTTTATATAATGTACATATATGATGTACAAATATGATGCACACATATGATGTACACATATGAAGTACTTACTTGATGTGCAAATATGATGTATCTATATAATTTACATACATGAAATATGATGCACACATATGATGCACACATATGATGTACACATATGAAGTACATATATGATGTACACAAATGAAATGCATATATAAAGCACAAACATATAGTGCATATAGAAAGCACTTATATGATGTACACATATGAACAACATACATGATGTGCATATGTGATGTACTAATTTATGCGTGACATTTTAAAAGCGTCCACTCTTTGAGCTAGATTCGGCTGTTCCTCAAGAGTTGTGCAATTGGCTCTGATGCCATCATTGCCAGCCAGTGACACGTCACGCGCCCATCTCTAAGCGCTTATGCGGCGCATTGCCGTTGTCTTAAACGTTTCTTTAGTGACGCTTGAGTTGTCGCTGTGCATAAAACTTGTTGCTGCTTATCGTTATAGTTGTTATGCTATTTATTTACTGTTGTTTTTAGTTATCATTGCTGTTTGTTGTTGTTGTTGTTGTTGTGTAGTGACAGCAACTTCTTAAACGGCATTTTCTAAATTGAGGCACGCCTGTCTGTGCCATACCCGAGCGAAAGTCAAAGGCCAACGCGAAGGGCGGCAATTTCAACAGTAGAATGAATGTGTAGAAAGTGAAAGATCTTCTTGAAAAAAAAAAAAAAAACACAAATCAGAGACAAAAACAGATAAGTCAAAAAATAAAAGCTTATTCGCTTTGTATGTCGCCTGAGACTTGGGCTAGTCCAACCTGTCTCTGGACATTGGAGGTCATGCATCCTGCAAGCAGGCTAAGCCCCAAGCCCCGCGTGGCCAGTTTCTGGAATCCGATGAGCGGAGAAAATGCAGAACTCATGTTCAAGACCATGCAGAAAGTGCAAGCGATCCACTGATCCACTGATCCACTGACGCGGCTAATAAAAGAAGTCATTACACAGTGGTGCCAGACAATCGTTAGGTGTAATATTTTGAGTCACAAAGTTACGTGTTCACAACTTCAAAATTTCAATTAAAAAAACCTGAAAACTTTATGCACAAACTTGACAGGCGCACATATTGTAAGTGACAAATGGTCCAAGCTGGAATCATTAATTTTTGTCTGTTCGGCGCACAGTGGGACAGGACAAAAGGATTCAAAATTTTACTTTGGATTTATGAAGCTCTATGAAATAGTTTTAGCTTTTGCCAAAAAAAAAAAGAAAAGAAAAAGAAAAAAGTTGGCTAAAACTGAGCATCTGTAACTCTTAACTATTCGCCGTTTAGCTGAATTTATTTTCATAAACTTGAAGTCTAATATCTAATTTTTGGGCAGCTCCCCCTCCAAGTATTTTCAGACTTTAGAAAAATAATACAATGTGAAAATGGGAATTACTTCTATTACGTTCCATATTTTGTTGTCAATAACAACAATAAAATTGTAATTGGCTAACGCCCCAATTTATGCATGAATAGATTGATTGTATGAATAGCGAATATAATAAAATACATACTTATATTAGGCGAGTGATTGCCTAATTATATATTTTATATATCATGTCACAAATATATAGTATAGACTTAATAGTTCGAAAGCTAAATGCACGTCTTAATTTGATTTGTCAAATATTGTTAGAATTACAGTAATTACGTAGAGCTATAGTGGGCTTTACAAGCTGCCAAATAGTCTAATAATAATAAAAATGATAATAGAATATAAGTAATATAAAAGTAAATCATAGTAACACAAATAATAACAATGATAATGATGATGCTAATAGTAATGCTAATGCTAATACTAATAATATTTATACTAAATTTTTTTGTGATCGGTGCTGATAATATTGATAGTGGTAATGATAATAGTAAAAATAAAAGTATTCTATATTAATAATAATATTTCTAATAGCAATACAATAATTCTATATTAATATTAATATTACTAATAATAATAAAAATGGCAGTAGTAATACTAATGCTAATAAAAATAGCAATAAAACTCAAATAAGCATGAGAATTTAAATAATAATAATAATGACAGAAGAAATACTAATGCTAATAATAATAATATTCAACTAACAATAATAATGATAATAGTAATAAATTTATTATATATTAATAGTTATATTAATGATAATTAAAAATATAATAGTAATGTGAATGCTAATAAGAATAATGAAAATAATAATAGTTATTTTTTCTAATATTACTAATGTTCATAATAATGATAATGGCAATAAGAGTAATAATTGTAGTAGTATTCATAATAAATAAATAAATAATTTATTTTTCACAGATTTCATTGCTAATTGCTGGCTTCAAGTTGCATTTTGCACAGCTTGGCACCACTGTGCAGCGGCATAATTTATTGTCATCTATGATTAGATCGACAATTTGCAATGCTTCGATGACTCGACGCAGGGCAACTAAATGCCATAACGATAGCGAGAGAAAGAACATTTGCGGAGAAGAAAAGAGAAGGTGAAGGAGACGACGGTGGAGTGGCAGCCAGAGATGGGGCAGCCAGAGATGGGGGACGGCGCGCACTCCCCACTCCCCACTCCCCATTCCGCACTCCGCACTCCGGTAAGCGACATCTTCACTCAAACGTTACGGGCAAACTTCAAGCAGCCGAAACTCGCATATGTGGGGGCAATTGAGTTTCTCCTGTGCGCATGTGAGGCGTTTGCTTTTGGCGGCGGGTCGGTGGATTTGTTGGTTTTGGGTCTTTGGCTGGGTCGTTTTGTTCATTTGTTAGCGAGACTCGCAGCCAAACGGTCGCGTACGCGTTAATTCCAAGAATTTCTGGACAACTATTATCCAGTCGCTTCGTTAGCCTCGTTGCCAATCTTGTTACACACACATATATATATACATATACATATATATATATATATATATATATATATATATATATATATATGTTAAATATATACATATAGAAATGCCTGCCTTTCATATAGTCGTAAAGCTGTTAATGCTTCGCCTATTGCTGGCCAGTTTGTCGGGTCTGTCGGGCCTGCCGGACATATCGTGCGCCGCGTATGACTTTGGCTATCATCCCAGTGCCGAGGAGTTTGATAGCTGGCTGCGCGAGACACGCGGCTGGAGACGCGGCTGGACACGCGATTTGCTGGCCAACGAGCGACGACGCGAAAGCTATGTGCCACGCTACAACTATCCAGAGCAGGCGCACAGGCAGCCGCAGCAGGCGCCACAGCAGCTGCCACAGCAGGAGCTAGACTTTCAGCTGTTCAGCGATGATCAGAGCTTGCAGCAGCCGTTTGTCTATGAAACGGTAGCATCTTTGGAGCAAGAGCCGCCGCCGCCAGTGTCCGCCTATGGGCCAGCGCAGCATGTGCAAAGCGAACTCATTGAGATAACTGACAATCTGGCTGCGACAGGCACTCGTAACAGCAGCCACAGCAAGAATTTTCCCATTTTCTTTACAAATCCTGCGACTGGCATTGTTTATGCCATTAGCGAGGTGGGCCGCAACACCAAGTCGCAGCCGTGGCCGACCAATGGCAGCGACAGCGATGCCATTGACATCTATGTGACCAAGGCGCAGTACGATGCCGATCTGCATGCGCTGCGTCAGCGCTACGAGCAGCAATGCGCGGTTAATGCTGCCGCCGCCGTCGCTGTTGCCCCTGCCCCTGCCTCTGCCTCTGCCTCTGCCACTCAGTCCGTGCTATCGACGCCCAGCTTGAAGCCACCGCGGCCCGTGAGCACGGCCCGGCCACAGATCATACGGCTGCAGAAGCCCAAAAAGTCACCGGCCCGAAACGTCAGCTCAGCTGCCGGCCACAACAAGTTGCTGCATCGGCCGCCGCCCATCATGGTGGCCAGCGGCACGGCGGGCAGCGTTAGCGATCAGCTGCTCAAGTTGCCCACGACGACGGTTGGGCCGCGGCCGGCGCCCAGTCGCACGCCCAAGCCCAAGCGCAATAAGCGCAAGAAGAAGAAGAAGAAAACGGTAAAACGACGACCGGGCCAAAGGCCGCCAGTGGCAACGACAGCTGGGCCGCAAGTGGTGCTGGGCAAGCGAACCACGACAACGGCGAGCAGCGTGTTGCCGCCAACGGCTGGGCACACGGCCACGCAGCTGGAGAAGCCGCATATGCCGCTGCCCACGGCTGCTGGCGGTACCGTCTTCAGCGATCAGCCCTTTGTGGTGTCCAGTGGCTTCATTGAGGTGCCGCATCGCGTGAAGCGTCGCTCGCTGGATGCGCTGCCCGCCAGCAATGCGGCCGCTCGGCCCGTGAGCAGCGGTCGACGTCGTCCGAGCGGCAACGGCGGACGCAGGCGCAGCACAAGCAACACCGGCAGGCGGCCAAGTGGCACGCCCAAGCAGAAAGAGCAGAGTCCCCCTGGCGACAGTGGCTATCGGGTGCCACACGCGGTGCATCTGCTGCACGCCAGGCACAACGGCAGCGAGGAACACGGCAAGGCCAAGGGCAGGAAAAGCAGCGGCGAGGACGATTTCGATCTGCTGGAGCTCATCACTGGCGATGATTATGATGACAACGAGGATGACTACGCTGAGGCGCCGGAGAGCGCAGTCCATGTGAAGCGTCACAGCGGGAAGCAGAAGCCACAGCAGGAGAACAGCAGCTCGGCGGAGGAGGGCGCCGATTTCGGTGCAATGGTCGAGGAGCAGCCGAGCAACAACATAATTAGCAGCAGCAGCACAAGCACCACCACAAGCACCACCAGCAGCACGGCTCAGCCCGCAACAGCTGAGCCCGCGAGCGATTCGCACGAGTCGCTGGAGAGCGAAGAGACCAAGAACAGCATGAGCAAAAAGCGCATCAGACGACGGCCGCCGGGCGAGAATCACAATTCCGATGAGTACTACGACGAGGACGATGACAATGTGAATGACACTAACAATGTTAACAATAATAATGATGACGATGATGATAATGATGATGAGGAGGAGGAGGAGGAGGAGTCAGCGGATTCGTATTCAGATACAGGCATCGGCAGCTTTTTTCGCATGATCTTCTATCCCGTGCAAGTGGCCATGGCGCGCATCTTTGACGGCTTCGGCGGCCAGTCGGACGAGGAGAATTTGGAGGTCAGCACGAAGCCGAAATATCCCAGCTATACGCTCTATCACAGCGTGCACAGCAAAAAGGGCGACGACGAGGATGAGCTGGAGGACGATGTCGCTGGCGACAGCGACGACAACGACGACGATGACGACGACGACAACGGCTCGTTGGGCAGCTGGTTTGGCTCCTGGTTTGGCCTGCGGCGACGCACCAAAAAGATAGGCAGCACCACGCCAATGCCAACGGCGCCGCTGCCGCTGGCGACGCCAGCGCCGGCAGCAGCAGCCAGCACCGAATCACCCGGCTGGCTGGAGTCATGGTTCGGCTTTGGCAAGGCCACAACGGAAGCGTCCAGCGAGGAGACGGACTATGACAGTGAGTAGGCCAGCATGACGATGACTGCAGCTTGTGCAGGGTATCGCCTAGTCATGCAGCATTAAGTGCACTTGAAACTAGTTAGGCACATCTAGTTAGTTTAACTGATAGCCGGCACACTGACCTGATGTCAGATTTAACGGCCAGAAGCTTCTGGCTCAAACGCTCAGCGACTTTTCATGGAGTCGATTCACGCTTTCTGCACAGCCTTAAAATGATTTTAATGGTTTTGACCCGCTTGGTCTCTCTACTGTTGTAGATGTCTATCTCTCTCTCTCTCTCTCTCTCTCTTATTCTCTCTCTCTCTCTCTGTCGATCGGTTACTTAGCTTTTGCATCTGATAATCTTGCAGAGTGGTTTGCCGGCTGGTTTGATCCGACGCCGAAGCCAAAGTTGCGTCGCCGCAAAACGACATCGACAACGAGCACTACGACGACGTCAACGACCACTTTGCCCACACCCCAAGTGCCCATCTTGACAATTGTGGACCCGTTGCGTAATCCACAGAATTGGATCGGTATCTTGGCGCATCACATTGTGAATGCGACCGGCGGTGGTATCGGTGGCGTTGCTGGTGCCGTTTCCGGTGCCGGTGCCGCTGTCTCGAGTACCACAAAAAATCCGCTGCTGCAGGCGCTGGTCACACGCGTCAGCAGCACGACAACAGCTCAGCCGGATCTGCCGCGTCGCATTAGCTATGAAAAGTATCAGATATGGCGGCTCAAGCCGCAGGATGAGCCACAGGTGCGGGCACTGGAGCAGTTCAAGAAGGGCGAAGACGGCATTAAGCTGCAGTGGCTGAAGGGTCCCAGCCTCAGGTAAGACCCAGAGCCAGAGAGTTCCCTTAACCTCAATGCATAAGCATCCATTGCAGGGGACTCACCGATGTCCTAGTGCCGCCAAAGATGCTGGTAGACTTTCAGGGTACGCTGAACTTTGAGGGCATCGCCCACGAGGTGCTCATCTTTGATGTGGGCAAGGCCATCGCCTATGAGCGCAGCAAGGAGGAATATTTGTATACGACGCCAGCGGCGACACGGCGACCCGTCAAGCAGCCGACTGTGCCGCCGCCGATGACCTGGAACAGGTACTACGAGCACGACGACATACTGCACTATTTGGAAACGCTGCGCATGCGCCACACACAGCTGGTGGAGCTGATTCACATTGGACGCTCCTTCGAGGGTCGCCCGCTGATCGTTGTCAAAATCGAGTCGAAGCAAATGGCCGCAGCGGCGAGCGCCGCAGCCGCCTCCAGCCACAAGCGCTTGAAGCACAAGCGGCGCTCCGGCCGCGCCAACGCCGTGTTCATTGAGGCCGGCGCACAAGGCTTGGCCTGGATTGGCCCCGCCACAGCCACCTGGATGATCAGCGAACTGTTACGCTTGATGCGCACGAACAGTGAGTAGAGAGAGGATATTTAAGGGGTATTCAAGGGATATTTATAGGATATTCAAGGGATATTCAGGGTATATTTATGGGATATTCAAGGGATATTCAAGGGATATTTATAGGATATTCAAGGGATATTTATAGGATATTCAAGGTATATTTAAGGGATATGTGAGTAGAGAGGGGATATTCAAGGGATAAGGTATATGTAAGGGATATTTAGGGATATTCAAGGGATATTTAAGGAATATTTAAGGGATATTCAAGGGATATTTAAGGAATATTCAAGGGATATTCAAGGGATATTCAAGGGATATTCAAGGGATATTCAAGGGAGATTTAAGGGATATTCCAGGTATATTTAAGGGAGATTTAAGGGATATTCCAGGTATATTTAAGGGATATTCAAGGGATATTCAAGGAATATTTAAGGGATATTTAAGGGATATTTAAGGAATATTTAAGGGATATTCAAGGGATATTTAAGGAATATTCAAGGGATATTCAAGGGATATTCAAGGGAGATTTATGGGATATTCCAGGTATATTTAAGGGATATTCAAGGGATATTCAGGGTATATTTAAGGGATATTCAAGGGATATTCAAGGGATATTCAAGTAATCAGTTGGAGATCATCATTGACTCCAACTCTGTGGGGAAGAGGTTAGCAACTAAGCACATTGTAGCCGGCGATAACTAACTTATCCCAGCTCTATTTATGTGTATAATATAGATATATAAATTAATACAGATATAGATCACAGAAGACCTTAATTGTCAAGCTTACTAATTCTATCTCGAGGGAATTCTAGCTTCCTTAAACAAACCCTATTCTTAGGCATAATATAATTTGATGTTCGGCTAGGCATAGAAAGGGATCATCCATTCAACGATCCAAGACGCTCTAGCTTCCTTACACCAACCCTATTCTTTAGCAAACTCATTGCCTAGGCGTGGGTAGGGGTCAAGGCTCTCTAACTTCCTCAAACAAGTCCCTTTCATAAGACTGACCTGACTTTTCGGTAGGCATGAGATGAGATCATACATTCGAAGGTCCAAGTCCCTTTCCCAAACAAGCTCTATTGCTAGGCAAAATATAATTAGATGTTTATGGATGAGATCATTCATTCGAATGTCCGAGTCCCTCTAGTTTTCTCAAACGAATCCTATTCCTGAACGTAATATAATTTGATTTTTGATAAGTCATGAGACTGAATCCTCCATTCGAGAGTTACTTGATTAAGGCCTAAGCCAATCTCTTTAATTTTGGTCTTATTCTAAAAGACTAAAGAGGCTAATGGTTTCTCAGCAAGAGACAAGTCCCAATGTGCACTCAAAGATTTCTGATAATCAATCAAAAACAGTTTTTTGTTCGTTTTTTGAATTGAATCAATTCGTTTAGTTTGGATTTTCATACGTTAAATTTAGTATTAGTAACTGGTTAGTGCTGAGCGCGACTGTTTCTGCTCCTGCTCCGGTCTCAATCTCAAAAAAGGAAATTGCCAACGTTCTCGCGCAGCCAGACGATCCAGGTGGGCGGCTGCTTCATTTCGGTTAGAACGGAATTGCGTTGGAATCGGCTGAAGATCTTGCGACCCTGGCAGTCGGAATATCTCTGCTTAATGGACTTATGCGTTAGCTGGGCTGCCGCGCCAGATTTTGGCTTCTCTGACGGCTTCGGCTTCGGCTTCGGCTTGATGCTCGCACCCCATTTGCTGACGCTCGGCTTTTTAGGGTGCGGTGGGGGCGGCTTAAGGGCCACCTTCTGGCAGCCCGTCGATGATCCGGCACTCGGGATGCTCGCCTTGGCGTGACAGCAGCCATGGCTGTGCGTGAACATCGTTATGGAGAACGCGAGCAGCAGCAGGGTTAACACAGTGCCCGCGGCCACATGCACATTGCGATCGGCATTAATCAGATCAACCAGCAGCTGAACGATATAGTAGCCCACAGTTATCCAAAAGGTGAACGTGCAGATAGCAAAGAAGCTGTCAAGAACAGAGCGAATCGATTAAAGATCAATGAATAACTGGGAACTTTAACGACTAGGCTGACGGAGGGAGAAACTTGCAGATGTGGACGGATGTGGGTAGATCAACTTGGGATGTTGAAGACCTATGTAGAGAGATGAGGCGGAGTGCGAGGACAGATAGACAGTCGGACAGATGGACAGTTAGCAACTGGATAGGCGGACGCATAAATGGACGGGAAGGGAAGGGCGAGCAGAGCTCGATGTGAACAGAACCACCCGGGACATTCAGATCTCGATCACATCTCTCTCTCTCTCTCTCTCTCTCTCTCTCTCTCTCTCTCTCTCTCTCTCTCTCTCTCTCTCTCTCTCTCTCTCTCTCTCTCTCTCTCTTTATGTGACTCTGCATTATCTTTAAACTCAGCTACTTACACCAGAATACCCAGCATTTCAATCAGAAAGGTGACCGCCGAGTTGACACTCTCATTGCTGCACACACGCACGCCCTGGGAGACGTCTTTGTCCGCGGACTTTCTGCAGCTGGCCGCGCAATCATTGTTGATGCCGCAGTTTTCATTGCAGAAGGTGTGATCCGCGCAGATGGTTCGCCCGCCGGCATTCAGCAGGCCCTTGTTTCCTTGCAGATGAATGGGCAGGCCGAGTGTGTCGCGTCCACCCATTACGCTGGGGTCCTGCAGCGTAAAGTGCGGATAGTTAATGCTGCAACCGGCACGCATCAGCACAGTGGGGTCATCCGAACGCGGTATGCCCTCAGTCATGCTCGATTTGCGGCTATAGTCCATGGCGCCGAAGGCCACAGTGGGCGCGTATTCAACGCCGTGACTTGACCCCGGCCGATGATCGTCGCGGCCCATCGACTGTTGGCTCCAGTTCCGCCGATAGCCAGTTCCTGAATTATTGGAATAGGTGTCGCGGCTCGTGCCATCGCTGCGCTGATCACAGTGGCAATCACTCCCGTTGCTCCCTGCATGCGATCCCACATCCGATGCCCATTCGTTGTTTTTATAATGGGACGCGTCGGCGCCATAGTCCCGGTCATCGCTTCGACACATGGCACATTTTGGCTGTTGATTCTTATTTTGTCCCAGAGCCTTTGCCTTCGCCTTGCACTTTTTGCATGGGCAGGACGACGAGTTAGATCCCTGCCGCGACGAGCTGGACACATTATCTTTTGGCCCGGGGCAATGGCACTTGCCGACTGGCATCGCGCTCCACTAACCAAGAATTCAGCCTATCAAGCGAATATTTTACAAAACGAATTTCGCCCAACGACTAGCACTGACAGATTCCGAATACAAACTATTTAATCGGCTTCATCTGACTACCTGAACGGCACGCCTACTTGGTTAGAGCAAAGCACTCTCCAAAAATGTCATCTCCTCAACACAAGTGAATCTGGGTTAAAAACCGATTTATCGATCAGATGAATGTCCGATATTATTCCTTACTGCCTAAGAACTTGAACAACGATTTATGGATTCTTCAGTGTCATTAACTTGTACGCTCAACATACCAAACGATTTATTTCAAATATTGATATATCGATTTCTTATCGATTTGATTATCATAAATATTTCGGTAATTAAAACAGCGATTTATATGGACAAGAAAATCTAATAATTATACACAAATAAATCGATAAGTCACAATTGTATCGACTCTTAGCAAAATCGATGAACAAATCGATAATTTGCCATCAGCTCGAATGGGAGCCCCCATCAATTATAAATTAAGATCAATATTGGTCATAAATTAAGAAGTCGTTATTGTGAGTAAACTTGGCTATAGCTTAAAACGATATCGATACAAATCGATAAGTTGCTATTATAAGTGAATCATTTATTTCTATCGATTATTAATTAGTATCAGAAAAATGATTTGCAAAAGATTCATTTATCGATTTATTGATTTTTTGCAATTCATGAGAAGTAAATAGATTTAAGACCTAAAATCGAATATCTTCTGTAATTTTGATTCCAGAAACCGATGAGGAGCACGAGTTTATACGTAACACCACGTGGTACATAATGCCCCTGCTGAATCCGGATGGGTATGTGTATAGCCATGAGTACGATCGGTTTTGGAAGAAGTCCCGGTCACAGCATGTGGCCAAGCCGCCAGGCGGACTGCTCGACTCGGCGATGACGTGGCTCCAGCAGAAGCGTCCAGGCGACAAGATTTGCTATGGCGTTGATCTGGATCGCAATTGGCTGTATCACTGGGGCAAGAGGGGCAGCTCGAAGGCGCCATGCAATGAGTTCTATGCAGGTCCCTCGCCCTTCTCGGAGCCGGAAACGAAAGCACTTTCCGACTTCCTAATGGACTATCGCACCCAGATCAAGGTAGGTGTGGAGAAACATGTGCATTGTGGTCAGATGAGCTCACATCCATTGCCTTTGCAGCTGTATATATCGCTGCAGGCGTACGGGCAGGTGCTCTCGTATCCGGTCAAGGCCAATTCCACTTTCAACTCGGAGCGCATGGATGACTTCCTGGACGTGGCCATGGTGGGCACCGATGTGCTACGCCGCAGGGGCAGCAAGGCGCGCTACAAGGTGGACTCGGCGAACGATTTGATTGAACAGCGTTCAGGTATGTGAGCCAAAGATGCACAGTCGAGTGATTGCCTCATCGTCTCATCCCGTAGGATGCGCGGATGCGTTTGCTGCCTACGAGATTGGCATACCCTTTAGCTATACGCTGCAGCTGGCCGACAATGGGGTGCATGGCTACCTGCTGCCCAGCGGGGCCATTGAGAGCACGGCGCGCGACGCCTTTGAGATCGTTAGCGGGATGCTGGACTACATCTGAGACGATGCGTCGCAGATTGTTGGATAAGGATGCGAATGCTAACCATTAGTTCCTGTTCAGCTGCGATTCGGTGACGCATACGAATTCGTATTCCTGCACTTACAATATTAGGGACGAAACCAACGCTATATATTATATATATACATATTTTTTTCATACTCAATATGTTAAACAATTTATATTTTGTAGAATTTTTTTTTCTTTTTTTTTTTTTTTTTTTGTATAAATATATTTACATAAATATCTGTTTATATTTATAGTCCTAATATCGATCTGTCTATTAAATGTAACAGAAAAAAAAAATGTTTATCTTAACTTAAATACTTCAGTTTTGTGAATGTTACAGTTCGATTTTGAATAAACATTAGCAATAAACATTAATTATATATATAAATTTTGGATACGAGAAGCCACAGGTTTGCTCGACTTTTGATATAAACCTAGTTAGTTATACCAATGAGAAACTTGGCGGCATTTCCAGCCAATATTGAACAATTAAACAATAACATTTAATTAGATATTAAGGCACTCTTTGGATTGTATCCTTGCATTCCCATGGAGTGGGCTATGCGCTCGTAGAGTGAGGCGAAGTTCGTATATAGCTCGTTGCCGCTGAAGTAGAGGCCGATCAGCAGCTTGAATTGCGCCTGGGTGAGTGGATAGGATTCGGTTGGCAGAACTATGATGGCGTCGACAGCGTCTAGTTTTTGCTTCTGCTTGAAGGCCTGCACCATATCCAGATAATTACAAAAGGCCGCGGCACACTTGGCTATATGCCGCACCAGAGTCGAGGTTGTGCACTGCTGCAGCACGGGACGGCTGATAAGTTCGACGATAATCGAATACAAATCGAATATAATGAGATCGGGACGAGGCTGGCAATCATACAATTCGATGATGCGACGAGGCGCGCTCTCGATGTCCTGCAGTGTGATGCTGATCCAGCGCTCCATATGGACCAGCGAGCGTGGCTTCTTCAATGTGGCGGGCAAATTAAATTGCTTTTGGCTCAGCAGGAGTACCTTTTTACCGTGGCTCACACAATGCTCGCACAGCTGTATTGGCACAAGAATGAGCGAAAAATTTGCAACATAACGGAACAGGGCTTACCTTCAGCATAGGACGGCTGTATTCGCCATTGGGCGATAGGAGAATGTGATTCCTTATAAACTGTAAGCATGAATATTTGAATAAGTATTTAGGAATCCTTTTTGTGAATAAATTAAATAAAAGTAATTAGCTTACACCGTCCTCTGAAATGTGGAGCATATCTGCCGGCTTTTAATTGACCGCTTTAATATCTGACTCTATATAATTCTACACTTCAGGGTTGCTTCTAACAAATCGATAAGCAAACTTGTGAATATAACAGTTACCGATATACACATTTGATTTATGTCGCCAACGATACAATACGATAGCGCGCCTTTTGAATTATCAATAACGTAGATGTCTGCAAAATCTATTATTTCCATTGATGAAAACTTAACTCCTTGGTGATATGCTTTTTTTATTTAATCACACCCAATTCGTTTTTTTTATCATTATGAAATTTACAAGAAGTTTTGAATAGACCTTACATTGCGTTTACATAACAGTGTTAAAAACTTACGTTAACATCACAGTAAAATTAACAGATTGAATTAAATGTTCAATTGAGTAATAACATTACCATTTTGAGTATAACATAGTAATATTTTCACCACATGGCAAAATTAGTGCTGTAAACGGCCGGCAGTTGACTCTATTCCACTGGTGTGACTGAGAAAACTATATAAGCATTTTAGAGCGAGATAGATATAAACGTGAACGGTGTAAACTCAACTCAACACAACCGTGCCGTGCCGACGAACGAAAGAGCGCACAAAGCGTAATGTGAGAGAATTGAAAAAAATCATCAAGTATAGAGGCCAAAAGCAAACGCAGCAGTTAGGCAAATTTTAATATTTTTTGATTAATAATTCAAAGTATCACATGCTGGCTGCATTAACAAGAAAGTGAATGCAAGCGGCATACATATTTCGGTAAGATAAACAGTCAAACTGAACAGCAAATAGCCAAAAAATTCGAAGAAGCGACGACGACCAACCAACCAACCAACACATACATACATATATACATCGACATACACGCACGCACACATACTCCAGTGAAAAAGTGCAAGCCGCGAGCGCTTTTAAAGGCGTGAAACAGAGATCAGCTTCAAAGAAGTATAATCAAACACAAAGAGGGCATGAAAATTTGATTGGAATTATTGCTATGGCCAGATGCTGATGTTTGCAAACACATTTGCGTGTTTTTAGGAAGGCAACATCGAACGGCAAACGGCACTTGCCGACGACTGCTGCTGGGACCGCGATAGAGCCCATACACGCACACATACTCAAACACAGACACATAGGCATAGTCAAATACAGTGAAGCACGCACACATACATATATAAATATATATACATATATATATATATACACACACCCGCGCGTTCCGCAGTGTGGAGCAGGAGCTACAGGAAGACGTGAGGCACAGAGAGGGCAAGAGGAAGAGGCCCGGCAGCCAGGCATCGCAGCGCTGCCGCCATTATCTTAAAGAAAATAAGAGGGAACAGCGCGGGTCGTCAAGTTGATGCCACTGCTGACTAGTGTTGCCATTGCTGTCGTCGTCGGTGTCGTCTTTGGCCAGGAACTCTGCACCACATAAATATCGAAAACAACAAGAACAATAACAAGAGAAGCGTCTTGGCGAAAACTTTGCATTGATGGTAATGCATGCTAGAAAACCGCAGCGTATGAACGATGGGTAAATTACAATTTAATAACATTACGCCCATATCTAACCATGCATATATAATATTAAACATATGTATAAATAGCTATGTAGTTACTAAAACGTTAGTGAAACCAATTTGTGTGCATTTGGTACGTTGAAAAGCCCTAAAAACTTAAACGCCAACTTTTGTTTACATATACATATATGTACGCACGTTCCGTGCTGCTGCTTGCTGCACACACACACATACACATGCTTATGTCCCCGCCCCGCGAATCGTGATAGTGACCAAATATACGCGTTAAGTGTGTTTGTGTGTGTAACTGTATGCACAAAACATATGTGATTTCTGCAAATGCTGTAGTGAAAAGAAAAAAAAAACATCCATTAGTGTGGTCGTTGCATATTGTCATCTTGTAATATTTAGTTTGCTTCAATTTATTCCATTGCGTTGCTCTCGTTTAGCGTGCTTTGGCCCATTCTCTGAACGTTCGTTTTGTTCATTTGCTGTGTCTTTCGTGTGCCGTCTACGTTTAGTTTTTCACCACACGTTATTTGTCTCTCGCTTGCACGCCCTCAATTGCTCAGCTGTATGGCGTTCTCTTTCACCGTTGCTAACACTGCTGCAGTATGGACAACGAAGAACCGTGCAACTAGAGTTCTTTCTGATTGAAGCCGCAAGCCGACAAGGACCTAAACTGCCTGCAATAAAATTAAACTTTCAATTTATTTTATTTTTTTCTTTGATTTTCGTTGAATGCTTTCATATTATCGCATTGCATGCCAATTAATAAGCTGCGAACTAATTATTTAGTTGCTTTTAATCGAAAAATCAAAAATCTCATCAAATCAAATTGAAATTTAATTTTGTTGTTTTTGTTGTTTTTGCTTGTGGGTAATTATTTGCAAATCATAATTTTTGGCCAAGCAAAAAAGCATCACAAACACACTATTTGTGAATCTTTTTCATTTCCATTAGAACTGCACAGCTTAAGAACAGAAAGAAATAATAATTTAAAATGGATTTCGATAACGTTTGGAGTGATTCTGATTCGGATGCTGATTCGGGCCATGGTTCGAATTTTAGCGATACTGCCAGTGATATAGCCAACGATGGCATCCATAACATTCAAGCTCGACTCCAGAATAATCCGGATCATTTGGCACTTCTATGCAATAATCGAATTTATGACCTGGTGCCCGAAGCCAACTATCATAATCTCGGTGTTGAGCTAGAGAAGTGTACAATAACGATTGCCATGGACAATGATGTGGCTCGACTAAATCCGTCACTCATTCTGCCTGAGCCCATCGCGCCCGTTGTTGAGCATATTGCACCCGTTTTCGGGGACGCTGAGCCGCCTGAATCGATTCGCATGGTTAGTCCATCATTTACCGTTGTCTATACGGTTTGCAAATGCGTCTATGATTGCAACAATAGGTTGATATCGAGCAAAATAGCTCACACCGAAACCTATCCGTGCTATGAACTATCCGAGGACGACAACGGTGGGAATGCGGCTGAGCCCAATCTTGTTCCCGAGTATGTTCCTCCCGCGGACGGCAATGAGGCAAATTTCAATGTTAATGGTTATGAAGCTGCTCCTACTGCTGTTCCTGCTGAAGATGATGATAATGATGCTGACGACGAGATGATGGAACCCATTCCACTTAAACGCATTAAACTCGAAAGAGATCCCTAATTGCATTAATTAACACACTAACTCACTATCATTCATTAAATGTTAACTGAGAATCACACTAAAAACGAACAAACAAATAATTAAAGAAAGAACAAAGTGATCTAATAAATAACTAGTTGATAACTGATAACATTACTTGTTGCTTTTGCGTTCATTACATTTGCTTAGTAATAGTCCTTGCAAGTATTTTCTTTAGTTATATATATATATATAAATATATATTTATATATATATATATCTATCTATCTATATATAGTTCTTACATATTCATTTGTTGGAACAGCTTGATACTAATCTCTAGATCTTAGATATTAAGCAAAATGCAATTTGTTTATACTTATTTCGATTGTTTACTCTTGTGATTTGCAGGTACTTTGAGAAGCATACCAGTCACACATCCTACCAGGTGAGCAAGGATTAACCATTGACGAAACCCGCCTCTACCACAACTCAGCCACACTAAAACCTTTCGTACTAATAATATTTCCCCACCCTGTTTAATCATAAGATTGTAATTCATAATAAGCTTTAACTATGATTTCGTTCATTTTATCTGTTTTCTGCTTATCATTTATATCAATTTGTATGCCAGTACATAGATTCACAATTGTCTCTCATATATATACATCTTTGCATCCTTGGCTACCACCCTACCGAGTTCAAGAATCCTGATTTTGATTTCTTGCACCTGTGCGTGCTGTATATACATATAGAGATATGGTGTGTGTTGTGGGTGCTATCAATATCATTCGACATGCATATAGCTGATATAGTCGATATATATATATATGTATATATATATATACTATATATATTTGTATATGTATATGTATATATATATCTATATGTCTGTCTATATGTAGTACTGACGCAACTTTCATTTGTCACCCCCTCTCCAATCCACTTCGCATTTTGGGCACGCGGCATTGCAGCGAATCAAACGAACTGATCTAACTAATGTACACACGTAATTAGAGTAACACTTGGATAAAGCTACATATAGAACAAACACTGGATGCCACAGTTCATAAATCACAACTCGACTTTTTAGTTGAAAGAAGATATCAAAAAGTGCTAAACGACATACAAATGCAAATATATATAAATATAAATATATAACTAATTGGATAACTAGGGGAATATCAAATCATTTTTTATTAAAACTTAACGCAAATGCATAATTTTGATAAACGAGCGAATTTCGATTGCCAGACCAAAAACTAAAACAACAAACAGAGAAGCAAAAGCAATAAAAAATTAACTAAATATTTAATATAATAATAATAACAACAACAACAACAACACTGCGCATATTCAAACGTAGCCTTAAAAATCAAATTGAACATAAAACTCGCATATGACAAACAACAACAACACAAACGTGCCTAAGCCATAAAAAACATTAACAATTGGATAAATATAAAAAGATAAAAATAAACAGTAGAATCGAGAAGGCAAAGAAGGAAGGAAGGAAGCAAAAAGGGGAAGTCTTGAAACCCAAAACGAAACACATACAGACTGCAGTGCTGGAGCAACATTATCAGGGTGTTGCAGCGGCCAACAATAACAACAATAATAATAATTATAATCACAACAACAATAACGACGGCGACGACGACGCGACGTCAGTTGAGGAAGACGCGGCCTCGCGGCAGGTCGAGCACGACGCCAGCGCCATCTATGACGAGCGGCGGCGGCAGCAGCAGCAACAGCAGCAGAAGCAACATGGCCGTCGATTTGGCAATGCTGACCAATAGCAGCGCTAGCACTAATAACAACAACAACAACAATAATAACAGTAATAATAATAATAATAATAATAATATCAACAACAACCTGTGCGGCAGCAACAGTCACAGCAGCAATAAAATTGCAGCACATGCAGCGGCGGCAGCGGCAGCGGCAGCGGCAGCAGCAGCAGTCGCCACAGCCTCGCCAGCCGCGATCGGAGTTTGTCGCGTTGATGTAAGTAATTAAAGCAAACAAAAAATCGATGGAAAATTATTGCAATCGCAAGTGGCAGAAGCAAACTGAATCAAATAACTGTAAAAGCAAAAAGAAGATGAAGAAGAAAACAAATGAATTGAAATTGAACAAAAATAATAACAGTACACACACACACCACACTGACACATACGCACACACACACACACACACACACACACACACACACACACACACACACACACACACACATACTGACACACACACACACAAACAATTGCTGAAAGAAGCAGGCAAAAACTGAAGATCCAAATTCACTTTACGTTTTGATTGTTTACGTGTTTTATGTTCGTTACGTGTCGCCCATAAATATCAATCCTGCTGCACACACACACACACACACACACACACACTCACGCACGCACACACGCACACGCAATATTCGAAATTTTGTTTGGAAAATGATTACAAAATTCTGGAGCTGCGCAGCCTCAATGACCATCATCAAAACGAAATGAATCCACATGAATTGGCAACAAACATTTTATTTAGAGCAAAAATCATTTCATAGTAGTCAAATCAGTTGTTTTTTGTTTGTTTGTTTGTTTTGTTTTGTTTAAGTAGCTTTAGTTTTTACTAATCATTTACGCTCGCTCTCCCGCTCTACCGCTCTCCTCTCCTCCCTCTGTCTGTCACTTTTGCTTTCTTAATCCTGCCCGCTCGCTCTTCCCGCCTCTTTTGTGTTTCACCCATTGGCAACGATAACAATTTGATGACAATAACAACAACAAGAACAACAAGAACCACTTCAGTAACATCAATAACAACAGCAACAACAACAAGCACAATAACAACTTGAATAACAACAAAAAACAAGACAATTTTGCGTGTGCTTCTTCTTGTATTAATGCAAATCCTAAAACCTTAAAACATCTTATTCGACAGAGCTCAAAGTACAGCAGTTCAAAGCGCGACTATGAACGCGACCGTTCCTCCAACTATCGCGATCGTGACATTTCACCTGGCGGCGGTGGTGCCGGCGGTGGTGGCGGCGGCGGTGGAGGTGGCGGTGGCGGCGGTGGCGGCAGCGGCGGTGGTCCATTGAATAATGGCAACAGCTATCGCTCACAATCACCGGACATAGATTCACCATCATCGCGCTCGCATGATCTGCGCGAACGCAGCGATCATCGCAGTGGTGGCGGCGGCGGCGGCGGCGGTGGTGGTGGCAGCAACGATCGCTACAGTTTCATACAAAAGATGCGTGAACGGGATCGCGATCTCTACAAAAAGGATAAATATTCCGGTAGCTATAAAAATGAAGTTATTCAATTGAAATAGAAATTGTCATACAAATGTTTTATGCATTGCAGATAAACGTGATCGGCGCGGCAATGACCGTGACTCGGAGTCATCGTATCGCACGAATCACGACAGGGATCGTCGTGGCGGTGGTGCAAAGATTTGCTCATCGCGCGAAAACGATAAACGTTCCGGCTCCGATGATCGGGATCGTGAGCGTGATCGCGATTTGCGCGACAAGCGAGACAGAGGCGCCGACCGCGATCGGGACATGTATAAGAAGGACAAATATGCAGGTATGCGCAATCAAAGCTTCCATCTCTTATGGACAATCTACTAATTACGCTCATTCCATTTCTTACTCCCACTCAGACAAACGTGAGCGCAGCGATCGTGGCGAACGTGTGGCGCGCTATGGCGACTGGAGCGAGCATGTGAGCTCGTCCGGTAAGTATCTCGTGTGGAGCTAAAACTGAACGTAATTGCTAAACGAATCGCTTATTTGCAGGCAAAATGTATTACTACAACTGCAAAACTGAAGTCTCCCAGTGGGAGAAGCCTAAGGAATGGGTAGATAGAGAAAGGTAATAATTCAGCTGCGGCACAAGAATGGGAATGATCTACATATAGAACGAAGACGTTGCTCTTTTTATAGTCATTGTCAAACATCTATAGATATTCTATTTATATCTAATACAACTTCAATGCGTAGCGTAACGCTCGACTATAATTTATAATTTATCTTGCACTCCGTCAAGGACTATAATTTGTAATTCAAATATGATTTAGCAGTTCAATCTCGCTCATTTGCATATATCCTAATTTCAACTCAATTTGTTTTGTGATTTATTCCTTTATCTTGCACTTAGTCAAGGATCGTACACATAAAAGTGAGCAAACATAATTTCTAATATTATTTGTACTTTTATTCATTTTAGAAATTTGCCGCGTGATCAACATCGTGAGAAGGATTACCGCGATAAGGAACGGGACCGAGATCGCGATGATCGTTTCTCAAGATCGAGTAAGTTGCCCGCAAACAGCAGCATTCGAACTGCAATTGACGCACATTTCTCCATTCACAGCATACAAACATTCCAATTCATCGCGCGACAATTCACGACTGAGATGGAATTACGACAACGATGGCGGCCCGCCCAGCCATCGAAGGCGTTTGGATGGTGAGCAGCATTTAGAGATATTATTCAAGTAAAGCTCGATTGCTCACACAATTTATTTTGTTTAATTTGAATGCAGGTCGACATAACGATAACGCTGATATGGACATCAGTGGCGACTCGACGCCCACATCGGAGGCCAGTTATTCGTTAAGCGGCACACCCACTACGCATGGCGGCAGCGTGGGAGGCGGTGGCATGCAGTCTAGTGAACAGTCGTCACTAATGCCACAGGGCGCACTGGCGGGTGCAATGGGCAATGCACTGCCACGACTGGCGTCCCATCCAAATAGCGGCTCAGTGGTTGCGCCCATGGTGGCGCATTATGTGGCCATCGGTGTCGGTGGCGCTGGCGGCGGCGGTGGCGGTGGTCCTGTGAGCGGCGCAACAATGCTGCCCACCAGCGGCTTGGCTTCGGTGCCATCCAACATTGCCAACAGCAGCAACAGCAGCCTTAGAAACTCCGTTGTCGGCCACATTGGCTCAACGTCCAGCGTAAGTTTTTTTTTTGATGAAAATTTTCGAAATTCGAATTCTTGTTTTAATTCTGCGTGTGTGTGTGTTTTTTATTTATTTAACAGACGACTGTGCCGACGCTGGCGAATCAGGAGCATCATCTGAATTCGAATGCGCCCGGGCCGCCTGGCAAGCTGCTCGGCGCTGGTGTGAAGGAACCGACAACAATGATGATGCGACAGAAGCTACATTTAGTTCTTAGCGGCATGGATGTGCCCCATCATCATATGTTAGTCGCCGGCAGCAGCGCCAGCGGCGTGGGCCCAACGGGCGCAGGCAGTGGCTCAGCAGGCGATGTGAATCATGCCTACAATTCGGTTAACAATATAACTGCTGGCAGCTTAAGCAGCTTAGGCAGCTTAAGGTGAGTTACCCAACCAACACAAGATCAAATCTTAGTTACTCGATAACCAATCATGCATATCAACAGGGATAACAGCCAACTCAACTCACCGCTGTGCATGCCGCATGCCCATCATAGTCTGTCGCCATCGCTGAGCTATACTAAGAGTCCCATACCAACGATCGTGAGTCACACGAACAATGTGAACGCAAGCAATGCCTACACCTGCAATGCACCGTTTGGCCTCAAGACGGTCGATGGCCTTGCCGTTGGCGTGGGCGTGGTGTCCTCCTCACCGGCGACAAATGCGATCGGCAATAGCAATGCTATTGCCGGGAGCAACAGCAGCAGCAGCAGCTGCAACGTACCCGGCATGGGCACCGTCAGCGGCATCAGCGTCATCACCTCCATGGGCAGCAACAGTCTGTGCGGCAGTGCAGCAACGCTTGGCGAGGGGCCACCAACGCCGACGCAAGAATTAGATTTAAGTGGCTCAGCTTTAGAACAACACCAACATCAACACCAACAGGTGGCCGCTGCAGCAGCCGCCGCCGCCGCTGCTATGGCGGCGGTGCAGGCAACGCAACAGGCGGCGCAACAGGTCCAACAACAGCGCAAACGTAAGCAACTGAAGCAACTTGTAATTATCAATTGACTTATATCATGCTCTTCATACAATTTAGTCGATGGCACTAGTTCGGGCACGCTAAGCACGCTCCAGAGTTGTGTGGCTTCAGTACCGGCGGCAAATCTACGCGGCCCGGAAATATCACCCAAGCTAGCAAAATACTTTCGCGCTGATTTGATTGCGCACGTGACCAACTGGCAGGCGGAGGTCCTGGAGCGTCAGGTCAGTGGAAAACTGTGTAATAGACGTCGATGCTGCACGAGGAGAAATCATAGATATATTGATGCTTATGACAAGGAAATGGCCTTCTTTAAATGATATTCTTAAGATATTTTTCTTGAGAGAGCTCTTTGATATATTCATGCCCATGACAAGGAAATGGTCTTTAAAATATCTCTTTCATAAGAGAGTTTTCTTTAATATATTGGTGCCCATGACAAGGAAACGGCCTTCCTTAGAAGAACCTCTCAAAGATATCTTTCTGGAGAGAGCTCATCAATATATTGATGCCCATGACAAGGAAATGGCATTCCTTAAAAGATATTCCTAAAATCTTTCTTGATATATTCATGCCCATTCATATATTGATGTCCATGACAAGGCAATATCTTGCTTTAAAATATATTCTTACGATATCTTTCTCTGGGTTGCATGCATCCGACAATTAATTAGTGCAAAGAATCTGTTTTGCTTTGAGCTCAGACGGGAGGCAAAGCATTCTTATAATGTTTTAATCTTTGAATGTGATCATGTTGCAGGCGCAAAAGTGCTGCGAGGACACGCATCTATTTGGGGACATTACCTGCACACGGATATGCGCTGAATTGAAATGTGCGCGGAGCTTAGTGCGCAGCACGGAAATCAATGCGACGCTGCAAGAACAGAAGTAAGTGTGCGACGATGTCATTAATTTGCCTCGATATACATAGAGATTTGCTAACATTTGATTTTATTTTATCCATGATATATATAGAATTATGTATCTGCGCCAGCAAATTCGCCGTATTGAGGAGTCGAAGACTCAGAACGCGTTCATGTCGGACGATACTTAGGATCAGGAGCAATTTAGGCTGCGCGTGCATCGTAAGCTGTCTGTCAGGCTCAAAAAGAGCCCACTCTGGCGAAGCTGATGATGATGAAAACAATGCCCACCACCACCCCTTAAAGCCATGCGGATGAGTTGATGGTAAATCGACTTGTCTGTTTGCTCATTCCAATGACGATTCAGATTCACTTGAATGAATCGCATCTTTGAGCTGGGCAGAGCTGGGCAAGTGAACACGTGCATCCTTCTTTGTTGGCGGCAAGCATTCTCGCTGATGGTGTTGAGCCCTGTGCTGGTGGCAGGCAACAGGTGCCAACGCGCCCAAGGTCGGCGAGCGGGCGAGCAAAAGAACATCAGCCACAATGGTCGCAAGTCGCAGCTGCAGCGCCAACAACAAAACGGAAAACAAAACAAAACAAACAAAACAAATAAGAAACATGATGAAGAGAAAAACACAAGATACTAAAATATAATTTATAATTAGCAACGCGTAATTAATAACTTAAATAAGCATGAAGCGCAGCGGAAATGTTGAGCTTATGTTGCCGTTAACCAAACACCAACAAACAAACAAACAACAAAATTCAATAACAATCGAAACAATATAGCGAAACTAATTGCAAACACAAAAAACACACACAGAGACTATAGACAACAACAAACAAGAAACCAATTCAAGAAGCAATAAGAAAGAAGCCTCCTCGTATCGAATCGAAGAAATAAAACACCAACAACAAACAGTAAACAATATAGAATAAAACAACAAAAGAAAAGAAAAGAAAACAAAGCATAAGTAAATAAAAATAAAAAGAAAACAAAAAGCAAGTCAACCTAGTATACTCAACTGCAATAAAATGCTAATTTAACTATATACAAATTATATATGTATGTATATATAAATATATGTTTATACACATATATATATAAACATATATATTTATTATGTATACATATATATATATATATATATATATATATATATATATATATATATATATATATATATATATATATCTATATATAGTGTATATGAAAAATGTATATTTACAACAACACAACAAAAAAGTGCGTGTGCCAGACTCCAGTCTCGTTTTTCCCGTGTGAAACATAAACAAAACGTTTAGAAATGGATAAGACAGAGAGGGAGAGAGTGAAAGAAGGAGAGAGAGAGAGAGAGAGAGTGTGCAAGAGAGAAAGAGACGGAGTGGTCCACACGCTTAGCCTTCATAGTAGCCGCATATGAATTCGTTAGGGGTATTCACTTTGACAGTTTCCAAAAAGTATTTTGTGTGTGCGCCAAAATCTGTTCAACTTTGAAGCTGTCCTTTTGTTAAATACTAAAAAAGGAAAAAAGAAACAACAATTTTGTAATTGCTTTTTGCGAGCGACATTTCGCATATGTGTGTGTTTATGTAAACTAAAAATAATTATGTTTTTTCATATACTAAACTTTTGTTTTTATTTTATTTTATTTTTTTTTTGCGTAATGGCTTTGGTTATATATTTGTGTAACAAATTATGTGTGATGCAAAGGATTGGAGTTGTACTCTTATAATGTAAACACAGACTCACACACACACACACACACACACACACACACACACACACACACACACACACACACACACACACTACACACAGCATCTTGAGAGCGCCTGGCCGCAAAGGCTTCATTTCTAGCTACTTAGTTCATGTGCGAAAATGTATTTATTTTGTTTATGAAATTGAATTTGCAAACAGTTGTCTTTTTTTTCAACGCATTATTTTACAATTTTTTTTCTTTAAATTAAATTATAAATTAGTATATATAAATATATTAAAAACAACATATATATATATATATATATATATATATATATATATATATATAATGTTTACATCTATGAAAGTAATTTGTCTTATTTAAAAAAAAAAACGGCAAAGAAAATTAATCATGAGTTTTTTTTTTTATAAAAACTTGTTTTAAAGTAAAAAAGGAATTCGAAAACAAAACACAAAAGAAATACAAAACCTAGACAAAAAAAAAAAACAAGTTTAATAATATAAATAAATATAAATAATAATAACTACTGTAGATATACATATAATTAAATACAATGGTATATATATAAATATATTTAAATACAAAAAGAAGGTAAAATAAAAAATTTATATTACTTAGCTAAGCGTCGAAACCGAAAAATATAAAAACTTTTATGATTAAAATTGCAAATTTTGTTTTTAATTCTGATCGGATATGGCCTTATAATAATGGCAAAAAATCGTAAAATAAATTGGATTTATATATGCAAATTAGCTGTGATCACGTAGCTGTAAAGAAACTGTGATAATTCACTCAGTTCTCGTCATGCTCATTTGTTGTCTAGGCGCTGCCTGACGTTGCCGGCGTACTTAGCTCGAACATAATTCCAATTAGAATAGTCGTAATGATGAAAGTATGCAGCGACGTTTGAAAGGAGACGTTGGCATTAATTCTAATTAGCTTTTGCTGCCCAATTAGAGCATCGCCAGCAGCAAAGCTTTTAACGTGCAAAGCTTCAAAGTGCAAGTTAGCTTTCAAGCCGACAGCTTTTCTAATTGCCGGTAGGCTACAAAGAGAGAGAGAGTGCCAGAGAGAATGAGAGAGAGAGAGCAAACACCAAACTGCCGCTTGAGCTTTCGCTGCAAAGTAACGGCATTTAACCCAGCAAACATATTCGCAGCGCAGCGAATTCAAATGAATCGCGTGCAGCAAACAAACGAAGCGCCACATCGTATGAATGAACACCCGAGGACGAGCACGAAACACAAAATGCCGACGATATGTTTACGCCACACACACAGTAGCTATGCCCCGCCTCGCCTCGCCCCGCCCCATACCGCACCGCACCCGCACCCGGAACAGCCCACACCTGCTAGCTGAGCATTTGGCATCTGCGGGCTGTCAGAGGACAGCAAATGCCAACAAGTAGCAGTTCAGCATCGACAACGCCAGCGTTCGCTTGCGTCTAGCTGATGCCAGCGCACCAAACCAACCAAGAAATAACAACATAAAAACCAAATAACAAAAATTAAAAAACAACAACATTTTTGACGTAAAGTAATGACGCGAAAAAATCCGAATAATTCTTGAAACTGTTTCGAAAATAATTCAAAAACTTTTAGTGCAGTGCATGCAATTATTTTCAAATTGTTTTCAGTGTAAAGCCAGGAGTTTTTTTTTTCTAAGCGAAAGTAATAACAAAATAAGAAAAAAAGAAAAACAGTAAAGAGCGGTAAGTGGTTCCTAGCGGCAACTGAAAGAATATTTGAAGCACATAAAGCTCTCTGGAGTTTGGACGAGGTAAGACCAGTTTTTTAACCTGTTTTTTTTTTTTTTTTTTTTTTTTATTTTAAGTGCATTACTTTGTGGTTTGAAATATGAAGAGAAAAATATTTAATAGAATTTGCATAAAGGATTTTTATTTATTTTTTTTTCTAATTAGTTAATTAGCTGAAGATATTAAAACCATGCGAAATAAATCTTCAATGGTAAAAGTCAGAGAAATACAAATAAACTCGAAATATTTTTAGTTTTTATTTGTATTATGTTTGTTTTTAGTTTTACACATTTTATTAAGTATTGTTATCAATGTTTTTTTTTTTTTTTTTTTTTTTTAAATGCAGTTTTTGGTTTAGTTATCAAGCATTGTTTCAAAAGACATTCAACTTGAAGTCTTGCAAAAAATAGAAGCTCAAGGCAAAGCAACTTAATACTTCGAGGCATTGTGAAAAAGAGTGACCGAAAATATACTGAGCTAAGTTTTGTCAAGAGCTGTAACTTGATTGTCTAGTACATATAGACCATATTTCTATAGTTATGTTAAGCAGTGCGCACAGGGTATAGCCTCGTCGGTCATATTGCTTTCGACATTACAAGCTTGCTTTTGCATGCATTTCACAATGTGCTGTCGACTTTTTAGTTGCATTTTCAATTGCTGAACTGTCAGTTACAGTCGCAGTTACAGTTACAGTTACAGTTAAAGAAACCACAAGCAAACCAAATTTGGCCAGATAAGGTCAATTATGTATTTAAATATATACTGTATAAATATAATATACATATAAAAACACAATATCTAATTATTTTGCATAAATATACAATTTATTATATATTTTATATAAATAATTATATTTATTTTATATAATTAATTATATTATTATATTTTATTTTAGAGAATATTTTGGAATAATATTTTTAATTATCATGATAACATAATAATGAAACATAATATTAGCTGTCATAAGCATTGATCTTGCGTCAGAGCCTTGTCTTGAGTCTTGAGCCATTGATTGAAGTATATTTAAGCATATATTGAATATTAGTAGTAATAATAGATGATTGTGTTCGCATTTGCTATACTAAATTGACGTCATATAGAGAGCAATGAGAGCAGTGAGATCAGTTTGTTATATCAGGCTTGTCATGCGAGTTTGAGTTTCATGATCTACAGGCGCTTAGAGTAGATCACTTCGGGCTGATCTTGAAAGATGCCTGACATCAGCTTTGGATCCTGTGGCTAACGCAATTCTGAGCGGAGATCGCGATTTACCTGAACTTTCAGCTACCGTGGGCAATTTAATCTGCAATCAAATTTCTTGCACTGATCTGCAGCTGTGCGTAAAGCTGATTCGATCTATAGTTCACATATGCGTATTTCGCTTGCAACAAATTTGAACTGTGCAAGAAGAAGAAGAGCAATATGGGCGTGGCAATATGATCGTCTTTTTAGACTATCTCGAATTATGTATATATGTTAGCTATAGGTTGGCAAGATAAGGTTTACATGCGTACTTCTTGTATGCTTATCCTTTGATTCATGAATACCAAGAACTGTCGCTATATGTATGCTTACTGTAAGAATACCTTATATATAAATACTTTCTATGTATATATATATATACCCTGTATACCCTGTAAATGAAAACTGTAATCTTTCTGCAAGGAATATCCTGCACAAGAACGCTCGCTATATGAATACTACATGCATGAATACCCTATGAATGGAGAAGCTATCTATGATACTCCCAACAAGAATACCCTGTAAATAATACCCTGTAAATGTTTACTTGAGTACTTTCTAGGGCATTATGCCCTGTACAGGCATATTCTTTAAATGGACTAGAATACCCTCTGCATATTCATGCACTCTGCTCAAATACCCTGTAAATAAAAGCTGCCTGTTTGCATTTTTACAGATGTGCTCTACTTTTGGTCCGTCTCTGAGTTCGATAGCAGATCTTTGTCGTGCCCTAAGCTGACTCTGCAGAATGTCCAAATCGAGTCGCAAATTTAGTGTTTGTGGGCGTGGCGTGGCATGGCATTGCATGGCATGGCATGGTATTCCAGCATTCGGTCGCTCGTAATTAAACAATGTAGAAAAAGTGTCAAGTGGCTGCGTGTTCAATTACTCAAGTGTGTTTCGCACTTCAAATGTCATCAGATGATTTGTGCCGTGCTGCACGATGCTGTGGCGAAATTCTCTATTTTGCGTTTTGCCTGTGGCCCTTGTGCATTGCTTACCAAATTGCTGATACTTAAAAATGGCGCGCAGCGTAAAGCCAACAGCCAACAGCCAAAAGTCAAAAGGCAAAAGCCAAAAGTCGAAAGGGAAAAGGCAAAAAGCATTTGACGTTTGCCAATGTTGACAATTTGCATTGGCCAATGCCAACAGCCATAAATTTGACGCCACCAAGACCCGGACAATAGCTATCCGAGACTCCGGCTTGGCCAGCCCAACTGGAGTCCGCTGTCCCCCGTCTGACCATTTGGGTGCAAAGGCGCGCAGCAAACAAGTTGGAATTTTTTATAAATTACTCAGCTGTAAGTATATCTGACCCCATTGCCAGCAACAGCAATGCGTTTCGAAGTCTACAAGCCAACATACATACATACATACATACATACATACACCCCTATATATGTATTTTCATAATTTTTCTACATTCTTCAGTTAAGAGCGAAGTACATTTTTCATGATGCACATTAAAATTTAGCACTCGAACTCATTTTGCCGAGTTTGAGCTAAGCTAAGCGGAGCTCCTTGCTAAAATCTCATTTGCATAAAGAAAACAGCAAATAAATATATATTCATAGAATATTTATAATATAATTAATATTATATGTATAAAATTAATGTGAGCAAAGAAAATATAAATAAAATATATTAAAAATAAAATTATAGAAATATATAAAATCAAATAAAAATATAAGAATTATAAATTATATTTGAAATAAATTAAATTATAAAAATAAATAAAATATATATAAAATCTATGAATTTAGAAAAAAAATTAATAAATTATATATTAAATGTATAAAAATTGAAAAAAAAAATAAAACTAATATATTTATAATAAATTATAATTGACTAAATTGTATGTATTAAACAAAATAAAAATAAAATAGTATAAAAAATTAAAAAAAAATAAGAATTATAAATGAACATAAAATTCTATGATATATAATATATATATGTATAATTTTGATATTATATTATACAAAAATATTTAATAATAATGAATTACAAATAAAACAAAACAAAAAATATATTTATATATATTTAAATTAATTTATAAATACATTTTTTGTTTCGTTTTAAAAATATAATATAATTGAAATTGTTAATATACAAAAAAGTAATGAATGCTATGAGAAGATGAATTGTAACTATATAAATTTGTATATATATATATATATATATATATATATATATATATATATTAGATATAATTATGTATTTCAAAATATAATTGAGCAATTGACTGCAGACCTTTGAAGGGGCTAAGAATGTAGTTTTGACAGCTCCTTGACGCTACCTCAATTGGGGTTTATTGCTGCCTTTTTTGTATATCCTATGTGCATTGGCAGTGGGTATATTGGTGTTGCGATATCAAGTGGCATAGAAACGTTTGCGAATATTGCAGATCAGCTGATGAGTTATAGATCAATCAATTTTGATCATTGCTGTCGATAGTCATTGACTTAGACAGGGCTAGACTTATCGATAGCTCGTATCATTGCTCTCTATAGAAATTGATTTATGGCTAGTTATAAATTCCAATCGAATGAAAATGAATTTACCGAGATATTTATTGCTAATTCATAGGTATCCTTTGGTCGATCAGTGCACGATTTGCAACACTGTTACTTGTTTCAGCGCTGCTGACCTTGTGCGCATTTTCGCATGTTGTTTTCTTTAGCTTCCTCCTCTCGTTTTTTGGCATTCAAATTATGTGAATGTATTTCATTTTCATTTGCGACTTGCGTTTGTTTTAGATTTGTTGTTTTATGGCTTGACCATTTGCCAGCATTGTGTGTGGGGGGGGGGGGCGGCAAAGGGTGGGGTGTGTTGGCTTTAAAGGCAGCCTGTGGCTGCGTGCCTGGCGCACATTTTCAACAGGATTTTCAAATGGTTTTTTGGCAACTGCACTCAATTTTTATTACCTAGCGCTCGCATTTTACTTAGCCTATTCACTCTCTACATAATTCTATTAAGGCTCAGCTATGGCGAGTCGTCAGTGGGGTAGTGGAGGGGGAGGGGGTGGGGGTGGTATATATGTATGCCTGTTCAATGTTTTGCATAGTGAGCAAAATTGTTATATATCTGCCTCGACTCAGCGTGGATGGCCAATGCTTCATCTTGTTGACACCCCGCTATGCTGAGTTAGCCAAACCAGCCAGTATGCCAATACACATACACACACACACACACACACACACACACTTACAGACACAGGCTGTACACACGCTCACGCACTTGCTGTTATAATTTCATTTGAGGTTTAAGCAACGGGCCTCTGGTTACATTTACATTTTTATTTCCTCTCGGACGCATCCATTGGGGGTACGTGAGATATTGTTGTTGTTGCTTTTCTTTATTGCTGTTGTTGTTGTTGTTGTTGTTGTTTCATGACTCTGGCCTAATGCTTTGTATGACTAAATCTATGCCCGATTTAAATGTAGGTCTTGGCCTTAGTGCTCAGCTCTTTCAATTCCACACGAGCCGCGTGACATTCTTACAAATTACATTTTAAGTTATTCCCTTAAATCTGAACAAGTTCCACCAAGGCCTTAAGCGAAGTATAAATACGCATATGTATATGTGTATATGTATGTATAAATATATATATATATATATATATATATATATATATATATATATATATATATATATATATATATATATATATATATATATATATATATATATATATATATATATATATATGTATATATGTATTCAAACATCGCCTGGATTCACACCTAACTCGACCAAAGCCATTTCCTCTCATTTCCCTAACCCATCTCCCATTCCCATAGAGCATTCTGTGAACTATGTCGTTTGCCGTGTGTTTTATGAGGGTTTACTGTAGCTTTCTGGCTAAGTCAAAGGCGCCTACCAAAAAAAAAAAAAAAAAAAAGAATCAAAATGAATAAAAACGGCAACAACGACCATGAAATCGTAAACAGTTGAATCTGCTTCTGATTCTGATTTTGTTTTGCTTTTGGCCTTGCTTTCAGCTCAAGCGCTTTATGGCTCTGCAGCTTTGGCATTGCCTGGCTTGGTCCACAGCCACTTATGCTGCGTTATTCAAAATGATTTTTTTAACTGTTACTTAAATGGCTGCTTAGCTTAGTATCTCAGCTCAAAGTCTCATGGGCAGCATTTCAACTGAATGCTAAACTAGCTGCCCAATGCTCATTCTATACGTTCCCTTATCGTCTCGGAACTTCAATTATATATCCTTCTGTTCACAGATCAACAACCGATCTTAAATGTCTTAAATTGTTTTAGTTATAGTCTAAGCTGTTGACCTTGGCAAAGTGTTTCATTACATTAGGTCTAGCGCGTTTTTAATGTGAGTTTTTTAGCAAATCTGCAATTCTCACGCTTCTCATTAGCATATCTAACTTATCGCTTACTTATAGAATATATATTGTAATTGTAATATATATATGCATAGCAAGTCAAGTTTATTCTTGTATTACCCGGAAGTCTGGACTCATAGTAGAAAGAAAGACTCTTAGACCAAAGAATTTTAGAAGAAAGACTCTTAAAACAAAGTATCTTAAAGGAAAGACTCTTTAAAAGAAGACTCTTATAAGAAAGTCTTTTAAAGGATAGACTCTTAGTAGTTTCCTAGAGACAGATATTAAATTTTAATGTTGAAAGTGGAATTAATGCATAAGAATAATTAAAGCTTAGAATAAATTATTATTAGATTAAACTTTTCTAAGTAATTCTAAGTAATTATGAATTATAATACCTATCTTTATTTACTCTTTGTTAATTAATTGATTGATTAAAAGGGGGTTTAAATTACTAAACCAATTTTTCCAATTATCATTTCCCGTATTATTAAATTACTAAATTTGTTGTTTTTTATTATTATTAAAATTATTAAAAGCAAATACATTTTCTGCTGCTGGCGGGCATGCAAGACAACCATTAAAATCTGATTATTTTGTCAATTTCATTAGCAAATCTCATTCAATCTCTTAATCTTTGCTAAAAGACTGTTTGAGCCACTCTTAGTGTGCTCTACATTTGCCTCATCTATAAATACACCATGCAGCCAATATACCCAATTTGCTGTCTGAGCGAGCATTCTTGCAGCTCATTACATTTTTGTGGCTTGTCAATCAAAGCCTGTTGTGACTGCACAATTTGTGCGTTGTTTCGCTTGCTCCAATACGTGGCCATATTAGACGTCGTATATATAGTATATAGCCATATGTAAAACGTGATTTTATACATTTTTTCCGCTCTTACTTGAATTATGGCAATTTAAGAAGTTTGCTGCATTTGAAGTTTATGCGTGCTCCATAAAAATGAGCTTAAAATTGTTTGAGTATAAAATTGTTGTCTCTAATCAAATTTAGCATAGATCGTGAATGTATATAATATAAGAATATATACTGTCTATGTGGATATATATATTTTATGGTACGCTCACATCTCACATCTTTTATTTTGAATATATCTTATATTGAGTGCTTTCCTCGTGACAGTAGCTTAAAGTTATGAAAGCATTCTTATGGCATCTATTGTGAACTGATCGCTTCGATTGATTTTTCATTTAGCTTGGAGCTCTTTATTGCATTAAAACTAATTAAATTAAATGAAGTTTTTGTATTAAGCGCTTATCAAGTTCATTTGGTTAGCTAATAAAAGAGACCTGTGTTTCGCACAGCTAATTTGCATTTGAGGTTTTTTTGGCTGCTTTTTCTGCTTCTTCCTCTTGCTTTTTAAGCACACTTTGATTATCTTGTACGCCAGCGAGGGCTGCTCCCGCCAGGGCCAGGAGCATATCAGGGCCGTGTTGTTGGTCGCGTCCCCCATTTCCCATTCGCCCAGCTCAGCGCGAATGGCATTTGGAGGGCCGTGGCCGAGGGTATTGGCTAGGGCATCGGGTAGGGGCTGTGCGCTGTACGCTGTACACTGGCCGGGTCGCCTGTCATTGTCGTGCGAGTTGGCATATGTCACCAAGGTGTTACCATTTGTTTTTGTTTTTCTAACTTATACAAAATCCGTGGCTTATGTACATATGCGTGTGTGTGTGTGTGTGTGTGTGTGTGTGTATGCATGTGAGTGTGTGTGTTTTAAAATTGCGTTCATGGCATTGAGGTTTATGCGTTTATGCGTGCTGTACGTAAAAACACTCGCATAGAGTAAACAACTCGACAGGTGTGCCTGTGTGTGCCTATGTGGGTGTGTGTGTGTGTGTGTGTGTGTTTGTGTGTGCCTGTGTGTGGGTGTTTGTCTTTTTAAAGTTTCGCTCGTTGCTTTATGAACTGAAGCCTCTTCTCACTGTAGTTTTTAAATAAGTCAATTTCGTGTCAATTCAATTTGGCTTTGGCGCTGAGTACAATCTTATTTTTAAATTAAATAAATATATATTTATATATATATATATGTATAATATATATATATATATATATATATATAATATATATATATACATATATATTTAAGTCTGTGCTTTTGCTTTGTTTGCCTAGTATTTAGCTAGAAATTGCGAACCAAATATGTCTTGGCAGCAATTTCTGCTGTCAAAATTATAATAAGCTTGGTTTTTATTATTTCTGATTATTTAAAGTCAAGTTTTCTCACTATGCAGCGCACTCGTATCTCGAAGTCTGAAGTGGACTTCAAATACTAATTATACAGAATTTAATTAGCTACATTGATTCATAAAAATTCTTAAAAAGAGAATAAAATTAAATGTTATAGAAAAATTAAATGTATATAATAATATAAATATAGCCAAAAAATTATATATATAATAAATTACAAAATGTTCTATAAAAATTAAAATTTGTGTAGTAAAAAATTTAACGAATAAAAAATAATTATCATAAATAATAAAAAAAATAATAAAAGAAAAAAAAAAATAAAAATAAAATAATATACAAATGTTCTGAAACTAAATGCCTAAAATAATGTAATACAACACTTTTTATTCCTATTAAAATATTATATAGGGACACTTAAATAAATAAAATTTAATATTTGAAAATGTGAATGCAAAAAGAGTAAATTTTGAAAACAATTTGCGTATAATATTTTGTGTGTAGTTGCATGAAACGTAAATATATAAAATAAAAAAAAAAAAACAATAAAAATTTTAAATTTATGAATTAAAAGAATGCAATTATAAAATGTTGTCTATTTCTTAGATAAAGAAATATTTAGAATATATAAAATATTATCTTGACCGAATGTGTCAACTCTTTTGTTTTCTTAGAGTGTTTTATATTAGTTTAAGTTTTTGCATAAAATTTCGCGCAAATGGCTTTAAAAATACTTTTTGCTCTCCTGCGTCACGTCTGCAAGGCTGAACACTGAAAGCACTTGCTATTCACGGTCGCGTTTTAGGGTAAATTTATGTAAATAACAAAATCACAAAATCCTTAAATTGTCATTAGCTAAGCCTTTCGAGATTCGCGCTGTTTGCCGCTTTTCCGCCTTTTTTTCTCTATTTTTTGTTGTTTGTTTTTTTTTTTTTTTTTTTAATGTTATTTTCGTTTATGTTTGGCGTCAAAATGTGTCCCGGCTGTAGCTCAACGTTTTCAATTGCTTTAACCCCAAAAGCCAATTAGAACTTCTCAAATTGTAGCCAAATATCAAAGGGAGTCAAAAAAGTTGAAAAAGCTTTTTTATCGCTTCGTAATTAATTGCCCAATGCTAAGTGCTAATTAGTTGATTTCAAAAATAAATATATATATTTTAAAATAATTTATAAACTGATTTAGAGTGTAGGCATATGGAATATATAATTAGGTTTGTATATATTTATATTAAAATAATTCAGGAATATGTGCTAGTCGTGCACACTGTCGAGTTGAGCTGGCATTATAATCTATCACTCACTCAGCTCACTTGAGCATTGGAAGCTAGCAGAAAGATGAAAAGTGTTGTCAATCGGCGCAGGCATCCGGTTTGCCATTTGCTTTGGTATTTTGTGCGTCATGTGTGCATACCCTTTGAAAATGGGCAAAAAACTAGCCGGGGTATATTCACGTTGAGAGTTTGTTTGTTAAAGAGTTTGTCATAAATTAAAATATTTTTTAATAACTTCGATAACGATGTTAATTGGAGTATTTAAATGTCACAACTACCCTGGGTAACTGCTAGTCGTGCATGCCTGCCTAAGTTTGTTGCTTGCGTCTTTTTATTCTAGAGGCTTGATTTGCTTTCCGTTTCAGTTTTAGGCTCGACTCGGCGATAGCTCCGCTTGTTTACCGTGCTCAAAATGTTGCAGCGCATATATATATATGTGTGTGTGTGTGTGTGTGTGTGTGTGAGTGTGAGTTTGTGCTTGTATCTGTGTGCATTTCCGTTTCCGCTTGCGATAGTTTCCTCTGCGTTGCCGGATTGCTGATGGCTTGATTGCGACTTTATGGCACGCAATGTTGCCGATGCTTTTATTGCTAAAGACCTCTTCTCTGTTGCCATGTGTGTGTGTGTATGTGTGTTGGTGTGTGTGTGTGTGTGTACTAGATTATGGCGTATCCAAGACGTTACTCTGGTCATCTATGGCACACAAATGATGTGCCAATAAACTTGGGCGCCGTTCAATTGTATCCAATAAAATTCATCTTGGCTTATATGAGCTGTTCGCAGCCTGACCACGCCCACATGCCGAAAACACATTAACAAAAGCAAGGGCAATAGCAGCAACAGCAACAGCAGCATCTGCGTTGCCTTAAGCCCTTGTCAAATGTCATGTGGGTTTATCTCTTTGGCAACGCTTCAATTGTCATTAAATATTGCTGCCGCTGCCGCTGTCGCTGCCGCTGTCGCTGCCGTCGCTGCTGCTGTTGCTTTCAATTTCGAGGCCTTGTCCAACGCTGCGTATACTTAGCTTCAATTGAACTTAACTTCCTTATTCGAATGAATGAGTTTTTCTTCTGCTCCCTCTCATACTCTTTCGTTTTCTACTTCTTTCTCTTCTTTTGTTGTTCATCTTCAACTTTCAGTCATTCCATTGGCAACTAGTTGGCGCCCAAAACTAACAAATGCAAAGCACGTCTCAGCTCTCGACGCGCCGCACATAGATATGTCCAGGGAGCGGGAGGCTGGGGCGCTGTCTAGCGTAAAAGTTTAGCGCATGGTCTTAAACGTATTAAATTGAATGGTCAGACAACAGCAACAGAAACAGCAACAAGAGCAATGAGAACAATGAGAGCAACTAAACACTCAAATGGTATACCATGTACTTGTGTGTAAGCGCATATTCTACGTATCTTCGCTGCAGCTGTTGCGGCTATGACACTCAAGCAAAACGGATTCTCTGCAAATGATGACAATGCCAGTGTGTGTGAGTGTGTCTGTGTCTGTGTGTGTGTGTGTGCTTGTCAAGTAGAACAGGATGTGTTGCCACAGCAATGCACAGCACATTCCAGTTCCTGCATCTATCATTATCAAGAACTCAGGTTGTACTTTTGTTTACTTCTTCTTCTTCTTCTATTTAAACTTCTTCTTCTTGTTTATCTACTTACTAAATTAATGGAGCAAGCTCAGTGCTGAAAATCTAGTCATACAAGCAAATTGCCTGTGTTAGGTGCGAACTAAAAGGTAAATGAAACAAGGATTTTCCTTTTTAAATAATTCCTGAAATTTAATATATTTAGCAATTTCATAATGTCGAGTGTGCAACAAGCAGAGAGAAGCAAGACTAAAATACTTAAATATATTCCTATCTGTCTGCTCTCAGTTGCTTATGAAGACTTTCATGCCGGAGCCTATAGAGCTGGGAACCAAATATATTTATATTTACGAGCGGCTTTTCTTCAAACCAGGTCAATTTGGAGCTGTAGTTAAATACGATATCTGCATAATATATATATATATAATATATATAACATATATAAATTATATATAATGTATAAAATATATATAATATATAAAATTTATAAAATATAATATATATATAAAATATATTAAATATATAATAATCTTTGTTTTTAAAGCTCGCAGAAAACAAGACGCTAATAATGCCACTGCCACCAGTCTTGTCTCTCTCTTTGAGTAATAATTCTTTCCGAAACTGCAGAAAAAGGAGAACATAATACCCGACAGCAGTTCACCTAGCTCACAAAATGCTATGTTGTGGCCATATAACCTTCATTAGAATAATAATTTTAATATAATCTTAAATATTCTCACCCTTTACACCAATCTTATCGGATCCACATTGGCCGCTATTTTAAATTTTAAATCAGATAAAACGTACTTTTTAAGTTTATTCCCACCTGCTGCGCTTGGCTTAAAAGCTTATTTTCCATTTCGAAGCTGGCATTAATGAGTGTTTGTCTTAGTAACATCAATTTATGACTAAGTCTTGGCGCTTTCATCTAATAATTCTGCCAAGTTTTCAACAAACTCAAATTGCTTACAGTTGCTGCCTTGTTAACTCTTTATCAGTTTATTTCTTCTCTTTTTATAATCATTGTGAATTGCAGCTCAGGGTATTAAGAGCTTATACTTAAGTGTGGCATGGCCGAGGGTGATTAGTTTCGTGTTCGATGTAGCTTCCAGTCGTGCACTCCCGATTGCAACACTCTCAATTTCTCTCTCTACTGAATTTGTTGCTCATCTCAAGCTGCGAGCAACTTGCTTGACTTAACTTCTTTTGTATATCGATTAGGGTATTTCAGCTTCGAGCAACTGCGCATATATTTTGCACTCTTATTTTTTGCGTTGCTTCTGCTTGGCTTTTCTTTTCGCCGCATTCATTTTTTTCTTTTTGTGTCAATAGTTTGTTGGCCGTTGCATCCCAATTAAAAAGCAACAAAAGTTTTCCAGTCTTTTGTTTCGCACTTCCGGTTGTTGTTACTGCTTCTTCTTCATCATCTTGGTATTATTATTATGATTGTTGTCTGCCATTTGCCAGGCTCTGCTGCTTAGGTGTTAATGGCCGGCGATTTAAGTCGGGAAGTCACAACGAGCTGTTGGTTGCTGTTGCTATGGCTTAAAGCTTTAACAGCTGCAGCTTCTGAGCGGCATGTGATTTTCCATCTAACATAAATTCCAAGTGATTAAAGCACGCACACACACACATGCACATACACATACACATACACACTCATATACAAGCCCAGGCTAGCGCTGGAAACAATGGAACACTCTAAGCCTAACTAAGTGCTCGACGGCCCAAAAGCGTTTGTCATAGAATTTCAGCCTATACCCTGTACACAATTTATAATTAAGCTAAGTAGCTCAGCGTCAAATTGAAATCTTTTCTTCAATATATTTTATACACCTGTTCCCTACACTCCAATCATTATAATTATTTATAATTTTTCGCATTTGAATTTCTTATTTTTGATGTGAATTTTCTTCTTTTTTTTCGCATAGGGTATCTAGATTGTTAGATAATCTGCGGCAGACAATTTTCTAGCCGCTTTCTTTGTTGGTATTTTTTTTGCTCTTGGTTTTTGCGTATGTAGACGATATGTAAGTCCATGTGCGTAGTAGATAATTACGCCCAAGGACAGACTTGCTTGCTGCCTGCTGTTCTACTCGTGGCTCTGCCTGAGCCTGTGCACAGCAAAAAGTGGAACGAATCTCATGATGTGACAACTAAAAGTTAACGTGATATGTGAACTTAGCTGACATTAGGACAAATATTAAATGAGTTTTCAAATTTTGTAGTTTTCTTACACCCAAATGAACTTTGAAGAAAGCAATAGAAGATAAATGAATGACGTAGAAACGCGTAGAAAGGATGCAGAATAGGTTTATTTTCTTTTACTCATTTATGTCTTTGAGTGATTAATAATAAATGATATCCATCCATTATTGTAGTAGATTTTCAACATTTCACTCACATTTTGTTTCACACATGAAATTTATTTGACTTTCCGAAAAATTTGATTTTTTTTTCTTTTTTCGGCCAGGATTTGCATACAAAGTGTTGAAAGGTAAATCCACTTGGAAAACATTTTCATAAATGCATTTTGAGGTCGTTTTATGAGCCCTCACGATTGAGAGCACTCCGAAGAGAGCTCGTAAATATTTAGCGCACATTGTAACAAAATGCCATTCAGCTATCAAGTATGCAAATGAGCTGTCTACATTGTCAATTCGTGTCCAATGATTTCATGGCTTATTCTCTTTGCGACCTGACTGACACCCGCAAATTGATGTCCGACATGTTGTGCAGATTAAGTAGGCTATGAAGGCGGCGGTGTAACTTATCATCTTTATTTTTATAGATATACGACTGGGCAGAGTCGTGTCAATTTAATGAGAGAGGAGCATCTAATATATTCATAAATCCATATTTTGTAAGCATTCGCTGTGGACTAGGAAGAGTGAATAGCAATCTGTGATTGGGTAGAGGACAATCCCATGATCTCACGATGATGACAGAAGGACATACGAACAGCAGAAAAAAATACATAGACCGAGGAATGAATAGAGAGCAGTAGATCGACTCAGCTCAGTTGTCATGATCAAGAATATCAAACAAGTTTCATTCAGTCCGCCACGGATTCTTCTGCCTGCCTACATAGAGACACATAAGAACATATGCAAAATAATAGTTTGGTTAGGCGGGGAAATGAATCGAAATAAATTTTGTAATCCATGGATAAGTGTTTAGCTTCTTGGGCGTAAGCTGATATATCAATTAGCGCTTAAGACTCAAAGTGCTGTTTATTGTGGCTATTTATGGGTAAACATGGCGCAATTAATTATCCGCAATAATTGCACAGAGTCATAAATAAATGTTTGTCCTTCCGTCCGACCATCCGGACGACCGTCCGAGCGTCTGTCCGTCTGTTAAGTGCCAATGGCAATAAATTAAAGTTTATTGCGTATTGATTACTTGCGGTGATTAAACAATCTTTGCGTGCCGTTGTGCTGATTTCCATATGCAGCCGATTGACAATTGACTTCGGCTGCCAGTTGGCAGTTGTTTGATTTGTTATGCAGCGAGAAAATTGGTAACAAGCACTTTGGCCTTAATCAATGGCAGCAACGGACAAAGTGTCACGAAGTCACAAAGCAAAACGCCTCCTGTTGTAGTAAGTGCACAGCTTAACGAATGAGCCAAAACTTATTCATTGACACTCACACACACACATTCATAAACACTCACACACACACACACACACATGGCTGCTGCAGAAATGATTGATTATGCGAGATATATTGGCTGTTTGTTTTCCTGTCTCCTTTCACATCTCACTCTCTCGCTTTCTTCAACGCTCGTTCCATTCTTTTACACTGCGGGATCCATTTTATTTTCATTATTGAGCGCTGAAATTTTAATGAGCTTTTGATGCGAAATACACGTTAAGCTGCATACCGCATTATTTATGTTAAATACGTTAAATATTTGAATGGCCCAGTTGTTTAAGCCAAATTGACTAAGGGCACAGCTCGCACTCGCTTTCAATCGAGCACTGAGCCCTGCCTGTTGCAGCCAAACACAGGTCCAACTGGACACATCTGTTTACATGTCTCTAGTATTGAATAGTCAAGAAATCTTATGCTGTATGCTGTATGCTTTATACTGTATGCTGCATGCTGTATGCTGTATGCTGTATGCTGTATGCTGTATGCTGTATGCTGTATGCTGTATGATGTATGCTGTATGCTGTATGCTGTATGCTGCATGCTGCATGCTGTATGCTGTATGCTGTATGCTGTATGCTGTATGCTGTATGCTGTATGCTGTATGCTGTATGCTGTATGCTGTATGCTGTATGCCGTATGCTGTATGCTGTATGCTGTATGCTGTATGCTGTATGCTGTATGCTGTATGCCGAATGCTGTATGCTGTATGCTGTATGCCGTATGCTGTATGCTGTATGCTGTATGCTGTATGCTGTATGCTGTATGCTGTATGCCGTATGCTGTATGCTGTATGCTGTATGCTGTATGCTGTATGCTGTATGCTGTATGCTGTATGCTGTATGCCGTATGCTGTATGCTGTATGCTGTATGCTGTATGCTGTATGCTGTATGCTGTATGCTGTATGCCGTATGCTGTATGCTGTATGCTGTATGCTGTATGCTGCATGCTGTACGCTATATGTCGTATGCTGTATGCCGTATGTCGTATGCTGTATGCTGTATGCTGTATGCTGTATGCTGTATGCTGTATGCTGTATGCTGTATGCTGTATGCTGTATGCTGTATGCTGTATGCTGTATGCTGTATGCTGTATGCTGTATGCTGTATGCTGTATGCTGTATGCTGTATGCTGTATGCCGTATGCTGTATGCTGTATGCTGTATGCTGCATGCTGTACGCTATATGTCGTATGCTGTATGCCGTATGTCGTATGCTGTATGCTGTATGCTGTATGCTGTATGCTGTATGCTGTATGCTGTATGCTGTATGCTGTATGCTGTATGCTGTATGCTGCATGCTGTACGCTATATGTCGTATGCTGTATGCTGTATGCTGTATGCTGTATGCTGTATGCCGTATGCTGTATGCTGTATGCTGTATTCTGTATGCTGTATGCTGTATCCTGTATGCTGTATGCTGTATCCTGTATGCTGTATGCTGTATGCTGTATGCTGTATGCTGTATGCTGTATGCTGTATGCTGTATGCTGTATGCCGTATGCCGTATGCTGTATGCTGTATGCTGTATGCTGTATGCTGTATGCTGTATGCTGTATGCTGTATGCTGTATGCTGTATGCTGTATGCTGTATGCTGTATGCTGTATGCTGTATGCTGTATGCTGTATGCTGTATGCTGTATGCTGTATGCTGTATGCTGTATTCCGTATGCTGTATGCTGTATGCTGTATGCTGTATGCTGTATGCTGTATGCTGTATGCTGTATGCTGTATGCTGTATGCTGTATGCTGTATGCTGTATGCTGTATGCTGTATGCCGTATGCTGTATGCTGTATGCTGTATGCTGTATGCTGTATGCTGTATGCTGTATGCTGTATGCTGTATGCTGTATGCTGTATGCTGTATGCTGTATGCTGTATGCTGTATGCTGTATGCTGTATGCTGCATGCTGCATGCTGTACGCTATATGTCGTATGTCGTATGCTGTATGCTGTATGCTGTATGCTGTATGCTGTATGCTGTATGCTGTATGCTGTATGCTGTATGCTGTATGCTGTATGCTGTATGCTGTATGCTGTATGCTGTATGCTGTATGCTGTATGCTGTATGCTGTATGCTGTATGCTGTATGCTGTATGCTGTATGCTGTATGCTGTATGCTGTATGCTGTATGCTGTATGCTGTATGCTGTATGCTGTATGCTGTATGCTGTATGCTGTATGCTGTATGCTGTATGCTGTATGCTGTATGCTGTATGCCGTATGCCGTATGCCGTATGCTGTATGCTGTATGCTGTATGCTGTATGCTGTATGCTGTATGCTGTATGCTGTATGCTGTATGCTGTATGCTGTATGCTGTATGCTGTATGCTGTATGCTGTATGCTGTATGCTGTATGCTGTATGCTGTATGCTGTATGCTGTATGCTGTATGCTGTATGCTGTATGCTGTATGCTGTATGCTGTATGCTGTGTGCTGTATGTCGTATGCTGTATGCTGTATGCTGTATGCTGTATGCTGTATGCTGTATGCTGTATGCTGTATGCTGTATGCTGTATGCTGTATGCTGTATGCTGTATGCTGTATGCTGTATGCTGTATGCTGTGTGCTGTATGTCGTATGCTGTATGCTGTATGCTGTATGCTGTATGCTGTATGCTGTATGCTGTATGCTGTATGCTGTATGCTGTATGCTGTATGCTGTATGCTGTATGCTGTATGCTGTATGCGCTATGCTGTATGCTGTATGCTGTATGCTGTATGCTGTATGCTGTATGCTGTATGCTGTATGCTGTATGCTGTATGCTGTATGCTGTATGCTGTATGCTGTATGCTGTATGCTGTATGCTGTATGCTGTATGCTGTATGCTGTATGCTGTATGCTGTATGCTGTATGCTGTATGCTGTATGCTGTATGCTGTATGCTGTATGCTGTATGCTGTATGCTATATGCTGTATGCTGTATGCTGTATGCTGTATGCTGTATGCTGTATGCTGTATGCTGTATGCTGTATGCTGTATGCTGTATGCTGTATGCTGTATGCTGTATGCTGTATGCTGTATGCTGTATGCTGTATGCTGTATGCTGTATGCTGTATGCTGTATGCTGTATGCTGTATGCTGTATGCTGTATGCTGTATGCTGCATGCTGTATGCTGTATGTTATATGCTGTATGCTGTATGCTGTATGCTGTATGCTGTATGCTGTATGCTGTATGCTGTATGCTATATGCTGTATGCTGTATGCTGTATGCTGCATGCTGTATGCTGTATGTTATATGCTGTATGCTGTATGCTGTATGCTGTATGCTGTATGCTGTATGCTGTATGCTGTATGCTGTATGCTGTATGCTGTATGCTGTATGCTGTATGCTGTATGCGCTATGCTGTATGCTGTATGCTGTATGCTGTATGCTGTATGCTGTATGCTGTATGCTGTATGCTGTATGATGTATGCTGTATGCTGTATGCTGTATGCTGTATGCTGTATGCTGTATGCTGTATGCTGTATGCTGTATGCTGTATGCTGTATGCTGTATGCTGTATGCTGTATGCTGTATGCTGTATGCTGTATGTTATATGCTGTATGCTGTATGCTGTATGCTGTATGCTGTATGCTGTATGCTGTATGCTGTATGCTGTATGCTGTATGCTGTATGCTGTATGCTGTATGCTGTATGCTGTATGCTGTATGCTGTATGCTGTATGCTGTATGCTGTATGCTGTATGCGCTATGCTGTATGCTGTATGCTGTATGCTGTATGCTGTATGCTGTATGCTGTATGCGCTATGCTGTATGCTGTATGCTGTATGCTGTATGCTGTATGCTGTATGCTGTATGCTGTATGCTGTATGCTGTATGCTGTATGCTGTATGCTGTATGCTGTATGCTGTATGCTGTATGCTGTATGCTGTATGCTGTATGCTGTATGCTGTATGCTGTATGCTGTATGCTGTATGCTGTATGCTTCATGCTGTGTGCTGTATGCTCTGTATGCTTTGTATGCTCCGTATGCTGTATGTCTTCAATAATTTTTTGATGCCTTGAAGGCAATTTCAATTTATGCTTTTATTTGTGCTGAGTTTCGTTTTGGGAAAGTTTTACCTTGGATCAAATCGTATTCAGCATGGCTTTGTGCGGTCGTAGTTTCTAGAATAAACTATTTAAATTATTAGCCAAAGCTAGCTATTAGCTGGAAGCCCTATGCTGTTATATATATATATATATATATATATATATATATATATTGTGGTATATATATTACTTCTGCCATTGCGACTCGTTTTGTAGACAGCTTGGTCAGCATGTGCTGTGGATGTGGAGTTAAATTTCGGTTTCGGATTTGCATTTATTTAAACTTTTGCATTCGCCAATCTATAATTGTGTGCGTGTGTGTAGATTTATGTGACTTTCAATTGTTCATGCATGCAAGCGAGATAGAAGCGAAATAAAAATAAAGTTAAAGAAAATGTTGTCGCTGGGCCAATTATGGCAATTTCGCTGGTTGAACTTTGATGGCTTCAACCATTTCGGTTCTTCAATTATGCAAATGCTACCAAAACAATTCCATTAAGGCATAAATTATTGCGTTCATTTTAAAAGAGAATCGAATGGCCTCAACATGCCACAGCAGAAGCGAAACACAAAACCAGTAAGAGTGCTCTACGCGAGATGGCTCGACTAAGAGATACCCCGAACTCTAAATACATGCTGCGAGGTCGTATTTAATATCCAAAATATGCTTATTTATCATAGAAATGATGCGCAGTTAAGTGTTTGTTTCTATGCTTTATGGTCTTGAAGTTAGGTTAAAAAAAGTCAATTTATCGATGGAAAGGGGATTATGACGGATGGTCAGTTTGGTCCAGTCTTTAAATCTTGTGCCTCACGAGATCTCTGCATTCACTGATCGACTCAACTCGCCTCAATCATGCCTTCGTCACTCACTCTTACATAACCTGTCGCAAAACCATTGTACCCCGATCTGGCTGACTCTCAATGGGTTCAGGGTATACAAAAAGTCAAGAGAGGAGTTCGAAATTTGAATCGATTTCAGGACTTCAATAAATGTTTATATAGAAGATATCTATGATGCGATATTTGAGCAAAATGATTTATTTATGCATATTTTGAATGGGTTTTCGTTGCCAACGGATTTGGACTATAAACAATGATTGCTCAGCATGCATTGTGAGCTGCATATGGAATGTGGACTTCCCAGATCCAATGAACGTGGACACAAAATTAGCATGTGGGCGCCAGGGTGGTGCAGCTGTGGCAAATCGAAATTGTGGCAGCATTTGCATATTTTGTAGATTTGCCCAAACAATCAGCATGTTGCACAGTTGTCAAGCGTTGTCAAGAGTTGCAAGTGGCAAGTGCCAAGTGCCTGGTGGCTGGTGGCAAGTGGCAAGTGGCAAATGGCTGATGGCAAAGTGCAACAGTTGAGACAATTGCGACTGTTGGCTGCCGCCAAATGGAATCAAGCTGAGTGCTGCGAAAGACATAGACTTGACTATGTAAGCGAGTGTGTGTGTGTGAGTGTATGTGTGTGTGTGTGGTTAGGCATATGAAATGCGCCTGTTTATGCACCGCATGGCAGCAGCTACAACTTTTGGGCTCGTTCATATTTACTTCGATGGCAATGCAAACAACTGAACCAAGAAGTTCTCTTACACACGCACACACACACACCCGCACACACTTACGTACAAAATATGAGACTGCATGTGCTGGCAATGAAATTAACATACAGTATATGAAGTGAGAGGGCAGTAGACAAAGAGACCAAGAGAGAGAGAGAGTTGAGAGAGGCGGGCAGAGAGAAAGTCCTCTACTCAACTCAATTGGATTGGGTAACTGGTCCGACCTGCTGCTCTGCCTCTGACCGTCAACAGCCGCAGCAGCCACTGGCAATGTTGTCGTCGGCAGATCATTTGCCGAAAAATTTGGCTACCTTAACATGCCATGCCACGTCATCCTCAATCGAAAGCCTCACCTCAAGCGTGCGCGTTCCATTAAAAACTTTTTATATCGGGGTTCATATTATTTTTTTCTTTTATATTTTTTGTGCGCTTCTTGCGTGTGTCGAATGTCAAACAATTTCATGAGCGACAGATTTTTGAATAACCTTTGTACAAAAGTTTCGTTACGATATTCTCGCAGCATACACACACACACACAATACATATATGTATGTATATATGTATACACATGTAAGCCAAGATGAATGTGTTAATATGCTTTTTGGGAGGGCATCCACATCATAGCATTTGGCTAAAGTCATTCAAAACATTTGAATTAATGTTGTGGGCTTATTCCATTTGACACGAATAGATTAGATTGTTTCTAGTAAATATTATGGGTATTTAAAGAGCAAAATAATATATGTATGTGTAAATTAAATTGAAATTAATTTTAGTATGAAAATACTACAAATTTTTTCTATTGAAATTGCTAAGAAATTTATATAAATAAATAAACTTATATATTAACTGGACTAGCTTATGCTGAAGTGCATATAGAGGGAAATATATATTTTTAAGCAATAATTACATTTGAATTTACTCAAAAATAACTATATTTTAACTTCGATTGTTTTAAAATGAATAAAATTTATATAGAATAGAATAAAACTGTTCATATATTATTTTAATTTTTGAGAAAAACAGAGAGATACTAAAATATCTTAAATATCGTTTTCTAGTTGAAATTGTAATATTTTTATTTATTTTTATATTTATGATCTCTAAAGCTTTTAATTAAAGCAATTCAAGCTTAATGTACTATAATCAACTAAAAATATTTAATAATAATTATTTCTAATTTATCATATTATATAAAGAATTTTTCTAGTATATAAAATAAATATTATTTCAAATAATCCTTTTCATATTCATTTTTTTTTTTTTTCAATTGCGGAAAGAAAATCATATGCATATGTATAAATTGAAAATATTTAAAAACAGTTTGGCTTGGAGCTTAATCCGGGGGCCCCCATTCGACATGGCCAAATGAAAAATACAAAATTCAAGGCTCTGCAATTGTCGGGTCAAATAATATGCAAAATTCTGGACCCCAAAGGTTGCCTGCCCGCTGCTAATGAGATGCGCAAATTAAGGCTGACCACAATGAACAGCAGCAGTGGGCGTGGCCGCTGGGGCCAGAGTTTAAATGTGAACAAAAAGGGAGCTCGAAAACTCTTTTGCAGCAGCTAAAATAAAAACAAGGAAAAGAGAAATACAAATTATAAAACAAAAAAAAAAAAAAATAAATGAAAAACAGTAACAAAAACAATAACAAGGCGTGGCAGTTGGCTTTTCTCATTTGCACCGCTTACCCAGCTGAAAGGTATTGGTATTGGCCACTGGCAATACCTGTGGGTGGGCAATCAAACAGGTGCCTCAGGCAGCATCCATATATATATATATATATCTTTCATAATATATCGTGCATCATATTATTAATATATATTTCGAATAGCATATGTCGTGGCTGTCGTATAATTTTTATTTAATATTTTATATAGCCAATGAAATATCGTTTTCATATATCTATTGTATACAATTATATCGTAGGTTAATGTTAAATTGAATATTATATTTCATATATCGTATGTGTATATCATAAATCACCTAACGCTTATAGAATATAATTAATAGGTTATTTTATATCGTATATCGTATGGCATGTCGTATGTGGCATATCGTATAAAATATTTATTATATATATTTAATTTATAGTTTATCGTATACCCTACAGACAATATACGATATATTGCATATCGAAGATCGTATTTACTCGTATCGTATTTCTACTCCATCATATATAGTGTATAGAATATCACTTATATTTAATCAGATGTGGCGTATCTTATAAAGAGTTTCATTCATAGGTTATAGTTTATCGTATTTATTATTATTATTATTGTTATTATTATTATTATTATTATTATTATTATTATTATTATTATTATTATTATTATTATTATTATTATTATTATTATTATTATTATTATTATTATTATTATTATTATTATTATTATTATTATTAGTATTTATTTATTTATGGTTAATCAGTTATCGCATATCGAATCGAGTATTTTCATCTCGCTGCTCTTTGAGTGTATTTGATTTACGATCTCATGTTTTATATGCTCATACATATATCTTTTCGTGTTAATATTATCATGATGTAGTTGCGCTCTGTGGATGCCACGTGCATACCCCGAGTGAGTCGCTTATTTATGGCAAGTGAGCGTGGCTCAGGGCAATGAGGCGGTGGCTGGCAACTGGTGCTTACCTGTTGGCGTCTGCCACTGCTGCGATTTCAATTATTTTTCGCACATTGTTGACTTTGCTCGCAACGCACGCAAATTGAAAGCGAAGCAACTAAAACAACAGCAAAATCAATGACAATCAACGCAAGGCCAGACGCGAAATACCCTCTACAGCATATCATTAGGAACTTGTGCTATAAGACAGCACAGCAGAGCGAATGTGGCAAATGTAGAGCTTTAATCCAGTTAGATTTTGATATGTGAGGTTAAACTTTCTAGTCATGCTAGGTCTGCCACCTTACTGTGAAGTCTGAAAATAGATATTCTCTAATGAAACAAATTCAATAAGTCAACTGTCGACTGAGTCGTTTGCTGAAGTGCCAAGCTTCATGCAGAGAACAAAAGAGTTTCTCCAAGCAAATTGTATTTATTTTTAGCTCGTTCCACTTGTGGCACATATGGAAGAGCTACGATTGTTGCTGCTGATAAGCAATACATAAGCTAGATTCTATCTACGGATATTTTTCTTAGATATTCGACTGGTCTATGGTCTCACTATGCACAAATGTTATTATATTTATATATATAAAATTTAGATATATATATCTTTATCAGTTCTTAAAGTTATTATAGGTAAACTATACAAAGTCTTTGGTGTATGTTTTTTGCCAAAAATATTTCAATTTCAATTCGCTTCAATTGTGGTAGCGGAACTTTTATGGTTTTTGGCCATCATTTGTTATCGTTAACTCGCAACGCTTTGGGCTGACTGATGAAAGCTGATTAACACATTTTGCTGAGCGTTATTGAGCTGCGCTGCAGTTTGCTTTTGTGCTCGATTTCGTGTAAATCTTGTTGCCACCTTCAAAAGTCCGCTCCATTTGTCAGTCAACAGCAGCAACAGCAGCAGCAACAGCAACAACAACTGAGTTGAGTGTACTGCAAGCAGTGTGGAGCGTGTTGTATCCTGAAGGACATGCCGCCCGCTCCTTGCTTGTACCTACAGTTCGCTTTCCCCTTTGCGCTTTAACTCGTATTTATTTCATTTCATTTATTTGTGCTATCGCGCGTTGTGGCTGCCAAGCCGGAAATGCAGTTTGTTGTTGTTGCTGCAGTTGTTGTTGCTGCAGTTGTTGTTGTTGCTGTTGTTATTGTGACAACACTTGAGCAGAAATGGCATTGTCTATGCCAAGTTGCCAGCTAGTCGAGCGCAGCGCAGCGAAAACTTGGCACCAGCAGCAGCCGATGTTGCACATGATGCAGCAGCGCCGCGATTGCCACTCGTCCCGCTGCTCAGACACTTGCACAGCTGCCTAAGCGCATAGCCTTGGCTGGCGCCCACTTAAGTATGCTAAGATTTCCGTTGCGCTACTTTATTATAGCAACAGCAAAAGCAACGGCAACAATAATAACAAATAAATATAAATAATGAAATACAAAGTCATTTCTCGCTGACAATGATAACTCTGTCCCTCTGTCACTCTCTCTCTCTCTCTTTCTCTTTCTCTCTGTCTCTCTGTCTCTTCCTCTGTCTGTCTGCGTGTGGGCGTTGGGCATGACAGCTGTGATATGTCTGCTCATAAGCAACAGCAGCAGCGGCAGCAGCATCGCCGGCATCATTCCAGATATTTTGTATTTGTATGTGCTGCTGGTTGAAGACAATGAGCGAATGAAAGCGAGAAAACACTCGGCGACATTCAGTCAGGGGAGAGCGGGTCGAGTGAAACCAAATCAGTCACAAAATAGGCAACAGCAGAAACCATTGCCTTTCGTGGTGTTAATGCGGCTGGCTCCCAGCATTGACAGATGCCAACGCAATTTTGACTCTGTGTCAACATGTGACTTCTAAGTCTATGGGGATTTTCTGGACGTGTTTAGTCACAAGTTGTGTTGTGACCTGGCCATGCCCTATAATCGAGCTGAATAATTTATGCATTCAAATTAAGCCGATAACTTGCCGAATTGTTCAGCAACTTTTGCGTAGTTGTTGAAGTAATTTAACGAGAGGCAGAGAGAAGAAGAGGAGAGTGAGAGATAGTTGGAAATAGATATAAGAAATATATTGAAGGACAAAGAGAGATAGCAAGAGGAGGAGAGAAAGAGAAGGTAAGAGAGAGAGAGAGAGAGAGAGCGAGAGAGAGAATGGATACATACATAGAAAATGAGCGAGAGACAGAGAGAGAGAGCAAATACATGCATACAGAGGCAGTAGGAGATAGAGAGAGAGAGAGAGAGAGAGATAGTTACATGTTAGAAATATATATAGTGATAGGGAGAAGTAGAGCGAGTTAGGAAGTTGATCAATATATACCGAAATACAAATATACAATTAATGAGAAAGGGATGGAGAGAAATAGAGATAACGAGGAAAATATGTGGAGATAGGTGGAAGGAAGGAGAGAGGCAAATAAATAGAGAGAATAATAAAAACATAAGAAGATAGAGATTGAATGGAAGAGAGAGTGCCTCAGAGAAGAAGGAGAAGAGAAAGGGACAGAGCGAAATGTGGCAATAGCAATAGGGAGATATCTAGGGGGGAGCTAGATAGCGTGACAGTAAAAGAGACAGATAAAGAAAAGAGAGAGAGAGGCAGAAAAGATAGAAGTCGATGTAGTGCGAGAGAGAGATAGGGAGGGAGGGAGGTAATCAATCACTATAGACATCGGATTAGAGAACATTTTAAGAATCTGATTACGAGTAGATGCGGAGAATGGGGCTCAACGTCTACAGTCAGCTCTGCAGATACACGTCAACAGCTTCTTACGCGCCTCATAAGCCACTTGTAATAGGCACTCGAATAATTTATCAAACCATTTAGGGAGCGCTGAGAGCTAGTTTCATTTAATGGGGAATACGAAATACGAAATATTGATAAATAAATGTTTGGATTCGTTGTAATGCGAAAATAAGAGGCGAATCGAATGCAATTTTATTGAAGCACATTTTAAATGATTATTTGGAATCTCTTGTGTTGCCTGCTTGGCAATTGTTGTTCATCAACAATTCCCAACGTGAATCTTTATACATGTTTTACACACGCACACCCACACGCACACACACACCCACAGACACACATATATATGCAAATGCTGAGAATAATAGACACTTGGCTTGAATGACAACGGAAATCGGGTTGGGTAAAAGACGGGGGAGCTGTGGGCTCCACTTTCCGTGTTGGCATTTCGTGTGCGGCTCGATGGAAAATCAAAGGCAAAGCCGCAGACCAACGACTTTAGTTTACTAAAGCGCCACGCCCACCACATATCCATTGGGAGATATTGTTAGCAAAATGGCAGAACTTAAGGCAAAATGCAAAAAATACAAGAAGAGAGAGAGAGAGAGAGAGAGAGAGAGAGAGAGAGAAAAAAAGCACAAAACAAAACAAAACTGAACACAATACGATAGCAGAAATAAAACCGTTGAAAATATCACTTGGCAACAACATGGATTGAGTGACAATGCGCATACCCTATAAAAGGGGGCGGCTGCTGCTGGGTTGCTGCCGGGCTGCATTCAGCATTCAAATGAACTAATTACTTATGCAAACGCAGCCACACAGAGGAAACTGGCCGCTCAAATATGCAATCGGTTATGGTTCTTTCAATTTTTCCCTCACTCTCTCCCTCTCTCTCTCCCTCTCTACTCAATTTGTTCGCCTGTTTGGCAATGGGGCAAACAATTGGCCATTGATTGATGCCGCAGGAGCCACAAAGCGACAGGAAAGAGCTCGTAATGCGCGGCGCACCGCGGCGCCCATTAACTGCACTGAAAATATGATATGCATATGAAAGCGACTCAAATGTCACTGTTAAAAACTCTGTGAAATTTCTCAAAATATATACAATTTAATGCAATAAAATTACATTGTGGAAATTATCTAATAGCTTTGAATTGGCTTTTTCAGCCTCCTCTGAGCAGCACGTTACTTGGCTTTGCCATCTCTGAGTATCTCTGCAATGTTAAAACGCAAAACGCAAAAAAAAAAAAACTGATATCATATATAATATATATATATATATATATATATTTTTATAATATGGCTTAAAGAATTTTAATATTAATTTCATAACAGCCAAGACTTTATTGAGTCGAATTTTACGAAACTTGAAATTGATTGAAAAATTCCAATGCAGAGAGATGAGAGGATATATATACATATATATATAATATATATATATATATATATATATATATATATATATATATATATATACTAAATAACATTTTGAGCTATAAACCACATTCATATTAAAATCTTTATAACTGTATAATTTATGTAGGCTCTTTTATTAAATAAATAATCTTAAATATCATATATTACTCTCCCTCTCTCTGTATCCTATCCTCTCCCTATCCCACTCTATATCTCTCCCTCTCTCTCCCCGTATTGCTCTCCCTATCTATTTAGATCATCTTTATCAATAGATGTTTATAGATATCGAAGCCCTTTCATAGGTATTTAAATTATTTCTTCAATTTTACAATTTCAAAATTTTATCAGTTTACACAAAACGCAAATGAAAATTCGAGCTCGAAAGTAAATTGTGTGTAGCGCTTCGAATTGGAATTTTCAAACATGCCAGACATCGCAGAGACTCAATAAACTGGAATTGCTAGGGTATGTTATAGTTGAGCAGACGCCATGCACAGGTATTGCGTTTGTTTGCATCTTAGCTGTACCCGCGTCAGGCTGGCTGGCTGGCTGGCTGGCTGGCTGCCTGTCATATGCAGTTCGAGCAGAAGTTGTGGGCAGCCTGACCAAGCCGAGCCGCCGGCGATCCAGCAAATGGAGAGCACTCGAGAGCGCCGAGGGACTGAAGTTAAATTGAGCTGGCAGCGAGTTGTAGCTGCCAAAGGACACTACCGACGGCTGTCACTTGCCGCTGAAGTGGAATGACGGATGCTGTGCGCTGCTCGCAATAGAATGCATCTGCCTGCGCACGACCCAGCACAGCCCAGGCATCCGCAGCCAGGCAGCCAGGCTGCCTGCGGGTCTATCTGTTGGGCGGGCCGACAGCCGCGAGCTGTGGCGCCCCAGTTTCCCAGCGCGACTTTGCTTGTGAATAAATAAAGAGGCGCAAATTAAATTTGAAATTTGTTGCCGCGTTGCCGCAAGGGGCATGCAGCAGCAGTAAGTGAAATGCGACGGCGACTGCGACTTCCACGGCTTCGCAGCTTCACGGCTCCCCGCGTTGTAAGCGAACGCAATCGAGCAAATAGCGAACTGCAGTTGTTGGCCGCGATTATTGCCAATCACAACAATTTAATGGATGTTAATTCCACTCGTTCTCCATCTCACGCTGTCGCTTTCTCTCCCTTTCTCTCTGTCTGTCTCTATTATCAGCAGCGCACTTTGATAAGCAAAAGTTGCTCGCAAAGTGCCAAAGGACATTTATTAGAGTTGCTACACGCTAAGCATAACACACATGCATACACACACACATGCACACACACACACATGTACACACACACACACATGTACACACACATACGTGTACTTAATTTTTTTTTATATGCCACGACAACAGCAGTAAATTTCTCACATAATTTGGCGTTTCCTTTTATATTTCGTTATCTTCATATTTCTATCTTTTCTCTTTCTTTTTTTTTTATTTTACAGGGTATCACACAAGCAACGGCATATGCCCGACGCACATCATACAAATAGAAAAATAATCGAGTTAGCAAAAAGAGATGAAAGCGTATTTTATATATAAATCATAATTGAGAGCATATTTAGCATTCAGCTTAATATCAAATTCTGTTTCTAATAAAAATGCTCGTTTTTGCCTTTGGCTTTTAGCCATTTGTCTCTCTGTTACTCTGTGTCTGTGTATGTGTAAGAGCTCAACGATTTTTTGATTACATTTATTTGCTGCAACAATAAATTCAACTGCAATATTCATGAGCCCAAACATAGCGTGATCAAATTGTGATTTATTTCAAAATCTGAAAAAAAATAAAAATAAAAATTGGAATTTGAATTTTTGCATTTATTTCTCATAATTTCTTTAAATTTTAGGCGTTTCCTTTAGAAAACTATTTCTCCCTCTCTCTTTCTCCATCTCGCTCTGTGCCTCTCCCTCCCTTTCACTCTGTCCACTTCACATAGCCTTTCTTGGCCATACTCATTGCTTGGCAATTGCTGGGTATTTCCATAGTCGATCACACACATTTGGCGCAATTTAATTTGCCTTTTGTTGTTGCTGCTTAAGCATCATTTACTTGGCCAGTTGGCCTGGCTTAGGCTGGCCTGGTCGGGCACTTTGACTTGGCTTGACTGACTTGGCTGCCTCGTTTCCCTCAAAGCCAACTCCAGCCAAGCCAGCCAAGTTGGCCCGAAGGCCTTGCGGTGGCAAATGCCAACTTCCATATGCGATGTCTGTCTCGTTGTGCCTCTGCTCATATTTATGACAGCATTCGAGCCTGGGCTCGGCCCAGTTATCAAGGTCACGCACCATTGAGCGTTATGCTCCAATCAACGTTCGGCTGCACTTGATGTGCTCTCGATGCTCGATGTGCCTGACAGACATGCGAATATGTCGCTTATGTCGCTTGACATTTCATAGATTCACATAAAAATATAGTTCTTTATAGCTGCCTCACACACATCTCTCTCTCTCTCTCTCTCTCTCTCTCGCTCTCTCTCTCTCTCTCTTTGTGACAACACTCAACTAATGATCCATTTGCATTTGCAGCTCAAAACGCAGCCAACAGGATGCAGACGAATGTGCAAATTGATTCGAAGAATCTGCGGAGCAACGATGACAACTTTCGTTCACGCAGCCATCACATAACCATTGAGGTGAGTGCCACAAGCGAACTGTAATTAACAATCAATTTGCCACTTGTGGCAACCAAACAACAATTTCTGAGCCAGCCAAGTCAAGTCCAGTTCACCCTGGCTACCTTCTTGACAAATTGGCTTTGCCTGTTGTTGCAACAAGCTACTGCAGTACTCGATAACAATGTCTATATATTAATTGCAATAAATTGACAATGGCCGCCACAGGCTGTTGCCGAAAACGTTGTGGCAGCTGGCGCACAGCTGGCTAATGGCACTGGGGGGCGTATGAGTTATTTCGGAGACAAAAGCCTGAATTTATTTCTTGCTGCTAGGACTAGCAAAGGCATCTTTTCATTTCTTTGACAAATGATTAAAGGGAAATTTTATTTGAAATATAAACACACACATATATATATATAAAATATATGTGTTTACATATATATATATATACTCAGACACATACTTCTAACTGTTGTTGAAAAAGTCTAAAAAAATGAAATATTTTCATTTAAAATTGAAACATTTTATCATGTTATCTGCATCATTATTTATCATATTATGATGTAGATAAGTATGTTAGTAAATGTTAAATTATAATAGTCTTATTAATAATAATAATAATATTAATAACATTCTTAACTAATAAGTCATTAATAAAGAGCTAAAGAACATTTGATAGCACTTAGTAGCCAAGCAGCAGCCCTAATTCAAATCCAGTTTATAGATTCGTTTATTAACTATAATTGGACTAAATGTTAATGTAACATGGCCAAATCATGCTATACTTATAATGCATATCGAGAATAAATGAAAATCAAACAATAAATATATATAAATATATTTGATTTGTTGATTTATTAACTGAACTAATCTGGGAGTAACTCTTACAGCGAGAATAATAATTGCTCTCACACTGAAGCTGTTCTCTATGAGATACTTTGAGCTGATGCTAAAGGTTGCTTTACATTACATCAGATAGTTTATCTGGTTAGCTGAGTATATTCTGGGCTTATCTAAAAAATTTATAAGTCGGAAATTTTTCATATTTATATTATAGACATTAATTATTAAAATAAATTTTAATGAAAAAGAAAATTGTAAAAAATGTTTTATTTTTTCCTGGTAGATTTAATTCAATAATTAATTAATTAATAAATTAATTTGAAAAAAAAAGAAAAATTTAACAAACTTGACGAAATATTAACATATAAAAAACATTCAATTCCTTTAAACAATTTAAATAGTTCGAAAAACTCTTAATATTTGATTTTTTTTTAATGAAAAATAAAGCACATTTTGTTGAATGGCAAAATATTGTTTGTTGGGTTATCAGCTGAAAGCTTTGCCGGAGTAAAAGCAAAGCTGAGCTTTGTGCAGACAGCTGCCGGCAGAGTTTGAGAGAGACAGAGTGAGTGAGTGAGAGAGAGATAGTGGCGAAGAGTCTTAATTAAATTAATTCAAATGCCGTTAATTATCGCTGTCAATTAGTCGCTTTGCTCATGTTAAACAATTATAATTCAAATTAAAAAAAAAAAAAACATTTCTTAATTGCACAAGCGAAAGAGGCAAAGGCAAAGGCAAAGGCAAAGGCAAAGGCAATGCAACAAGTGTTCAAAGCTTTTGCCCATATGCACGCGCTCTCTGGCGCTCGCTCACTGTCTGCACTGCACAGGCGTCGTGGCTGGCTGTGCTTGAGCTTTAAAGCTAGGCGAAAGCTCTGCCAACAGGCGCTGCCATGGCACGCAGCATCAGTCAGCTGCGCTGCACAGCAGCCGAAACTTGAGGCGAATATCAGCGATGAGAATCATCTGATTTTTGTTGTTGTAGCTGCTGTTGCTGCTGCTGCTGCTGCTGCTGCTGCTGCTGTTATGCTGCTTTCCTCAATGAATGAATGCCCCCCTTGGACGCTGCCGCCCTTTGTTGGCCGTGCAACGTGGGGACGTGGGTGCGCGCTGTCGGTGTTCATCAGTTGGCAGCGTCGTCGCTGGTCGTCAGTCGCTGGCAACATTTTGGCGCGTGTTGACATGCAAACGATTTTCGGTTAACGCGACGCGCGAAGCTTTTACCGTTGAACGCTTTAAGTTCTTTACCGTTATCCGCTTGCTATACGCTTCCAATCACAAATTGTAACAGTAAAACAACAATTGCAACTGCCTTGGCCTCTTCACTTTGTTTGTTTCTTTGTCGTATTTCGTAAAAATATTTTTTTTTTGTTTGTTTATTTTTTTTTCCTCGTGCTGTTATTGTTGTTGTCACTCCGCTTGGCCTGGCACATATTGTTTGCCGCCAACCGAGCGGCAAAAGGCGACCCAAAACCGGAGGCAAAAAGTATTTTGAAACAGAATCGCGCTTTCATTATCAAATTAAATTTTATATATAACTTTATATATGTGTCTAACGTGGGGCTACTCATAAATAATCTCGTCAACTTTCTTTTGTTCTGCGTGCGCGTATGTGTGTGTGTGTGTGTGTGTGTGTGCCGGCATTTCGCTTGGCGCGTAAATGGCGTCTGTTATCAGCGAGGCCGCTTATCAGGTGCACAGGCCACTAAATCATTGCCTCGACACACAATAAACATGTTGCTGTTGTTGTTGTTATTGCATTGCTCCCAACAGACACACAAAAACCCAGACACAGACACATACTCACATGCACAATGGAACAAGAAATAAAATACAAAGCACTTGTCTGCTGCATGTAAACGGAATACATAAATTTCAAAATGTGCGAACATGTCCCCATCTCTGTCAGCGTGTGTGAGTGTGTGGTGTGTGTGTGACAGTGTGCTACTGCGATTATCATTTATTGTTTACATTGTCGCTGCATTGGCCAACAACTGGCAACAATGGCGCGACACTGACGAACCGTTAAAATCTGTGACCGGAAACGGAAATCCATGTAATGGCATTTTTAATGCGTACAATTGTTAGCTAAAATGTGTTTTTAATTTGTCATTTGTCAACGACTAACGGGAATATATATAGATACGCGCACACACACACACACACTTATGCATATATATATATATATAATATATACATAAATTCTTATCAAATAGAAATTCTTCACTTTTAAATGACACTTCTATAGCAAACACACACATACAGTCAAGCACACACAAATATTTACGCCGCTGTTGACAGCTCTCCAATTGTTGTCAACTTAAAAACTATTGCAAATGGCATATGACATAAAGTAGTTTGCAGACGCTCAAGCAGCAAGCAACAATTTGTGTAGCATACTTTTCAGCGCCAGCAGCAAAAACTTTGTGTTTTTCACTCGAAAGCGTAAAAAGTAAGTGAAATGTGTGTGTGCATTGTGTGTGACATTCTGAAGAGTTTTTATTAAATACATGTCTCTTAATTAATTGTCGCACGAAATTGTTTAATTGAACTTTAACTTTGAGTGCGGAAATTAAAGAAAAACACAGAGAAAAACTAGAAAATCAATTAAATAAAAAGATTAAATTAAAATCAAAATGTTTTCGAGATATGATACAAAAAACTACATATATATAAATGAATGAACGAATATATTTTTTTACTCAAATAACGAAAGAGCAAAAGTAGAATAAAAACTATACATATTTGATAAGCAGATAAAATATATTTTTAATATGCCAACTGCTGAATGACATTGACCATGAATCGCTAAGGTCAAGCATTTTGCAGCTTGTTGCATGCCCCAGCGATAATCGTAAATATACATAAATATATACACCAGATATAGTAGTATATACTTATATATTATAGGAAGGAAGCTGGGATGTGGGAAGGCGAGCAATCAAGACTTTGCCCTGCAGGCAACGGAGCTGCTTAGCGGGCGTGAAGAAGGGTCTGGCTGGAGGTGTCTATGTCGTTTTATCTTTATAAAATTATGAATGCGAAACAGACGAACTGCCAATTTGCAGCAACAGCAGCAGCAGCAGCAGCAGCAGCTGTTCAGCTGCTAATAAAAGGCCAGCGGCCACTTGTGCGACTCAAGTGTGGGCCGAGAGCAAGTGCAACGCAATTCAAATGGAATTCGCTTCATTGTGTGCTAGGCAGCATTTGTGGTTGCTCTCTGAATGGGCCACAAGCTCAGAATTGGCCAAGAGTCGAGACGTTTTTTTTTTCAGCCAAGCTAAATTGAAAGTAATTAGAACGAGGCACAGAAAATAAAAAACTCTTTTCAGCTATTGAATGACCAATGAATATCCAATGGAAATGCTCAAATTAGAGGGTATCTTATAGGGGGTTAGCGTTTACTTGCTAGAGCTATTGAGCTGCAATTATAGAGTATGTCTAATTGGCTTTCAGAAAAAGTTAGTTTGCTTCAGTTAGTTTGCGTTTAGAGCAAGGAGGAGCTTGGGAGTATTCCGAGTGTCTTCTGAAGAGGGTGAGACACACAAAGCCTTGAATTCTTCTGAGAGCATCGCATAGAGAGCGAGACAGAATCATCTGACTGCAACTAGGCAGTATCTAGAAAAAGGGTGAGACACAGTTAGCCTAGGAGTCATCAGAGAATAAAATTGATAAAATCTTATCTGACTGCAGCGAGAGAATATTTCGAAGAGTTTCTGAGAGTTTCTAATAGTTAGTCTAGGCAAAGTTGGTAGAATCTCATCTGAATACAGCTAGAGATTATCTCGTAGCGGGTAAGACACAGTTAGCCTAGCAGTATCTTATAGAGGACTTAAGCTAGGACTCTTCTGAGGCTATCTCATAGAGAGCGAGACACTGTTGGCCTAGGAGTATCTGGAAGAGGAACACATACATTTTGCCTAGAAGGCATCTGAGAGCGAAATTGATAGAATCTAATCTGACTGCAGCTAGAGGGTATTTTGAAGAGGGAAAGACAAACTTAGTCTGGGAGTCATCTGACTGCAGCTAGAGGGTATTTTGGAAGAGGATTTCTGTGCGTTTCTCATAGTTAGTCTAGGCAAAGTTGATAGAATCTCTGTTAGAGGATATCTTATAGTCACGCACCCACAAACACATACAGTTAGCCTTAGTGGGTGGGCCAAGTTAATGGAGTCATCTGGCGGCCATTGGAGGACTGTTGTGACTGCGCTTTGGCCCTTTTGCTATTGCCCACTTAGCAATTGAAGCAAGTTAAATTGAACATGAGCATTTAAGCAAATAGCGCGAGCGACCGCAAAATACAAAGGAAAAAGGAAAAATCAAAAGAAATTGTTTTAAATGGCTCGCAGCCGCGTGGCCATTTGGCAACGGCAGCTGCGGATCTGCTGCTTAAGGCGGGTCACCAACAATGCCTCTGTCTCTGTATATGTGTGTGTGAGTGTGTGTGTGTGTATGTGTGTGTATTGCTATTGCTGCCATTGTCGCTATTTCGGGGCACTCAGCTAGATTATCATATTACATTTGGCTTTTTATGAGTCTCGCTTTTGATCACACGCAAAGTTTGTTTAGCTTCTTTGCCTCTTTCCTCCTCTTCCTCCTTTTGCCTTGTGTAATCCATTGGAAATCCCCGAAGCAGCCGCAGTCTGTATATATTAAAAAGCTGAAAACGTTTGTCAATTTGCAGGTTCCATTGGAACTGAACTCAACTTGATTTGTTTGCCACTCGCACGGCCAGCCAGTCAGAAATGTAGCTGGTTTACCTAAGGCTTCTGCTTGGCTGCCCACAAGCGTAAATCGAGTTAAACTTGCAAATTGGGCTTGCCCCAGACACACACACACACACACACAGGCACACACATGTATACTGGTATTTGACTAACTAAAAGTTAGTCCATGCTAAGTCCATGTTGCTGTTGTTGCTAGTTTCACGCCTAAAAATAAACGGTTAACGAGAATCCCTCACACTGATTGTCTGTCTCTCTCTTCCTCTCTCCCCCTCTCTTTCTTTCGCTGTCTCTGTGTTTGTTTATGTAATTATGTAAGCCACTTAGGGGAGCTCAGTTTTAATGCAGTTAAAAGTTGTCAGTAGCTTTTAGGCATAAGCGTGTTGATTTAAATGTTTGTAGCTAATTGACAGCAGCCATGAGAGAACAATGTCACAGTTAATAACAAAACACAGCCCACACACACATACACACACACACACACACACACACACACAGACACGCACGCTTGAAGCATATGGCCATGTGCTAGCTGGCAGGCCAACGCCCAACACACACATAAAACATTTGCAGCATCATTTCGAGTAGCACACTTTTTGGGCTAAGACAGCTCAGAGTACAGTAATGCATGTTAACACTTTGCTGCCCACAATGAGCTACGTGTGTCTGTGCACATCGGCATTCATAAAATTTCAATTAATTACCCACACCCACACACACACACACAACCACACACATTTTAGCCTCTCGGCCCGTTCGATATTATCTCGAGTCGAAAAGTCAAATGTGAAACAGAAAATCGAATGTTAATCAGCCTCGTGTTCATTCAGCTTCAATGATTCGTTTACAGCTGCAGCTCGGGCTGATTAAATATTCATAAATGCCGCTGCATGTCAACTGAAACTTAATTTAAATAAATAATTGGAATCCGTGCAAAGGGCAAATTAATCAGCAAATCGAATGCAAACACAAAACATGTAAATATAATGAAATGTGCCTTAATTACAACTTGTCATTGTCAGCGCATGAGTCCTTCTATGCGATTCTCATAGCTTGCGTGTCAGGCTTCTTGTTATACGTGTAGCCAGGGCTCACTGTATTGTGCTCGCCAGTTGCTTGGCACACAATATCCCAACGGATATTGTCATCCTCATCTCTTGGCGCACCCCGACCCTTACGGTGCACATGAAAAGTTGTGGTCATCTATTTGTCTCCAGTGTGGCAGAGTGGCAGAGCGGGAGAGCGGGAGAGCGGGATAACGGGGTAGCGACAGAGTCGCATTGTGCTGTCTGCTCGCATTCGCATTCGCATTCGCATTGTTGTCTCGCCTCGCTCGTGTGCACTGTCTGGCTACCTTTCGATGCTAGATTGTGGCATCAGCAGCTGCCCTTTGCCAATGTAAACAATTTAATTTGCTTAGTTGGCGTAATATTCGCCATCAATAAAAAGTAGCGTACGAAACTTTGTCTTCCAAAGGAGCGGGGGCTGCTCGACGATAAGAAGCAGACCGTCTTCAAATGCATATATGTGGCCAGATATGAAAGTGTCTGTATGTGTGTGGCCGTGCGTGTGTGTGAGTTTCACAAACAAAGACTATCGATAACAGTTGGGCTCGTCGTGGCCTTGTATTGCACAATTCATAGCTGGCTGCCTCTGCAATTGAGTGGCAGAGCCCCACTTGAAATAAATCTAAGCAACACCGCACACAGCCGCAGACAAGCACACACTCACACACTCACACACACACACACACACTCACACACACACACACACACACATTGTTTAGGTCTTACATTAAATCGTTATGAGCAACGCCTTTTGTGTCGTCTGCTCTCCCTCTCTAATTCTCTCCCTTTATCATTCTCTCTCTCTCTCTCTCTCTCGGTCTACCACACTTGTTGACCGAACTGTAATTGTTAATCTCCTGCATTGATTTTCCACTTGACGCCTTTGTGCGATATTTAGGCCAGGTTCTTGCCGGCAAAGTAATTGAATTAACGCTCAGCCACTGACTGATGAAGTGGCTACGACGGCTCAGCGACAAACGCTTCCGTTTCTTCAAAGCCCAGCTTTTGGCTCTCGGCTGTCTGCTGTCTGCTGTCTGCTTACGTTGCTCAATTAATTGCATTCGTTGTCAGATTCAGCGCAACGTGGCGTATGATTAACGCATCAACAACACGGAGTAAAGCAGGCAACACATTGGCCACAAATCGAAGAGGAAATACTCTACGCAGCGAGCGAATGCCAGCAAAAGCTCCATTTGTTAGTATCCGAGAGAAAGTGCGTTCGAAAAGCATCTGATTAACTTTGCTCTGCCCTGGCCATGTTGATATATGACAACATCAGAGCTGACAGACGACAGTCTGCTGACGGCGATCAATTATACACATACCTCTTGAAATTGGATAACAATCTGGCGATGATGCCCCCAATGAGGGCGTTAAGCCCCGCAATTATTGCTGCTTCAGAGCGCCATTTATCCTGGCGGATGGGCCGATGGCTTTTTAAGAACTCGTTCGTCATCAACTGTCTGACATCAGAGGCAACGGCTTCATGAATTACTTATGACAGCGGCGGGCGTCGGCCTTCCCTTATGAACAATATGCAGCTAATTGAATACATTTCTCTCTTAAGCCCATAGTCGAATGAGCCCCTGAGTAGCAAAATAAAAAATAAAAAATAAAATAGAAAACAGAAAACTGAAAGCTGAAAACTGAAAACAGAAAACAGAAAACTCGTTCACCTCACAGTAGCTGTGGCTGTGGCTGTTGCTGTGGCACCCTGGCACCTGGCCACGCTCCAATTGGTTCGCTTTTATAAGCTCATCCCATCAAGTGGCTAAAAAGTGCCGAGCGAAGTTTTAAAAGTGCAGCGAACGAGCGGGCAAAACATTAGCTAATTGCAGACGTGTCTGCTCAGGGACTAGAGAAAAGAGCTGACTCAGACTGCTCAGACTCCATATTACGTGTTAACAGCGTCGCTCTATGCAATTCTCAGTTAGAGCTTAAATTTAACTATGTGTGCATATGAAAAGCCCCTACATTTTCTAGGGTATATACTAGTTATGTGCTTTGTTAATAAAATCCATGGAGATTAACTTTGACATCTTTGATAGCGCACGTGTGTGTGTTTGTGTCTTGATTAAACTGGAAAAGTTGAAAAGATTGTCTATTCATAATATGTAAGGCATTGGGACTGAGACCCGGCACAGGGACCGAGTTTTGAGATATGCAGCAGTTTCGCTTTGACAAGCTTATCATGAATCATTTGGCCAATTCATGAATAACAAGCAATTATGCGGGTCGATACCAAAAACAGCTAAGGAGCCAACGAATGCAAATCAACATATTTGCCAGAGTCTAGGTGTTGGCCTTGTTCATGCCGCTCTCTCTCTCCCCGCTCCATCTTTCCATGTGTGTGTGCGGCAGACAGCTGTCAGTTGAGCAGCTGGAACTGATTTATGCATCGCATATCGCATTCAGGTCTTAGCCCAAGCTCAATTTCACCTGGTCATCAAAAGGAAGGCGAATCTCCACAACCCCCACTAAAACAAGAAGGGGAAAAAAAAACCAAAGAAGAAGAGGACTCCTTCATCTATTTCTGTAAATGCAGGCCTACTTCAAAGTCTTGAGTCGTAGCTGTTTTTTTTTGATGTTTTCCTTTTCTTCTTTTTTTTTTTTGTCTCAACTTTGGCTCCCTTTTGTCATAAGTTACTTAATTATGTGTGCAGAGCTTTTTCGTTTTCCGGCTGACGGGGTTTCACTCTCTCTTCCTGTGTGTGTGTGTGTGCGTGTGTTGGCCCTTCGGTGGGACAGAGTGCAGGGCCTGGTCGTGTCATCCAATAATTTATGCTAAACGCACGCCCCGCTTTTTAAGCAATTTCATTTAATTTTCATTAGCAAAAGCCGCAAATTGGTAGCAACAGCCAAAGAAACTTTGGCCCAAAAACATTTTTCATTAATATTAAAATATTCAAATTAAGAAGGCGCCTCAGTGAGCCACCGGCGACATTGGGCGTGGCCGTGGGCGACCAGCCGCCCATAAAATTTTGACGACTATATTTCTGCATTTAGCTAGTGCAAAGCATCCAAATTAACGCCCCATTTTGCAGCCACACCCCACGACCACCGCCCACCGCCCACCGCCCCTAAGCTCCATTTACACCACCCGAACACGGTAAACAAGAAATTTCGAAAATTTCAAATTCATAGATTGTTTTCCAGCGAAATAATTGTAATAATGCGTATTTTCATAGTATTTGATTATTTCAATCACGCCAAAATATTTATATATATATATATGCAAAGTCGAGTTTAAGCCCTTTTGAGCCGACCAAAGACAGTTCCTTTTTTTCATATTTTTTATTTGTTTGATTGTCAGCAAATTGGTCAGGCTTAGGCTCAGGCTCAGGCTTTTGCGTTGATTTTAATTAAGCAACATCGTCAGTATACTACAGCCAGCCTCTTCCTCTTTCCCATCGCCATCACTGGGCCATCACGCCCTCAAGCGAAGTCGGCTGCTGCTGCGGCCGCTGCTACTACTCCAATTGGTAATACCGAATCGGACCTTGTGCTGAAATCTTGGCGACCCCGGTCATAAATCAAATAAACGCCAACTAAGCCGAATAAGTAAAGTGAACAAAAAAAACAAGCAAAATAATCAAGTATAAATAAATAGAGTATCAAAGAGAGTTCTAAATACCCTTTCTTACATATATAGATTAGAGCATAAATAAATTATAAATAATGACAGTAAAAAACACAAATGTATTTTTATAATATGTTTAATATATTTTATTGCCTTAAAAATGATTTATATTTTTTTCGTTTATTTTTTTTTAATATTTTTAAATATTTTATTATTATTTTTTATACATGTAATTTGTAATATATTTTATTTATAAATATGTTTTACAATGTAATGTAACTAATATCAATTTATTTATTTATTATTTATTCATGTGATTAAATTTGTGAATATTTGATTTTGTATTTAGTAAATTAAATACATATACAATAAAATATTAATTAACTAATTATACGTATTTTTTAATATATATATATATATATATATATATATATATATATATTTAATTAGTTTATAGTTGAACATTTATTATTGTTCGTTTATGTTTAAGTGCCGAAAATGTTTTTTTTTTTTTATGTTATATTTCATATATATATGTATTTATTCATATAATTTTTTTTTTATAATTCTGTTAATTTTACATTTTTTATGTGTCAAATAATATTTTATTCTGGTATGCGTTATTTATTTAATTCAGTTAATTTTTTTTGTCTACAAAATTCTCATTACATTTTTAGTTTTTATTTAATTTTGCAATCTAATTTTAGCAGTTGCGAAAATCTCAACTGAAATTCATTGAGTGCACAAACTTGATAAGATCATTGATATGCCCGTTGTGCATTGTCAACTGAGGCACGCTTTGGATTGAGTGGGCAAATGGGCGGAGCTGTGTAAATTTTTTTTTTTTTGGCGGCGAGGTTCACGGTCAGAGCACATGATAAAAACTGACACCATTTGCCGGACTAGTCCACTATATGTATGTATTATATATAAATATAATATATACATATATATAACTGTAGAGAAGGAAGGAGAGAAAGCGAGAGAGAGAGAGAGAGATAGAGTAAGAGTAAGAGTAAGAGTAAAATGTGGGCAGTAAAAGGCCTCGCCTGTGTTTTGGTCAGTAATAAAAATGTCATTGCATTAGTGCGAATGTGCGTGTGTGTGTGAGTGAGTGTGTGTGTGTGTGTGTGTGGGTGGGTGTGCGTGCGAAAGTAATAAAAGTTTAGTATGTGACACATTGTGTGTTATATCCTGATGTTGATGCTTGTTGTTTATGTTGTTGTTGTTGTTGCTGTTGCTATTATTGTTGGCGCTGTCGTTGACCCCCCACATGCATTAGCCTGGAGTCAGGAAGTTGGCACTTTAGAGCACTGCGCCGCCCTTGGCCATGCGAAAGGCTTCAGATCCAAGGCGATATTTTGCCATTTGCCATGCAGATTATGGTTTTCTGTGTCGCTGCCAATTGCTATTTGCCAGTTGAATGAGGCGAGGCTTCACTGCACTGTTTGGGGTGAAGTGGGGTGATGTGGGGGCTTGGGGTTCTGGTACAGCGATTACGCGTATTTGCTTTGTGCTTGTCTTGCCGCCTGTCAATCTGTCTGCGACATTTGCGTTGATTGATTCGATTTGACTTAATTCACGCATATTAATCATACGCCCCGTGGCAACTGAGATGTAAACCAAATCAAAGCCGAGGTCACGAGGCCCAGAACAGAACAAAAAACGGGATGTGAATCAGCAGCGAGCAGCAGCTTTTCGGCATTTGAGGCATCTGAAAGTCAGCAAACAGTGCTCGAGGCTGCTGCTGAAAAAGTAATTATGCATAAAATATCCACAGCTAAGGCGTCTCGGCGCGTAGGCAGCGAGGTCCTTGGAGTTGAAACTGGAACTCAAATTGGGACACGTAGGCAGGCCTAATGAGTACTAAGTACTGGCTGCTTTGCACTTGCCCGCCAGCCCACCAGCCAGCCACCCACTTGAGCAGAGTTTTCCAAGTTGCCGCTTGCCGCTTGGCGTTATTTATTGATTACGTGTCATATCACTCATACGCTACGTTATGCGACGCTCGATTGAAATGTAACGGAAAATGAAACGTGCTGCGTGACAGCAGAGACATGGCAAGCGGGACGCCGGCGAAACTTGTGCAAATAATTAAGTGCGCTTAAGTGATTTGCCCGATGGAGACACAATAAAACTGCCAGCAGACGACGGACGGCCGACGGCGGACGGCAGCAGGCAGCAGCGGAACGAAAGGGGCAACAAGATAGCTGCCTGCAGATAGATGATGACGCTGCTGACGATGATGACGCTGCTGACGCTGATGACGCTGCCAGCGGCACAAGTCGCTCATCAATTTTGTTTGAGAAAAAAAGTATATATATATATATATATATATATGTATATGTGTGTGTGTACGTGCGTGTGTGTGTGTGTGTGCTTTTGCGCTTATCCTTCTGCTCAGACCAATGACCCCCTGGAGGCAATGCCGTTTGAAGTTCATCCGACTTTTGGCTCTGGCTGCAATTCCAATAAAAACGAAAAATAAAAGAAAAACTCGTAATATTTATTTATTCAAATTGAGCCCCAAATGTGGCTTTAATGAAACAAAAATATTGCCACCGAAGGCTCTTTTGGCAATTGCATTTGCTTCGCCCAGGCAACATTTTCATAATTCTGATTGCCATTCAAAGTTTGTTTAAATTCCGTTTGCTCGAGTTTTGTTTGCAAACGAATTTTCTGGGATGTAAATGGATACAAAGATAATGAATATATTTGATATGTCAAATATATGTAGTCAGGCAATGTCTATGAAACTCGTTTGCTTTGCTTTACTATCTGCTCAATTACAAGTCTGAGCAGAGTCGAAGGGCAATTTCAGTGCATTAAATTCGGCTTCGAGTGGAGGTCACAATACAAAAATTCCAATAGTTCGCTCGAACTTACATTTGTGGTTAGCCTGAGGCGCTGTGTGTGTGTGTGTGTGTGTATGATTGGTTGTTACTGGTCTCAACTGGCGCCTTTGATCAAAATGTGAAAATTGTTGGGGTTTTGTTGGCTCAACAAATTTGCACGAGATGTTCAAACAATTGCCGAAGCGAGACTTCGACTGCAAGACCAAGTGAGAGTCTAAGTCTTGCCTTGAGCTCGAGCGAATTGGCAGGGGCGCGCTCAGATAGCTGGCTGACTGCCTGTGTCTGGGATGGGGCCGAGAGATGTGCTCTTGTAGCTAGTTGGCGCTTTGTTTGACTGCCCTCGGGCTCATCAACAAATTGCAGCACTTTTGTTGTAGCGCATAAATCCCAATGGCCTGCAGCCTGCAGCAGGTAACCAGACCCGGCCAGAGTTAGCTCAAGCAAGGGCAATGGCAATGGCAATGGCAATGGCAATGGAAAGGGCAACTTCCCAGCTTCCCAGCTGTCCTGCCGCTGCAGCAATGCCAGCAACGACTTTGCTTTGTTGCCAGACTCTTTGCAGTTGGAGGGTGGGTCGCCTGGTAACTTACTATTGCCCTTGCATTGCCTGGCGGGCGCTGAAGGTCAGCGCAGCAATTAATGTTGCAGTTCCACACACACACACACACACACACACACACACACTCGCAAGCTATCTGCAGACACGTGCCCATAACTGAGGGTATTAAGAATGCATATCCTATATGCCAGCCGGGCGCAAATAAATATGAATAAGTTAAAAGTGCATTTTAATTAACTGGCCACAATTGTTCGCCCTTGCTGCGACGACCCCACTGCAGGCGCCCCCAACTTTGGCTGTCTGTTATGCTGCCCAGTCCCAGGTGCATTGCGTTGAGTCCCAAATCCTATCAGCAAAATAAAAATCTGCAGTTGATGGCTGAAAACACGCTTCAATTACAACGCGTTTCAAACTCAATTACACAACAGTGGCTGCTAACAGTATGCACATCTATCACTTTGTAGCTAAATAATTTATTTCGAATTTATATAACAGCGAAATAGAAACGAAATAACAAAAAGTGAGCGATTGTCAGTTCACCTGGAGGCAGTGAGCTGTTGCCAACAAAGCATCAAGGCCAATGGATATACCCTATATAGTATATACCCTGCAAGAATCAAATTAACTTAACTTGCTGATTCTTAAGCTGAGTGCATTTTGTTATCGATAACAGATAACAAATATATTGATTTTTAGCTTTTTACTAATGGCCTCAAAATATTTAAGTCTCATCTCAATATCACGCCTGAACAGTAGAATTAAAACTGCGATAACTCCAATCATACTTAATCGATAATCGATAAATATCGATCATCTGTTAATTAAGCTGCTTTCAATCAACCTCTAATCAACGAAGATAGATTAAATAAATTTAGCTCCTCATCAAATTCCTCACATGCCGCAGCTCCATCACAATCAACAAATACAGGGTATACTTCAAACATTACATTTTGTAGCGCGCTTCGCTTGATGGACGAGCTTGGGCATCATACAAAAATTAGTTTCGCCTAGTGAAATTGTCTTGCCACAGCCAATTAGGCGTACTAATTACATTTAGATTTGAGACGCGTCACGCCTAATTACTAAATTTGTGTGCAGTGCGTTGCTTTTTGGCAGGCAGTTTAACCATCGTTCGGCAAATGTGTTCAATAAAAAAAGTTGTTAAATCGTAAAGTGCGCAGAGTTCGCAAACACAAAAAAAAAAAGTTACAACAATATCAAATTTCAATTATTGCATAGCCACGCCCAGTGCGAGTGTGTATGTGTGTGTGTGTGTGTGTGTGTGTATGTGCACATGAATATGGCCAAAAATTGGAAAAGTGCTCGTAATTATGAGCTGCGGCCACAGGCGCGACGCGACGCGACGCGACGGGCGCAACAATTTTATTATTTTCTTTCTGACAAACTTTGGCAGTTAAAGTGCTTCGCTCTCTCTCACTCACTCCCCCATTTTCTCCTTCTCTCACTTTCTCTCTTTGAGCTCTTGTTGGTTATTGCAATTTAATTAGAAAAAAAAAGCAAAGTGGAAAATTTTGCTTTGGCACAGCTTCTTAATGTGGGCGTGTCCATTTGGCCTTGCGGTGAGCTAGGCTTTGGCCGGCTAAGGGTGCTAAGCGAGGGGGCTGGATGGGGATGAGGCAGGCCCAGGGGCAGGGGCAGGGGCAGTGGCAGCGGCTGTCGTGTTTAGTAACTAACGAAGCATGCCACGGCATTTGCGTTTGGCTTCTTGTCGCGTAGCGCAAATGATGTGCGCCCATTTTGGAGACAAAGCCGCCGGGCAACAAAGACGAGGCAACAACAACAGCAACAAGAGCCACAATGTTACAACTAACTGTATACATGTTACAGCTGCGGTTGCTCTGATACCTAATGGTTTTTTTTCTCCTTTCTACTTTTGGGCCCGGAACCTCAAGTCCATGTCAATTATTTGCATTTCGGTTTCGTTTTGATGTGGCAACCGCCAGACGGACGCCGAGCATATCAAGGAAAGGTGCTTCGACGGGTAGCAGACAGCGGGCAGCGGGCAGCGGCCAGTTGGTTAAGCTCTGAGTTCTTTACGGTGGACTGTAGGTGCTGTGGGGTGGTGTGTCGCCGCGTTTGCCTGGGAATTGAGGCGCTCATGCATAATTTCTGTGCCGCTTTCAAACTGAGTCTGGCCACAGTCATTTGGCTGCCATTTTAGCATGCCACAAAACTTTTTGCCCGTCAGCTTGGCATAAAAAATAAAGAGCAAAATAGTCGAGAAAACCAGTTAAGTGTTGAGCGTCCATAAAGCAGCAATATTGTGTAATAAATACCCTGTAATTTGTTCTGGTATATTGATATTTAATTGACTTACATTATTAGCCTGAGCAATGTCAACAAATTACAAATTTGCAAGCTCTAAAATACCCTGCAATGCATTCAGTTTTCAGTATTCTATAAGAAATATCTTTTGATATTACAAAATATTTTAAAACAATTTTATTATTATCTAAATGTATTTTCTTAGCTGCAAAAGCAATAGAAATTTTTCTAGAGCAAATTATCTAGAAAATAACTGAAAATTAAAGGTAAAATATGTGAATTAAATATTTTTTTTTTGATGTAAAATAAAATTATAAAATCGTTATGTGCTTTCAATGGAAATTGTATATCTTAAAAAATCTGAAAAGTAGGGAAAATATGTGAAATAATATTTTTTTTATTATATATTGTAAATTATAAAATTGTTTGTCCATATCTAAATTTGATACGACATACCCAACAGCTCGCTTGCTACGGGGTATCAAATGAAATGCTGCAAATGGCAAGCAAGCGAGAATCTGGAGTTGCGATGGAAATTGAAATGGAAATGGAAATGGAGAAAAAGGTCGCAACATGTGTAAAACAACGAAGGCCAAGCCGCACACATACAAGTGCGCATAATTATGGAACGCACTGTTGGCGCTTGAGCGTCCTGTGATTTGCATATTTTTATGCTGCAACGAATATTATGCACAATACACACACACACACACACACACATACGCACACGTCGACCCGTTATGAATATTGCGTATTAAAATGCAAATTAAACACAAATTAGCACGCCTTTAAAGTGGGCGTCGAGTGCTGGCACACGCTGACAGCCCAGATATGCCCTATATACATATGCGCATATATACATACATATACCAACAGATATATTTAACATCTATATATATATATATATATATATACAGGCGGTTGACATGTGTCGCCTTGCATTAGGCGTCAATGATATGGAAAGAGCGCCTCTGCTTGGCTCCCTCAAGTGTCGACGGCTGTGCCAGTGGCTCAGTGGCTCAGTGGCTCAGCGACACAGCGGCACTGCGGCACAGTGGGGCCACGCTAAGTGCGCTGCTGTCGCGCACTTGACCGCCATCACTCAATTTCAATTTCAATTTACTGGACAATCCGCTGGCAATTATGTCAATCAACTGACAGCAGCAGCAGCAGCAGCAACAATAACACCTAGCACATAAAATATTAATTTTTTACGAACTGAGTGTATCTGGTATCTGGTGTCAACAACAATTGAGCCAGAAATGAGAAAGTTCCAATTGGATTACCAATCGTGCAGGCCATTAGAGAATATTGTCTTACTCTGCTGCCCCCACAATTGGTAATTAAATTAGAACTTTGTCTTTTCTAGACGCTGTGGCTCAATTGTTCTTAAAGATGCTTGAGTCGCATAGCCAAAAGTTCGTTCCCTTATGAAGAATACGTTAGTGAAATTTACAGAGTCTGATATCGATATAAGCGACATTGGCCTGCTTATTTAACACTGCTATAAAATCATAGAGATATAATCGAAAAATTCACATATACATATCTTTGCTCCATATCGGGCAGGGTATTTTCTAGTCAAGCATTTTCTGACCTTGCTAACTGCAGTTTACTAATTGTAATCAAAAGCATTACCATATTAATATATTTTCCTGTATATATACATATATATATATATATATATGCACATTTACCTGGCTGCAGCCGCCCAAAATAATTATAATAAAAAAATTATTTACAAAAAAATTTTAATTAAAATATTATAATTTGCATAATCGAATCAATTTGACAGCTTCCAGCTTCATTTTATGCGTGCAATTGCAGCTGAATGCTTTTTTACCCTAAGCCACGGCGTGTACAATGCTTTTCCCAAATAGGCTTGGCCGAACCTGTGAATTATAACCGCTTAAGATTGATTTGAATCAAATCATCGATAACTTTTACTATTTCCATGAAATCAAATTACATTGATATCGAATCTTGCATGTTCATAAAGTTAAACTCATCAAATCTGGTGTTTTGATTAAGAATATTTCTCAATTATTTTATATGCATAAAAAATGTTAGCCGAGATTGTAGTCAATTATTTTCACGGCTTTTATGGCATGACTCAATTAATTAAACAGTTTTATCATAACTTCTATATTCTCTAAACCAACTGTGATGAATTGGAATAAATTGCATTTGTCTTGGCGATAATTAACATGTCTTGTTCAGCTGTGCTTATTCGCTGCTCTAATTCAAATAAGACAACCCATAAATGCAAATGATAATAATAACATTTTATGTTTTTTATAACGCTGACAACTTGGCGGTTGTATATATATATATATATATATATATATATATATACGCACCACATACATGCGCACATGTGCTGACTACTGTAAAGACAATTTCGCTTTTCTCTCGCGTTGTCACCTGGCCAGAAGCAGGGGCAATGGCAGTGGCAGTGGCAGTGGCAGTATCCCATGCTCTGACTGCTCGTAAAGCGCGTGTAATTCCGTTAATACCAATTTCAACGCTTACAAATTGCGCATACGACGCGTGTGGCATGGCAAGCTATAGCGTGGTTTGTCCTCCACGACAGCAAGCGTTAAGCATTTATTTTTTTCTTAGGAAATGAAAATTTCAATACGTCAGCAACGACAACGGCAACGGCAACCGGGTGGCCACACCTCTAGCAACGGCAAGCCGAAGCACTCTACCCTCGACGTCGCGCTGACTGTTGTCATATGTCTTCCGGTGTTTATTGACAGACGCGAGTGCCAAATGCTCTCCGAGGGCAATATGGATGTGTCGCATTACTTTTCCCTATGCCAAAACTTTAATTAGCGCCTGTCCCATGCGAATCGACAGCGACATCTGAAGCCCATTCACAGTTGTTCGAGCACACACAAATTAAATTGGATGTACGCTATTAAAGGTCTTTAATATTGGCCTGGCCAAGTGAATACGATATTCGAGTGTTCTGCATTTGAGTATCTAAAGCATAAGCGCTCAAGCTCATACTGTCCCAGAGTTTAATATTGGCATAAGCAATATCTCTTGTCCTCGAACTTTTAATAATATTTTATAAATTTCTTTAAACTATTTTATAATATTTAATACTTATTAAAAACAAATTATATTATTTTTTATATACATTATTAATATGTTTTAAATTTTCTTTATTTCTTTTTTAAGGCGAAGTACCTTACCACACAAAGCTGATTAAATTTATGATACGAATTTTGATTTAAAAAATATTCATTTAAGTTATTTAAAATTTTTTTTTTTTTTAATTTGTTAAATACTTTTAAGTATTTTAATACTTTAAATATATTAAATAATCTTTTTATTATATTATTATTGTAAATCTATTAAATACTTTTTATATATTTTTTTAATAATATATAATACATTATTTATTTTTAAGACAAAAAAATATATTTAATTTGTTAAGTGTTTGCATATAAAAACTGTTATTTTTATTTAATAAAATTTTAAAAATATTTTAATGAATTTCATGGGTTAAAGAATCGCCTCTGTAGGTTGACATACTATAAATTTGATTCCATATTCATTGTGTTTTTTTATTTAAAAAAATTAAGCCGAGCCAAGCTCAGGGAAAGGGTATCGCATAGTATCGCATAGCCAAATGACACTTGTTTCGCATGTGACATGATGTCAAACTATTTTTGCATGTGGCAACTAGTGTAGGGTGAGCCGTTGACTCAATCGATACATTAACTAGGAACTATATATAGAGTAAGTCAATTAAACGCGATTGCGTTTCGAATGCGATTTTCAGTTTTTGCAGTTTTTCAAGTACTGCGACTGAGCGACCAAGTGAAATACAATAATAATAAATGACTACAATAATTGACGTTAAACGAGTACAATAAAGACAAACGTGTTTCACAACAACAATAACAACAACGAGCTAAAAAAGATACAATTATTTATATATATATATATATATATGTATATTTATATATATATAAATATATAAAAGAAAATGTCGGTCGACTTGAGTGTGCAACAGGAGCCGACCATATCCGTGATAACCACAGTGCCCGTGGCACAAAATGGCGGCGAAATGGATGCCCTGCTGCTGGGCCGTATTGGGGTAAGTACAAAAACAACAAAATCTGAAAAAAATAAAACAAGAACAACAAACAAACAAACACACAAACAGCTTACTGAAAGCAATGCAAATACCTAAATATTTCACAACTAAACTTAACTAAGTAGCAAAATGCGTGACATCTAGAGCGAAACACATTTATATATATATATATATATACATAAAATCTTTATATATATATATCTATTTGTTTCAATAGAAAAGTGCGCGCAAAACTTTCTCTTTGGCGCGCATATTAGCTATAAAAATATTTGACTTGGCTTTCGTACTATTTCCACTCGTTCAACTTCTTGAGTTATGTTCTGTGCGATATTTTGTCACCCATTTTCACACTTTGACTCTAGAATTTTTTTTATGGCAAGTACAGATACTATACTAGCGGCAGCAGCAGCATTTTCCATACCATTTACATTTTCATTATCATTGCATTTCATTCCATTCAATTTTCTCCACTCAACACAATTCTCTTAGCTTTCTATCAAACTTAACTCTTAGATTTAACTTCTAGTTTTGACTGACAGTATGTAGTTGCAGCTACTCGCTTCTATATGCTGAGCATACGCTTGCTATAAATACTTATGATCCAACCACTATCACTATTACTCTACATATATATGTATTTATAAATATATATATATATATATTTCTATATTCACTCGATTGCCATTCGCTTAGCTTTCTTCGCACACGCGTAAGTATCGTAGTCATTAATAAATTGTAAGCAAGCCACGCCCACTGCTGAGTCCAAGGTATATCTATATACATGATATATAGAGTAATCAATCATTTTACTACAATTCAGTTGCCTTCAAACTTCGCAACAATTAAGAACTTTGCTTCGTCTTCTTTTTTTTTTCTTTTCGTTTCGGCTTTGAAAGTGAAAAGTTTCTCTATGAAAATTAAATTCTCGCTAATTGCGTTTGAATCATAAAGCACGGGCTTAAGCCTTCACAACTACATTGATGACGTCAATTAGCAGAGAGGTAATGAGTACTCCAACACAAGCTGTATTCAGCTCACTATGCTGTCTTTAGAGGCTCGTTAATATGTTGCAAAAGTGTATTTAAGTTTTGTCAGCCAATTTGTTAAGCATGAACAAAATGCAGAAACACAACAACTGCGTGGAAAGTGAAAGAAAAGCTTTGCAGATATGCTACAGAATATATTAATGAAAGTCTCTTGGCTTGAACACAGTCAAGTATGATATGGGGTAATCAAAAGGGAATCTTTTGAAGTGAGAGATAAATATATGTCAAAGTCTGTTATGATATGATGGGAGAGAAGTCAAAGGTAAAGGCAACCAAGACCAGCTCAGGCTAGAAATTCGACTCAGAAAAAAAAAAAAAAACAACAGAAAAATAAATTTAAAAAAATTAAAAAAAAAAATTAAAATATATAAATAAAGTATTAAAGAACAAAAACAAAGAAGTTGTAGTATAGAAAATAAACTTTACCCTGAGTTTAGGACCTTCATTTAATGAGAAATATTTTTTATTTCTATGCATAAATAAGCTTTAAATATTTTTACTGGAGGAGAAAATGATAAACCTAAAAAAAGAAAATAATTCTAAAATATTTAATAAATTATAGAGATCGAAGCTTAAATTTTAAGCATTAAAAATCTAAAAAAAATTAATTCAACAATTTATGTTCAACAATAAGAGAAAAGTCGCGATGTAGCGCCGGGTAACTCTGAGTCAGTCAACTTATTAGTCAAGAGCCTTGCTCCAGTGTCTGTTATGCATGTGAAATGTCTGCTGGAAGATATATAAAAAGTATCCAGCTTAAGCTCCGCCCACGCACTCGCGTTAATTGGAAGCTTAGCTTTCGAGCGAGTGGAGACTTTGGCTGCCCTAACTGCGCTATTGTATATTCGAGCTTATCGTGCCGCTCGTGGAAGCTGCTGTAACTGCCAGCCAGTCGGCAGTGGCTATAAATTGCCGTACACTAGATTGCAGCAGCCGTACGTGTGCAGGTAAGTGCCGTCCAATAATGAGCTGCCTCAATTCAATTTAACTAACGCCCGCCCGCCCGCACGGATGGCGAAGTCAGGTGAACGAACCAATTAAGATAAGAACGGAAACCAGAAGAAGAAAGTATATTTTTGGGGCCCATGCGCTTGGCCGAATTCAAATTAAGCTTTTTCTTTTTTTATTAATTTTTCTCTTAAATATATATATTTTGTATTTTGGTCCCTTTGTTTTGAAAATATTTTATTTTTTTATTGCTACGCTCAAGGACGATTTCAATGGCGTCACAGGCTCTGGGGCGAACATGTGAAACAAGCTCATTAAAGTGCCAAGTGCAGCCATCTGATTACGTAGACCATAAAAAATGAAAATAGAATTTTTGGCAAAGCAGCTGCCGCTGCAGCCTTTCAGCTCTGTTGCCCCACCAGATGGGTGGGGCGGGGGGTGTGTAGCAGCCAGCGCAGCTGCATTCGCATGCAAAGTCGGCACTATATTCACAATCTTTTTCCCTTTTATTTTATTTTTTTTTTTTTATAGTTTTTCCTTTCTTTTGCTTCTCTTGTATAAACTCACATGGAAGCATGCACACGCTCGCTCATCAGCTGGCCTCCCATGCCACATACATGTGTAAGTATATATTGAAATGTTTGATGCTCAGCTTAGCTTTCGATTCAAATTGCATGAATGCCTTCGGTGGCTTAATCTTAGCTCGCATCAGTTTTGTAGCCTTCGAAATTTATAGCGAATATCAAATATTCATTGTTATCCATTTCCATATATTTTCACATATTAATTTTCACAGCTTTGAGTGGATGAAAAAATAAGAACCGCATAAGCTACATTTATGCTCTTAGCTAACTAGCCATGTGTGATTGCTGCGCATCAGGCAGTCAATCAATCAGTCAGTCCATATAGTTCATATCATATATAGAAAGTGCTTCAAAGTGAAGCTGCAGTCCGAAAATTGTAAGAACAAAGCAATCACAGCTGGAATTTATTTATTATTTTTTCTAGAATTTCATATCTATATAGAAACCATAAATGTATGTGTGTGTGTGTGTGCGTGTGTGTTTTGTTCTCTCTGACAAATAACTAAATGCAGCAGCAACAGCAGTCGCACGACCTGCTGAAATATGGGTAGCCAAAGGAAGCTGTAAAAGAATGTGTGTATTTGTCTACTCTCTCTACATGGTCGAAAGTTGAAAAGCATTTTTTACTTCAAAATACCACAAGAAAAAAAAAAAAACAAAAATGCATAAAGGTAACTCAAGGATTTATGCTTTTATATTTATATAAATATGTTTGATTAAAGCCTAAAAATGTTTAGAAATTTATTTTCTTGGCAGAATTTTTTAAAATATATTTATTATTTAAATTAGTAAAAAATAAAATTGAATTGAGTTTATTAAAAAAATTTAGAAAATTTTTTAGAAATTTATTTTTTTGGCAGAATTTCTTAAAATATATTTATTATTTAAATTAGTAAAAAATAAAATTTTATTGAGTTTATTAAATTTTTATTTTTTATTTTCATATTGTATATATTTTGTGTTTATACTCTGCTTTTAGAGTTAGACTGTAAAATTCAATTATTTTTTATACATCTTTTTGTTTTTAAATTTTATAATATTTTTTTATAGAAATTTTTATATTTTTATGAATTTTTTTGAATGTAATGAAAATTGTTAAGTTTATTGTATATAAACGAATATATTCATTAGCTTCTGAAATTGAAATTTATAAAATTGTGTATTAGAGAGGGAGATGCAGAGAAAGATATCGAGTGAGTGAGATAGATAGAAAGGGAGAGGAATAGAGCCAATGTGATCGTTTTATTTTCCAAATACTCTGCATGACTGTCTTCTCATGTGTAAGCCTGTATGACTGCCATGGAGGTAATCGAAATTTTATAATCTCACGCATCGCCAGCTGCGCCCCCACATGTAGGGGTTGGGTTGGGGGCAAAAAAGTTGTTTCAAGTTGTTTGGCATTTGTTAGCCGAGCGACTCTGATTGCATTTGGCATGCGGCATACGGTGGGGCGTGGCGCATACTTCTGCAATTTTGGCAAATTGTCAGCCAGCGCCAGAGCCAAGAGTCAAGAGCTGTTTACCATGTTAGCTAAGCAGAGCTGCCTGGCTGGCAGCGTGCAACAAATGCAACAACTGGCGCATAATTGATGAATCGCAGAGACAACAAACTGCGCGGACAATGGCAAATGGCGAATGAGCAAAGGAAGCAGAGACTGACTGATTGACTGATTGACTGACTGGTTGACTGGGTGAGTGTTGTGTACGTTAATCGAATTAAATGCTGGCCCAGTTGTTGTTGTTGCTGTAGCTATAGTCACTGTGTGTGTGTGAGTGTGTGTGAAAGCTGCACAATATGGCGTAACCGTTTGCCTAGAGCGTCAAGCTTGATTGAGTTCAAAATCAGATTTGTTCAGCGCTCTCACATTGCAAATTGAAATAAAAACGAAACGTGACATTTGGTTGTGGCAACAGGCACCCGCAGGCCTCGTACCACATACGCACACACAAACACACACACACACACACTTAGATGAGAGAGCAAGAGAGATTCGTTGGCATGTAAAATATATCTAACAATATGGCAGAGCAGTTAAAGCTGATTGCGGCAATGGCAGGCAGCTACCCTAGAGTCAAATATATATATATGTGGGTATATATGTACATATATACACATACTCGTATATCTTTGCACGGGTTGCGGGTGCCAAACAATCAAATAAAGTTTTGCGTTTTACCCTTTTTTTTTGTTACTTATTTTATTGTCAAAATCAATAGATGTCAGCGTTTAGCAGTTGCCAGTGCCAGTGCCAGTGCCAGTGCCAGTGCCAGTGCCTGCTGGCGCTCAGGTCCTCTCGCCTCTCGCCTCTTGCCCTTTTAGCCATGGCCTGGGCCATTTCTAGCTGTCAGTTGCTTTGTGCTTTATTAGATTTTGTTTGGCGCAGGTAAGTGGAAAATGTTTCATTCTCTGATATAGATTGATATATATATATATATATAAATATATTTATGTATATTGTAACTTTAATCCCTAGTGTATTTGCTTTTATCTACTGCGCTATCATCTTGCTTGCTTTACTAATACTTTCACACAGACACACACAAACACACACACACACACAGAGACAGCGACTCTTACATCACAGACAAATATATATAATATCCATACATATGTTGTTTATATATAAATATATATATGACAAAAGTTTTAATATGCAATCATTTTAAAATATAAATTATTCTTTTTCTCTTCTATTCCCCCCCACACATACACACACACACACACACATGTGACTAACAACAACAACAACAACAAATCATATATATATATATCCAATACACATTCAACCAATTCAATATATACTTTATGTACTTGTGTGTATCTGTGTCTATTAAAACCAACAACAAACACAACAACAAATTGATAATAATAATTAAATACTAACTGTACACATAAAATAATAAATAAATATTGTACCAAATACTGATGCAGCATTCGGTAAGTGGAAACTGTTAATTCAAATTATGTATTTATATATTTATGCTTCCAATAACTTTTGGTTAGTTTTTGTTTTGCGTTTTGTTTTTTTTCTTTTCGCTTGCCTTTGCGCCACACGGCGTATGATTAATATTTGAGCAGCAGTTCGCTAGCTGGGGCAGGTGAGCTTGCGCTGCTGCGTGTGTTTGAAGTTCCGATATTTCTTTTGCTTTGATTTATAACAAGTCAATTTCAGCTAGCCAACTGGCAGCACTCGAGTCTCTCACTTAAGTCAATCTCAATCTCCACAAATGAAATAATTTAATAAATTGCGGAACAACAACTTTTATTCTCTTGATACTCTGCGAAGCGACAGCTGCAGTTTCATATATATAAATTTCCTCTGTTTGTTTTTTTTTTCTTTGTATTTAATGCGCTTAGTGTATTTATTGCATAAACTACTGAGCGATTATTTGGGTATTACAATAGCTAAGCCGCTTAGCTGGGCTTCCTCATATCAAGCGGGAGACTTTGAATTAACCCACAGAGCCATGGGAACTGGATGAGCGTAGCCTGGGCAATGGGTAGGCCAAGAGTAGAGCATGAAGTGCCCAAATCTATCCACACTTTACTATATATGGCATCAGTCCAGTCTGTGGGTAGCCCGAGTGCTTAGCTTGTCACAGACTGATGCGGATATGCAGAACTCAAATTTATATTCATTTGTGCAGGCTGAGACTTCATCATAATAATACTCGTTGAGGGCGAGAAAAGAGTTTTGTGCCTTGAAAATGCAGAGATTATATATAAGCGGCAATCGGACTTACGTTTATTGAAATAAAAGCTCTCTTTTCCCTCGTTCTTAGTCACTCTCTGTCTTTCTATGTCTTCTCTTTCTCATTCCTATCTCGATCTCTTTGCATTATCCTTCTCATTTCTATATTTATCTCTCTATCAATAAATTTACCCTCTCTCTCTTCCCTTTCTTTCACTATTTATCTTTTTCTTCTCTATGCTATTCCCTTTCTATTCTCTCTCTCTCTCTCTTGCTTTTCTCTTTTCTATTACTATCTTTCTTGCTCTCACTTCCTCTATTTCTTCTTCATATTTTTATTCTACTATTTGAGTCTCTCTCATCTGCCTCTTTCATATTTTGGTTTTCCACTTCCTCTTGGTCTTTCCCTTCTTTTTCTCCACGTTTCTTTTTCTTTGTCTCTCTCTCTCTCTCTCTCCATCTCTCTCGATTTTTTATTTTTCACTAATTTCTTTCTGTTTCTCTCTGTTTCTTTCTCTGTATCTTTTATTCTATCTCAGTCCTTCTCTTCTCGCCATATCTCGAGCTTTTCTTCTCGCTCTCTCTTCTCTCTCTCTCTCTCTCTCTCTCTCTCTCTCTTTCTTACACTCTGTGCCCCTTTCGGCATATGTTTATCTGCAATATATATAGGCTCGACCTAATCATTTGGTCGTCTGCTGAGTGAATGCGATTTCATATTGCCATTGTTTATGAGGGCTGGTGGCAAAGGTTGGCAATCTTCTTCCAGTTATGATGATTAATGCGATTTAATGTGAGGCAGAAGCAGCAGCGGCAGTTCGGATAAGTTCAGGCAGCTCGTAGCTCGTAGCTGGTGGCTCGTTACTAGTAGGTAGACGAAGAGGCAAAAGTCTGTTGTGTTGTTCGTGGCTAATGTACAGCCAGCGGCAAAGTGACATCTCGCTGGGTTACCTGCGCCTGGAACGGCGCCATTGGCGGGGCCTGAGCTATCTAACGATGCCATTATATTGTCATGAATATGATTATGTTGCTGACGATGGGCGGGACGCGGTGGTCGCTGCGCAGTCTCTATGTCCGTCCATCTGTCTGCCAGTCTGCCATGTCGAAGGGGGGCCCTTCGCGCATAATTCAGGGCAAAGTTTTACGCCTCTTAAGCAAATAGCGCAAAATGGAATAGAATTATGCGTGCCAGCCGCCTCGAAGTATGCACAAATTTCTTTGCATGACAATTTATGCGACGAGCGTGTAAAGAATTTGCGCCACTTGCCGCTCCCCTCCGCCCCTGGGGCCCACACACACACTCCAATCTCGCTGTCTGTCTAATTGCGCGTGGGTGCAGCAGCTCTTGGGCCAAAAGGTTAGCGTCAGGTGACGTCTGCCATAATTAAAGCCACAGCAGCAGCGGCAGCGGCAGCGGCAGCGACTGCTTTACTCTTGGCCTGACAAAAGTTCAAGTTCACAGCCCGGTAACGGGCTCGACCTTGCTACAAAACTGACAAAAATACCCACACACACATTGCCGTGGTGCCGGGGGAGCGTGCAGCTCAAGTGCAAAACTGCAACGCGGCGTTCGTGGCAAGGTTAGTTAAGGTCCGCCATATTCTCAGCTTGTAATTCACGTGGCGAGCTTTAAAGATATTTATGGTGTGCCCACAAGCAGCTAGCCAGCGAGCCGGGCAGGGCAGGGCAGGGCAGGGCAGGCAAACAAAACAGAATATCAAGTATACGTCATGTTGCGCCGCAGCTATGCAAGAAATTTTTTTTATTAAACAGACGCGCATAGCGCACATTTTCAATTTTAATAAAGTCATCATGCTGGCTCTCATTTATGTATATATAAATTTCATGACAAGAAATAATTATGCCCAAAGTCTGAGCGTATCCATTCGCCGGCTCCAGTCAAGTCAAACTTAATTGTCAATGGTTGAGAGAGTCGTTGACCCACCCAGTCGCTCCGCACTCAGACAAATACACACAATTTCTGATTTTAAACTGGATAAATACAAATATATGCGCTGGCTTAAAGATTAAAAAATCTTTGAGAATAAATTCTGTCTTTGGCTGCGCATTTGATATCAATGGGCCGAAACGTTTGCTGATTTCGCGTATTATATTTTGTCAGGCTAGAAATTTCTTTGGAAGTGTCAGCCAAGGACGCAATAAGCGAATAAAGGAAAAAATAAAGGACGCGAGCAGTAAACAATTTTGGGGATAAACTCAAATCCTGGCGATATAAAAACAATAAGCGTCTGAGGCCGCAGCGCAAGCGAAACATTTGCGTTTACAAATCGATTGCGAAATTGCGCTCATCAGCAAATATAAATCACAATATCCAGGCGTAAGCTAGACAATATTGTGCCTTGAAGTTGTTATTTTTTATTTTATTATTTTTTTTTTTTTTTTGGCTGTGAAACTCGAGCCGTCGCTTGTAATTGTCGGCCAAGATGCGAGGCGGGCTCATAAAATGCAGGGCAAGGCGCGGCCAAGAACCGATGAGTTGACAAAAGAGCGTTAAGAACACTTTATGTCATCCACTCATCCATGTGTGCTCATGTGTGCCCGTGTGTGAGTGTGTGTGTGTGTGTTAGGTGGGCGTGGCCATGTCTCTGTGTGTGTGTAACTGTGATGTAAAGCTTAAGTTAATAGCGAATATTTACAAATCGATTTTGTTGTGATTGCGAAAACAATTTGAAAATGGCTTTGAGCGATTTCCAAAGAACTCAAGCGGCAAGCCGGCAAACATGGCCGCCCGCCCACACACGCACACACACATACACACTAGAGAACCACAGCTACTAGCTCAGCACACAGCACACACTCACACTCACACTCATGGGCCGCTGTGACAATGGCAAGGCTGCAAATCCTTTTCTATTGTTCTCACACAGACTGCTGCACTCACAATGCACTCGGCACTCGGCAGTTGGCAGTTGGCAGTTGGTAGTTGGCAGACAAACCCATTTGTCAGCAACGCCTGAGAACATTCACGTTTGCCAATTTGCCGCGGCTGTCGCTTAAATGGCGTCCAACTGATTTGACTGGCCATTCGTTTCGATTGACGGAAGAATCCTTCGCATGTGACCATGACTGAAGGAAGCTCCGTTAAGCGCGCGAAACGCTCCAAGTCTAACAACACAGCAAATTCGTGTCTCGTGCGTGTTTATCGTGCTTATTAAGCCATTAAGCGAATCTCGGCAAATAGTATAAATGCGTGTACCGCATTGATGTTTATCGTACGTGCTTTCTGTGCCATATGTTTGTCAATTTACTCGTTCATGAACCCTGCACAGAGCACGGCAGCCAGAGCCGGTTGTGTGCTGGCAGGAGTTCCCAGCTAATATATATCCGGCAACTCGGGCAGTGCTGCCATTACAATTATTAACAGCTCTCCTTTACAAATAAAAACTTGCAAATAGGCCGAGCGGATCATTATTATCGATTGTTATCGATAGCTGCCAAAATACATTAGAATTTGAAATGTTTAGCGCTTACGGATTATGAGTTCGGGCGCACATGCTGATAGATGATCAAAGTTAGATTAAGTCACCAAAAAGGCCCAGCTAACGTGTAACCCGCATATTGGGAAATGCTGCTAATCCAATAATTAAACGCTTTCTTTTATGAATAGGCTGAGCGGATCATTACTATCGATAGCTGGAAAAATATATTTAAAATTTCAAATCTTGAATTATCTTACAGATTAACGATAGATGAACAAGATAAGATTTAGTTAACAAGAAGACTATCGATTATTATCGATAGCAGAAAAAATATATAGAAAATTGTACATCCTTAGTTTTTTATGAGTTCGGGCAAGAGATGAAGAAGCTTAGAAGACAATCTAATATACATATATCAGTATGCCAGCCTATATATCAGTATTTTATATATTTCATATTTCAATATGTATTTTCTGCTATCGAGATTAATCGATAATAATAAGAGTATTTATATTGAATGGGCTTTGCCATGCCTATTTCTGGCACTTACATACTTTTTAACAACAACTTTAAACCTTCAATTAAAATGTTCAATTCATTAAGGGTATAAGAACTAAATATATGATAAAATCAGCTCAGCATCAATGGCTATGCCGGTCTAGAGCATAACCGAATTTTCCTTGTGAGTGGGGCACGTCTTATATATACCGATTCTACCAACTTGAAATGCCACAATTTACTCACATTCAGTTTCATTGCATCCCAAACATTCATTTATTAATTAAAGCTTTTTTTTAACACAAAATATAAGAGTTCCTCAGCTTGTCATGGGCTTTATTGGAGCCAAAGTCGTTGACCTTCCGTTGAGATGCCTCTGCGCTGTCCCCGGCGTTGGTTTTGTTTCTTATTGTGACTTCAATTCGTTGTTCATTGGGGCGAGCGAATGCTCAACCTGTGGATAGTCATGGACATCGTTGGCATTAAGATTAGCTCCTGCGTCGATATCGGCATAGACATCATCCAGCAGTTCATCCTTGTCCTGCTGTATTAGTTGCTTACGCCTCGATTTTCCTTCGCTCTGCGTTTCCGCAGCATCCAAAATATTATCAGCAGCAGAAAATTCCATCCAATTGCTGTTTCGCTGCCGCCCCGTCAGAAGGGGCCAGTCCTGGTCACGCTCCTCGAACTGGCGCTGCTCTGCCATAGTGTGCTCGCCCTCGTCCACATCGTAGCTGTAGTCGCCACGTTTATCCGCTTCCGGCACTGCAAAGCACTTGGCCAGATAGCCACCGAATAGAGCAAAGAACACAAATGCCACAAAGTTATATTTATTTTTCATGTTGTCGATCTGACTCACGCTCCAGTCTGAGCTCGAATCCAAGTGAATTCAACTGTCTAGCCAGCTGCCTGGCTCGGCCTACTGCGGCCAAGCATTTCCCACTTACCACAATGAAATTAATGGCCAATGTGCTCTGTATACACCAGAGACTACTTCGACTGCTTACAACTTTGGCAGATGAAAACTTATTTATTTCTGGCATCAACTAAATGCAGAACTGAATGAGTCGAAGACCAAATTCCATCGCAAATTTGAGTTGGGGTTTGGCCAAGCGACGAGTTCTGTGTGTAGATCAGGGTCGACGAGTGGATTTATAGTTGTGTCTTCTATGAGATCGTATTTAGCAGACTGCAGACTGCAGACACGGATTTAGTTAATTGCATCACTGACAACAGCCATTTATTGCCTCGTATAAAAAACAGAGATAAAGCAAAATTTGTAATTGATTTTAGTTCACTTTGCGGGATCAGAGAGCAAGCTCGATACACGTTGCTCGATGGCCGCATGATTCCGGAGCAGACGCTGCAGATTCTCCTTGAAGGGGCCAACGTGCTGCTGCAGATGTTGCTTGCATTGCTGCTCCCGCAGGCTGGCAGCTGAGGCAGCGGATGCTGCCTGCACCGCTCGGGCCAGACGCAGCTCGTTCAGCGCCTGCATGTAGCGTTGGCTCTCCATAGCCTGATGCGGCTCATTGTCGGGCAGCGGCAGCGTCGAGCGTCGTGTCAGCAGCTGCAGCAGCGGCGGCACAATCAGGCGAGCCGACGGCACCACAATGGGCAGCTGCAAGTATTTGCAGAGCGATCCCGGCTCATCGATCTGTCCATCTGGCTGCCAGGGCGAATCCTCAATATTGTTTTTATCCTGTTTCTTGATGCCCATTGCTAATGCTGCGGCTGCGGCCGCCGCTGCCGCCGCTGCTCTGGACTCTGCCCTCGTCTGGAAGCAGCCGACTCCGGCTGCTGCTGCGGCCGCCGCTGCCGCTGCTGCTACTGCTCTTGACTGTTCTCTTGCGCTCAAACAGTCGCCGCCGGCTGCATCAGCTGCTGCTGCTGCTGCTGCAGCTCGCGCCCGCTCCCTTGCCAGCAACTCGTCTACGCAGACATCGGCTGCTGCCTCATCGTCTGCTGTCTCATCGTCTGCTGCTGTTCGCTCCAACTGTGTCTTCAGCTCGTCTGAGTAGTTCCTCGGCAGAATTTGTTCAGTATCCAGGCTGAGTGCATCGCTGTCGTCCACGTCCGAGTAGTCGTCCTGGTGGATCATTACGTCGCTCAGCCGCTTCGGCTGCTGCTTTATGGCGCTAAATTTCGTCATTTTCGGCGAGGGCGAGGGCGAGGGCGAGGGCGAGGACTCTGGCTCACTGGCCGACAAGGTGATGGCTTGCACCAAGCCCGTGTCCAGCGCCTTGACTTCTTCCGACAAGTGCTTGGAGTTACGGCAAATCGAGCGAAGTATGCAGGAAACACGTTCCATAAACTCCTCATTGATGTCGTTCTCTGTGTCGACGTCCTCATCGTTGTCGGCCTCGTCGTTGTTGTCATCATAGTCCTCCATGGTCTCATTGCTCTCAGCCCAGCCACTGTCGGCTGGGGCAATCGGGGAATTGGCTTTATAACTGAAGAGCCGCTCGGCATCTCTGCCGCTGTCGCTGTCGCTGCCACTGCTGCTGCTGCGCAACAGTTGCGGCCTCTGTGGCTGAAATTCCAATTTCAATTTTAGCTGCTTCTGCTTCGTCGGCGTGCCATATGCGCGCATACGCACACGCCCACGCCCACGCCCACGCTCATGCTCATCACGTGTGGGCGCACCGCAAGAGTCGCGCACACAACTGGAGCCGCGTGCCCCAATCTCATGTGACTGCCACAGCGCCGCCTCCGCAGTCTCGTCCAGACGCTGCCCCAGCGAGCCCGAGCAACAGCAAATGACTAAGATTGCTGTCGCCAAGTGCATTTCCATGAAAATATATATTTATAGTCTTAGCTCCAAAACACAATTGACGTCCATTTGCCCGACTACTGGGCTCAGTAAGTGTCCGTGACAAGCAGAGTAAATGCAGGCGAAATCCTATTAGCAAAAGTAAAACAGGAATTATTTGCCAAAGGGGTATATTGGCCTTGGTGTATGCTCTGTGACAGTTTTCACACTAGAGCATATATTACTAAAATTGAAAACAGTTTTTGAATGGCCAAAACTCAGCCTGACACTGCCTGGAATTTCCAATAACACGAAATGTCAGACGTGCAGCGCATTGTTATGTGTCGCGGCTGCAAATCGCTCGAGTTATCAAATTCCTTTGTGCTTAGACAAGTTTACAACTTGTCAGATGCCACTGAAATGTCTCAGCCTCAAATAATTTCATTCAGCTGTCTCTGCCCATGCCTAGACTGAGGACAATCTCTGTAACAATAAAACTGGTAAATCCTGCACAATTAATTATTGAATTTATCTTAAAATTGATGGCATCAGATAGTCGCTCTTCATATACATTAAATCGAAGCACAAATCTCATTGTTTGAGCCCTTTTATGAAATGGCCATGAAATTTGTAAGCAGACATCAAACTGTCCTCATTAGCAGCTCCCAGCTGGATTCAAATTGTAAACTGCAATGGCCAGTGCTTGGCCAAGCAATTACCAAAGGGTATTATATCCCAGCAGAAGCTGCAAATGGAAGTGGCGAGGCGAGGCAGCTGAGAGCCATATATAATATGACGGCTGAAGCTGGCTGAATGCGGCGCGTGGACAACAATATTCTGATCGACGCTGCGTAAATGACAGCTCGTTGCACAACACAACAAATGCATTTGCCACGAGTCCAAGCGAGACGGTAACGCAGTGCGACTGTCAACATATCCGTGCCACGTCCACACCATCCGCATCCGCATCCGCTTCCGCAGCCGCATCCTCATCCTCATCCGGCCGACCGCAATGAGCCACTTCCTGCTACGTGCCCGTGCGTGCGTAGGTGTTGCCAGGGCTCCAAGTCTAAGTCGGCCATCTTGGCCTTAGTTTGCCATTTTTCTTCAACTTTTGTGCCGTTGATGAATTCGTTAGACGCAGCTAAGGAACTCAGCCACCATCAATTCAATGTGCCCCAGATAACCACCACCCGGCCACCAAAGCCGCAATAAACCACACGGCCAAACCATCAACTGCTGTCGTCGTCTTGGCTCACGCTCGAATTCATTTTCCTGTTGCACCTTCAGGGAATTGTGCGCGGCTCCGCTGCGCGGTGAAAAGTAGCGAAAAATACGATAATAACTGAAATGCTCAGCATCTTTCTGCTTGACGTCAGCGACTGCCAATGCAAGCTGTTGACAGACCTCAGCAAAAACAACAGCAACAATGGCTGCAGAGTCCTTGTAATTCAACTCATGCAAAACTCTTGTCATATTCACAGTAGCCAAAATGATAATAACCAATCGATAGCGAAGCGCCCATGGCTATGGAAGCCAATGTGACAGAGCTGCTCAGGGCTTAATGTGTGCAGATGTGTGTGACATGACTCCTAATATGCCCGACATGTATCGATGCTTGTCAGACTAATACCAATGACAGCTAGTCAGTCAAACTGGGCTGACAGCTCGATAATTGGCTGATTGATTGACTGATTGATTGGCCAAGCGAGTGAGTGGCCAGGTGATTGGCTCTTGAATCGCTGATTGAGTACAGTTGATGAGCTGATTGCCAATGATTGATTGACTTAATGAGAACTGATCTATTGATTTATGAGCGAATGATTGATTGAATGATTGATCACTGATGCCTTGCAGGCTAATGGACGAACTCATGAGTGATTGCTGACTGACTGACTGAGTGACTAATAACTTATGATCTATTGATTGATTATTGATCAGTTTTGAGTGAGACTTATGACTGATGAGTGATTGTCTCTTGATTGATGATTGATGTCTACAAGTGATGATAGCTAAAAACTGTTTAATTTACTGATTGATGACTAATGACTGATAACATAATGATTGATAAATGACTAACGGATAATTGACTGCTTAATGACTGCCTAATGACTGACTGACGAATGACCAATGACTAATGACTGTCTTATGATTAACTGATGATTCACTGATGACTGACGGCTTGACTGTGTGACTCTCTGATTGCATGAGTAGCTTACCAACTAGCTGACTTTCTGACAGCTTTACTGACTTATCGAGGCGCTAACTGAATTATTTGAAAGTGCTTCAAATTTTCCACAAACTTGAATAAGCTTTCACTTGTGTTCATAAAACCAATTTCCTTTCAATATTCCAACCAACCAATCAGAGTGCTCAGGGATGAAAGCAGCTTTTAAGCTGCCACAGAGCTTAAAAGCACGACTCACCCGAAGTGCGCCACCAAAAGCTGCGCACAGCTTAAAAGCTCCACAGATGCCGTCCACAAAAAGCTCTCGACGGGTTTTGTCGCAATCAAATGGAATACAATTGACAGGAAAGCCACAAGAGCAGCTGAGAGTGTGGGTGTCATTGACTTTGCATCCTTTGGAGCACATAAATCATAACTTTTGCTAAGTGCGCCGCATTAAGCATACGCCGTGTTGCACTGCAGCGCACCAACCGCCAGCCTACCCCTCCACCCGCCCACTCAGTCAAATCTGCCACAAATTGAGGGCGAAAGAAAACAAAATTTTCAGTTACTTTGCGCAAAATAAAAGAATTTTTCTCGAGGGCAGTTTAAAGTTTGTTTCTGGCCGTGAACGCAAAAGTTTTGGCATCACATTTTGATAAGGGACAATGAAGGCAAATGTTTTCAATTGACTCGGAAAAAGTGTTGACACAGCGACAAGCTGGAACGAAAAGTGCTTATCGAGCATGACGTGAAAGAAAGGGAATAAAGGGCGGACAGCCAAGGGGGCGTGGCGATGGGGCTATAGAAACTAAAGTGGGCCAACAAGGCGTGTGCGCAGTGCGGGTGCGAGTGCGAGTGCGAGTGCGAGTGCTCGATCAACCAAGGTCACAGCACTGGAACTTGCTGTGTGGATCTCAGGATCGTGTTTGGCATGTGACAGTTGCCACGTGCCACATGCCACATGCCACATGCCACAGAGTCATGAGCCAAAGTTCGATTTGTGAACGGCTTTTTTTTGTTTTGCTCACCGCATTCGGCAAAGCTCGGCACGTGATGTGGCAATCGGCAAGCTTGGATGCCACAACACGGCAAAATGGTGAAAGGCAAGCTTTCATGCAGATGTTGCGAAAGCTGCCACAAGAGCCTGCCGCATGCTGTGATAAGCAGACGCTGGCCACGCCAGGCGCCAGCCGTCAGCCGCCAGCCGCCAGCCACGTCCATGCCACATGCGTGTGCGTTCGCTTCATCGGTCTCTCAGTTCTGCTGACAACGTCAACTGCTGCAGTCGCAGTGCCACACAGACGCACAGCCGAAACGCGCGCAACTCGACTCGACTCGACTCGACTCGCCACGATACGCGACACGCGAAACGTGCAGCAGCAGATCGTTGGCCATTTGAATTTTTGCGCGCTTTGCAAATTGCAAATAAATTCAATTCGTCCTCTAATTGAGTCTGTGTAAATCTCTCTCACTCTCTCTTTTTCTCCCCTTGTGCGTGAGTGTGTGTTTACTTAACACGCCCATTTTAGTTGTGCGTTAAGTCTTGTTTTTTTTTCCCATTTTTTTTTTTAATTACAAGTGACAGTTGACACATTTAAACAAGAATTATTTGCTCAGCAACGAGAGCAATGAGAATGAGAAATTCATTAAAAATTTAGGAATTTCGTGTGCGCAAAACGGTTCCAATAAAAGCAAACAGAAACACAATCAAATGCATATTAATTAAACCGAAACAAACAAAATAAATGGCAAATTGCTAAAATTGTAAACAAATTTAACAAAACTCACAGTCCAATATAAATGTTGAAAACTTCAATAACTTAAATCAATTTTAATTAATGCCATTAAGTTTTTAATTTACTTGATTTCAATTAACAGATTTGCTAATCATCGAAAGAAAGTGGTTCAATTATTAAATGGGCTTTTGTCTAGAAAACTCTTTTTGTTTCTTTATTTAGGATGCTAATATGTCGACCTATTTATTGGGTATTTTTCTGTATATATATATAGCACAATTTTTGTTGCAAATGAATATATATAGGCACAGCAGAGATTCGACCATCTGAATAAGCCCTTCCATGGGATTTCTTACATAATGCAAAACTTTATCATATATCATATAACTCTATAGCAAAATACTAAACGCTATGAAAATTATAGGTCGAAATATTCTCGAGTTGCTGTTATTTATTTATTTTATTTTTCTAAATTTTGATGTACATTTTTAAAGAGACATCAATAAATTAAAATTATTAAAACTTTAATTTTCCTTTATTAATGATTCTAAAAATTATTATTTCGAATTTAAACTAAAAATTTGAAATATTAATATTTATAACATAATAATAACACAAAGAGAAATAAATAAATAAAATTATTTTAAGCTGCAACTGATATAAAATATAATAAAAATTTAATAATATCTAAGTTTTTAAAAAAAACATATAATATATAAAATAATATATAATAAATAAAAATGTAAATATTAAACTAAATTATTTAAATAGCAAAATAAAAAGTTTAAATAATAAATTAATATAATTAAACTAAACAGACTTTTAATAACTTAAACAAATTTTAAATTATACTTTACTCAAATTAATAAAGAAAATCTTAAATTAATATTATATAAATACATTTTTAATAAAATATTAAAAAATAATGAAAAAAAAAAAACAACTAAATAATGAATTGAAAATAAATCAAGTTAAGCTAAATATATGTATATACCATGTTTATGTGTTTTGCTGTTGTTGCTTGCTGCGTTGAGCAGGCGAACGTGTATTAAGTATACGACCGGTTGCCGCCTAGACCAATAAACTTGGCCGTTCGGATGCGGCAGGCACAGCAACCTGCCCAATCAAACTAAGCTAAGATAAAGAAAGACTCGCATCTGCTGCGGCCGCTGTGCAATCAAAGTCAAATCGCAATCTGATCCATTTGCCCTAAGAAGAATGCCTCAATCAAAATTGGTTTCCTTTGTTGCCCGTTGCCGTCAGATTGTTTAAATAAATGTTGCAAATTGCTCTGGCTAGTGGCTTTTCGTTTTTTGATTTTCGCTTTTTTCTATTTCCTGCAACAAATCCAAGCAAATCTTTGCTTTTTGGTTTTTTTTTCGGCTTGGTCTCCTGATTGCCAGCGCCAACAAATCCGCCCCTGGGCGCATCTAGATACCCGAATTCTCCCAGCAGCTGCTGCTGCTGCTGCTGCTGCTGGTGCTGGTGCTGGTGCTGGTGCTTGTGCCATGCTGTTGGTTCCCCCAATAAGCTCTGCTGCATGCCACGCCACGCTTTTTTTTTTATTTGCTGCCAGGCACTAAAACGTAACCCAACACCCAACTCCCACCTGCCGCCATCCAGCATAGCCTCTGATACAGTCAAAAAAAAAAAAAAAAAAAAAAAAAAATAAGAAAAAATAAGAAGGAACTCAGCTCGCTGTCTGCATGCTGATTTCTTACCTTATTTATTTGGGATTGTCTTACCAGAGTTGGAAATCTGTGTGACTTTTTTTTTGTTTCTGCGAAATTCTCTTTGTTTTGCGTGTTGCGGCATTTCGTATGCCCAAGCATACAAGCCACAAGCGGGTATATGCATTTCATGAGCCATGTTGAGCGCATTGATGACATTTATAATACATCTCGAAGATATCATCTTCTAGTTCCCAGCTGACTATCTGTTTGCTATATTTATCGATTATCGAAGAAACATAATCAATTGAAAGCGAATCGATTTTAATGTTTGTCGCTGACAGGAAAACTCTTTCATGCGCGCTATCGAGTTTCGTATTCATCGATTAATTCCTCACATATTATTGGTGAAATTGATTTCAATAATTATCTATATTAAGATAAGGCTTTAAGACATAGATCTTGACAAATTGTGTTGCAAAATTATCGATTGCTGTGCCTCACGATTATTACTTTGAATATAGCTTATTCTCTCTAATCTTTACTCTCATTTAATCTATATAAAATTAAAGTTATCGAGATTGAATCAACTGTTCAACATGGTTTTTTTGTAAATGATTGTTTTATCGATTATTGGTATTTAGTGAAGCTTATTACAATAATTATGTATTAGACTACAGAGAAAAATTCAATATATCGATTGCGATACTTATCGATTTAAAATCAGTTGGTTATTAGAACAGTTCAAAAATCGATAAGTCGTCTATAAATATAAGATAACTTCTAGTTCATTTTATGCCTCTGGCTCTTGGGAATTCTCATTGTCCTGTGCCTTTGTCCTTATTATAAAAGTAACTAGCAGACAGTGTTGATGTTGCGCTTATCGTTTGGTGTTTTTTTTTTTTGTTTTTGTTTTTGTTTTGCTTTTGTTTTTGTTAGGTGAATGTACGTGTGAGACACGCCCAACGTTTTTGGAGCTGCCAAGGGCCAACAATATGTTAATAATATCTGGTAATTAGTAATAGACAAATGCCTTTGGCAGTCGCCTCTAATTGCCGAACGAGGCAAACTAATTAAATCACGTAGCAAACGCATAAAAACAAAACGTTCACAGTTCCATTTGATACGCAATCAGTCGCTAACCCAGTCGCAAAATTTGCTTAGTCTTTGCAGTTGGCTCTGCCCCTTGGCTCGTCGAGAGCGTATTAGATCTCTGGGCAAACTTTTAGTCAAATTTGCCGGCCAACAAAAGCGATGCGAATAGCAACAAGCCAGGATGGCCCAATCGCTGACCCTGACCAGCAACCGGACCCACAATCCCAACATTTCAGACACTCACATATCCCAGCGAATTGTGCTTTGAGTTACAATCGTTGTTGTGCCCTTTCCCCTCCCCTCCCCCCCTTCCATCACATTGTTGTTGTATCTTATCAAAGGCTTGGATCAGACCCAATAAATTGCCTTCATCATATTTCGCTTTGCTTGGCTTTTATATGCCCGAAATGTCCCCAATGCATTCATTTCACTTTATGGCACTCCCACTCTCCATCTCACTCCCACTCTCACTCTCACTCTCGCTCTCTTTGTATTTCTATTGCCATCTCATTCCCATGCAGTTGCTTAAACTTATTAAGAGTAAAGAACTGAATATCAAAATGAACTCGTAGAGTTACGTGCAAATGCGTTTATCCATATCATTCCCTATTGTGGCCAGCACATTTCCATGCAAAATACTAATACACACACACACACACATATATATATATATATATATACATGTGTGTGTGTGTGCTTCTGGCAGTTGCAAGCAGAGTTCATATAGATTTGATGTCATCCCCTTGACATTAGCACAAAAGGCGTCAACTCAGCCAGGCCACAGCCAAATGTCAAATGCAAAATGGATTTGAAATTCTTTAAATTATTAATTTTTATATTTCTGATAAATGTATAACATTGAGTTTCTTTAACTGTTAGTTGTGTTTATTTTTTCAAAGTTTTTTAATACCAATAAAATTAATTATTGAGCACAAATAACAGAAAGCTTAACTTATTTATTATATAAATTAAATTTCAGACTTTTAAGTGAAGAAAAAATTGATTTTCTTTTTATTTTTATTTCACTTGAATACAAAATATTTTCATTCAATCTCTATCAAAAAGCGTAAAGGCTCAGACTTTTTGCAATTTTTATTCATTTTTATTAATTTTTATTTATTATTTCTTCAACTCATTGAATTTTATACAGATTTTATTTATTTATTTTTTTTTCAAACAGATTTAGTTAAAGACTTGCAATATTGTAGAACAACTCGGCTGGATATCAATTAAGCCACTAAGCTGCCACGTTGAGCAGTTGCAACACAGACAAGCCCTGGCATCCGTCTTGCCAGCTTCCAGCGCTGAGTTGGCCAATAGAAAGCGATACGCGACAAGCGAGTGGAATGGGTGAATGGAGGGCTGGCAAGAGGGCGGCAACTGGCAACTGGCAACTGGCAACTGGCAACTGAGACTTGGTAGCTGGAGTGATTCAAGTGCTTCGTATATGGTTACATTATGTGAGACATAGAAAGTTATTGTTCTTCTGTTTCTACTTCTTCTTCTCCTTTCTCATCATGTTCTTCTTCTTCATCATCTCCTGCTTATTGTTATTATTATTATAGTTGTTGTTTTATTTAAGTTTTTGACTTTAGTCGCTGTCGCTGTCGCTGTCAGCTCGCCAGCTCGCTAGCTTTGTCCTCTCAGCCGCGCTGTCATCTGTCATTGAAGCTGTTTACCCATTGTTCCAACAGATCATGCTCAAGTGTTGGTGTCAATGCTCTGGACAGCTCAACACACACACACTATATATATGTATGTATATATATATATATATATAGATTGAGTAAAGTTATGTCAATGCAATGCGAAATGAGTTCAGGCACGTGCCGCAGAGGCGACGATGAGAAACTTGAGTATATACATACTATATATTAATTGGAAGCTTAACTCTCTAAATATGCAGTAAAACCAATACAAAATAATAAAGCATAAAGTCAATAATTTAAGATAATATAGAGATATATCTACATATATACATATGTATGTGTATATGCATGCATAAAAGGACTCCGGTTACCATCGAACAGAACATAAATTAGAATAGAAAGGCGCAGGCTGTGAATTGGCAGTCGCCAGCAGCTGCCACAGGGAGACTGCCACGATTTATTGGCCAATTCGCGTGCTCACCATAATTTGTGACTCAACAACAACAACAACAACAACAACAACAGCAATAACAGAAACAACAACAACATCTATATCAGCAACGATAGCCGATAGTCGGCTCTGTATCTAGAGCTGTTTATAAGGCCAACGGCTCCCCACTACGCCCCTGCAGCTGCAACTACTCGGCCATTGAGCAACAGATTCGGCTCCAAATTCAGCGATGAACGCCGCACAGAGCGGCGGCCACGCGGGTGGCGGCTCCATGGGCAAGAAGGGCTCCCAAATGGAGGTAATTATATTAAATTTTAAGTGCACGCTTCTTAAAACAACAGCTCAAAAGAAAATACAAAACTAAGCAACAGAAAAACAAGAAGAAGAAAAACAATTTGAAGCAAATAGAAATTTTCAATGTGAAATTTTACTTATCTTGACCAATTTGGGCAGAGGGCAGCCAGTTTGCAACTGCACAAAAATTTCGCTCAAATTTTTATGGGTCTTTTATTGTGGGAAACTTTACCCAAGTTGACTTAGAACAAGTCAGAGAGGCAGAGAGAGAGAGAGAGAGAGAGAGAGAGTGGGAGAGAGGTGAAGAAGTTACGCAGTTGGAGCTTAGACACGGGGGCAAGCCAGTGTCGCGCATTTGTAATTGAATTTGCCGGGCTGGTGGCACGTGCTGGGGCTACTAAATGACGGACCTAAAATTAAAATGAACCAATTTGATTAGCGCCCGAGAGGGAAGAATAAGCAAAGACCTAAGCAGACCTCAAATAAACAAAACCTAACAGAATTCCAATGAGCAGCTTAGAGATTTTATGAGCGAACTGCGAACGGCATTTGATCGAAGGAGAGAAGAGACACGCGAAGCAATGTGAGAGAAATTCAAAAATGACAATCATCAACTAGAGCCCAGGCAAATGAAGCAGTGAAAGAAGCTCAGAAAAAAGGCAAGAAGCCAACATGATCGTCGAAGTGAGAAGAGTATAGGGAGAGCAAGGAAAAAAAAAAATAACAGTTGAGTGACAAGTTTTATTGAAGTGCGAAGCAAGGGAAAAAAGAATAGCGCGAAGCACTGAAGCGAACGCGCGTAAAACTAACTGCAAATTGAGAAGCAATGCAAGCAAGAAAACGAAAAAGGTAAAGCTAAACAAACTAAATGCGACAGCAAATAGAAGTCGAAGCACAAAATGTAGCGAGTGACAAGAGTAAAAAGTAAGAAGTGAGAAAATGAAGGAGTTTCGCTATTTGCAAATGCGAATCAGAAATCAAACAATGAAATTTCTGCTGCGCAGTTGAATAGAAACTGCTGAGAGTGAATGAGCTTAAAACAGAGTTCTAGAAGAGAGAAACTCGTTGGGGTATTACTCAAGCAGTGGCAGCTCCGCCACATCGACTTAAGTAAATAAAATATTTATCTAAATATTTTAGGATCATTATTAGACCATGCATTTGCATGCTTAGCTTATCTTAAGCATTGCTTAGCGACTTAAGCAAAGTGATTCAAGTTCCATGAGCTTTTGTTTCATCTGCGCTAATGTACAAATAAAATGGATTAAGTAAGTCGAGCATATTAAGAGTCCGCTTGACAGTAAAAAACAAAAATCCGCTGCCTCCTCTTAGGCAAATTGTGTGTTTTAAGCACTTTCCAAACAATTCAGCTGACAACAACAACAGCAAAATCTCATGGCTTGGGGCAATGGGTCTAATGAGAATTCTGTGCCCACCAACAGCAAATTCGTATATTAATTACATTTTGAGCAGCAGAGGAAACAAAAAAACACAAAAAAAAAAAACAACTGAAAATAAACAAGTGCAAGAAATTGTTGAACAAAATAAAAAGAGAAAAAACAAAAACAATTGCTGCAAATTGTTGCTGTAAAAAATTGTGAAAGCGCGCATTAAATTGCCAAGAGTGGCAATCAGGGCGCAAATGGAGCCCACAGTCGACTGGCAACAGCCAACAGGCAAGTGGCGACAAGCTCAGCCTCCACGGCTGCTCAGCAAACAGACAATTAACAAGAATAAATATTTATCTCTGCCACACCGAACTGCCAATACACTTGCCCATTGGAGCCATGCCTGGACATATAGCAAAAATTGACGAATAAAAAAATTATATACATACATATGTACATAAGTACTATGTATATATATATATATACATGACTATGCAGCTTGGCCATAGCTATGACAAACTATATATGTAAATATAAAATACCGACTTCAATATGTTTATATATTGTGAGTAGTTAAACATACATAAATACTAAAAAAATATCAGAAATACTACTCCCAATACTGCAATCAGTATCATACATACACAAAGGGCAAGCATCATGTGCACAATCCTGAGCCCAAGGCATTTGCTTGCGTAGAAACAAATTATTACATAAATTCTAATTTATATAATGGTTTTCCATTAAATAAATATCAATTATATATATACATACATTTTTAGGCATAGCTATTCGCTTACATATAATAATTTATGTCCAAAAAAAAAAAAGTCTCCCCGCAGGCCTTGTCGAGTGCACTGCGTGTCCTGAGGCTGGCGCATCCTACACGCTCTTCGTTTACATCTAATATTTTCCATATCATTCAAGCTATAGCACTAAAATCTTTTTCTCTTACATTTTAGTTCAATTTTCTTAAAATAAAACAAAAGTTTGGGTGTTGAATCATTGCAGCAAATATTGAAAAAAAAAAAATGGTTGCTAGATAAAATTACTAAAAATTTATCTTGCCTAAAAAGAAATAATTGAAGAAAAAAAAATACAAGATGTTGCATGGCAAAGCTAATATACCCTCGACAAGCAGAAGCAGTCACACACACACACACACGCATATATATGTAACACAAAGGCATAATGAGCAAGGTCGCGGCCGCCTCACCTGCCATTCAAATGGTTGGCCATAAATGTTTTAAATGGCTATAAAAAAAAGAAGCACGAACGGGCCCTAATGAGCAGACGCCGGGCCAGCGGGCAAAGGGTGCGAGCACAGCGGGCACAGGGACATATGCCAAGCAGGCAAATGTTGCTGAGCGTGTCAAGAAAACGCCTCAATGCCAATGCCTCTCACCTGCCTCGCCAGTCCCGGCCGCTGCCTCAGCCTCAGCATCAGCATCAGCCCCAGCCCCAGTCGTAGCCATCTTTTCTACGACTTCCAATTAAGTTGTGTCCTTTGTGTGCAATTTGTTTAATTTTTCAATGCAGCCGCGTTGCTTGAATGCAGACTCACATGGTGAGCACTGGGCGCAGCGCTACGAGATCCAGTCAGCTCGACGGGATCTTAGGTGCTGGGCGCCCGCAACATTTGATATTGGCTGACGGCGCCGGCAGCGACGTTGACGGCTGACGCGACATTGCCGTCGACTTCATCATCCATTAATGTCACTCAATCTGTGCGCATAAATTTGCATAAAGCGAAATCCAATTTCCAGGTTACGCGAACACCACACACACACACACACACATACATCCCCACACACACACTCTCGCAAATTGGGGTCTCTTTCGCAATTTCGGTGTGTTATACGAAACGGCATTGACTTAATCGCCTGCCACGCCCCTAGTCGGCCGACCGGTGTCCAGCCCGAGTTGGACTTTGGCACAGTTTAACAAATTTTTGCGTGCCACAATTTAATTTATTTAACGCACAGCTCAAAGGCAACAACGAGACCAAAGCACAAACATTTCATTTCATTCATTTAACCATATATGGTCAGAAGCATATATGCCAAAAGTGACGAGCACAAAATGGTCAGGGAGTGTTTAGATTCCGGCTCGAGCTCTGGCTTCCACTCAAAATGACCAGCACAAAATTGTGGGTGGTCACTGCACGTGCACAAAAATAGTCCAAATGTGCCCAAAAAAAAAAAAAAAAAAAGAGAGAGAGAGAAGAGAAAGAGAGGGATTTTTTCGGCTTGAAGTTCTATACAAAGTTCTTTAAAGGGCAAGTGAAATAAATATTAAGTTCAAATATAGTTTCCAGCTCAGCCTGCCTGCGCTGTACTTGCGGTCCACATCCACGCGGGATTGAAAAGCAGATTGATAAAAATGCCAGCTGGAAACCTGACTGCGAAATGCTCTGTAATCAGTATTCATAATAGGCAAATTCAAAATACCAAATATCAATAATGTGTAAATAAAACTATGAACTGGAGTGTATTGACATGAAAGCAGCAGAAACATAAATGTAGATAATCGATAAATATTGATTATTGATGTATATATATATCGAATATCGAATCGGGTAATTAATATATATCGACTATCGATAGATATTAACATGTCTGGGTTATCGACATAAAATTAAGCCATCGATAAGCATTTATAAATATTGAATATGAATATATTTATATATATATATATGTATATATATATATATATATATATATATATATATATATATATATATATATATATGGGGGATCCACTTGTGGACTGTCAACATGAGTGGATTCTCGATCAACATTAATACATAGACTATCGATTAAAATTGATGATTGATGTGAATATTGTATATCGAAATGTTAAATATCGATATATATAAATATTTATTTATGGTAATATTGATACTCGAGATTCTTTAACTTCCGGCAATTTCGGGTTTAGCCTCTTAACTCTACACATTTTACTCAATTCAATATTCTCCCATTAAAGACATATTACAGAGTATTTTTTTAGTAGAGTTTCTTAAAGACTTTCATTCTCTCTCTCGCTCTCTCTCTCTCTCTCTCTCTCTCTCTCCCTAACTATTCAATATGCACATATATAATATTATATATTTAACATCGAAAGAACATTTTATTGCGAAAAAAAGCTTAAATTCTCAGGAATAAACCAAGTATTTAAAGGGTATTAAAGTGAGCTTGCAACTCGCTTAAAGACTTCCTAGTTCGAAACTTATAATCGACTTTCGTAGCCATTCCATTTGAATGTTGGAGCGAGCTGACAGGTCATCAGTCCACACGACATAAGGAACTGGCCCTTCAGCACGCCTAGCATGCGGCCCTAATCGGTCATTAACATGACACCGATTTGTTAAGGTTGATCATACGCCACGTGGTGCGTGGTGCGTGGCGCTAACTGTGAGAATTCTACTCTCTCCCTCTCTCTCTCTCGCGTGCCTTGAAAATTTGCGTGCCACTGCCTCAGACGTCATCGTTGCCCTTTTAAATAACAAACTTTTGCTGGACTTTCGTTGCGGCATTTAATATGCGCCTGAGTCAACTTTAAGCCAACAGATGCTTGGCCAACAGTTCCGGAGGGGTGTAATCCTTGGCAGACAATATACATCCAGGCCAACTTTGACAGCAGCTAATTAAAGCACATAAACTAAGGCATCAAGGCCAAATGCATCGATTGGCAATCACTGATAGGGCCGAGAGCCAGCTGGATAAACACAGAGAAAGGTGAAACTGTTGGCTAAGTTAGCCAAGAGTTGGCCGTCATTCTGTGTGTGCAATCAAAGTGTCGACCGGCCAGAAGCTAATTTCCGCTTTCAAAGTGGCCAAAAGTGTCATTTTAAATGGCGCCGCCTCAGCCTCAGCCTCAGCCGCAGTCTCGGCATCAGCTCAGGCCAGCGTCAGCCTCTTCGAATGGCAAACGCTGCTTTAATTAACACTCGACTTCGGGCCACCTTCACAGAGCCTGCACTGGGGTTAAAAGCGCTTAGCACTGTCTTTGATGCAAATTAGCAGAAGCCAATCGATAACAGGCAGCGTTACACTGATAACTCGATAACTCCTACCCCCACCTGGATGCCGCTCAAAGGCAGCTCCCCTTTATCCGTGTATTCGCATTGTAACTCGTTTCATTCCCATTTCGCTCGTTAATGTGCTTCTGCTAGACTTGTGTGTGGTGTGCGGAGGTAGGGGGGCGCAATCGATAAATCTTTGCAATATTTAAGTAAAATATGGCATAGGTGCACAGCGGCAATGACTGCCATTTATCACACAGCATTCATACACAGATTGACAGATTTACCTAGCCTGTTACCCAGCGACTCTGCCACAAATGCTATTTCGGCACGTAACCGTAAAAGATGGCAGCTTTCTTTCACTCGACCAAATCCGGCTATTATTTATGGTACTTGTGTCTGGTCGGACTCTCGCTCAGTTAGATCTGGATGCCGCCGAATGGCGCGTGCGTATATTTCGTGACATTTTGCCTAATCCTTTCCCCGCCACATCTGAGCACCTATGAATTCTGCAATCTGGAGCTGCTTAGCTTTCGGTCCGCGACACCGACTCGTGCCATCAATTTTGTTAAATCACCGAAAATGTACAACGACCAAAATGTACATAAAGATGAATAAGAGAGAAGCAAATCCCACACACAAAAAAAAAAAAGAAAAAGAAAAAAAAATAAAGAGGCCGAGGGAAAGAGGCTCTGGGCGGGCACTTAGATCAGGTCCAACAGGCCGGGCGAGCACTTAAAAGGCACAAGATGAGCTCGTCAAGATACGTCGAAGCGTCCTACTTTCTGCCCACTCACGCCTCATTGCCAACCGCCCCCAGCCCCCAGCCCTCAGCCCGAACACATGTTCAATTCGACTTTACGTGCTCCCTCCTTTCTTTCATGTTGTGTTTTTTTTTTTTTACTTCCCAGCTAACATCTTCTTCTTCTTTTTCACATATTTTTTTTTTTGCGTTCTGTTTTCTTTTTTGCGGCCAGGCCACAAAACGGCCTTTTGGTCAGATACTTACAATGTACCACTAAATATTTGCCAAGCCAGCCATAAATGGAGAGCATGGGGCATCGGGCGTGGGGCATGGGGCATGGGGCATGGGGCATGGGACGAGGAGGACTAATTGAATTAAATTTGAAACTTTGTTGCTCGAATGGCAGAAGATTGTCATAAGTGGTTCACGATGGGCGGACGAGCATGTGAAACTATTTGTCTATTTGTATGGAAATTTGTCAATGGCACAACTTTGACCCGAGCTCAAAGAGCCTTGCACAAAGCGACTGAAAACTAAGTCGACTTTGCAGCGCAGCAAATATGAATTCAGATACGTTCCCATTCAGACCGAGGCGAACCTAATCTTGCTTAATTGTCTCACGCTATTTTTATGCTTGAGAACGGGGCATAGTGCTTTTGTGAAAGAAGTGGGCGTGGCTCAGCCCATAAAGTAAGTTTCTTAAAAGAAGCACAGATGGAATGAAATAGCAGCAGGGTTCGGGGCTTAGACTGAATACTTCCGAGTAGAACTGCCTGATTACTGATTTATGTAAATGTCTTTCTACAACAAAGCTAATGCAAATATGATTTTCTATATATAATATATATTTTCATTATATATATTTATATTATATACATTTTTTATAGATCTATACATTAAAGACCACAAAAACTGTATCATATATGTTTTGCTGATGACAGAACTTTTCATGGGCAGGCCATAGCCTCTCATCTCTGTCTGTCTAAGAAGCTAAGCTAAGATGCACCTAAGAAGCTGAGCTGAGATGCTCCTAAAAAGCTTTGTAATTCTACCTAACAAACCCATACACATAAGCCTAAAAGCCTTCACTTTCTATATAACACGATAGACATTCAAATCTATAAGCTCTCTTCAATTTGTGAGCGAGTATAACACATGGCATTGATTTTTATGAATTTAATTTTTAATTTTTTTGTAATCTTTCCATGCAGAAGAGCCCAACGCATTTGAAGCCTTAATTATTTCTATAGAAATAAAACAGTTTCGCTCTCAATTTGTCTTTGTCGATTTCTCTTTTATCTATTTGAGCACATGTATACATAGAGCTAAGTTCTATTTGCCGTGCCAATATTTGCCGTCGCATTTTCAGCTCTCGTTTTTTTTCTGCTTTTTTTTTTTTTTTGTATTTGGGTTTCAGTATGCGATTCCGCTTGGTTAGATGAGGATTAAAGAGAGTGAAAGAGAGAGAGAGAGAGAGAGGGAGAGGGAGAGGGAGATGGGAAAACAAACAAACAAACAAATCCAATTCAATTTGAGGCCAATTTCAATTATTAATACTTCAATGTTAACCAAGCAACATTGCCAATTTGCTGCATTCCAAAACTTCTCAATGACAGTTGCCCCTCCTCCACGCCCACTGTCCAGCGGCTATTATGCCAATCGTATTACATTAACATTCAATTCAAGTAACGGGCCTTTGATTGTGCACAATTTATAAAAAGAGAAATAAACAGAACAAGAGGAAGAGAAGAAGAAACAGGGCAAAAACAAGAATAATATGTATAAGTAGAGAGCCGGGCATATTGGGCCGCGCAATGCTCTGTCCATAGATAAATTCAAGTAGCTGGCACAGCTAAGCCCAAGCATGGCCCACGCCATGCCTGCTCGAGTCGAGTACAGGGCATAATAATTACAATAGATATAGCAAATCTGCCCCATTGAAAGTATTCAAATGTGACCAAAGGAAACGAGGCATAACAAATGCCCAGGCTCGATATCATTTGTCGCATCGTCAGCCGCACAGATCCCAGCGGTATCTGGGCTGAGGCAGCCTCCTCCAGTTGGCAGTCAGTCTGTTTGCCATTCGCTCAGTTGCTCCATCTGTCATCAAATTGTGCCTCTCGCTCGCTCTCACGCCCTCTCTGTCTCTCTCTCTCTGCGCCTCTTTTGCTTTCTGCTTGATTTGCCTGTCGCAGTTGCGCTTATCTGCGAGGCAGAAACAAAAGGCAACCGAAATGTAAAATAAATGTAAAATGCTGTTGGCGGCCCGCTGAATTTATTGTGAAAAAAAAAAAAAAAACAAAAACGCGAAACCGCAGTCAAGACATAGACAAACAGCTCAAGACACAGTGTGGCATGCGACGGCGCTGGCTGCCACTGTGGTTGCGTCAACATTGTTTTGTCGCCGGCTCTGGACTCGCCCACGATTTATGTTTCAAACAAAAGATGCTCAGATGCTGCCGTCGACAGCGGCGATTGTTGTACGTGACTAACGTTGCCTTTTGACACGCCCCACATAGCGCTGCCCTCAGCCAGCACATCAACCTCCAGCTCCACCTCCAGCTCCACCTCCAGCGCCACCTTCTTTTGCGTATGCAAAGCGCATTTTTGAAATTTATTTCGTTTTAATTTGAATTTATTCGCCTGAAGCAACGCGATTTTTTTTTGCTCAACCCAAAACTAAGCGAACGCCCCATTTAAATAAACTTGTCTACAATTGACCTTCGCGTTTCTGTAGGTGCGCGTTTCTGAGGCTCTGAGTCTCTGTGTCTCTCTGTGTGGCAGGGCATTGAAATTTATGCTGCATACATTTGGGCGCCCAAAGCAATGCAAAAATGCTGGCAGACGGATGTAATCGACGGCATAATACTCGCTCACACATTCACACCAAAGGCTTTCAGTGAATGAGTATTAGAAAATAAACATATTTAAAATTTTTACACAGCCCGGCTCGATAGTCACAAGTTAATTCCACACACACACACACACACATATGCTTTGAAGGGAAGCGGCACAAGACTCAGTCTTAAATTAAGATGGATTACTTGGCCAGCAAAAAGAGAAATGTCACATAATTATGGTGCGCATGTAAAGCAAATGTGATTCTTGTGTTTGCCTCTGCTGCAAAAAGCCAATGCTCGCTGCCCGACTAGAGGATATCCCTTTAAAAACAGTCTATATACGAAATATTCATGTGAATTTAAATTAAAATGAAAAAGAAACTCAACTGTGTATATTTAATGCGACACCACAAAGCAGCCTACACAAGCTTAAATCTCATGCAAAATAGAATTGCGAAACAAAATGGAATTGAGAGAAACATTAAACTTTGCCAAAATGTTCTTATGTTAATGTTATGTATGTGAAGCCAGACGAGAGGCTGTCTGTCTCTTTCTTTCTTTCACATCTTTGGAATGGGAGTCTTTTACTCATTTTTTTTTATTTCTGTTCTGTGTTATCTTTAAGTTTTTAACACTTTAACTCTCTCTCTCTGTCTCTTTATCTGGCTCTCTGTTTCTCTTTTCCTTTCTCAGTATCTGACTCTCTCTCTCTCTCTTGTTTTGTCTGTCTCGCTGACTTTCCTTATGTCTCTGTCCATCTGAATTTCTTTCTCTATTTCTCTCTGTCTTTATATTTAATTCTCTCTCTTTGTCTCTCTGTCTGCCTGTCCATTCCTCTCTCATTCTTTTTTTCTATGTCTTATTCAATCGAACGGTCTTTCCTTCTTTTTCTCTATCTCTCCTTCTATCTCTCTCTCCCTCTCTCTCACTCTCTCAAATATCATTCCTATGATTTACTCTCACTTAGAAGCCTTTCCACGCCAGGGAGAAGGCAGTCAAAGTAGCTTTCTCGCTGACACACAGCCAATGGACCACATGGACCACATGGACCACAATGCTATTATCGACTTATCTAACGCATTTTCAGTAGATGGAGTACATGAATCGAAGTATTTTTATTGTCAGTAGTTGCCCGAGAAGCTGCTGTCCGAGCTGCTGAGCGCAATAACTTCTGCCACATGCCATCGCTGCACAACAATAGATTTTTCCAACAAAGTAGTCGAAGTACTTCACCAGGGAGTTTGGCATGAATATGCATGGCTCACAGGAGGGGAAAAAATAGTGTGAAAATGTAACTGAAATATAAATTTGAATTTAGAAAACATTTCGAGTATTTTTTACATTGTTGAATTGTCTTTAATTTAGCATAAGCTAAAGCCAATGGCAAAGGTCGCACAACGTTGGGTAATTTTTAGGGAAGACACCGCTGTTGAGAGAGAGAGAGAGAGAGAGAGAGAGTGAGAGAGAGTGAGTGGGAGAGCAAAGCTGTACAAACTGTGCTGATAATAAAAACAATTTATAAGTTTTGGGCAACTTGGGCCAAGGCTCCATGGCCCCGGCCACGTATCTAGATAACTCTCAATCCGCGGGCGTTGCGTTAAGCAAAACTTGTGAAGCTGACTAACCGAAAGCTGCCACGAGTTACACTTGCAGTTGCAGCCGTAGCTGGGCTGCAGCTGATTGGCTTTGGCCGTGGCCACCTCAAAAGTTGCTGCGCTGCTGTCATGTTGCCTGCCGCAGATCGAAGAAAATTATTGCTCAACATTTCTCGAGCGCAAGTGCAACTCAATCAGGCGAAGAGTTCGCCCAAGGACTTTGGCTGGCATTTAATTGCGAACAGCGGCCCACTTGTTCAGCGGAGTAACTTAAGCTGCAGCGGCACCGAACACCAGCTGAACACTGGAACAGTAAACGGAAGCGGGCAACAATTGGGCAGGTCCCAAAAGCGCGATAAAAGCGGCAAAGCGCGTAAATTTCGCGAAAAACAAAAAAAAAAAAAAAACAAAAAAAAACAAAATAAAAAATAAAAACAAAACAAAAATTGAGACTGGAGGTGGAGAGTGGAAGATTGCGCAGCAGCAAAGCGAAATTTATTTTAACGAGCCAAAACTTTTGCTGGTGTTTGGCCAAAAACAGTGCGACCATAAAAGTCCCTAAATGCCACTTTGGCTGCCGCAGTCACTGGCAGCTTTATTAACGAGACTAATTCCATGTACAGCAGCCAGAAAAGCGATCTTCCACATTTGTCTGTCCTCCAAATGTCAATCCGGCACGCACACCCACACCCACACACACACACACACACACACACACACACAACCACACACATTTGAAGACATACGCGCTGGCCGTCAATTCTGCTTAGCTAATCTCTGGTCGCGCACACGTAACCAACAGCCAACTCCAGCCTGCTCGCCTGGCCTGGTCTGGTCTGGCCTGTCGTGGCTTATACAAAAGCCAGCACCAAATATAAAATGAAGCAAATCCGCTTTAGCTGCTGCCGCTGCGGCCCATAACTCCGGCCAAACGGAAAAGATCTAGCTGCCAACAACAAACGCCAAACTTTGCCTCAACTAAAAGAGGAAAAATTAAAAAAAGAAAAAAGAAGAAGAAGAAGCAGAAACAGCAGTTGCTGGCGCTGACTGTAGTCCAGTTGCAGACTTTGAGCATATTTATTGTAATTTTTACAGTGCTAACGCGACGGCCCTTTGCAATTTTTGCACACTCAGCTGACCTCACACATGGCTTGGCTATTAATTAAAATGTCAAAGCAAACCATGCGCAACGTGCGCCATTGCATTGGGGGAAGAAAAAAACTAATCTGCATTTCCTGCCATACATTGAGCACTTCTGTGTGTGTGTGTGTGTGTGTGTCTGACTTTCTTCCATTTCCTTTTTCGACCGAGTTGCGTACAAATCTGGTTAAGCCAGTTAAAACAGTTCGCAAAAGTTAACTAGATTCAGCCCCGCCAAGTTGACATGGCTAAGTCGTAACATACAGAATTTTGCATTCGCATTTACATGCAAACATTGTCCATACATATTCCAAGTGATAATTTACAGCTCAGCTCTGCATAGCCATAGTCATATTCTCGTTTATTTTACTGCCAACCAGAAGGGAAATCGAAAACCAAATGCTCAACATTCAAAGAGCAGCAGAGCGCGACTTTGTGAATTTGGCTAAGAAATTGAGTTCAAATAAAGTCAAATGCAATTCCCAGCAATAGACTCCAATAGAAATGCATGGCAAAACAATTAGAGTTTATGCAGTTCTTAAGAATCGCATAGTGCGGCGATAAGTTTTATATACAATCTATTAGATTTGGGCATCAGCAACTTCGTTACAGTTTAGTAGAATAATAGATACATTAAAAATTATTATTTTAATTTATGAGAATCGCATAGCAAGGCAAGAAAATAATAGATACATAGGTTATTTAAGTGATAAAAAATTATTTACATTAACAATTTTGCTTACTGATTATAATATAATCAAAAATTTGAATAAATGCCATGAGAATTGCATAGTAAGGCGAGAGGAAATAGCATATTATACCTTATATTTGATTGATGCATCCACATACATGCAGATTGCTGGTTAATATATGCAGTTATAATCTTATATAATATATTATATGTATTTATATACGCTCATATATAATTCCTATAAAAGAGAGAATCATGAAGATTACAGAGAGAAGTGGCATATAAAAAATATATATATATAATATTTTTTTTTTACACTTTATTTAAGAGTAAATTACATCAAGAACCCATTCCACCTCACATACGCCCATAAAATTACTCTTTAAATGGGTGAGAATTGCATAGTAAGGCGATATTCGAATTAATAAATTCATTATTCATGTCTTTAATAATACATAAGATTTACTTGTTTCAATGAGAAGCAAATAGTAATACTGCATAAGGTATTCACAAAGTATTCTCATCCCCAAGTAATCTATGGTTCGCCTTGGATGTCTTCAATTAATTTTGATCAAGTTGCGCAAACAATCGAACCAGTGAATGAAGCGCACTTCATGCCCCTCCACTCCGCAAGAGCCAAACATTGTAAGCGAAACTAATTCAGTTGTTCTCTGTGTGTGTGTCAATTGTCACGTAATCAAGCGACACTTCAGCCGACGAAGCTCGACAACGTTGCACTTGACAGTGGGCAGTGGACAGTGGACAGTGGTCAAGCGGCAACTAAACCTCTAAACTGTATTGTGATATGCGAAGCCCTTCAGTGAGAGCATTAAACAAATCTTAGCTGCAACCGAGCGGCTGCCGGCTGCCGGCTGCTGCCATATGAGCTCAAGCAAACACAGCTCAGCTCTATCTAATGGGTGGGTGTGTGTGTGTGTGTGAGGCACTCGTGAATGTCACGCACATATATGCTCACCCACACACACACACACACGAAGACAACAATGTGATTAAAATGCAATTTGCTGCCATTTACTTACTTGGGGCATGCGTAAGAATTGTTGAAAACCAGCGACAGCAGCAACAGAACTTTAACTGTGTGTAATGTGTGTGTGGTGTGTGTGTGTGTGTGTGTTACATCGTATCAGAGATGTGCGTTTAATCGTGATACGAAAAGGAATGATGCCATTGCAATAACAAATAATGTCATGTGGCAAGGGCGAGGCATTGGCCTAATGGACCATTGAGCAGAGTTGAGCACGACCAGACCAAATAGCCTTAAATAACTATGAGCAAGCGCAGTCCAATCGAAGCTAAACTAAGCCATAATCGATTCATTCAAAAACTATTAACATATAATCTAATATGGCGTGTTCCTGTCTAGAATATATATTTTTATTGTGAGGTCAGATATCGATATATAGTTAAATTATTCAAATTATGAGCATAGATATTAATTCATGATTAAATATATATAATCATAATATAATATAAATACATATATTTTATTATTAATATAATATACATATTATATATAAATTTTACTATGCATCTACCTATATATAAAGCTATATATATATTTAAAATTTTTCTATTACAACTTTTGCCATCTCTATAATATATTATAATTATATATTTTTTATTATTCATTAATTATAATATAATTATATATATATATTTTATTATGCACCTATATCTATAGCCATATATTTATTTACAATTTTTCTATTACAACTTTGGCCATCTCTATGATGGACGAATCTTTGGCTGCTGCACAAAATTTGCCACTGCAACGAAGTGTGAAGCGCCAGCTGGGCAGACAAGAGTGTGCGCGTGTGTGTGTGTGTTCCTGTGTGTCTCTGTGTGTGTCTCTGTGTGTGTCTCTGTGTGTGTCTCTGTTTGTGTGAGTGTGCTGCACATATAGTTGCATGACATTCATTTCCGCTTTAAGATGAAAAATAATAATAAAATTTTATTATGCACTTAGCAGTTGCTCGACGCACTGCTTCTACCACTATATATATATATATCTATTTTTTTTTTTGGTAGCCTGCTCGAGTGGCAGGGAAGCCATGGAAGCCATGAGCACACATTGCAAATATGCTAAAGAACTCACGCCACAAAAAGTAGAATGATGTCAGCGGCGTGTCTGCTGTAATTTATGGCCGCCGACTATGCGCGGCGGCATAACGTGTTGAGAATCTGTAGCACACACACACACACACTTGGTCACACATGCACGTGCTCATAATCCAGCTAGCTGTAAGATTAAGATCTGCCCTCGGGCTCAGCGACATGGCATTCAAATTACTCGTAAATATCCAGTAACGAGCTTTGCAACTGGCTACGCAGCTGAGTAGAGAGAGCTCGGATATCGCTCGCAGTATTGCTGTTCGCTGTCTGCTGTCCGCGCTCCCATGATTGATGATGAATGATTGATGCGCAGCATCAAACTGCCATACGTTAACTCCCATGTCTTGCTGCTTGCTCCTTGTTGCTCGCAAGCAACTGTCAGGCAGCAACAATAACAAAATGCATCCGATAGAGCAAAATGCGTTAAAGTGCCAACAGATTTTCACAGATTTCCAGAGCTCTCAAATTGTACAACCTGCATCTTACACATATGCCCACTCTCTATCTGTGTGTGTGTGTGTGTGTGTGTGTGTGTGTGTGTGTGTTTGCGCGTTCACATGTTCTGTCATGTGATGCTTCGTTAGGCTGACAGCTTTTCGCTTCACACTGTAATCTTCAGATAGCTAGCAGCTTGCAAGTCATACTTTAACATAGACATAGATATATATATATATATACATATATATATATATATATATATATATATATATATATATACTCACATATATATACACATACATACATGTGATATGCTTCAGTTTGTCGCATGTCGCATGCAAGCTAAGTTGTCGTTATTTGCCTTCTAATTGCTATTGACATGATTTTAAATTTAACATGCATGTTACTTAAAAGTCATGCCTCACACGTCACTTGCTGCTCAGGCCCTGAATAATGTACTTAAATAGTTTTTCTTTAATGCAACTTTGTTAAGTTACTGAAGATATTTACACTTGAGAAGCTTTTCAACAATCGCAAATATGTAAGAGTCTAAAGAGATCTTTAATTAACCTGGAGTTGGAGTTGCTATACACACATGTCTACGTATGAATTTAAAACTAAATATTAAGCAACATATAAAAAAAAAAAATATGTAAAGTTAACTTTAATTAGTCTTATTTCTCCAGTTTTCATAGTCATTGCTGTTCTCATGATATATATATATATATATATATATATATATATATATTGATAATTAAAAGATATGTTATTTAATATATCGATATATATCGATTAATTTGCTTTCAAATCTATAAGAAATGAGTCAAGAAATTATGGTAATTGGATATCTCTGATAGTCGTGCGTGCGCGTAGGCAAATTGAGTTGAGCTTTCACCTTGACTGTTTTTTCCGCTTTTCTGTTCTCGATCGATTGTTATCGTTTTCTATCACATGCACTGTGCTGAGTCACACATTGCTATTCCATTATTCTCTTGCTTGTCCACTTCTAGCTTAGTACAGTTCATCCATCTCTTCAACCCAATCTAATTATGATCTCCTTTTCTCCTTTGTCTATTCCATCTTGGCACGTTAACGTGGATTTTATTCCCAAGCTCTTGTTATTGCCAATTTATTACAAAAATCCTTTAAGCTCTCTTGATTATTATTATATATATATATATATATATATATATATATATATATATATATATATATATGCGCTGCGTTTATTCGATGTGACGACGCAAACTTTTACCACCTTTTGCATGCTGTTCGCAAACTTTTCGTTGAAATAGTTGCCAAATGACAATCTATATATATATATATATATATATATATATATATATATATGTGGTACATATATATATATATATATATATATATATATATATATATATATATATAATATATATTTCAAGTGCTCTACGAAACTATTTGCTTTAAAGTTCCGAGGAAGTTCAACTTAATCCACTTAATTTCTCTTGTGCTAAAACATTTTAGTTTTCATTTCATGCTAAGCAGGTGCAACTAGAAATTTTACACCTCTGTGTGGGGCTGGCATGGGTGCCATGGGTGTGTGGGTGTATGGGTGTGCGGGTGTGTGTGGCTTGAATGTGTGCGCGTGTGCGCTGGAATGGAAACCGTTATTGCAACTGACGCAGCGAATATCTAAAATTGAGGTGCTTAGCTGCGGCTTTTGGCTTCTTGTGGCTGTGCACAGTGGCTCAAAATGCTATCGATTTGGATACAATTTGAACTTTTGCTTGCTTGATATGATCCTTTATTTATTTGTCGATTTGCCTTGCCAGCAAAGAGCTTAAAGTCTGCAGAGCTCAAATATGAACACATTTGAGCAGCTCAAGAGTCGACTGTGACTAGAATTGTTGAAGCGTCTTAAATAATGCTGCCAGCTGGCTGAGAGTGCTGAGGCGCTTACTATGCTGAGTGCGGCAAGAGAAAGATTTCTATGCTTACTAAATTCAAATAAATTAAATTAAAGTACTAAACGTAATATGAGAATCTAACATGTAGTCATTAGAAATGTATATATATAATATATGTATATATATAAATATAATATATATATATATATATCTTATATATCCCTGACTTCTCTGCCTTTCACATAATATATTAAATTATTTGCCCCCTGCAACTCATAAATTCTACTACAATTTGCTGCGCTGTGAAAGAGCTCAGTTAATTAAGACTCAGCTCTACTTTGAAGCATTTTCCTGCTACTCAAGAGGAATGAAACTAAAATCCAAATACAAAATAAATTTAATAGCTTAAAAACTGGAACAGATTCAATTTTAGCCATAATAAATTATTTTTCAAAGAAATTCACTTAATTTAACTACTCAAATGCAAAAATTAACAAAATGAAAATTTTGTTGAGTTTCATGTGGATGGGATTATCAATTACATAACTGAAAAGTTGAATGAGAGCAATTTGCTGGCACTTAAAGCAGCGTTTGGGCCAACTGTGAAGAGCTATCGAATAACAGTTTACGCTCTCAAAGGGCACACAGAGACAGGCAGACAGGCAGACAGATAGACAGATACACATATATGAATTGATACCGCAATTGAGCTAATTGAAGCTGTGGAGCTGTGTGGCAAGTTATAATTGAAAGCGATGCCAGCGAGTGTAAATGAGATGTCACTCAATCCGCTGGCAAGTATTTTTGTGGCTGGGCGTTGGCATACATATTTAATGCAGCGCAATGATGTGCGAAATTGTCTTTAATGTCAAAGGCAGTGAATGAGTCAGTCAGTCAGTCAGTCAGTCAGCCAGTCAGTCAGTCAATGGGAGAGCGAGTCAGTTGCAGCGCAAGTCAATATTTGAGCTAAGCCGTGTGCTGAGCTGGTGTCGGGCGAGCAGCTTCATTGCACTTTGTCGGCGTGCCTTTGGCAAACACTTCAGCAGCTGCCATCGAGAAAGGCTCCGCGCAGCTCAAATGCAAACAGAGACGTTTGGCGATGTCGTAAGAAAGTCACCGCTTCACGCCCTCAAATGCGTAGAGGTCTCGCCCCCACTCGGACGGGTCGGGACGGGACGGGACGGGATGGGCGACAAAGTCAAGTGGCAGTTGGCCCATCGAGGCGACAGCGTGGCGTCAGCCACGAGGCGTTTTAAATCGAATCAAATTCTATGCGCAGCTCAGATTCCAGGTCAGGCTCATGCGCCTCATGCATACATACATATTATATATATTTTGATTCAATTATTGGCACACACTCGAATCACATTAGAAATTTGCTAGAGCAACACAATCGACAGCGATTGAGTCTCGCCCCCTTCTCCCATGACACATGATATTCATAGCTAATTGGGCATTTCATGGGCAATTAAAGAAAAGAAAAGTCAATTAAAATTGCATTCGTGCCAGAGTAAATATAATATATATATATATATATATATATATATACACCTTCTATTGTATCGAAACTTTTCAAATGAATTTTTTAATATTTTTTCTGCACAATTTTCGGACAACTTCTTGGCTCATTTGGTGCTGGCCTTAACCCGTTCAGTGTAGAGTACCGAACTCAATTACTTTGCGCTCATTGTATGCTTTGCCTTGGCGAAAAGTGAATTCTTAGCAACAATGGCAGTGACACGCACTTTTTATACAATTTAGCAATTTACCAAGCCATTAACAATTTATCCAAGCAGCTGGCTTAAAACTTTTCTGCTTAGCGGCAAAGCGAGGCCAGCAACTTTTTGCCAACGTCAGCAATTCGGGGCGAAAGAAGAGAAATAAATCGTTAACATAAATCAAAACACTTTCAGTCCTTTGCCGCCTGCTTTTATCTCTTGTGTCGAGCCATTACAAATGCACTTTGACTCTGGGCTTGCTGCAGTTGTGGCAGCTGACGCGGCGCATACCCTACGTTCATGGCATAGTTGTAGCTGTGTGGCTACTGCAGCTGTGCAGGGTATCTTGTAGTCTGTCACTGGCATTTATTGCGCAATCGCTTGTTATCTTTCGCTGGCCCAGCCTCAAATCAATGCCGAATCACGGCGCCAAAATGTGTGCTGCGACGAAGAGTGAAGCTACAATAGACACACACACACACACACACACACATACAGTTATATATTTCTGTGTGTGTGTGTGTGTGTGTGTGGATTACATGGCCCATAGTCACGCCTCGACATTATGTATCGCATAAGGACATGGCATTTGATAAACATTATTGTACATGTCCGACAATTTTTCAACAATCGCTCGAGCGTGCCGGCATTTGATTGATCCAATGGCCATGGGGGGCAGTGGGGCGTTGGTGGTTTCGGTGGCTCGGTGGTGCGATGGCTTCGACTAGCGCGGTATAAATGACAAAGCATTACGTACTTGGCAGCTGCGGCGGCAGCGCGAGTGATTGATTCTGTTGCCAAAGCAACCGAAAGCAATTGCCACGACTGTGGGCGTGGCTGCGATTGAAACGCATTGAGTGGCAAACCAGCTGATGCGTTCGCTTCACATTTAATTGCACTTGGGTAAAAATAAATAAAAAAAAAAAATAAAAATAAAAATGAAAGAGAAATATAAAAAGAGACCGATTCCCCCGAGCGCAAACGTGGCCCATTCATTGGCCAAAGCAAAGAGCCCCAACACAAACACAAACTCCCAACTGTATAAACTCGATCACACGCAATGGATTCGCTGTCGCTGCAATTGCATCAATTGCATATAAATTGAATGCACTTTCCCTAGCAGAGCTAACTACGCAGCTACAAGCGCCTCGTGGAAATATATCTGATTGTGGAAGGTTGCTTAAATGATTCCATAGAATCGAAGTGCGAGCTGCAGGCCAGTCTGCTTCAACCAGTTAGTTAGCTCATTAATCATTAATTATATTTTAAATTGATTAATATAGTCTTTAAATATAACAGTAAATTACGATGAGTCATTTATCAAATCATTAGCTTAACTAACTAAAATTTATGAAACGTTTTATGCAAATTTAATAAAAATTTTTTGATTGAGCTTTGAGTTTTTTGTAAAGTTGCAAAGTCTTAGTCTTAGCCATATATCATTTGTCTCATATCATAGCAGGCGCTAAATAAAAGTTGTTTTTAGACCTGCTCTATGCTGATGGCTAACTGCTTGTCAAATATTTAACCTGCTGCTAATATAGAGCATCTATTGAGTGACAAAATTTTGCTTAAGCAATATTTATGATATATTAATTAAATATTAAGAGTATATTAATAGATTTATTAATATATATTATATATATATATATATATATATATATATATATATATATATATATATATATATATATATATATATATATATATATATATATATATATATATATTATACATATGAAACACTTTTATATTCATTCGATAATTCTGATTGAAGCAAGGGCATTTGGAATTCATATAAGGACCTCTCTCGCTGCATATTGCTTTCCTTTAATTATTGCCACTTAAAGGCATACCCTGTAGTAATTATAAATTCAGCAAGTGGGTATATTACTATAGGGTATAGATATCGATGCGTTATTGATCGCAGCTTGGAGCTAAGTCGATGTCAGTCAGACGCTTCCCATATTTCTTATATATTTTAAAAGCAAATGATATATATGTGATACCCTGTAATTGAAGAGTACTGTGAACTTGACTAAGCGCACATGCACTTTGCTTATGCCCCTTCATTTATAGGGTATCTTGTCGTGCAAACATTCTCAATTAGATCTCGCTTGTTTGTTTGCATCATGCACGGTTGCTCTTTTCAATTACTCTCACATTTAATATAACCAAATTGATGCAGGCCACACACCACTACTGCCCCTCCCCGCGCCCCCTCTGCCAGCCACTCCGCCGCCCCGCCGCAGCCATGACAAATGGGCGACACGTGCCACAAAAGGCAAGAAGAGCTGTAGGAGAACCAGAAGCAGAAGCAGAAGCAGAAGCAGCAGAACTATATACGTATTTAAGCAGAAGCAATCGTATTTGCATATATGTATGTGAAAACAGAATTCGCTTCACGTTTGCATAAAAACTGGCAAACCAATTTATTATAGAGATTTCCATAAAAATTTGACAGATCCAACAAAAGCATCTTGCTCTAAATGCTTTTGGCCACACGGACCACTTCCGGCCGGCCGGCCGGCCGGCCAGTGGGTGTCCGTCCAACTGGCTGCTGCTTCACTTTTTTCTTCTTCTCTCTCTCGCTCTCGTTTGCAGTCTTTCATGTGCGTGACCGTATCCAATGGACCCCGCCCCCACCCCGCCCAGTGCCACCTAGGACAGCACGTCGTTGGCAGCTCAATTGATTAAGCTGTCCACATGTCAAAATGATCGCATATCCATCCATCCATCCGGCCGGCCATAAATTTACTTCCCAATTTGTCTGTCTGAACGTTTTATTTGCCTGTCTGCGTTTGCCTATTCAAAGTTCAGTTTAGCATCGGGCGAGCACCAAACACATAAATAAACAGATTCTTAAGGAAATCTCATGAAGAAGTTGTATTGAATATTCTCACTAATTGAATCTCAATTGACTTTGACATATCGAAAGATCTTAAAATGTAACCCAAGCTCGATTTTCTCAGTAAATTAATTTTATTTGCTAAGCTGAAATAAATTTGCATAAATTTATTATTATTATTTTTTTTCAGGTAAACGCAAAAGTATTTTATTCTTCTTCACCTTTTTTAATATAGACAAAAAAATGTATTGTATTAAATATTTGCAACTAAATCTAAATCATAATTAATTAAATATATTTTGCTTAAACAAGGCAAGCTGTAAAACAGAGCTAACAAAAATTAAAGAGCTTAACTATGACACGTAAATTTCCAGAGTATATTTCAAAGATTTTTTGGGTATGCTGTCGTCTGAGTCTGATCTTGGACTACAATGTTCGAACAGCTAGCCAGGTTGTTCATCAATTCTTATTTTATGCCCCGGGGTATTTTTTGGCACTCTCTTGAATACACACAATAATTGTGATCGATCAAAGTGAAATTTAAGATGAATATCTAAACAAATATGATACGAGATATAAGAATGTATATTTCATATATTTTCATCATAATTTTCATGGCCTAAGCACTGTTATTTATTGCGGAATTTAAAAAGCGAAAATAGAAAAGTTCTATTTGAACAAATAAAATGCTTCAAGTTCATAAAGTTGAGTCATAAACACACGAGTTTTGGAGGCTGGCTGCCCTCTTTATTGATTCGCATTTTTGACGCACATTTCGTATTCAGACTGCGCAGCTCACATTAGGCGGCTCGGCGATTGCCATTAGCACGCACTCAACTCAAATGCATTATCTATGTATGTAGATGTAGATGTATATGTAAATATGTAAATATGAAAAGTCCTCGACGAGCACTCCATGCGTTTGAGAATAAATTTATTATTATCAAATCAAAAGGGCCAAAGATGTGGCCGATGCTGAGCTGGCCCGATGCCTGGCATGCCCTACTTTTTGCGGCTAGATCAAATAGCGCCAGCAAGGCGTCAGAGGGCTAAAATTAATGTGCGACACGCCCAGCTATGCGACACTGACGATCGTAAAAAGCCCATAATGGGCAGTCATGTGATGCGCATCAAATCAGAGCCACAGCTCGCCACTCTCTCTATATGCCCCACATAAAACTATGTAAATGTGACCATATGGTTTTACGAGTGTGTGGGAGTTTCTGCTACGCCCACAAGTAAGGAATATTTGTTATAAAATATGTAAGCCCTCGAAGCATAAGTTCCTTGTTAAGAAACTCATTGATTTTTTACATATAAAGAAATATCTCTTAAATATACAGAGACAGAGAGAGAGAGAGAGAGAGAGAGAGATAGAACTTTAGCTTAAAGCAAAACATTTTGGCGTCAGAAAAAATATTATTTCAATATATTTCTTTAGGGAATGCAGCTTTCAGCTGCTTGCCGCTGGCGCAGCTTCCATTAACTTAGTTTGCCTTGACAACCATCAGCTACAATTTGTCTAAGAACTTCAGTTTATGCCCTGTAAAGTAGCCCAACTAAGGTTTTAACAGCCAGCATGTAGCAGAGCAGCAAATGACAAAAGCTGAATATGATTTAAAGCATTTGAAAGTATATCAATAGCTATAAAATGTATTATTACATTTATTTATTATTATTATTATTATTATTATTATTATTATTTATTATTTATTTTTTGCTATTTTTTATTTATCTTTTATTATTTATTTATTAATTATTATTATTTTAGTCAATATTTATTACATATTTTTTATTATTAATTAATAATTATTTTATTTATTTTATTATTATTATTATTATTATTACTATTTTATTTATTATATATTTTTTATTATTTTCTATTGTTAAATTGCCTATCTACTAGAGGGTATCTGCAACTCTATCACTTAATGTGTTGCCTTTTTTCCCTTAGTTTTTCTTTTCGCGCTTGCCCATTTCTTTAACTATGTCAATTGATTGGTAATCATAGGGTATTTACGGGTCGCTCACTCTTTAACTAGCTAACTTGCATGCTCACATGTTTTCTCCCTGCTCTAAGCTTTTCGCAGTTCTTTCTCTATGTCACTCACGCATAGAGTATCTGTAAGTCTAACACTTTTTCACGCACTTTAACACACTTTCTACAACTGTGCATTGCCCATGTACTAAGGGATATCTGCTTATCAACCACTCTCTGCCAACTAGCATTATCGCTTGTTTTCTCCATTCTTTCGCCATTTTTGCATCACTTTTTGCATTTCTTCCATTCTGCCAAATGTTTCCCCAGCTGAATCGCCCTCTTTAAATAAGCTAACGAAATGTATTTTGTTGAAATATGTTTTGTCTTTGTGTTTTAATCAGTTTTGCTTTGCCTGCGCTCTGCGTGGGCCAGAATAAAAAGGGAGACATTTGCCAACTGCCTCGATATGGCCTAATTTATGGTTTCGCCTCATGCCATTTATGAAGTTTCCGTTTTTACCGTTTGCTCTGCTCCACTTAAGCGCGCTCCGGCCCCACTTTATAGCCTTGCTGTGCGCCTTTGCTTTGCCTTGGCATCGCTTTAATTTCATTTCCATGCACTCGCCTCGGTCGAGACGCATAAAGTCAAATAGTTTATTGCATACTTTGGGGGATAGCCGGTGTGCCTCCCCAGTTAGCTGCTGCTCATTTGCGATGCTATTTGTCCATAGTTTGTCCTCTGGCGATTCGAGCCTGTGCAGTGCTCTATTGAAAGTGCAGTCAAAGTGTCCTTTGTAGCCGGCGCAAATATAGCTGCAGGCTTTCTTTGTTGTTTCTTTTGCTACCACTCGCTCTCTCTCTCTCTCGCTCTCTCTCTCTCTCTCACACTCTCTCTTCTTCTTCTTATATATATATATAGAACGTGCCACAGACGAGCCTAATTGCGGAGCGTGCTGCGTGCATTAAGCCAACTTGCCTCTAGCTGTTGTTGCCCTTGCGAGCACACAAAGTGCACAAACTATGCAAAAAGAAACAAACAAGCGAGCAGGAAGGAGAGCGAAGCTTAAGTCTGCCATATATAGATGGAACTCATAATATTGAGAGCCCGAAATGCAAACAGTTGAGGCACAGTTGTCTGAGCAGATCATGAATATGTAGACGCGATGGCCACAGAGATAGAGACAGATGTCTGCTTCAATGGTTCACGCACAATGCGCTGCACAAGGGCAAACAAACAAAGCCAAAGTAAACAGAGAGCGCGAGCGAAAGAGAGAGAGCGAGTTGGAAAGAGAGCGAGAGAGCGTCTGCTACACGTGCTGTGGCAAAACATTTTGAAACGTGACAACGCCTTTAAATGTTTCGGCCAGCAGCAGGTGCTGCTCCGTTTCATGTTTCGGTTTTGCCCTGTTTTTTTTTTTTTTTTTTTTTGTTTTTTTGAGTTATTTTGAGTTGGCATAAAAAAAAAGAAATCACGAAACTCACAAATTCAGCTACAAATTGTTGTGTTAACTGTGGCCAGCAGCAGCTCAACCGAATGGCCATAGCATTCCATTCGCACTTCCGAGTGGCCCGCGCCGCTTGATAAATTGAGCGCATGACAAAATAATTCAGAGCACGCAAATCATAGACTACGGCTCAGCACCGGAGAACGGCTTGCTTCCGGCACACACAAAAAGGTTCCATCAATCTGATTACGTAGTGATACGTACGGAATCCTAATTTAAACCAGCCTCATCAAGGCCTCCGCAATCTTTGTTCGCGCAAATTAGATGAAAATAATCAACAAATTTGTGAAACGAATCACAGACTCAAATTAAAGAACGACGCGCTGCATGCGAAATGATTCGGTTAACACAGACGGATATGTGTGACCTATCAGATACATTAGTTAATATACATTATGTACCAATTTTTATTACCCTTGCTTCTTAATAGTGCCAAGATCTGGGCTTTATCAGCAAGTTTCGCTCAAGAATTTCTCTGTTTTATGCACTTCAAAGCAATTGCCGCTAGATATTCGACACTTTTGAAAAATTTAAATCCCATTTTCTCGTTTCGAAAAATCTTTTTCTTCTCATTTTGCTGAACTTCTGTTTGGAGGACAATTTAAGCTGCTCAATCATTGCTTGGCAACCTTGCTCCTTGCCAGGGTATCTTTAGTCTCTGTGCACTAGAAAGTCTGGTAGCTGCGTCTTGTTTTTGACCATAAATGAGATACAGATTCCTTGCTTTAATTTATGGAATATGCAAAAGTGAAAGACGAGCCAAGCCAAACAGTTAACTGAGTTCTCAAAGTGGCAGAAGTGGGGGAGTTGAGTATCAACAAATGGAGTCAACTCGTCGGAATACATTTGGAATATATTACTTTAACTCCCCAATTATTATATGAAAAGCTAAAAATAAACAATTTAATAAGAAATGATAATTAATCAAATTCCAAATACTTGTATGACTCAAAGTATCCAAATATTTATAAATTGTATTTATATCCTATATATTATATATTATATTTATATCCTATATATTTAATTGATCAATTTTCTATGAGAAAGTATATCAATCATTAATTAATTTTATCACATTGTAGATTGTTATTGAATAAATATAAAATATTTCAAGTCCAAAAAAAAATATTTTTTATTAAACCTAATTATAATTTATTTTAAAACCTTTTGTCTGACTTTATTTTATTTCGAATTTATTAAAATAAATTTATAAAATAAATGAAAAAAAAAAAACAAAAATGTAATTTTTCAGCAGCAGAAACTCAACACAATTTCTTGCTCTACATTTCTTGACAAAATATTTAAATATAAATTAAATTAAGAGCCCTGTCACTAGCCCAACACTCGAGTCAAGGAGCTGGGCAGGTGGTGTGCGCGCAGGTGTTGGCACCACGTGCCGAGCTGACTTTGCATAGTTTTTTCTTTGTTTTTTGTCACACGCACAGCCGGAGTGCGGGCAGGCCTTAAGCAGTTGCTGCTGACATCATTGGCCCAGCGCAGGCAGCGCCTTGAGCTCTCTGCGTGAACTGGCTTTTGGCCATTTCGTTGAAGGGGAACCGCCTAATGATTCCATCAAGCAGCTAATAAGTAGATACCAGTCCAGTCCAGTCCGGCCCAACCCAAGGCACCTCAGCTCAGCACAGCTCAGCTCAGCTCAGCTCTACTCGGCATTGTTTCAATATGGCCACAACAGAAAGACGGAGCACACAAACATCAGGCAGCTAACCGAGAACTGTGGCAATAAATCAAGCAGAACTAACTGCAACCACGTGGCGTATGCGCAATGCTGACACTTCTCTTTCCAAATGCAATTAGCACGGCATGGGTTGCCCACGCTCAGCGCTCAGCTCACAGCTCACAACACACAGCTCTTAGCACTCGGCGCTGAGCTTGTTTTTGTCAAACTTACGGCGCCGCACAGTGCTACAAAATGTGAGCACTACCACGAGCATATACCCTGTAAGCAAATTGCGGATGAAATATTAAGATGAGAATTAAGGAATATAAAAATAAATAAATCATTTAATTGGTGATGCATTTTAAATATACTAAAAATAAAATTAATATTTGCTTATGTAATATTTTTATTTTATTTACTTAAATAAAAAATATTAATTGGGAATTAGATTCAAACTAAAAAAGTATTTATTATAGTATTTAATATAATTTTTTTATAAAATTTACATTATATTTATGTTTTGTATTTATTTTAAGTTCAACATCATAAATATTTTTATTGTCTATTTAATAAAATATATATATATATACTAAAAAAAAAATTAAGATATATATTTTTAATTTCTATTTTTAGAATATTTGTCTATGTTTTATATGATTTTTTTTTTATATATATTATTTGCATACTTAATAAGACACATTTAATTATTTTTGCCTTTTTAAATTATAAATAAATTTAATTAATTTCTATAAATAAAATTTTCGTTTACCTAATTTTATATACTTTTCTTTTAATATATTTCTTAATTATTTTAGAAATAAAAATAAATACTTTTACTTTACTTTAATACATATTTCTCTATGTGTATATAGAGATATTCCTATTTTCTTATATTTTTATTTTTTTTAAGAAGTTAATTCAATGAGTTAAACGTTTATTGCCCTGTTTTATGGGTGAAGTCACTTCATGTATAAAAGTAGAATTTTGATTTCTTTTGTTCATTTTATTTTATTTCTTAAACACTTTTATGGCATGCAGCGATGAGGCACGCGGCAATTGGATTCAATTGGATATCCATACAGGGTTGACTATTGCCAGGGCTCGGTGGAGTGGCCCACTGTGGTTGCAGGGGCCACACGTGTATCCAGTCAAGCATTTGACAGGGCCACGTCCTTGGCTGATGTCAGAGCCGCTTTTAGTGGCCACTAAATCAGTTGAGCCACAGAAATGTTTATGCAAACAAAAATTCCGCAAGGGGCCACATTTGCGGAACACTCGTCGTCGGCAGCGGCAACTGCGTCACATGGACGACGACGATGATGGACAATGGCCGCGATGGCACCGCCAATGCCTCTGATGACAAAATATTTGCACATTGCTACAAATGAGTGGGCTTCGAGAGAGGCTTCAAGCGTGGGCGCTTGGTCTTGTGGACGTGTAGGCGTGTAGGCGTGTAGGCGTGTAGGCGTGGCAGGGCATAACACTTTTTCATTATGCTCGAAGTTGGCCAAATTCCGAAATATTCATTTATGCATTGCCAACGAAGCGATGCTGGAATAAAAATTTTCTTTCCCATTTAAATATAAATATATATATATATATATTTATATATATTTATGTATATAGATCCAAGTATAGGCTCTAGCTTCATATAATTTGCCTGTCAATTAAAGCAAAACAATTCAAAGTCTTAAGTCTAGAAAATCTAGCATACACACACACACACACACACACACACACACACACACGAACACTTAAGTCCCATTGCGAATTCGCATCAATAAACATCATAGAAATGCGCTCGCACAACCAAATACTCCCTTTTACAGTACATTAATATACACACACACACACACACAAATGCATACCCAAACTTGTATACACATACATATTTAATATTTCTGTATATGTGTTACACGCTCTAACCCTATTTTCCAGCCAAGTGCACTGCATTTGCCTAACACAATCTCAAGTGAAATCGGCAGCTATGAAAATGAATTTTCAGCACATTTCTTTTTTCTTTTTTTTTTTTCGGCCAATTGCCGTGGTGCAGTCAGTCAGCCATGGCAATTAGTCGACCAGTTGAAGCGAATCGGTCAATTATTTTGACCAACTGTACTTCAATTTCGAAACCTGTTACATTTGCTGGCCATTTATGCATTACGGCCATTTGCCACAAGGCCCATGTGCAAAACCGCAAAAAGCCGATTTAAATCAACATTTGCACTTTAGGCACTTGCAGGGTATTTGGACTGAAATTATGTAACACATTCTACATACACTCAGCGTGAATCCTATTACTACTATTTGACTCTTAGCACAATTAGCCACATATGGAATGGGAATGGGATATATGAAATGGAAATAAATATGAAATTGGCAGTTTGAAGTCGGCTTTCGATCATGGACTGTTTGGAGTGCTCAGTTGATTGGATGGGATTATACTCGTCTACGAATCTTGCATGTGCCACAAATTGAACAAATTGAATTGAATAGACAAAAGCAAAACTTAGCCAACAGACCTGGTCTCCTGTGACTTTCTTGTGCCCACAGACTGGCGCGGCCAGTCGAGCGACGATCGAGCGACCCAAGATGAGATCCCAAAAAGTGCTTCGAGATAGGAAAATAATTTTAATGCGTGTCTATCTAAGGGAGATTTTTTTTAACACAAGTCTACTTACCTACATAAGTCTTAGTACATCGACTAATTAAAAGGAAAGAGTATGCGCTAACGGCTAGCAGCTTTCAGGCTTAGCTGATGGCGCTCATATTGGCTTTCATAAATTTAATTAACGAAATTCCATAAATAACAATCGAATTTGCGCACTTTGGCTATAATTAAATAGTTGAGAGTTATTTGTTGCGAATTGTATAAATATGAAATGAAATTAATTAGTTGATTGCTCTCGATGAAACATAAAAACATAAAAACAAATCAACTTTTAATCAGTTCGCATTGAGTTTGTGAACAATCGAGAGCTGAAATCATAAGCCCATTATGTCGCAATTAAAATGCCGTAATGCGCTTAAGAGCATTTAATTAACCGCATTTAGTGACAATCACAAGTTGGCAATAAATGTGAGTTGCAATCGAGAGCCGAGGCGTGTGGAAGAAACTAAAGTCTCTCTTTGTCACGTTGCGTATACGCCGCGTGATGTTTACTGCTATCAACTATCAATTAATCAAGCTGTCAATTAGCTGATTGAGATCGGGACAACGCCCCTAATTAGCCATGCGACTGTATGGCCAAATAGAGAACAAAGAATTAGCATATTATTTACTCGCAGCATCGCTTGGACGGGGCGCAGGGAAGGAGCTGTGGCATATGGTCGCATGTTGTGGCATGTCGCCTGTCGCCTGTCGCCTGTTGTTGTTGTTGTTGTGGCTGTTGCTGTCACATCAAATACAATTAAATTGCAGCGTAAAAGAAAATGCAACTTGACGTAATAATAAATAAAACAGTCCAGCCAACTGGAGATGCAGTCGAAACTTTGCCCTACTGCCGGCTCCGGCTGCGGCTGCTTAACGAAATATGCAAATTGGCCAAAAGTGTGCAAGAGACAGAAACAGAGCAGGCGAGATGGAGAGACACAGCGAGACAATGGCAGGCGAGGGCAAACAGCATTTTGCAATTAGTGCAACTGTCAACAAGGACAGAGCACAGCGTGCGGCTCAGTCGTGCATACCCCTTGCCACATATCGCGCCGTTCCATGACCAAGGCAAGGCCACATCTCTCTGGCCCTATGTCAGCGTCATCTTCCAGTCGAGTGCTGCCCGCTGCCTGCTGCCCGCTGCCTGCTGCCTGCTGCCTGTCAACGCCCATCATTCTCTCTCTCTCTCTCTCTCTCTCTCTCTCTAGGTCTAGCCCTTTGCATGTAAACAGCCAAGAGCTACTTAAGCTGCAAGCTTAAAGCTGCCCTTATTTCTATGGCTAAGAAAAAATACAATTTTCTCAATTTCAAGTCGATATAAAAACAAAGAAATATTAAAGATATATTTTATCATTTCTGAAGCTTACCTTAAGCATTGGCATTGGCATTGGCATTGGCATTGGGTTGGGGTAGAATGTTATTTTATGGAATAGATGCGATTAGCACGTGATTTCATTACGCATTGGCATCGGCCATTCGAATTTAGCAGTCAGCAGAAAAGTAGAACGAACGAGCGACATTTGCGCTCATTTTTATGACGCGCTGTCATGATTAATTTGGCTTTATGTTTATAACCAAAAACGTAAGACAGAACTGAAACTCGGTCTTTAACTGTGTATCTTGTGTATCTCTATATATTTGCAGGTAAGCATTTGCGGGCATCTCTCTCTCTCCCTCTCGCCCACTCCCTAGCATCTGCCACAGCCTCCAGCCTCCAGCCGAGCACAATTTCACGCTGTGTGAGCGCCCCAAAGCGTTTCTGGAGTACGTAAGGATACTGTATGTAAGGCAAATGAAAGCAAATAGCCAAGACCAAAGTGAGCATAGCAATGGAAGAGCAACGAGCAACAGCAGCTGGGCTGGGCTGCGTAAGATTCCAATGAAAATGTGGGCGGGGCAAGTTGCAAAAGCAAAGTAGCTGATGAAAGAACAGAAAACTCTAATTGAATTTTATACGCGTGTGTGTGTGTGTGTGTGTGTGGGTGTGTATTAACTTCAAGTATACGTGAGCTCGAAAACTAAAAAGGCGTATGTGTGTGTGTGTAAGTGTGTGTAGATTGTGCTGAAAAACTTTCAATCTCATTTCTGTTTGGATTTCTGTGCACTTAATGTAAAACATTTTTTTACTTTAAAATTTGATCTAGTGTTTTTTATTCGTTGTCTGGCGTTCAGTGAAGATATCTTCAATTAAAATGATACCATCTAAAACCTAATTAAAATTAAGCAGTTTGGACTAAAGTTCTTGTCGATGATGGGCTAAATTTTCACAACTTTCATTCCACATCGAATGATCGTAGAGCAGCCTCTCTGACGCAGCAATTTGGCGGCACATCAACAAACTAGGATATTTAAGTTATTCAACATTTATAATGATATATTTATATAAATATAGTTTGCCTCGGACCGGGTGCCTGGCGCAGCTGCTAAAAAAAGACTTGAAATAAATGCAAACTACCAAAACTCAATTAAACTTTGTAGCACATTTGGCTGCTGCTGCATAATGCCATAAACAAACAGAACTGGATGAATGCACACACACACACACACACACAAACACACACAGGCACACACACACACACAGACACCAAAGCAAGAGCTGATTGGTGGGCGAGTTGCGAAACATTTCAAATGCTCTTTAAATGGCATTATGCATTATTAAGCACGCCCAGCACCCACACCACCCCCCGGCAATCGAAAAACAAATGGCCTTCAGAATTGTTTGTGTTCCGTTATTCTTTCACACCACAAAGTTGAAAATTGAGCAGAAAAGTGACAGCTGAGAAATGGGGGGCGGCGAATAGTCAATGAAATGATAATGATAATAATATGATAATGATAATAATAATGTTATTTTTATTATGCATCTTAACGATAATAATAATGATGATTATAATAATGCTAGTGATTATGATAATGATAATATTAATAATAATATAAATATTAATTATAATAATAATAATAATAATAATAATAATGATAATAATATAAATAATAATAATAATACAAATGAATCTGATAATTATAATTGTAATGATAATGATGATATTGAAATTGATGATGTTGTTTGTCATTGCCATTGTCAATGATAATGATAATGCTATTTATATTGATTTATTTATATATATAATCATATATATTTCTAGGGTATATATATATATATACCCTAGAAATAATTTTAATAATGATGCTGAGTAATAGCTAATGAATAATTTATAGCGTACAGTAAATAATGCATTATGAATAAAATATCAATGCACATTAAACGAAAATCTTCAGCCGAAAAAACTCAAATGAAATAAATTGGGAAAGCCAACGGCAACGGCAAAAAGTAGAAGAAAAGCAGAAGAAAAGCAGAAGAAAAACCGCTGTCAAGCTGAATACCCAAAGCATTTACGTAGCTAAAATACATAGCTACATGCATGGGGAATGGATGTATGTGAGTCTTGCTAAATCTTTCTAGGCTCGTTACACAACCTGATAATAGACGCTTATTATTCAAGTGCGCCGCCAGGTGCGACTCCAGGTGGCACAAATAGGCGTTGCTAAAGCTTGCTCAAAAACCATTTTCTTAAGTTAATAAGTGAGGCCTTGTTGGTGGTGCTAGAGTGCGGCGGTGCTGCGTGGCGGTGTGGCGGTGTGGCGGCCATGGTGCGACGCTGTATGCCCGCCGCGGGCAGCCACACGCATGTTTAGCTGTATAAACAGGCAGTTGTTGCCCAGGAGCCAGCTGCCATCCGGCTTGGGCTTGCCTAATCAACTGCCGCTTATGTATTTAACTTTGGGTTTCACATTTACCGAGCGCACAGCAAACGCTGTGCTTAACTCAAGCTAACGCGCTCAGTGATGGCCGCGTGACTCTTAACTTGGCCATCACAATTACCAGCTTAAATATTTGAGTAATTTCGAATACCGTTACAGTTATCTTTATTATAAAAATAAGCATACAATTTTAAAGTCCTAATGTCAAAATATCAAAAAAAAAAAAAAAGTCAATAACAAAATATAAATATAAACACAAAAAGGTCAAATTAAATTTAATTTATTCCAATTTGTTATATTGAATTCAATGACATTTTTTTTAAATGCGGCTTAAAATTTCAATCAAATTGAAACTCAATTTAATGCTCACTGCACAAACTGAAATGGGGTATATTGGTCGAATATATTTATGCATAGAATCACTCTTTGAATATATGAAATATATTATAATTAAAATATTATGCAATTCAATTTAAATTTCTCCTCAGGTATTCACATCATGTATTTATCGAATATATTTATAACAAACATTTCAATCTAAGCATTTAACTGATTTTTTACTTATGTCATATTTTAATATTATATTATTTTATACATCATCCTTTGTGTAAATCAAAATTTCCCTTTTCGTATTTAAAATAATATTATCTTTAAAGATTAAATTCCCTTTGTATAGATCAAATATATCTTATCACTACAATTTTCCTTTAAGTATTTAGCTCCCCTTATACATATCGAATATATGTATAGCTAAAATTGAACTAATTTTAATAATGCCGAATACATTTCTAAGAATTTCTCTTTACTTAGTGAATTGCCTTTATGTGCATTTCCCAAAGATACTGCTGAGAGCTCAGAGTGCAGCTTAAAAGTAATCAACTCAAGGTATACCCACTTTCGTGACCAAGCGAACAGTGTATTACGCAGTCGAGTGTCACTGATTCGCCACCGAAATGTCAATTACAAAATAAATATTTACGTCGATTTTATACACAATATACACATGTTTCTCCCTGACTTTTTTCAGCTTCAATTAAATCAATGAATATTCATGAATATTCATACCTGTGCATAAATATTGCTACGCATATATACTCATTGACCTAAGAACAGACAGACATTGTTGGCTCACGTGCTCATCATTGAGCCGTGAAGAAGTGCCACAATTTTTTTGAAAAATACTTTGTAAAGTTGGGCGCATTTTCTTTTTGAACAAAAACTTTAACGCCGGGTGTTTGAGCCACGTTACTGGCGCTGGTGCTATGACTGGGCTTGGGCTTGGGCCTGGGCCTCGTCCTGGTTCTGGCCCCTTTAATGTTAGCGAACTGCTCGAGCATTTAGCACGTGAGGCCAACTGCGAAGGCAAAGGCATAATTTCGCTTTCGCTTTTCATTTTCATTTTGTGTGTGTGTGTTTTTTTTTTTTTTTTTTTTACTTACTTCTCCCTTTTTTCTCTGCCTGCGTTTAATGTGGAAACTTACTCATGTAAATGAAAAACGCAGGTGGTAAAACTTTTCGCTCAGCTGAAAAGCGGCCATACACACACCCACACACACCCACACACACATACTGCGTGTGTAAACTGCAAATGTATTGACACATGTTTTTATTTCCATGATATACTTTTCTAGCAAACACTCAGCTTAAAGTTGCGCCGAGACGTTGACTTGACACATAAATTAACTTTGTTGCAGGCGAGCTCTATTTCGTATACCCTGCCGCTAATTCGGAGCGGGTGTATAAAGAATAGATGAATATTTCATAAATAAAAATGAATTCGATTTAAGACCTAATTTTCAAATCAAATGGCACTGACTCATCGATTTATCGATAGCTTATTTAATTTTCACAAGCTCAAATTCGATTGATTTCGATTTCAACATCAGTTTTATTTTTATTTCTATATTTATAAGCAAGAGTCTATCAAATGGCTTTTCAGTTTGGTTTGCATATATCGAATATCGATAAATCATTTCAACAAATCGATCAATATTTCATATTTCCAAATAAATAAAATATATTAAAAAATATATTTTATTTCTATATTCACAAACTCGATTAATATCTAAGGCGAGGAATATTGAAAGATTCTTGAATTCTCGCAATCATTTTTTAATTTTCAAAGCTACTTTTGAAGTATGAAATCATTTGTCAAATATCGATAATTAGCTTCATTTACTATTAAAGTCGATATGCCAATCCAATTTCGAGCTCATGCACCTTGTCCTGATAACTGCAATTGGATGATGGAAGAGAACGCCCACAAATGCTGCAGCTCGATATATTATATTTATTGAATATTCTCACATCACAGTCGCTTAGACCCAACAAACTTGCGTCGTTTCCAAGGCTTTGCCTTGTTTTTCTTTCAAGTGTGCTGCTTGAAAATCCATCTCATTAAGTTGCAGTCGGACAATGTATGAAGACATACGCTGTCTCTTTAGTAGCACTCAAATGCCGCAAAACAAATAAATCCTGATCATAAAAATCAGACATTATATGATTTATGGATGCGGCAAAAGCAAACTGTGAGCAGCCAGCGCCGAGAGCCTTTAAGGGAATATCATCTCGAACTTAATGCCAACTCGAGAATATGTCTTTTTTATGCTCTTTTGGACGGCTAAGGCCAATGCCAGGCAATTACGCTTTATTATTCGTGCGTAAAAAGAAAACTTTGTGTAAACGTGTGCGTTTAGATTACTTAAATACTTCTCTATTTGCTGCCAATTATTTATGATAATCCAATTTTAGTCTTAAGTACACACGCCAACATAGAGGATACATAAATACTTATTGCCCTAATATTACACAGACACACGCACACAGGGAGCTGGAGATAAGATGCGATTGGTCATCAAATATGCATAAAAATTGATGCTCTCGCTGTCGGCCTCTGTCGCACTCGCTGCCCCACTGCGTCCCTCTCTCGCTTATTAGTTAATATCATGTGTTTTATGGCATGTTCAACAAAGCTTGGAAACTGTGCACCAAAAATCGGACTGCGGTCGTGTTAAAAATGTAGCTGCTTAAAACAAGACGATAAGGGAAAAATAAAACGAAAAAAATATATATACAACAAAAGTCCCGTAAAGCGTAAAGACATGCTCAAGTTGTGAAACATTCAAGTATGAGTTGCGCAGCCATACCCTGTATATATATATATACCCTGTATCGTGCAGAGCTAAACAGTCGAGCTGAGACACAATTGAAAATTCACATAAATTTATTTATTATGCCTTGCATTAACTCAATCTATTCCCTTTTATTCATCCAATGCTTAAGCCTACCCTTGACTCTACGCCATTTATGTATACAGGGTATTGAAAACCAATAACACAGCAGCCGTTAGACTTAGTTGTTGCTGTTGTTGCTGTTGCCGTTGCTGCGTGCGCTTGCATGCTGATTTCCGTTTCCTGTTTACGGGCATGCACACGAACACACACACACAGATACAGAGATAGAGAGAGGCACTCACACACACAAAGACTTGGTTAAAGCTGCGTAGCGTGAAAATATGCAGGAACATCTCCCGCATATGAAAACACAATTTTTATGGCATACATTTTTAATAAACTCGACAGCCAACGCTGTCCAATGCAATGCCAAAGTTAACAGACACACACACATACACACACACACACAGACAGATAGACATAGATAGGAATAAGCCCGCTCTGAGTGGGTCAACTCTAGGTTTGTATTTTTTCTTAAGACGACGCTACCGCCGCCTCGATAATACACCTGACAGCTAGAATACAGGGTGTTTCCGTTTGGACTCTTTGCTCTCGATTTGATGACAGAGATGCAATTGCAGCGGGCCAAGCAGCTCTATAAAGTTCTACTCTTGGCCTTGGCTTAAACTCACCTGGATTATCGTACAAGCCGCAAACATCCTGTATTTGAAACGTGCCCATTGCCGTCTACGGCTGCTGCTGCTACATCAATTGCAGATGGTATTTTCTCATCCAGCACCTTTTCAGGTCTTTTGTTGTGGCTGCTTTTATTTCGTCTGTCGATTACAATTATAGTAAATCAACCGAAAGCTGTGAACCGTAACGAAAGGCAGCTAAAAACAGCAAAGGCAATAATATATTCCACACAACGAATGGCAAATACACTTTCTAGCACTGAAGCACATCAAATAATCGTTTATAGGAAAATTCACATCAATATATATATATATATATATATATATATATATATATATATATATATATATATAAATATCCATATATATATATATATATATATATAAATATCCATATATATAGACCACATTGGCTCTCTCGTAGGGTATAATAATATCACTGACAAAAGAAAAGCAACAACAAAATAATGTATATAAAACGAAATGTTGGCCAGGAAAATTGTGTTGATGCCTCAGCTGGTTGCCTAGGTGTTGATTTCGCATGAATTTTGCAGCATTTCAACGCCGATGTGACAATGTGACAGTTACAACAGCAACAATTTGGGGCAAACAATAACAGCAGCATCAACATTACCTGAAAGGCATAAAACAAACTGAAAGGCGTGTGCATTGGCCACTGCGATGACGACCAACACATACCCTGTAGCGAGAGTCGACAAACATTAATAGAAGTGGGAGAACTTATAATAAATTAATATACTCAAATTCAATATTTGTTGAGCAAATATTATATACCTAGCTAAGACAAGAATTTAAATTAGAACAGATCTAAAATAAAACTCACTTCAATTTCATGATGTAAATCATGTATAGATCTCATTTACATCTCATATTGATGTCACTTAGATCATGTATAGATTTGAGATGTCATACAGTCTTTTACATCTCGCTCAGATCATATTGAGATCTCATTCAGACTTCATATTGATCTCATTTAGATCATATATAAATCTCTTTAAGATCATATACAGATCTCATATATATTTCATTTAGATCTTATTTCGATCATATACAGACCTCATATTTAGATCATACGCAGATCTCATATAGATCTCATATATATTTCATTTAGATCTCATTTTTATCATATACAGACCTCATATATATCTCATTTAGATCATATATACAGATCTCTTATAGATCTCATTTAGACTCATAAGGTCTCATTTATATCATGCATAGACTTTATTTAGAGAATATAAAGATGTCATTTAGATCTCATATACTATTTAGATCTCATTTAGAACACATTTAGATAACATATTGATCTCATTTATATTGTCAATGAATCCCATTCATATCTCATTTAGATCTGATTTAGAAAATATATATAAATGTCATATATATGTATATATATAACATATATAGAGCTTTTTCAGATCATATAAAGATCTCACTGACATCATATTCGAATCTCATTTAGATCATATACAGATCTCATTTTGGTCTCATCTAGATATCGATCTCATTTAGATTTCATTTGTATCACAAATAGATCCGTTTAGATCTCGAATTCGTGCATAAGCAGAGGCAGAGAAACACCTACAAACCATCATACCCACTTATTACGCATATGCACATATAACGACTGCGGGGTATTATGATAGTGTAAGTGCCAGAGGCAGCTGCCTAGGTAAATGTAAATACATTCCATTTTCTTTACTTTCTTTTTCTTTTTTTTTTTTTTTTTTGAAAGCACAATTTATATGTAATTGACAGATGATTTGGGGAGAGGGTGACGATTGGGTTAAAGGAAATGACTTGGGCCACACTCTTGGCTACGCTTGGCTGCCTCCGTCGACATGGCCTGTGTCACGTGTGGTGTCTGCTGTGGCATTTGCTTTGCAGCCCGCATTGCTCAGCCAACAGTTTGTGGCATTGGTGGCAGGCCGAACTTAAAGTAAATGCAATCCTCGAAGGCAATGTGTTCAAAGAGCTTTTGTTGACTTTATTGAACACATTGCTGTAATATGCTTACGCTTTTCTTCTACAACAAGAAAGCTTTCATGTAATCCAGAGCTTAAACGTTTCGTGCTTAAAGCTGGGTATAAATTACAGCTGGGCTTCCTGACGTTTAAGCTCAGAAGTTTGTCGAAGCTTTTCAAATGTTATGTGAGCTTTCATTTGTTTTGAAGCTAACTAGTTACAAGATAACGAAAGTTTTACGTATGCAACGGTTTCTTGAGCTTTGTATTTTCTAATATTTTTCTAAAGGTTTTTGAAATATTCAAATTAGTTGAAGTGAACTGTATTAAATTTTATTTATTTATTTTTTATATTTTTTATTTATAATTGTAATTTTAATTATTAATTTTTAATAATTCTCAAATAAATATAAATATAAAATATATATGATGCATAAAAAAAATGTATATAAAATAAAATATATATTAAAGCACGTATATTTAATATATATATAAATATTTATCTTCTGCTAACAAATAGTTAAATAATAATTATGAAATATACTTAAATGTATTTAGAAATTTACTAATTGGATTTTTACCAATTAGAAACTAAGTTAGAAAACATAGATAAAGATACGTATACAACTGAGGCAAAGCACATCAGAACGTTTACAGCTTAAAGCTTCGGCAGTAGCCTGAAGAAAGTCCGCGAAAAGCTCAAAAGCTTAGCTCAGAGCAGCTGTTGATATTTTGAATATATTGCTGATTCGGTCATACACGAAAATCGTTTGTTAAACGCCAAAAGACTGCGAGTGTGTGTGTGGCGAGTGTGTGTGTGTGTGTGTGTGTGTGTGAGTGCCCAAAAGGTAAACAATAACAACAACGAGACGAACTAAAAGCGTTTCTTGCTAACATTGCTAGCAAGTGAGCCGAGCCGAGCCGTCTGTCCGCCGGGTGCGACGTCCCATCTACACATACACAAGCCCAAGCACACACACATACACAAAGTAGCCAATTCACACACACGCAGACGCAGATTTCCAGTTAAGCGTGTTTCATTCAGTTTCACTTTCAGTCGTCGCCTGACTTCCGCACGGAAGCGTTCGTTGCGTTCGCCTCTCTCTCTACACACTCTCTACTCAAGCTTCACTTTACTTATTTTTTTTTTTCTGTTGTTATTTTGGATGTGCAGCCGAAATAAAAAATAAGAAAGTTTGTAAGCCAAGCAAACACAAAACTTTTCACAATAATAAAACCAAGAAGAAATTATGTTCAAGTTAGTTAAGAAATTTCCATCAAAAGCGCAAAACATAAAAAACAAAACGCGCAACGCAACGAAAGAGTCTCGCGGGAATTCAAAATAATAATAAAAAGAACCAAAAAAAAAAGCGAAAAAAAAAAAACCAAAAACAGAAAACAAACAAACAGAAATACAAAGGTGGCAAAATGTTAAAAAAAAAAGAAAGAAAACGAGGAAAATGGGGAAAATGTTTCTTTGGCTGCCACAAGCTGCTGTCGGATTGTTGTTGTTGGTGCTGCTGCTGAACAGCTGTTGTTGCTCTTGCTGTTACTGTTATTATTATTTTTATTATTATTATTACTGCCAGACATGTGTGTGTGTGTGTGTGTGTGTGTGTGTGTGTGTGTGTGCGTTACGCCCTTCATGCTGACTTCTTTACAAATAAAAACAATGAACTCACGCGAAAGTGTGTGTGGCTCATGGGCAACAAATTAATAACAACAGCTGCACATAGTCACATATGATGTGTACGTATGTGTGAGTGTGTGTTTGAGTGTGTGCCTGAGCTGCCTGTGTGTCACATAAATCTATAAGAACATTTTTTAATTTCCATCCTTGCAAATTGTGTCAAATGCGCAACGTCAACAGCAGCTGTTTGAAATGCAGCTCTAGTTGCCTGCCAATATACATATATATAAAAATATATATATGTATATATATATTGGGCACGCCCACTTGGCCAAGCTGGCTAACAGAAAGACAACTGTTTAGCTTGCCTCTTGCATCCTGCTTGACTGCCTGCCTGCCTGCCTGCGCGAGTCATTGTTATCATGCTGCCAAAAGGACTTGCTGCTGCTTTTGTTTACACACAGCTTCAGGCATTCGCCTGCATGTGTGTATGTGTGTTTGCTGCTGCCATTGCAACTATCTGCGAGCCAACACACATATATAGACCATTTATTCAATGTGGCAAGACATTGATATACGTGTATGTGCATAGCACTTACATAGTGCCAGCTGCAAGCCATTGCCATTGTCATCGATTCCGAGATATATATATATATATATATATATATATTTATATACAAATCATATATAGTCACTCTGGCAAATGTTATTTTTATCTGATATTCGCTTATAAACTCGACTATATGCTAAAATCGAAAGCGCGCCCCAAAAAGTATGCTACAAAAAAGTACTCAAATGCGATGAATAACATTGGAGCGCGCATCGAACAGGGCCAACATAGGCGCACAATTTATAAGTTATCTATGCGAATGCCATTAATCAAATGGCTAGAAATTTGTTCACTTCTTTTTAGTTTTGCTTCGCCCATTTTTATTCTTATTCATTTTTTTTTTTTTTGTTCAACTCATGCATGTCCGAGCTTAGATCTTGAGCTTTTGCTTGAGAGCAATTTGAATAGAGCAGTTTTTTTTTTTTTCTTTCGTTTTGCTATTGAATTCGACCTATGTAAACAGGCAGCAGCAGCAACCACAAAAACTGTTTGTGCAGAGCCCTTTAAGCACATCAATCATACGCACTGTTGTGCGGGGCAAACATTTGCATAGGCCATGTGTGGACAGTATGCTGTGCTAATGTGAGCAATCGCCCGCAGCATCAGCAGCACCACCACCACCACCATCACCATCACCATCACCATCAGCAAACCACTGGCTACCACAGAACTGAAGTAAACTTTCGCACAAATACAATATGCAAATTGTAATACGTCAAGTTCGTGCTGCTTGTCGGGGTTAGGCTGAAACTAGTCAGCCAAGTTGATATTTCGCTTGTAATCCAGGCAAAAAGAAAAGAAGCGAGTTTCAGCAGCTGTCGACTCCAATCCCGGGCCCGCAGTCAGCCACATACGCGCGCGCGGCGCCTAATTCAATTTTGGCATTTGACTAAGTCGTTTATCTGCGGCAAACACGGCAGGGCAAACTTGCCAGCAAATTGAATCAGTAACCAGTCAAAAGCCAGCCAGCCAACATCATAATGAGCAACGCTGTCATAAGAGCTCAGCTCCCATTGCGGCCTTGCGATTATGTAAATTTCATTTGTAACAAAAATTTATTGCCAGAAAAAAAAAATAAACATGAACGTCGTATGCAGAGCATAAACAGCTCATTAAAAGCCCAGAAAAAAAAATGAAATAAAATAAAAAGCGCACAAAATCTGTGCGCCTTATCAGCGCGGCTAATTCGCAATGCTTAACGCCCACGGCGACGGCCACGCCCATTCGCCCATTGGGTTGCCCAGCTGGCACGATTCTCTCTTTAGTGATTAATGAGCCGTTTGACTTGGCATTGACTGCCGCTGAAACTAAGCAAGCATTTTCAACATCATCAGTGTCGTTATCATTATCATTGACATTATCATTGTCATTATCATTTTCATTAATATTACGTGCAACAACAAACAGCTAGAGCAATAAACATGGTTGAAATACAAAAGCCGCACTCGGCTCTCAAGCGTCCATCGGTTAAACGCGAAACAGTTGTCGTTAACAATAGTGCACCGACCATCAAGAAGGTGACTCTGGTGCCCAAGGATGAGGTAAGTCCAGCTCGGGCGCGGGCCGACGGGCCAAAAAGGCGTTGAAACGCGCTGTTTGTAGTAATTACATAATTACGCCATGCACAATGTGCCCTTTGTTCTCACTCCCTAACACTCTCTCTCTCTCCCGTTCGCCCTCCTGCTCCTCGTCCAGCTCTTACCCCATCTGCTTCCTAACTCATTTTACACAATTTGCATAACTTTGTGGCCAAAATGGCTTGGCATATTTGGCTCTCATTGTTTTTTAATGCCCTTGCAAAACGACTGTCGAGGCTTGTGCTAATCTCAGCCAGGGCTGAAAACACGTGCCCATACCTAAATACATTCACAATGGACACATAAGTGAATTGTGTAAACAGAAAATATTACACGAAATGTCAATCTAAAGACTTTGCCTAATTACCTCATTAACATGATATGAAGAGTCAGCTAGTCTTAAGTCCCCATGAAAATTTAGTGATGAATCAGATTATGCTTTACCGATGGCCTTTAATATACCAAATTGTCTTATCCCTATAAAAGTGATCATTATCTTTAGATAATAGATAAATTATAATCGAATTTTTAAAGGGAACAAGTGACAAAAACTATTTAGATTCACGCACAGCTTGGGCAGAGATCGGCTAAAATTAACAGACGAAAATTTATGCAAGGTCACTAGAAGTTGACGCGGCTAAATAATATTTCAATTGCTACTACTATTGCTAGTCTTACTCAGACTTCTGATACTACAGCTTATACTGCTACTTTTACTACTTCTATTACTTATACAACTTATACTACTTCTGCTAACTTCTACTTCTACTTCTACTTCTACTTCTACTTCTACTTCTACTTCTACTTCTACTTCTACTTCTACTTCTACTTCTACTTCTACTTCTACTTCTACTTCTACTTCTACTTCTACTTCTACTTCTACTTCTACTTCTACTTCTACTTCTACTTCTACTTCTACTTCTACTTCTACTTCTACTTCTACTTCTACTACAACTATATTGCAGCTTACTACTTATACTACTTCTGATAAGTAGTATTATCATTATTATAAGAATAAGCATACTACTCCTATTGCTAATGCTATTTATATTACTTCTATATTACTTATACTAATAATTATTCTACACTATTACTACTTATACAGCTTATACTTCTACATAATATACTTATACTATTTTAATTCTATTGCTATTTCTATTTATTCTACTACTATACTACTTCTTATACTGCTTCTTATTTTTATTCTACTACTCTACTATTTCTGTTGCTTATACTACAACTGCTACATATACTACTTATAGAACAATTACTGCTTCAGCCACGACTAACTCTACTACAACTTATAACTACTTCTACTACTACTTCTAATATTACTACTACTACTACTTCTCCTAGTACTTCTACTACTACTTCTAATATTACTACTACTACTACTTCTCCTAGTACTTCTACTACTACTTCTAATATTACTACTACTACTACTTCTCCTAGTACTTCTACTACTACTTCTAATATTACTACTACTACTACTTCTCCTAGTACTTCTACTACTACTTCTAATATTACTACTACTACTACTACTTCTCCTAGTACTTCTACTACTACTTCTAATATTACTACTACTACTACTACTTCTCCTAGTACTTCTACTACTACTTCTCATATTACTACTACTACTACTTCTCCTACTACTTCTACTACTACGTCTACTACTACTTCTACTACTATTCCTACTAGTACATCAAGTTATACTACTACTACTGCCACTTTACTCCTCTTTCTATTTTTACCACTATTTACTACTACTATTTAAGAAAATTTAATACTAACATAACATTTCCTTCTAGTTCTTGGCATTATCTTTACAAATCCTTATCCTATCAAGTCTAACAAAATTATGCAGATCTGATAAGCCAAAGGTCTATTAGCCTCGTGTCCGCAAGAGCATTTTAGCTTCGTCTTCTATAAATTTTCCTCACTTTGATGTTTTATTTTCTTGTTTTTCAACAGCAAAGAAAACTCTCTTTGAAATTTAACAAGGTTTGAGCACGATAATGTGATAATATGATAATCTGATTAGGCTAACTAATCCAATCTAATCTCCATTTATGCCATTCATTTTTTTAAGTGCATGTAAATTGTGTGTGAAAAAAAAAACTTTGAAATTGCTTTTATTTTGACATTAGCGGGGCCTTTGGGAGCTACAAACAGCTGGATCTAGACTGGGGACTTGAATGTCAGCTAAGGTTATAGCTATATATATATATATATATATGTATAATTCGTAGACAATCAGTCATCGAATTTATGTATTGTAATTAATATAAAGTATTTTTGCGGCGACGGAGGTGGTTGGGCCACGAACGCCTCAATTTTTGTTGCAAGTTAATTAAGTATGCAAATGTCTTTTGTCGGGGCGTATCCTTTGTTGCTGCTAAGGGAAATTTATAGAAAAAACCAAAAAAATAATAGGCGAAAAGGATTAGGCAAAGTCCTTTTTCTAGGCTCATTTAATTGCTTTTATGAGCCGTAGATAAACAAGTGGCCCAAAAATAACTGCCAAACGGACAACATACTTTATGCCCGCCTGCAGGCTACAGCAACGACAACCCCTTATCGCCAACCAACACCACCCCCCCCCCCTCAGTCAGCCACACGCCCCCATTTTATCTTGACGCCCCTTCACTGGCAGCCCATGGCCCGTGGCCCATGTCCCATGTCCCATGTCCCACGTACCAAGTTCACGTCTCAACTATAGCAACAACGCATAAAATTACAAATAGGAAAATATAATTTTGTGTGTTTGTCTTTGCCTTTGTCTTTGGGCTCTGCTGCTCCTCATTTTATGTTGTCGCAGCTCATTTGTAAAATTCATAAACAAAAGTGAGCGCCAATCGAGCCACTGGGGTATATCACACTACGTACACATTTGCCTTGGCCATAGATAGAAATTTGCGTGAGTTTAAAAGTGAGAAATCATTTACTAAATTGTTTTATCAATCTATGTACATCTGCTATTCCCCAATCCATTTAGTAAAAATTTACCAAAAATGCGACCAGTTGCTGGCGAGAGATAATTTCCGATTTATTTCTATTTCTGCCGACTGTTTGCTTTGAGGCTCGACAATGGAAATTTCCCAATGATTAGAATATTATACTCCCAATATTTGACTCGCAGTCTTTGCCTCTCAGTACTTTGACTGTTAGTATATAGACTCCCAGTATTTGAACTCCCAGTATTTGAACTCCCAATATTAAGACTCTCAGTATTTGGATTCTAGTAATTTTTCTGCCCGTATTTTGACTCCCAGTATTTTGACTCTCAGTATTTGAACTCCCAGTATTTAGACTCTTATTTTTTTGACTCTCAGTATTTGGACTTCCAATAACCCAGTATTTGGACTCAATATCTAGACTCTCAATATTTGGACTCCCAGGAAGCCATATACCAATATATTAATCCCCAGCATACAGATAATATATAAATCTAAATATGTTTTTTCAGTATATATATTACCAGTATATTAACTCTCAGTATATTGACTCCCAGAATGTGCACTCCCACTATACGACTTCCGTATATTTATTTTTACTGAAATATATGAAATATATATACCATATGAGTTCCCAGAATATGAGATCCTGGTTTATTGACGCGCAGTATATGCATTCCCAAAATATTTATATACATATATTCCCTGTGTATGAATTCCAAGTAATTCCCTGTATATTTATTCCCAGTAAATATACTATCAATATATGCATTCTCAGCATATAGATTATTAATATATGGATTCCCAGTATATGAATTTCCAGTCGATGGATTCTTCTTATATAAATTCTCTGTATATGAACACCTGACGACTCTCACAATTTAGATTCCCAGCGTCAATACGAGCTTACGAGGTATTCAAGCTGCGACACGTGCAACTTGCGCAGCTGCCTGTGCTCTGGCAGTTGGCATACCCTTTTGAGCATTTGCTGCTCAATAAGGGGTATAAGTGGTTAGAGAGCGGACACAGATTGCGCAGATTTTGAGTTTATAAATGCAAATTATAAACTGGCTGAAGGCGTAACAACTTTCGATTGGCATTTCATTATGAGCGTGCCATAAATAAACTCCATTTGCCATATCGATTGGCTAACGCCTCGTTCCCGTAGCCGCGGGCAATGCTATCAAGAGCAGGCTGTCCGCTTCGACACGTTGCCGGAGTTAAGGAGACGTCGCTACGTCGAAGGCTGGCCTGCGAAAGTTCCCTGCAAATCTTTTGGCCCATAAATAAGGCAAGCTGCCCCGCCCAGTACCGCATTTTATTACCTTTGAAAAGTTATTTGGCTGGCTGGAGAAAGAAATAAATAAATAAATAACAAATACAATTTATAGAGCCAACGCAGCTCGGCGGCAAATAATTGAGCAGTGCTGTCAAAAATGTTTTACGACTCTCATAATTCTTCATTTTTTTTATGTTATATAATGTTTGAAATTAAATTTAATTTGTCAGCCCAGAAAGGTAATTGCGAATCGCTACGCATCCCCCCACAATGTTATCATCCGCTCAGCCACGCCCCACATCCGCTGCCATCAGCCATGTCTGTCATCATTCTTGTCAGCATCACACACAGATAGAGATGGGAGGGTGAGGGTGAGGGAGTGGGAGAGGGACGGGGACGGGGAGAGCGATAGAGTGATAGAAGTAAGAGAAAACTTGAAACTCATTTTTGACTTGCTGAAATGAAACTTTGTGGAAAAGTTGTCAAGCGCCGGAAGCGCAACGCAGCGCCGTGAACACTTCCAGCACTGCACTGATTTCCTTTTAATTATCATAATTATGCGTTGAATCGCAATTTGTGCCAGCTTCAGACAGCCCAGAGCAGCCCAGGGAAGCGCAGCGCTGTGCTGACCTTCGTTCAACACAGTCATTTGAGACTGGGCGCATGGGGGCGTGGCAGCCAGCATCCGGCTCTGCCAACTAAGCCGGAGATAAAAATCGCCTGACAATTTGAGCTCGGCTTTTGGTCAACTACATTTGAAAGCCATCTTCTAAATTCCCATAGCACAACATATTTCAAAGCTCTGAAACTTCGTACGATTCACATTTTATTTTTAAATTTTAATTCACTTAAAACATGTGTGAATTACTTTTGCTTAGATTGTGGTAAACAAAAGCCGATTGAATAGAAAAAAAAAATTGTGTACACCTTAAAAATGGGATGTCTGGTTTTGCGAAGATGTATGTTACAGGAGGAGGCATGCCTCACTTCTCAATGAATATATATTCCTGATCCGAACAAGCTAAACGAGTTGAACTAGCCCTGTCCGTGTGTCTGTTCTCTATCCGTCTTAATCATAAGCATTCTGCAAGCATTTTTTAATAAATTCCGTAGCTACAACATATTCTTATCACAATCCTTTCGATAGAATGAAATTAATTTTAAAATATAAAAATTCGGGAAATAAAAGTTTTCTTAGAATTTTTTAAGGCTGCATAAAAATGTAATATAATTTGTCAGGCTTAAAGCTTTAGTCAAATCTTTAAAATATATATTTTGAGCTTCCTATTCAACAAGCTTAATTGAAAATCTTCAACAGAAATCAGCTTAGAGCAATATCATATAACTTAAGCATGAGGCCAATATCTGTGTAAGCGAAAGCCAAATTGATTGAGAACTGAATGAGATATAAGATAGGCATATATAAATAGGCACAGAGACAAATAAATAAATAAAAATAAATATATATATATATATATATATATATATTTCTTTTTTTTTTTTTTTTATTTATATAGTAATTGCTTTTCTCGCTTGCTTCTGTCTGGCCTTTGTTCTGCTTAGCAGGCGAGGCAAGCGAGAGCTGCTGGTGATAAAGCCATGGGGCCACACATGAACCGAAGCCTGCCCAACTCACAATATATATATATATATATATCTATATATATATATATATCGAGATATATTAAATTTGCCCAGCAGCTCGTTAATTTGAGAGTCAAAAGTGAATTGCGAACAGTGCATTGTGCAGCCGGCGGAAAAAGCTGCTCCGGCCATATGAGCTGAGATGTTGAGCCTAAGCCAAAATATGCGAAGCGCAATAAATAAATGTAAGTGAGCAATAAATTCGCAAATTCAAAGAGTAACGGAAGGCGTCTAAGACAAAAGACAAAGGGCTAAAGGCTAAAGGCTAAAGGGCTAAAGGCTAAAAGGCTTAGCGGCGATAGTTGCGAGCCACTATGTTTGGGGCATGGCAGTTGGCCACCACAAGCGCGTTTCTCATTAATAATTGCCCAACACTGACACGCGCCTAGTGTAAATAGAATGGGCAATACGGAATACGGAATCCGGAATTCAGAATTCGGGTGCGTTATAAATGAGTTGGGACCAGAGCTCATCATAATGACATAAGTTCTGTGTGCGTACGGCAAACTCTGTTTCAAAATCCATTCACTCGCCGTCTCTCTCGCTCTGTCGCTCGCTCTACGTCTCTCTCTGTCTCTCGCTGTCACCATCATCAATATTGCAAATTGTTTCGCAGCAAATGTCGCTCGAGGGCCATTTCCTGTTGACCCTTGTCATCTGTTTGCTTTATGACTCGCCAGCCCACCTCGCCTGCGCCTGCCACTGACCAAAATGTATAAATAAAAAACAAAACCAAACACATGTAAGCACTCTGTTAACAATCCAATTTAATTTTAAGCCCCAAAAAATCTCTGGAATATAATTTACACAAATTTCTCAATCGAATTTTAAATTTTCTTTGCCTGCCATGTCGCACACAATTAATCAGCGCTTGATCGCATTGAGTTTTATAGTAAATTTGAATTGAGTATGGAAAAACATTCAGTTTTATAGGGTAATCTTGTGATATTTATGAAATAATGCATGTAGTATTCAGAAGCAAGTCTAATTTAATCGAAATTTCGTTTAGCTATTTAAGATGTCGACAATGCAATAACTCATATTAATATGGCTCTTTAATCATGGCTTAAACAGTTACTGAAATATACTTAATTTATTAAATTTTAGTTTCACAAATACCCGAACCAATTTCTAATTATGAAAAGACAATGATGTGCTGAAGCCAAATTTTCAATCAGAATTAAGTTCCCGAAATTTGATGAAGCTGGGACTTAGTAATCCACAAGCACTGCCCAAAGTAAAGATACCTAATCTACTTAGCAAATTCAATTAATACAGCTCTTAACACATACTAAATTGTAATATTTTCCACTTATCGATTACACTTAAATTTATCGATTACTCTTATTACCAATTATATTATAAAAATTTATTTAAGAAATTTAACTAAATTTTATTATTTTGCTTAACTAAAGTTTTATATATGACTGAATGACTGAAACAAATTTAACATGAATTTGGCATTACGTAACTGGCAAGCTATTTGCACCATAAATAAATAAATGGAAATTTAAATGAAACAAAATTAAATTGAAATCTGCAAAGCAAAGTTTTTACAGTAATCCAAGCCACAAGCAGCTGGCAACTTGTTCAATTCAATTATGTAAATCTATAATATATATAATATATATATATATATATATATATATATATATATATATATATATATATATGTATATATATCGATAACAAAATTAATTATGCTGAAAGTAGGATGAGATTAGATTATTTTCTATTAATTATTTTGTATAATGGAAAATATCAAAGATTTCCACAGGCCATGAAATCAAAATGTTGTTTCAACTGCAAATTCTATTAAGAGAAACATACATATATTATATATGTGTATGTGTATGTGTGTGCGTGTATTGTGGAAGAAGAAGAAGAATCCGGAGCAAACGTAGCTACTTTGTTTGCCTGTCAATTGACAATATTTCATTTAACTTGCCGGCAATTCCAATTAAATATAATATATATATCATCATGGCAATGGAGCTGGGGTTGGGGCTTGACTCATTCCAAGAAGTTATTGCCCAAAAATAAAACGAAATTAATTGCCATGTGTTGGCGCTAGGCGTGCGTATATGTGTGTGTGTGCGGTGTATATGTTCGGTGTGTGTGCTAACTTGGCCAACAGTGTGGGCAGACAGAGAGATGGAAAGACCGATAGACAGAAGGATGCATACAAGGATAGACAGTCAGACGAATGGATAGACAGGGAGATGGACAGACAGTTAGATAACCAGACGGATAGACAGAAATGTACAGACGGATAGATGGCTAGACAGACAGGAAGATAAATAGATGGAACAGACTGGCAGACCGATAGACAAATGGATTGACGGATAAATGGACGTGTAGATAGTCAGACAGATATACAGACGGATAGACTGCTAGGCATAAAAATAGATACATGGATAAACATGGATACACGTGGTTACACACGGATAGCCACGGATAGGCACGGATAGTCACAGATGGACACAGATTGACATGGATAGATGGTCGAACGGACAGATGAAAGTGTCTATATTGAGTCAACTACTTGACATGATCTCATAACTATACATAAATATACTATATTGATATTCCTATCATACCCAATGCAATCGATTTCCAGGGTATTCCAAGGAGTCAACTATATTGAGTCAACTTCTTGACTTGACCTCATAAATATACATAAATATACTATATGGATATCCCTATCATACCCAATGCAATCAATTTCCAGGGTATTCCAAGGAGTCAACTTCTTGACTTGATCTCATAAATATACATAAATATACTTGGACACCCCTATCATATCCATTGCAATCAATTTCCAGGGTATTCCAAAGAGCATCGTTTTTGTAAGTAATGAACGCAATTTGCGCTTGAAGTTGGCGCAGTTTTTCTTCCATATTACTTATTGTTGTTATTCTTGATATTGTTGTAGTTGGCCAGGTGCCAAGCAGCAAGCCAAGGGCTTTGTGAATGCGTTTACAGCTCATTAAATGCAGTAGTTGCTGCTGCTGCCAGTGCCAGTGCCAGTGCCAGTGCTGCTGATGCAACTGCAACTGCAACTGCTGCTGTTTCTTAAGTTCTCAATAATGGCTTTGGCATAGCTCTCCCCTCACTCGCCCATTCTCTTTACTCACTGTGTCTCCCGGTCTCTTCAGACTGCTGTTTATCGATTGCAACCGCATTTGGCATTTGCATTGCCACTGAGCTGGAAACAAAAAGAAAGAAGAGAAGAAAAAGGGAACTCCTTTACATTTTATTGCATCAATTGCGTGTCAAAACCATTTCGACTTCATTTGCAATTTTATTCCAGCAGCAAATCGCTCGTAATTTGTCTTGAACAGCCAGAAACAGTTGAAATTCAATTCTGTTAATTATATAGAAATGGCAAAAACATTTAAGCCAGCTCATCTTGCCAACCAAGGACTTTGGCCAAGAGAATTATAATTGCACCAATTCAAGTCTTATTTTGGGTGGCAATTGCTGGATCTAGATCTTGGCTAAATTATTCCCTTTTTTTTTCAAGTGACAAGGCACAGCGTTTAGTTGTTTCCTAATTACTGAGATCTTAATTGCAAATTGAAGACATTTCTAGACCTTGACTGCAATTGGTCTTGGCAATAGTTGAACTCGTTTCGCTATCCACGAATATTTCAGTTTAAATTTATATAATTAATATAAGGAATTTCAATAGGGGTTATATTAGCTTCATGTGAATACATTTACTTTACTTTACTGAAGATTATTGAATATCTTCTTTTTTTTTAATTAAGAGAATTGCAAATGATTGCAAAAATACATTAAAGTTAATTCTCTTACAGTTTACGGCCATTTCATATATTCTTTTAGTTATAGAGTCCTCAATTTGTACTGCAAGCATTGAAATATCAAAAAATGAATGAAGAATTAAAGTTATTCTAGGGAAAAATCTCTCACAACAAATCTCTCTGACAACATGAAAGAATTGTGAGTTAATTATCCTCAATCATCTCATATGTATTTATATGTTTGTGTTTGTGTGCTTGCACATGTAAGTTTATAAAGGAGCAGCCTCTAAAGGGTGCAGGGTATATGCGAGTCGTGCATTGCCCGCTACAAATTGCAAAATTGAGTTGTGTTTGAAAATGAAGCTCAAGTATCGTTTGTAACTGTGCGCGCACGATATGAGTTCGTATGTGGACAATTGAATTATGAGAAAAACTTATCGCACGCACACAGTCAACAGCCAACAGTGGAGAGTCGAGAGTCGAGAGTCGAGAGTCAAGAGTCAAGAGTCGAGAGTCGAGAGTCAACAGCAGCAGCCACATCCCGAGGCATTGTGCCTGCTCGAAAGTGGCAAAATCCAATTAAATGCTTTAGAATTAAAGTCCAGATGCAGCATTTGAGCGCGAGAGTTTCACGATTGTTTTCAAGTACAGCGCGCTTGTGTCAGTCTAAGTGTGTGTAAGTGTGCGTGTGTGTGTGTGGAGGCGTGTGTGCATTGTGGCATTGTGGTGTACTTGAAAGAACAATAACAAAAAATAAGAAAGGTGCCGCGAGCCATAAAACCAGCAACATTGTTGCCACCACCTAACACCCACGCGCCAGCCCCTTACCCCTTGCCCGTCACCTACCGCGGCGCATCCTTCGTCCTGCACATAATGTTCGAATTTTTGAACTGAAAGTTCTTTGGCTCATGTGCTGCATTGCTGCTGCCAACTATTTGCTATAATTGCATATTCGCCAGCGGCCACAACTTTCAACAATGTTGAGAGCACTTTCCAACACTGCAAACAATGTCCACTCCAGATACCTGCTGCCCCGCACAAATAAAGCTCACCCAGCCGTAAGGCTATGACGAGCAAATACCCTAAGCCACGCCAGCCAACAGCTGCTTCAGGCATGCCAGCTTAGCACTGTATTGCAAGAATGTTTTGAACTGCAATGCAGTGGAGGAATTGAAAAATTAAGCATATTTTGGTCAGCCTTATTATCGATTTTTATCGATAAACTGATGTTGCTCAAGCTTGTAATTTGATGAGCGCAAGAAACTAGACATGGTTTCTCGAGCTCAACTTGAAGTGTTTAAGTATTATAAACACAGCACGTAAAAGCTATGTCGACCATAGGGTTGATATAGGTCGGATATAGATCCATGCGAAGAAGATTTTCTAGATATTAGAATATATATGTATATAGATATTAATATATGTACTAAATTTCATCTCTAAGCCTTCATTTTATTTAATCTTTATGAATTTTTTGTTCTTTACTCTAATTTATATTAATATTCGCTCTTTGGTAGTTTCTCTCAGTGCATAAACTATCATCATAATCATCACCATCATCATCATCATCATCATCTCAAATGCACATTTGAGTCTCAAGTTTATTTTCATAATTTCAATATTTTATACAATCTTTGCTTCGCTCAGGGCAGACACAGAGAATTCTATATATGAATACATAATGCGTGCTCAGAGTTATTTTAATAATTTCAATACTTTATGCATTGCTCTTTCTGGTTGTTATGCAATAGATTCGCTCAGTGCAGCGCATGAAATTCCATATGTGAAGCAGCAAACGGTCAGCGGCATGCAAAACCACAGGGCGAGAGTCAGAACGAGAGCCTGAGTCACTGCCGCAGTCAGTTATAAAATGCAATCGCTGCTCCTATGTGGTTGTCGCCTTCACCTGCATCTGCACAAGAATCCTTTGTGAGCTGTGCTCTGAACCTCACTAGAGCACTTGAGCGAGACACACGGTTGGTATGGGCTAGAATGTGGTACGCACACACACACACACACACACACACACTCGAATCTCTCCGTATTTATCCAATGGAAAACGAGCTGGCCATAAGCTTTGTTACGGATATTTATGCAGGTGCCATGGCAACTCGTCTGCTTAGATAGATATATTTGGGATTTCGCATTGATTGAGTGGCAATTGTGAACCGCACTGACAACGAAGCCCTAGCACAAGCAGCATTTATATGAGTTTCTGCCATCCAAAACTCAAACAATGCAAAACTGATTTGTCAGCTGTCTTCTACAAACGCAAACACAAAGTTTTATCCGGTGTGATAAAATATGTGACAGCAACAGATATTTCAATATGCATTCTATATACTCTCTTTTTAACAGAGTCCATATAGCAAAATAGTGTCCACTAAACATTAGAGTACTCGGGGGCAAAGTGCCTGACTAGAAAATACCTCACCGCCAAAGTTAAAGGACTAATCTTATATATATATTCCACATATTTTTTCTCGATCAGTAAAACAGCTTTATCTCAGTTTCACTTCTGTTCACAACATATTCGGGTATTTCCCAGTCTAGCATACCCAATGTAAAAAAAAAAAAAAAAAAAAAACTTAAATTTGGAGACTTTTAATGAATTGTTAAACACATTTTTAATGACAATCTGACGCTGCAGGGCAAACTAAATTCAATATTAAACAAAATGGGTTCATAAAAAAGAAAGCAAACAGGATTCCGGAGGACAGGAACACGCTTGTAAACTGTTGCAAGGGTTATGCGAGCTCTAAAAAATTTAAGTGCTTAGATGCTAAAAATGAAAGAGGAAAAACAGAAAATTTGATCACCGAATTGCATAATTTACGACGCTGTTTTTGGGGCCAGCAACTCGGACGCCAATTGCAGTTGCTTAACGCTTAATGACAGCAGTAAAAATATCATTTTTTATTGTACACTTCAGAAGTAGAGCATCCATGGCACTCAACTAAGAGCTCGACCCCTTTTACAGTGTGTGCGCATAAAAATAATGATGCTCTAAATCAACAGAGCACAGATAGATGACTCTGCTGCGAAGGGACTAATCGATATATTCAAGAAATATTAATTACTTATCGATTTCAGAGAAGAAAAGCAAAAAGAGAAGAGATTGGATGCAGGAATACTCACCTGTCTAGATTTTCTATATCTTTTGTAACAATAATAAATTATTGTTTTTTCTTTTTAACAAAAATATCGTAAAATACAAATACTTCTCAACATATAACCTGAAAAATTGTTTGAAAATTATTTATAAATAATAAACAAATAATATGTATTTTGTGGTGTGTGACGCGCCTCTTTCTGCCAGTTACATACCTTTACAACAGCAACATTATACCCCAATTTCCCACTTTTAATGGGTTTTGGGTAGAGGAAAAACAAAATGTAATCAATTCAGAATATATCCTACTCCACGGCAGTCACATATATATACATATTTGTTATTTCTGTGTGCCATTGTGACAGGTTTTGTCAGAGGAATACAACAAATAATTTCAATTAGCACTTTACACTTTGCTGTGTTGGGCCAGCAGCAAATCCTATTTGCCGACACAGCCACAAATAGCTCGTAACTCCCCCAGGTGACAAGTGGCCGATGCAAGTGCATATGAATTTTTAATTCAATTCCAAAAGAAAACATAAGCAACAACGAGTTGAAACCAGCTAAGCTCTATCTACGTACCGATGTAGTCGACTAGTGATATACGCTGCAATATAATGCTAGCTGATGTAGACTAAATATATATATATTAGATAGAGATAGAGATAGAGAAATGGAGAGAGATAGAAAGAGAAAGATAGAAAGTAAAAGAGTCAGTATACCATTACTCACAGAAAACTTGAGCTCCCCAATTTCTTTATAGCTTTTGACCCACATTTCCTTGAATGCAGGGTATGTCTAAAAATAGGGCTGCTGCAGCTGCTGCCTCTGCTTGCTCAGCCACGTTTTTTGGGCAACAACAAGCGAAATGAAAAATTGTTGTGAAATTTCCAACTCTCTAAATATGCATGTAAATTGCCTGGCCCCAAGCACTGGAGCGGAGAGTTTGAGCAACTTTTTAGTCAGTCAGCCCCTAGCCGCAGGCGAACCACATGCAAAATGCATTAAAATAGTTTTATTGTTGTTCTGCTTCTTCCAACCGCTGTTCTTCTTCTTGTTGTTGTCTCAGCTGCCGCTGCTGCCGCTGCTGCTGCTCCTGGGCATGTTTGCAAATTTTAGCCTTAATTTCATTGGCATTCGCCTGTCAATTAGGGCACACATCAAGGACTTTAGCGCTGGAATGGCACATCACATGCAGCACTTGTTAGCACTGCGAGCAGAGCAGACCCCTCAACCCCGCCCCGCCCCGCCCCTCATCGACCATCGTTCAGCGTTCCACATGAGCAAATGCATTTTGTATTCGCGAGTATTTTCGCTCCAGCCCAAGCAGCCGTCACCTCTCATCGATTGCCTCCAGCTCTACAAATTCTTCATCCGTCCTTCCCTCATTCCTTTTTTTTTTTTTTTTGGCAATTTCTAAATCTATACTTCAAATTGGTTTCGCAATTTGATTTTAGTTTTGGTGCCCGCTCACCAAGTGTCAAGCGGGTATATTTGTTAAATACTCTCTGGCCTCTGGCATGGGGAAACTGTATCATGTTATGCATTGCGGCTAGCAAAATGGTTCAATGTGAAGCAGTTCATCACAGCTTATATTTCCAGGCAGTGCAAAGTGAGATTTACTATATGGAGTTTGGCATTAAGTTTCCATTATAATTTGAGCTTCGCTTAAGGACTTCAATACACATGCTTCGCCACTTGAGCTGCCAGGATATTTGCTTCAGCTAAGCTGTACACTGCGGGTCTTCGTATCACAGTTATAACGGATGTGCTACCCTTTATTGGCCCAGGAAATGGGGGCCGTGTCGACCAGCGTCTAGCTGGGATTCATTACGTGCAGCCCCTCGCCAATGCGATATTTCTCCTGCAGCCCGACAACTGCATCCGTGCCTCTTCGGCGCTGCATCTCAAATAGAAATTAAAAATTAAAATTTAAACATAGTTCCAGTGTTGTTAAGTGCTAAAGAAAGCTATAAATATTACAAATGAAATATTTTGATTATGGATACAAATATCCTATAGAGGTATAGGTAAATCAAACAGAATTATAGCTTGGACCGTTATCTCGAGTAAATTATTGATAAAGAATTTTCGAGGTAGTATATATATACTATATATACTATATACTATATAGTATATATATATATATATATATATTTGTCACAAGTGTCTAATATCTCGTGAGGAATACGTTGGTGGGGATAAAATAAGTATTCATGAATAAAAAAAAAATTTTAAAAAAAATTCGAATTTCGTGATACTTTTTACATATATATATATATTTACATATACATATATATGTATACACGTGGTGTGTTCAAAAAGTATCACGAAATTCCAATTTTTTTTTTCTTTTCCCCCATGTTGTATATAAAAGTCAAACTTAAAAGTTTTTCAGTTTCATCTTGGGTTTTTCATGATCTACGATATATATGATACTCATCCAGTTTTCACTTATTTTTAAAGGAGCATCAAGCAGTCGGTGCATGGTCGATTGAAAGATTTTTACTTGTTTTTGATTCACGCCTTTGGCCTAATTTACTCAGCTCTCACAACATTTTTTTTTTCCCCTAAAAAATCAATCGATTTTAGCACTGCAAATGGAAAAGTCTCATTAAGTCGAAAAAATGTTTAGTTATTAAAATAAAGCAGAAGAAGAAGAAGAAGAGGGAGAGGGAGGAGAAAATATAAGAAAATCCAATCTATGACATAAAAGCAGTTTTTTTTTTTTCGTTTTTCTTCCCACATTCTCGTTTGCGGGCAATCAATCAAAAATATGAAAGTCAACCAAGGCTAAGCGCAGCGGTAAAACGGAGTAGATGGAGCAAATAGATGGAACATCATAATTAGATGTTTCAAATGAAAGTTATGAACTAAATACTAAATGCATGACTAAGAGATATCCTGTACACAAGATAAAAACTTGTATTGTCTTTCTATTCAAATTTCATGCGATTTTAAATATATTTTGATTGATTCACTCTCGATTCTCGACTAACAAATGCCCTGTTAGCCAGTCGAAAAAAAAAAAGAAAACTCGTGTTCTTATACGAGGCTTGCATTTGACTCCAAGTTGTCGCAATATTTATTATAATTTACTTTTGCGACTTTTGTTTATTGTCTCTAAGCCCCCATCGCTCTTCTATGCGCCTTACATGACATTAACAATATATTTTGCTGCATGAACTCAAAAATTGTGACCATCATATACCCTGTAAAGAAGTTGTGCCAATATTTATAATGGTTTTAGTTCTTCTTCGACATTGGTTTGTCTCTCCTCAGCTCCCATTGCTCTTCTATGCGATTCTCATGGCAATCCAAACAATTTTGATTAATGAACTCTTCAGTGACATTTGCTTTCAGTCGAGCTAAAGTATTTCAAGAGCAACAATATAATTGTATAGCAACTTTTTGGCCTTCGTATTACTTAGAGCTGGGTGCAGCAAAATGGCTTTGGGGACACACCCAACACAAGTGGAAAAAAAAATCATTAAGAATGAAATGACACTCGACTTCTACGTAGACATAAGAATTTAAAGTATTTCGTGAAACGTGGAATTAATTTGAATTAATTATTTGACAGGAATTGGTGGCCATCTCGCCGGAGCGTCGCAATTGGCGTGGCATTTTCATAGCTCTGCTGGTCATTGCCGCCGTCTTCAGCTTGATTATATTTTCCATATTTTTGTTATCGCCGGAGGATGAGGGTCTGCGCATTCGTGGACGTCGCATGCTGCCCAGCGATATTCTAAGCAAAAGTCTGCAATGGAAGCCCTTCAATGGCACCTGGAGCAACGGTGGGTAACAGCTCATCTCTAACAGAGATCTCATTTTTACGATATATGCATTTTTCAATCTAATCACAGATCACGAATTGATATATCGCGATCCGACTGGCGGCTTATCCATACTCAATATGACGGACTATACCACGCGCATTCTGATGACAAATTCCACATTTGTGAGTAGCCAAAGTCTTTCTCCCTCTCTCTCTCTCTCTCTCTGTCTCACTCTATAAATTCCACTCTCCCTTTCACTATCAGCGTCAATTGAACGCCGAATCGTTTTTGGTCGCACCGGATCAGAAATACGTCTTGCTACAGTCGGACAGCAATGCCGAAGGTTCAAGGTAAGCATTCCATAGAGCCCCGAAATCGATAGAGCTTAATCTAGCTGCCTTCCGGCAGACATCATGTTTATGAGGTGCAGACCGCCAATACATTTCCATTGGGACCAACGGAGAATATCGCCGAGGCGCCGCGGCTGCAGCACGTGGTCTGGGCACCCATCAATCCACCGCCAGCAGCTGGCGGCCAGACGTCCACCATGTCGCCGTTGCCCAGCGGCAGCATCATCTTAAATAGTCTCGCTGGCGCTGCAGCTGGCGGTGCTGGCAAGCCAACGGCCACAACCAATGGCTCTGCCAATGGCAGCGGTCAGACCAATGGCAACGGTGCTGCCAAGGCGGCCTATTCACTCAACCAGGCGATCGCCTTTGTGCACCACAACGACATCTACTACAAGCCGAAGGTGCAGGGCGAGCTCGTCTGCCGCATCACACAGACGGGCGCTGCGGGCATCTTCTACAACGGTGTGCCCGACTGGACGTACGAGAATGTGCCCGAGCTGGAGAGTCGACGGAGCAGCATTGCCTTCTCGCCGGACGGCATGTTTCTGGCATTTTTCAGCTTCAACGACAGCGACGTCAACGAGTATAAGTGAGTAGTGAGAGTGTGTGGGGCAGTGAGTATATGTGAAATGACAAGCTGTATAAGAGTGGGGAGCACACTTTAAATGAGAAGAAAGCGCTGAGGTAATGTGTATAAGAATAAGTTGAGTAAGTCAGTGAGTATAAGAGTGCAACTAAGTATAAGACAACCAAGCATGCAGGTAAGTTGCTTAATGAGATATTGTATAAGGTGAGGCAAGGTGCAAGTATAAGAGTGGGGTGTGAAAGCGTATAAGTTAAGTGAGCAAGAATTTTATAAGTACTGACTGAATGTAAATATGAGTACAATGTTTTAGAGTATAAGAGTGCAGTGTGAGAGAATATAAGCTGAGTGAAAGGGAGTAGAGTAGGCAATGAGTTTAAGTAGATAATATAATGAGAATGAAAAGTAAATATAAGACTTTAATTCGTGGAGTATAAGAGTATATTGAGTGGCCGTATAAGTAAATATAATAAACAAAATTTAGCTGAACGATAATTCAAAGATAGAATTGTATATGCTATAGAATATAGAATATAGAATGAGTATAAGAGCCCGAACAGCCTTTGGTATAAGTGTATAAAAAGCACTCATACAGTTGAGGGAATCACTGACTAAAATTAAGTAAAAGAAAATAATAAAATATGAAAGTATATATATGAATATATAAATCGAGCAGAGCAAGAAAAAATTGCTTCCAGTCAATGTCAATATAAGTAGAGTACAGAAGTATAAGACTACAATAAAGTATTGTGGAAGCGAGCGACTGTATAACTAAATAACATAATGATACAGCTGAGGCTCTCTCTATCTAACCCGCACTCCACATGTGCGAGGGTGGCCTGAAAAGTTTCTCCTTAATAATTTAATTAATATTATATATTAATTTAATTAATATTGTATAATAATTTAATTAATATTATATAATAATTTAATTAATAGTATATAATAATTTAATTAATATTATATATTAATTTAATTAATAATTTAACTATCGCAATATATTAATTTCTTTAATATTATACGTTAATTTAATTAATATTATATACTTTTATTTTTATTAATAATTTAATTAACACAATATATTAATTTAATTAATATTATATATTATATTATTATATTAATTTATATTATATTATTATATATTATTAATAATTTAATTGAATTTAATTAATTATAATTTTAATTAATATTATACATTATATTATTATATATTATTAATAATTTAATTGAATTTAATTAATAATATAATATATAATAATATATTATTTATATATTTTTTATTGATTTATGTTTTATATTAAGATGAGGAAATATTTGTAGCTGCCCTCGCTTATATATAATCTCTCTTTCCCGTCAGATATACGTGGATGGGCGATAATATCAAGTACCCGGCGGTGCTCAGTCAACGTTACCCGAAGGCGGGTGCACGCAATCCCAACGTGACTGTCAACGTGGTCAATCTGTCGGTGATCAAGTACATATTTCCCACGCAGATCAAGCTGCCCGGGGATCTGGGCAACGGCAGCTATGTGGGCGGCCTCACCTGGGCGTCGCCCATTGATCTGTCGGTGACGATAACCAGCCGTGATCAGACGAAGGCCACCACAGTGATATGCCGGGCGCCGCACTTCCACTGCCAGGTGGTGCACACCGAGGTGACCATCAACGATGGCTGGGTGCTGCCAGCCGAGCAGCCCATCTTCTCGGCTCGCATCGGTGCCCAGCTGCGCGGCAGCCAGCTGCGCCAGGTGCAACTGCAGGAAATGGCCAACGGCGATGCGGCCATGGACGACAGCCAGGCGAATGTGACCAACGGACAGACCACGTATGAGATCTCGAATGGCGGCTATCTGCTGAAGCGTCTGCCGGTGCGCGATGGCGAGCATGGGCATTATCGGCACGTGGTTTTCATATCATCACTGGATCGACGACCCGTCCCATTGACCATGGGTCGGTTCGAGGTCACCGAAATCGTGGGCTGGGATGAGCAGCGCGAAATCGTTTATTTTATGGCTGCTCCTGAAAGGCGACCGGGCGAACGTCACCTCTACAAGATCAGCCTTAAACTAAACGTCACCGAAACGAATCGCACGTACATCACATCCACGCAGCCCACCTGTCTCACCTGCGACAACACGGAGTCCACCTATCGGCTGCATCGCGCTCGCAGCACCAATGCCGCCGCCTGGCAGCGCGGCGAGAAATGGGAGGATATTGTCTCGCGCCTGGAGCCCGACGACTGCATCTACGACATACCCAAGAACTGTTTGTATAATCGCGTCCAATTCAGTCGCGACTATAGCTACTATGTGCAGGAGTGCCTGGGTCCGGAGGCGCCCAGCGTTTACCTGGTGGAGACGTCCAGCAATGAGAAGATCTTTGTGCTCAACGCGGGCGATGTGCTGCGCCATCGTCTCACCCAGCTGGCAATACCACAGACGCGCACCTTCAGCGTCGAGATACGTCATGGCTTCCATGCGCAAGTGCGTCTGTACTTGCCGCCCGGCATGCGTGAGGAGGAGGAAGTCGCCTTTCCACTGGTTCTCCATGTGTAAGCCCCACACAGAGCAGGCATATCCATATCTATATACTCTATCTATAACTTTTCTATGTAGCGATGCTGCGCCTGGCTCGCAGCTGGTCACGGAGCGCTTTCAGGTCGACTGGAATTGGTATCTGTGCAGTCAGCGCAGCTTTATTGTTGCCCAAATTGATGGACGCGGCAGCGGCTATCAGGGCGAACTGCTGCGCACCCAGGTGCACGGCAAGCTAGGCACCGTTGAGGTCGAGGATCAGCTCGGCGTGCTCACGTAAGTCTCAGCGCTAAAGCAGCACCCAAACGATCGTTGGCCTAACTCGGCGTCATTTCAGCTATTTGCGTGACAACCTCAAGTTCATCGATCCACTGCGCATTTGCGCCTTCGGCTGGGGCTATGGCGGTTATGCCTCCTCCATGATGCTCATCGATGACTCGCAGCAGGTGCTCCAATGTGCCGTTGCCATCAATCCCATTGTCAGCTTTGGCTACCACTGTGAGTACCACTTAAGGGACAAACAGCTCGAGTCGACTGAAAGTCTATAAAGACCTTTTCATATGCATCATTAGAAGAGCGCCAAACTTAGCTCTTATCTTTTTACCCATTAGCAATCTCTCGCTCTTTCTCTCCCTGTCTCTCTCTATTTCCACACACACTCCATATATCCCAGTGCTCCCATATTTGAGAGATATTTACCTAAGATTCGGACTCTGCATTAGAATCCCTCTGATCTCACTTAAATTTAATCCAACCTCATGGAGCACTACAATTTTTATTTGATTTTTTTTTTATTTTTTTTTATTTTTTTTACAGTAAAGTATATCTCATGTCTATAGAAATCTTAAATAAGCTATATATACATATATATATTATATATATCCCTATATATATATATTCCCTTTAAAAAAATGTAGTTCCAAGTCTTCTAAATAATAATCAAAATTAATCAGTCTTACGCCTTCTTAAGCCCATTTAAAATATCTCTTACCCTCGTAATATCTCTTTTATTCTTTTTTTTTGCTTTACGAAACTAGATTCGTTTTTCACGGAGCGCTATATACCGCTGAAGGGCGATTATCTGCGCGCCCTACAGGAATCGGACCTGACCATGAAGGCGGGCAATATAAAAGGACGGAATCTGATGCTGATGCATGGCACGGCGGATACGTTGGTGCATCAGGAGCATACATTGATGCTGGTGCGAGCATTGGTTGATCAGCAGGTGAAATTCCGTCATCAGGTGTATCCGGATGAGGATCATGCGATCACCAGATCGCTGAGTCACGTGTACAAAACCATGGAATGGTATTTCGATGAGTGCTTCGGCCCCGTCGACGACAACGAGTGGGACCCGACGGGTCTGTTCGTGTTTAAACAATAATTAAGACCCCCCTACGATCCTTATGACGAGGATCCGCTGGCCAATCAGCTAATCGATATCGATCTCGATCCCGGCGAGCGGCACAACCAGACAACAGCCGCAACAACGCCACTCTCAGCCCTGGATGAACTGGACAACAGTCTGCAGGCTCTCGACCTCATGACCTCATCGGCAATGACCCTTAGCAAAGTCTCCAACAAGCTGTGCAACTACAGCAGCAAGCGCAAGCTCCAACAGACCGAAACAACGCTGGCCAAAAAGACGCGCATCATTCACCATTAGCAAGTCCAATACAACGCTCGGTGTGCCGTATAAGAGTGTCTGCATGCGTATAAGAGTATGTTTGATTGTGTGCGCGTGTGTGTGAGTGACACTTTGTTTTTAATATAAGTACAAAAAACAAAGGACGAACAATTTTTTTGGGCATTTTTGGTGTCTTAAGATAAAATATGCTTAGTATTTTTTTTTTAGTATTTTTAAGTGTGTGCGTGCGTGACTGTAAAAGTGTAAATGAGGTGTATCTTAAAAAAAGTTATTTCATGCTTGAAATTTGCAATATTGTTGAGGATTTATTTAATATTCCATTTTTTTCATTATAGTGTAATTTGTTGGTTGATCTATTGTCAATTTAAGTTTAGCGTTGTTTTATAATCAATAGTTTTTAGTATTTTTAGTATGTTTTCCATATTTCTAAATTATTTTTTTGCAAGCGATCTTTACCATAAATGTCAATGTTAGAACATAAAGGTGGCTAGTATTTTTGAGTACGCGTGAGCGGGTGATTAAGTAAGTGGTATAGTTTATATTATCAATATTTTTGGTATTTTTGCATTTTTGGTATTTTTGGTATTTTTGGTGTTTTAGTATGTTTTAGTATACTTTCCGTGTTTCTTAAATTACTTTCTTTGCCAGCCAATTTTTATGGTAAAAATGTCAATGTTAGAACATAAATGTGGCTAGTATTTTTGAGTGGTAAAAGTTCAGTGGCTATATTATCCATTTTTTAAGTATTTTTGGTATTTTTAGTATTTTTAGTATATTTTCCATATTTCTAAACTATTTTTTTGCAAGCGATCTTGCAAATGTTAGAACATAAATGTAGCTAGTATTTTTGAGTACGCGTGTTTTTACTTTTTTCACAGCACGTATGTGCGAGTGATTAAAAGCTTAGTGTTTTATAAAATCAATTATTTTAGTATTTTTTGGTATTTTTTTCTTTTTTTAGTATTTTTCCCATATTTCTTAAATTATATTTTGAAAACGCGTGTGCGGATATTTTTTCTTTTTTTCAGAGTAAGTATGTGCAGGTGATTAAAAGCTTAGTGTTTTATAAAATCAATTATTTTAGTATTTTTTTGGTATTTTCCATATTTCTTAAATTATTTCTTGCAAGAGACATTGTTATGGTAACAATGTCAATGTGTAACATAAATGTAGCCAGTATGTTTTAATATTTTTAATCACACACGTGTGGGTAATTGAAAGATTAAACGAGTGCATGTGAAAATGTTAACGTACTGAAATCTTATGTCTTATGTAGTTGGTATTTTTTTAGTATTTTTTTTTTTATTTTAAATATTTTAAGTAAAGTAAGGTACTACGGCTATATAAAGTATTTATGTATATATATCTTTTCTTAATCTATATGTTTCTCTCTTCTATTGAACAGTTGACATTATAAAGTCTTACTATTACTGCTTGAATCGAATTACTATATCATATAGCTGCCATAAAAATAATGTTCCCACTTCAAAAAATGTTTAAATTTGTAAAAATGTGTATCTACAAGGGTACTATATTTTCATTAGAATTTTTACTCTGATTTCATTGTATTATTAGTATTTTTTTGGTATGTATGGTGAGATGTGAGATAATTGGGTCAGAAAAAGACGTTTTTTTTCTTTCTAACTATTTTTTGTAATGCAAGCAAAAGCAAGGTGATTAATTTATGCGACTGATTATTGAAAGAAAAACATTATTGTGTTTTACATGATAATAATACCAAAACAGAGTAATAACAAAACAAATTGTTATTAACAATTTGAGTGCCATCGCTTGTCATGGGGTCTATCGAAGGGTATTCGGATATCGTAGGGGAAATGAAATGTAACTTAAATTAATGCTAAAAATGCGTAAGCATTTGACATTTTCAAACTAGCTATAAATTATATAATAGTACCGATATATATATATATATATATATATATATATATATATTAAATCTGGTAAATCTGCTTAATTTTTTTTTAATCGTTGTTTCACAGACATATTTGAATGTCTATGTATGAATACTGTATGTATGTATATGTATACGTGTATATGTGTGTGTATGTTTGAGTGTGTATCTGTGTGACTGTATGTATTTGTTTGAATGTTTGTATTGTGGCTTACAGATTGGGTTAGATCAATAGCTATGCTAATATATAGCAAACATATGTACACATACTTATATATATATATATATATATATATATATATAAATATATATTTGACTGAATGTTATTTTTTGTATATATTAATAATATTATAATTAATATTTTAAACAGCAACAACAACATCATTATTTTATGTCCAACTCGTATGTTTTAAAAAGAATAAATTTAAATGTAGTTGAGAGCAAAAGAAGATGAAGAAGAAGAACTAGTAATTCGGTGCTACCGACTGCATGGTACTCGTTCACAATTCATAAACAATGCCAATGATTTTATAGATCTATCTCTGGGACAGATCCATAATCCTTTCTGCAAAGCTGTAACAAATATAGTTTTTCTTTAACTATAATATATAGATAATCTTAACACCAACAATATAATATCCCATGATTGAGAACACCAAGGCTCTAGCTATACGCACAGTCGAACAGACATCTGGAACCAATATACCCCTTTTCACTACGTGAACGAGTATTAAATTAAAAGCTTTCTTATTAAATGTTAAAAAGCGTATTGAAAAAAAAAAAAAAAAAAAACAAAAAACAGAAAAATAAATTAATTAATAAATGTGATAGTCGCCAAAGAACGACTATATTAATATATCTAAAGTCCTGCGCTAAGCCAAACATGGAATAATAAAAATAAAAAAACAATATAAGTAAAAATTTAATGAAAAAAAAGGAAAAAAAAAAAAAACCTTAAAGAAACTTCCTTAATATGCCATGGACTATAATTACCAATAAACTGTTTTTTTTTTTAGGAAATCGTAATGCTTAAGTAAAAACTCATATTCCATTTGTCAATGCAAGAGCATTACGAGCGCTATGAGAAAAAGGAAAGTAAAAAACACAATTAAACATATACATATAATACGTTAAGCGAAGCTTGAGCCAAACATCGAATAAGGCCAACACTAAGAGGCACCCAATTCAATATGATGTCCTCAAATTGCAAATAATAAACAACATCATTAAATGAGAAATCTCTCGGCTATGTAGAGAAAAATAAACCCAAAAAAGGGAGCGAAACTTTTTTTTTAGATTTTTTTACCATTAACTTTAATTAAACTAAACAAGGCAACAAATTGAATTAAATATATATACAAATATATATAGGTGTTGAATGTTGCGTCAATATGCCCCTCAAAGTGGCTAAGTTCTATTGTAGGGTATAAGCCTAAAGAAAAGAAAAGCTAAAACGAAACAACAATAATAGGTAAATCTGGAAAAAAAATAATAGTCAAGCTTTAAATGTTGTACACAGATTTATATCGGGAGCATCTTAAAAAACAAAAAACACACACACACACACACAACTAAGATTATTAAATTCTAACTTAAATAAAACAAATATATAACATTTTAAAAGCCCAAAAAAAAACTCTGTATGTAATAATTGTTGAGTACGCAGCTCTTAATAAATGTTTAGAAAACGAGAAACCCTAAAAAAAAATACTTAAAAAAAATAGTAAAGCAAATACATATTTATAAATGTTTAAGATGAAAAGCTATCGAAATAAAAAAAAATATAAATATATATATAAATATAGACAAAACATCTATGTATTACATATGGAGAAGTACATTGCGCATTTTATGTAATTTCAAAAAATAGTTTACTTAAGAAACAAACTAAAGAAAAAAAGAAATCGATTCAAACTAAATGACCAAATAAACATATTAGTAATATACTTTATGTTGTCATTTCCAATGACACGGCGTAACGAAGTTCTTTGGTTTCAAGACAACAATTAAAATTATAACAATAAAAAATTATAAAGTCGTAGCCTGTCTGAATGTACTTAATTTGTAATTGGATACAAATTAATAATTAATACGAACAATTGAAGAACAGCAAACAAACAAGCTAAAATATTAAGAAAATTGAAAACAATAAATAAACATGAAATTTTTGTGTGTATGCAACATAAGAAAAAAGAAGTGGAGTTTTTACTTGTTGGGTTTAAACAATTCAATGAAAATAATTTGAATTCATAATTTAGTTTTATTTATTTTTAATTAGCAATCGGTTACTTATTGATCGAAAGTAACACGAATGCTTCGGTACATATCGATATCTTTCGCACAAATATCGTTAACATCGATAACATTGAGGTTGCACTATCGTTTCATATTGTCAATCTCTAATACTGCGTAGCCGTCGCGTGTTCGTAGATAAATTGCAATTTCGCTGGCGTTTTTTAATTTATTTAAAAACGCAAATATACCAATTCCAAAAGTCACTGGACAAACAGTGCATATTGATTGTAAACAACTTGCAAACTTATCTGCAGTTGTATGCAATTGCAAACGGTAATAAGCAATTCTCGAAAGAACTATTTCGTGCGTGTGCATGTATGTCCATATTTGTGAGCGTGTATGTGTGTATATGTGCATAAAAGGCATAGCAACCAGACAAGCGGACGTTCCCAAAGCATGAAAGCAGTAAATTGTGCTTATAAGGATTGCTACAAATGCTGCAAACGCAGAGCAATTGCCCGAATCGCTTGTTAATGATGACAAATGAATCTTGGGGCAGGCACTATTTTTTTTTTTTTTTTTGTTGATTTTTTTTATCCTAATTTAGTCAAACATTTATTTAATAGAAGTCAAAAAAGAAACTTTTAATCGCATCGAATCGTCATTTTGGGTGAACATGTGCATGTGTATGTGTATGCATTAGTAGTGCGTGCATGTGTGTATTTGCTAAACTTGAAATACAACGCAAACGCAACGAGAACAAACTCGTCAAGGTAAAGAAAAAATGTGTGTGAAAAATTCCAACGGAATTACGCGAGAAGTAATTCGGAGGCAGGAAAGAAGCTAAATCAGATTCTCTCTGCGTGCACATACATACATGTGACGTCGATTGCGTATTGCTCTCATTGTATATATATATATAAATACATACGTGATTGTGTATGTGTAAGTTACATTTTGCATTTGTAGTAGTAATAGTTGTAGTTTTGGGCGGGGGGCCAGAGGGCTCAGTAGACTAGTTACCATACGCACTAGTGTAGGGAGGGGTGACACTTTGTTGATAAGTCCAATCTGATAATAAAAAAAAGTTTCCTTTTTTTTTGTTTTATCACAAATTGTGGATAGTTGCATAAATTATATGTTTACATGCTTGTCCGTTGTCGACTTTGCGCAATATTTTATAATGATTTAAAATCAGGTGGCAACGCCGACCTACATTTATTTGCACATAGCGCGTTTTTCGCAACATTGCTCTTGCCGGGTAAAATTTAAATCAATTTTTTACTTTTTCACAAATAAAATAAATGCAAAGAAAAAATTAAATCTTTGTAACACAAGTCAATTGATGAAAAATACCTACATTTTGAAATAACAGAAATTATGTAATAGCTTATACCGGAATTGGACTCGTTTAAGTTTTTGATTTAGTTTATTTAAAATGTGCCGTCGGGGGAAAATTGTAAACTTGTATTTGCAATTAACTTAATTCACAAAACAATCGATGTCATATGATATGTATCGATATTTACGATAGCTCATCCCTGCATGCGGCAACGCTGGAGTAAAGCAGTAGCTCTTAACTGTGGATATTACACATAGCGGACAGCAAAGTTTTAAACAATTCGGAACTAAAATATTGTATAATATTTGTGCTAACAGTGCAGCTTCTCAAAACGCAGTCGGACGTCTTATTTATTTACTTTAATTTTTCATTTACAATACAAATTTGTAAAATGAAATTCGTTTTCCGTGTCCCTCGTACCACAAAAAGCCGAAAGTGTTAATTAGCCAAATTCTGTATATGTATATGTGCATAAATCTACATTTATATATAAATATACATATGCATATATGCACGTATATACATATAGATTTATGTGTGTGTATGTTGTAAAGACATGCATATGTTTGTTTGTCTAATTAAACATCAATGCTGCTGCAGCTAAGATAATTTTACTGGTAAATATAAGTGTCGCGTGCGTTAATATTATGCGTTTGTGAGTGAGTGAGTGTGTGCGTGTGTGTGTTCGTGTTTGTGCTATTATTTCTAGACTAGTTTTGAACTTGATAATACCAGATGTACATAGATACATACATAAATACTTGTGCTTGACGTTAATGTCAGTTAATTTGTTAACAAAATACGCACAATTAACAGTTAACATTTTTTTTTTTTTTTTTTGCATAATCGACAAAACGGCCGTTTCTTATACTCTTTAATGTACATACATGTGCGCGCTATTTGCATTGCCCGCGCTCCGGCACCCACGCCATAAGCCACCTGTACGCCCTTGCTCACACATACAAACGAGCGCGCACACACATACATAGACACACTCGTGAACACAGCTAAACGATGTGATTTGCGGTAGTCTCGTGAGCATTGCTCGCTCGCTTGCCAAACCGATAACGAAAACGCATGCATGTATATATATATATATATATATATATATATATATATTCATATATAATATATAAATATATATATAAAACATATGTATGTTTGTATTTTATTGTCTTCTTTGGCCCATTTGGCTCTGCTTCTTGTCGATTTCGGCTAGTGCTTAGCACATTTGTACTCAGAAAAGAAGAAAAAAAAAGTATGAAAACGAATAGCTGAGGCGCCGCCGCCACCGCCGGTGTTGCTCTCAACGCTTCAGTTGCATTCGACTTGCAGCTGCTGCTGTTGCAGTAGCGAAGGCGGCGCCAATGAATTTCTATTTGTAGAAAAATAGCGCATAATTTGCAATGCAATTGTTTGCGCTTTCTATTTAGTTAAATCCACTCTTGATAACACATGCGATCGTTGGGCGTGTATGTATATATATATATATATATATATATATATGTGTGTGTGTGTGTGTGTATGCATGTGTTTGATATGGTACAATGAGATCGAGCATTTCTGACGTCACTAGTCGATTAATGATGCATGATCTCTTTTTTCGTTCATTTGAACGAAAGAGAGCTCGTTAGAGAGCGAATATGAGATGAGATGCCATGCATGTGCCAGTTTTCAGTGCTAATTATTTTTTCGTCAGGTGGCAGCGCTGCAGCAGTTTATTAATGCAAAAATCATAAGCTGGAATATGTGTGCATTTGTGTATATTTGGCAATTTGTTTTATTAAATAAAAATGTGCGTTTTCTTTAATTGCAGTTGCAGTTGCAGTTGCCGACGCTTGAGACGAAATATCAGGGCGTAGCCTTATCAAGCAAACAAGTTAGCCGCGTTGCCAATTTAAAAAGTGAGTAGTTGCACATTTGGTGGGACTGTTATGAAAACCGTCAGAGATTAGACGGACAAGCTTTGATTAGCTGCTCACAGGCAACACAACAGCTACAGCTACAACTACAACATCAGTAATAATAATAGCAACAACAAAAGCAACAACAACAACAATAACAACAACGCCTTGCACCAAACCGCTGTCAACGAACGCCGATGCTGCGCAAGAGCAGTAGCTGGAGACAGAGCCAGAGGCAATTGCGATTGCAATTGCAGATGCGGTGGCAGTTCGTCTAACTACGCGCCGCTCTACACAGCATCTCCACAGCGACACCGCCAGCAGCAGCAACGGCAGGAACAGGAACAGCGGCGGCGTCGGTTGATCAACATTCACAGTTAGATATAAATATATCTATATAAATACACACTCACAGAGATACACATACACATACATAGACTGCACACACCGACCGTGACATACAGTGAGGGTGAGAGACGTAAGAGATCTTGGCAAGGAGCGAGACAGAAAAAAAAAGAGAGAGAGAGAGAGAGCGGGAGTGTGAGATACAGAGAAAAGAAAGAGCGAGAGAGAGACAGAGAGTGTGTGTGTGTGAGTGTGAGAGAGAGAAAGAGAGAGAGAGAGAGAGGGAAACCAGAAGGAGCGTATACGCTGCCCGGCACACAAAACGCCCATTTGAATGGATCCGTGTGTTGGCTGGTTTCAGGAGGAACAGGAGGGACCAGCGCTGCGCACATGGTTAAAGATTTGGGAAACGAGTTCCCAGGAAATGGGTCCACTTCTTGAGCAACAGCTACAGCAGAGCAATAATAATAATAACAACAATAGCAGCAGCAGCAGCAGTAACGGAAATAACGCCGCCAACAGCAACAACAACAACAGCAGCGTCACCGGCAACAACAACAACAACAGCAGCAGCAGCACCAGTAGCAACAGCAGCACCAATAGCAACAACAACAGCAGCACGGTGGCCACAAATAATTTATCTAGGATTATAAACAACGATTCTACGATCAGCCTGCGAGATCCCGACTCATTACAAATTCTTCTTCAGCAGTTGAACGAAACGCCAGCACGGCACGGGAACAACAACAACAACAACAGCAGCAGCAGCATTAACGGAGGCAAAAGCTCTAGCAACACGTCCATCGATTCCACATCGAACAACGACAATAACTCACCAGCGAGCAATAGCAGTAGCAGCAGCAGCAGCATCAGCGCCAACGTGACACCAAATTCAACTAGCGGAACAGCAGCGACAGCGGCAGCCACAGCTACAGCTACGACAGCAACAATAGCAGCGTCAGCTGCAACGGCAACAGCCACAACAACGCCGGCCACAGCAGCAGTAGCAGCAGCTACTGCAAGCAGCACAACGACGCCGACAGGTAGTGATAGCACCACCACCAACACCAGCACTACCACCACCACCACCACGAGCAGCAGCAGCAGCAGCAGCGGCGGCGGCGGCGGCATCGGTAGCAACAACACCACCAGCAGCAACAGCAACTCAGCCACCGCTACCACCAACACGAACAGCAGCAGCAGAAGCGCCAGTACCAATTTTGTAGCCAATCCCGCGACCAAGGTGCCGCTGCACGAGCGCGCCAACACCTATTACAATCCATCGCGCAGGAAACGCGTCGTGGACAACAAGTCGAGCACTCTGAATCTGAACAAGCACGCCGACATGATAGCCAAATACAAGGGCTGTCCGTGGCGTGTGCGCGACTATCAATATGGCAAGGGTATAATCGGATTGCACGAGGAGATCGAGCATTTCTATCAGTATGTCCTGCCCACGGCCTGCGAACATGCCATACGCAACGAGGTGGTCAAGCGCATCGAATCCGTTGTCCATTCCATATGGCCGCAGGCGGTGGTCGAAATATTTGGTTCCTTTCGCACCGGCCTCTTTCTGCCCACCTCCGACATTGATCTCGTGGTACTAGGTGAGCTACTCAACACACCTAAACATAATTTCGCATCTCAATTCACATAAGGAAAACCAAATGAAAATTATTGATATATTCATTTGGTTCTTAAGCGATATTAAAAAAAAATATTTATGCTAGAATAGAGAAAAGAGAATATAGAATCTCAGACTTGGATTTTAGCTTAATATATACAATTTGTAAGCATATTCTATAGCTCCTGTTATGCCCTGAACCTCTAAGGCATATTTTGTTGAACAAAGTCGATCTAGCCATGTCTGTAAATCCCAATTCCTGTATATTCCGTTTATTAATACAAAATCTAGAGATTCCCAATTTTCTCTTCAGTTCAGTTACTCTCAACAATTCGGTATATTTTAACAAATTTGGCTCAGAGCATCATCTAGTCGGCCATACCCGACTAGACCACTCTTATTTGTTTATATCGATTGTAAAGAATTTATTCTTGGTCGACCTGAGTGGATCTAGTCATGCCTGTAATCTAGAGATTCCCAGTTCAATTACTCTCGCGGATTTGGTTAATTTCAATAAAATTGGATCAGGGTATCATATAGTCGGGCATACCCGGCCAGAGCACTCGTACTTGTTCAGGACTTTCAAGAAATATTTCCATTTCGATAAATCTGGTTCAGGGCATCATCTAGTCGGGCATACCCGGCCAGAGCACTCTTACTTGTTGTTTATATCGATTGGAACTATTTACATATATTCGAATGGCTCATATAATGGAACTTTCTTTTTATTTTTCTTTCTCTTCTTTCTTCATCGCCTCCTCCTCTTTCTGCTGCTCTCCAATTTGTTGCAATTTTTTACAGGCCTCTGGGAGAAGCTGCCGTTGCGCACTCTCGAATTCGAGCTAGTCGCGCGTGGCATCGCCGAGGCGTGCACGGTTCGGGTGCTGGACAAGGCGTCAGTGCCGATCATCAAGCTAACGGACCGAGAGACACAGGTGAAGGTCGACATATCGTTCAATATGCAATCGGGCGTGCAATCAGCGGAGCTGATTAAACAATTCAAGCGCGACTATCCGGTATTGGGGAAGCTGGTGCTGGTGCTGAAGCAGTTCCTGCTGTTGCGCGATCTCAACGAGGTGTTCACCGGCGGCATCTCATCGTACTCACTGATACTCATGTGTATTAGCTTCCTGCAATTGCATCCGCGTGGCATATACCATGACACGACGAATCTGGGCGTGTTGCTGCTTGAGTTCTTTGAGCTGTACGGACAGAGCTTTAACTATATAAATATTGGTATTTCGATAAAGAATGGCGGACGCTATATGCCCAAGGATGAACTGCAGCGGGATATGGTCGATGGGCATAGACCGTCGCTGCTCTGCATTGAGGATCCCCTAACGCCCGGCAACGACATCGGACGCAGCAGCTACGGTGCCCTCCATGTCCGGCAGGCCTTCCGTTGCGCTTTCAGTGTGATCAATAATGCCGTTAGCGAGTCCAATCTCTGGGGCAACGATGTGCGTGAGACATCCATATTGGGTGAGTGTTTCATCGGCAATTCCACCTCCATATCAATCTCTATATTTATATATATATATATTGTGTATCTCAATATAGGTCGAATCATTCACATAACCGATGACGTCATTGACTATCGCGAATGGATACGCGAGAACTTTGAATATCTAACGGCCATGGACCCAATATCGTCGCTGCCCACCTACACGAACGGCGCCAAGTATGTGATCTTGCCCTCTGGCACCGTAGTGCATCAGATATATCATCCGGTGCTGCAGCCGCACACGTTGACGCAGACATATCATACGGCGGCTGTGGCGGCCGTGGCAGCGGCTGCCCAACAGCAGCAGCACCAGCAACAGCACCAGCAACACCAGCAGCAGCACCAGCAACAACAGCAACAGCAGCAGCAGCAGCAGCAGCAACAACAACAGCAGCAGCATCAGCTGGGCCAGCCACAGGGTCAGCTGGTTGGCAACCTAAACAATATGTCGGCGCTGCGTCATCGGCGTGGCAGCACCTCGTCGGCGGAGGATAGCGAGGACAGCAAAGACTGCGAGGTTGGCGACAGGGAGAGGGAGGCGCTAACTGGCATCGGGCAGCAGGCAATGGAGATAATTGACATCACCGCCTCGCCGCCCAACGGACTGGATGTGCCAGCGATGCCAGTTACTGTGCCCAAGAAGATCATTGTGGGGATCAGCAATAGCTCGCTGTCGGGCTCGTCGGTAATGCACACACCAACACGCATAGATACATGATGAATGGCTGCCGGCCTCATGCAGCAGCAGCACCAGCAGCCGCAGCAGCAGCAGGCCGTCGGTTGTGCCATGCTGGCCGCAATTGCTCCCAATTCAAATGTCGCAACGCCACGTGCCCAATTGTTGTTGCGGACCAACGGCGGCGGCGGCGTCGGCGTCGGCAACGCCGTCGCCGGTGCAGCAACTGCGGCCAGCATGCCAGCCAAGCCACAGGCGCAGCCAAGCCAACATACATGTATATCTTCTTCACAACTACAACAGCCAGACATGGAACAACACCGAGATGTCCCGCCGGATGCACTGGACGATCAAACGGCAATCAGCCATGTCTACACCAGCACAACCTCCAACACCAGCAGCCACGTCCAAATTACAAGCAGCAGTAGCAGTGGTGCAGCGCGAAGCTATAGCCAACAGTCGATAGGTCAGCGCAGTCACTCCAATTCATATTACCGCCAGCCGCTCTATGTACCGCCGCCATTGCAGCAACAACAACAGCAGCAACACTTGACCAAGACCATTACAAATACGCAGCAGAGCAGCTATAGCAGCCATCATACTCAGCAGCAGCGGCCGCAGCATCTGCGGCTGTCCAGCAGCAATAGCAATAGTGTTAGCAGCGGCGGCAGCGCTAGCTTTCAACAGCATCATCATCAACATCAACATCATCATCATCAGCAGCAGCAGCAACAACAACAGCATCACCAGCAGCAACATCATCACCATCAGCAGCAGCAGCAGCACCAGCGTAGACATTTTCAATCAAGTACATCTAAACCGGTAGGTTCGCCCACAGTATCAACAACTTCCTGCACAACAGCAGGGGCAGTAACGAGCGCGCATAGCTGCAATAGCAGTAGCAGCAGCAGCAGCAACAGCAGCAGCAGCCATAGCGGCGGCCACAGCCGTTTGCAGCAAATGCGCGACACTCGTTTGGTTAACTCATCCTCCTCAATCATTTCCATATCGTCAGAATCCTCAGTGGGTAGTTCAAGCTCGTCGCCCCGCTCTCCACGCTGCGGCTCTGGTGCTGAATCTGCGGACTCAACTTCCGGCCAGATGGTCACTACAGATGACCGCTAACAAGGATATGCGACTCATATGCAATGTGAATGTCAAGCCAGTTCAAGCAGGCGATTGAGCGGCAGACGAGCCAACCAGCAGGTAAACAGAGCAAACCGTTGCAACGAGTGAGATAGCGAGAGATTGCCATCTCTCCGTCATGTGCATTAATCTGCTACTAGCTGCGTCCGCTAAAAATATTATAATAATAATTATTATTATTATTATTATCTTAATTTTTCTTTTAATTCCTTTTGATATTTTGAATAGCAGATTCACATTCATTCAGTCATTGAATGATTTATAAGTGTGTGTGTGTGTGTGTGTGTGTGTGTGTGAATAACAATATTATACGTATGCATATTTATTAATGTATATGTAGTTGCTTGTAGACATATCGCAATTGTACGCGTATGTAAATGTATATATGTATATATATATATATATATATATATATATATATACTTCTTTTTAGTAGCAATTTTGCATTTCAAGGTTCTTCAATGAATATTAAAAAAATTATATACTCAACCCCAAAAGTCCCCTCCTAAAAAGAATAGATATATCCTAACACAAACTAATGGAAATAAGAAGAAGAGCGCCATATATATATATATATGTATATATATATATACTTGAAGTGTAATGTAACTATAGCTGTATGTACTCTCCTCTCTCTTAATAGAAAAAAAAAAGATAATTACAAAAGCTACGAATACATTCGATCCATTCAAAGTCGATGTATCGTACGTGTATTGCTGTCTCGCTTGCGCCTTTAACACGTATACTCACATACACCACACACACACACACACACACACACACACAGATCAACTTTCCTAAATACATGCATAAATTTAAATAGGAATAACGTATATATATACATATATATATATACATAGTTAGTTAACTTGACACTTTTGCCCTAATTGTGCGCTAGTTGGTATTTCATTTTGTTTTTAAAATAAATATGAAAAAAGCCACTAAAAAAAAACTGAATTAAAATATATAAATATAAATATATACATATATTTATATATATATTAAGTAAAAAAAATTAAATAATATAAGATTATGTGAAGCGCAATGTGAAGTACGAAATTTAAGTATGTATATTTATATATGTATAAGAATATATATATATATATATCGATATACATGCAAACATACATATACATATATATATATATATGCATAAAAAATATTATTTTAATAACAAGAATTGTATAGAATTATATAGTTATAAGACAACTAGGTGTTTTTTTTTTCTTTATTGTTTCCCTAGTTATAAAACAAATCCTTTTTTTTTTTTGTCTAATAAATTACTTTTTGCCTATAGCTTAAGTGCTGCATCAATGGACTCAAATAGTCCGAAAGCAAAAAAAAATTGTTTAAAAATGATAAAAAATCCACGCGCAAATATCACGCTAATATTATTAAGTGAGATTGCGCGGCTAAAGAGAGGAGCAGGAGAAAATCAGAAAATTGCTAATAGAGAAGGTACATTAAATTAAAACAAAAAATTGTAGTATAAGTATATGCATAGATCAATAGAAATTAATAGCATTATGTAATTTCTATAAGCTCAACAAGAAGAGAAAAAACAAAGCAAAACAAAACAACAAAAAAATGTATGTAATAAGCTGAATCTTTTTATTAATGCCTGAATGTTTTTATTGTCATTATTATTATTATTATTATCATTATTGAATATCCCTATTATGATTATTATATTTAAAAGTTCTGCACTTAAAAGAAAAAAAAAAAAACACAAAAATTGTACAAGCACATTGCATGAGCTGTGAAAATGCGATGTGTTTCAAAGCAAAACAAAAAAAAGGAAAACAACAAAACAATGTAAAACAAAAGAGAAAAAACCGACAAACCAACAAAAAAAAAAAAAAAAAAAAACAACAAAAACCAAACCACAACAAAAGCTGTAAAATTATTCATTATCATATACTTACTATATGCATATATGCAATTCCTGCCATTTATATATATATATATATGTACGTATATATATATAGTTTTTTTTTCGTTAGTTTATTCCAACAAGAGATCGTCCCATTGGTCCCAGATCTGCTTCCACTTTCCTTTTTTTTTCAATCTTAAATCTTAAACGTACTGCCATTTTGAGAGAGGTTTTTAAAATCGAAAAAGATAAGTGAAGGAGCAAGAGAGAAACAAAAAAAAAAAAACAAAAAACTTTGACTAAACATTTAGACTTTGTACATGTATAACATTTAGGCTGTTCTCTTTCCTTTTTGTAAAAGTTAAGAAATTACAAAATTTATAAAGATATGGCAACTCCATGCGTCGTCCTTGTGTGCGCCAGTGCTAAGTTTTCTCGACTATCAACTAAAAACAATTAAAAATTTCCCCTCCTCTTCCCTTCCACAAATAAGCACAATCATTTCTCGATAGCAGCTGAAGACAAACAGACATACAGAGAGAGAGAGAGTAGGAGAAAGAGCTTGCAACTTGACAGCTGCTTTGAAGCCCACCTTACACCCACACACACACAGACGCTTGCATGCTGTACTACACGCACGCACGCACACATACATACACAAAGCAAGCAAACGAACAAATGTTAGGATGTCGAAACTAAAACTAATAAGAATTATTAAATTTATGCTCTCATCTGTTGAATATTTATACATATATATGTATGTATCTATATAAATTACGTGTAGTTAATATATGAACTAATTGATAAATATGCAACGTACATACATACATGTGTACATACAGACATACATACTTATGACTGCAGTTGTGCGTGCGTGTGTAAAACAGTTGAAAAAAAAAATAAGTTAGGTTAGGCTTAAGCTCTAAGACTTGCAAACAATTTCGATCACACGTATATGAGTAGCACACACACACACACACAATCAGGCACTCACAGGACGCATACTAGTTAAACATTATTAATTTTAGTGTTGAGGTTATGACGTAAATTTTCCAGTATCCAAACACTGTTTGCTTAGCCATGTAAGTTGTAACATGTAAACGGTTTTTTTTATATATACACATAATATATATATATAACATAAAATAGCATTGTATTTAATTTGTGTATTTTCAAAATGTGTGTATATCGATATATAACTATCGGCAACAGCGATTGTTCACTCTGATTTACGCGATATATGTATGTACGTAGACAATTCAATATGATGAGCTACAAAGACACGATATATTATAAATATGTATGTACGGTAAAAATTTATAGCTATTTAAGATGAATTCGTAACAAATTTATTATATGCATAAAACGTAAAATCAACTGATGTGTAATGTATACCTAGCAAATTGATGCGTAAGACGAATAATGATCATTATGTGAATGATGATAATGATAATGATGAAGTGACAGCCGTTGCATTAGCAGCCGCCCAATAAACGCCGTGTTCTATGCACGCAAAAAAAAAAAAAAAAAAAAAAAAAAAACAATGGAAAAACAATGTCAAGTATATGTTTGTATGTATGTGTAGCTTATGTAGGTATGTATCTGCTGGATAATGGGCTGATCACCATTTGATGTAGGTGAACTTGAAAGTCTTGGGATCGCTGGCCTCGCACACATACAGCATCAATATCTTGCAGTTGGCATCGTTGATCAGCTCCCGTGTGCTGAACATGTGGACGCAGTTCTCGTTGCCGCCGTAGTTGTCGGGCATCTGTTTGGGTCCATTCCAGGGGGCGTAGGTCATGGGGCGGCCCGTTGAGAGCCAATAGAAGGCGCCTTCGGTGCCGAGATCGTTGCCCGAGATCCAGAAGTAATCGTTATTCTTGAACCCCTTAGCCTTGATGTACTTGATCAGTGCCTCCATTTCCGGTTTGTCCTCAATCGAGGCCAGATGGGCGTTCATCATCCGACAGGATGCGGCCGCCTGGAACCAATTCACCTTGTTCATCGGCTCGATATAATAATAGTTATCGCCAATCCGGATGAACGGTGTGGTATCAATATCCGAGGGTATGCCTATCGATTTTAATGATTAGAAATGTGAAACGGAATCGCATGGAAGAAGGAAAACCCGTTGAGCTAACCATTGTAGACCTCGGTGCGATAATTGGTGAATATATTGACATCCGGCAGGTAGGCAAATGACGGTGCAACAACGCTGGACAGGATTAGCAGACGCAACAGAATTAAATACTTTTCGCTTGCGTTCTGCATCTTGGTAAGCAAACTCGATCAATTGTTCTGACTCTGGTCAACTGGCGGTACTGCTAGTCGGCATGGAGCTTTTATGCGTTACCCGGCCCGTTCGCCATCCCCAGCGTAATCTCGGTCTGCCACGGCACCTGCATTACACAGAACAGCTGCACAAACGTTTCACACGAAATCAAGTCAATATCACAAATATGTGATCTTTGCATATTCAGGGAAATGTTTTATATGGTAGACCCCACATATATATATACATATATGTAAGAAGAGTCGATCCGTCTCGCATACAGGAGTTGTATGAGTTTATTATTTTCGATGCTATCAATAATAATCAATCGTTTCATATTGAATTCTGGCCCAGGGTAATTTTATACATAAATATTATATATATAAATATATTTTCCGTTGTTTCTGTATTTCTTTTTCTAACTCTTCAATACCCTGTAAATTTCCTTTTAAAATATTTGATATCAAATTGTAGTTATTATGCAAATATTATTATTATATATATAAATATACAGATATGTTAATATATTTCGTAATATATTTGCATTTGATATTTCCCCATACAAGCTCTTAGTTCCTACTTTCATTAGAGGCTTGAAGAGTTTTATGTATCACTTCATTCAAGCATGTTTTATCGTTGTGTTATCGAACATCGCGCGCTGCCAAAGTCTAATTATGAACCAAACAAACAACAATCGTTAGACCTAAGGCAGAGCTCTCAAGAGCGATGAGCACATGAATTGTTCAAAAGAGTTGCCTGGCTAGTTTCGCTTCCCAGTCGAAACGACGAGTGGCGCAGGCGCCAAAGTGCTAGCCAGTCCGAAGCGAGGTCTGGAGAAGAGCAGCAGCAGAGGCAAATAAAGTGAACGCCGTCAAACGAGGAGAAAATGGCAAACACATCGTTGTTATTCCTATTGGGCCTCGCGATGGCGACACCTGGCGGCACAGCGGGTAAGCTACAAATTTCACTTTGTCAAAATTCCCACTTGTAATTTGTGTACGATTTCCTCGACAGCTCAGCCCGCCATACGGCCGCAGTCGCAGCGCGGCATTATCTTTCCCAAGGAAAACTATGACGAATGCTTTCTGGACGAAAGACAGATGATCTCAGGGAACTGTAAATTACTGCAGGAATGCCCCGCTGCCTTAAAGCAACGAATACCCAAGACATGTTATTTTATTAAATTCGATCAGTATGTATGCTGCCCACTCAGCACGAGCCACTCAAACGATGGCACACAGATGGCGCCAACAACGCTTTTTCCACCTTTCGAACGAAGCAGCGCTCAAGGTGCGTATCAAATAGATTCATGGAATGAACTGGATAACAGTTACTAATTCGCTACTATTTTACAGCTTGCGAAAACTCTAAGCCTTTCGGCGTCTCTGTTGTGGGTGGCCAGGTGACCCAATTTCGAGAGTTTCCCTACATGGCGGCCCTCGGCTGGCGATCGAATTTCGATGAGAGCATTTACTATCGCTGCGGCGGCAGTCTCATATCATCCAAATTCGTGCTGACAGCGGCGCACTGCATCGACTTTGGCGGACAGATGCCGGTAACGGTGCGACTGGGCGGCGACAATCTGACCACTGGCATGGGCGAAGACTATCAAATCCAGCGGATACTCGTCCACCCCGGTTACAATGCGAATACCGCCTACAATGACATTGCGCTGCTCGAGCTGGAAGGGCTTGGGTCGCAGCGCTTGCGCATCGTCTGCCTCTGGCCGGACGCTGAGGTGCCTGGAGTGGAGCTGACGGCCATTGGCTACGGACAGATTCGCTTCGCGGGTCTCGCCTCATCGCAGCTCCTCAAGGTCAGTCTGCAGCACATCAGCAACGCTCAGTGCCAGGGCTTCTACCCACGCGACGTGCTCGCCGAGGGCTTGGCACCGACTCAAGTGTGCGCTGGCGATGTGAGCGGCAAAGGAGACACCTGCCAGGGTGACTCTGGTGGGCCGCTGCTCACAAAGGATCGTGGCACATGGTATCTGGTGGGCATCACGTCGCTGGGCCAGGGCTGCGCCACCGGGCCGCCCAGCATCTATACGCGCGTCTCCAGCTATCTGGACTGGATCGAGGGCATTGTCTGGCCCAAGCATGAAGAGCAGAAAGTGGATCCCACATTCGACTTGCGCTTGTCCTAATGAGCGCCGATGAGCTGACTGACGCGTTGGGAAATCCCCCACATTCACTAAGCTGGACTTTACCGCTGTTGACTCATCAGATTCCAAATGTTTCACATGCGAATAATAATAATAATAATAATAATAATAATAATAATAATAATAATAATAATAATAATAATAATAATAATTATAATATTAATAATAATAATAATAATAATAATAATAATAATAATAATAATAATAATAATAATAATAATAATATTAATAATACTAATAATAATAATAATAGTATTAATAATAATAATAATAATAATAATAATAATTATAATATTAATAATAATAATAATAATATTAATAATAATAATAATAATAATAATAATAATAATAATAATAATATTAATTATAATAATAATATTAATTATAATAATAATATTAATAATAATAATAATAATAATAATAATTTCAATAGATTAATTAGTTAATTAATGGCAATTAAATATGCATTTATTTATGATCTATTTTAATTTATTTTTTCGATTTTATTTTTAAATATATATATATATAATTTTTATTTATTTTCAAATATATTCTTTGTTCACTTCAAATATTTGTTTATTTATGAAATTGAAAAAAAAAAAAAAAATAAAAAATATTTTTCTACCCTGCACCCAATGAACGTGGGGTATAATGGTTATGTGAAAATATATGTAACAGGCAGCAGGAGGCGCGCCTCAACCCTTAAAAAATATATATTGTTTATGTATGAGCTGAAGCCCTGCCTCAGCTCTGTTTGTCCGTCCTTCCTTCCGTTTGTCCCTTTATATAAAAGCTAGTATCTCGTAAACCACAAGAGCTAGACTCTGGAAATTTTCACTGCATGCGCGTATGGAAATATGTTTATTTATATATATATATATATATATATATTTTTTTTTTCTATATAGTTTTTGATTTAGGGTATCTCTTGGTCGAGCAGTCTCGACTAGAGTTTTCGTACTTGTGTGCATATAAAAAGGAATTCATACCGGATATCAGGCGGAGCTTTTCTTCCGAGTATTCATGCAGCATACTTTTAGGTGCATATCCAATATACCCACAGACTACTCCATGGTGAATCCAGCGAATAAATCAAAAGTGAATAAATTCATATATATATTAGAGTGAATGTAATGAATAGATAATCGAACCTTGAATAATTGCAAATCCAATTGGAATAGATTATCATAATGAGACTCGTATGTAATTAACTATTTACTAAGACAGCCCACGATCGAATGACAATAATAATTAAAGCTCATTTGATTGATCGGTGATCGGTGATCGGTGATCGGGGAAGCAGATGCTTTCTGTGTTACTCATATGGAAATTTCGAATTAGATGAATCAGCGATGAAGTCCGCTCTCTGTATGCGGGAACTTTCCGAACGAGCAGCACTCAGGTGACCATTCGCAAGTTTAATATGGGATCAACACACTGCTCTTTCAGACTGCTGGGCCAGACAATGCCCTCGATCCAGTCCAGATAGCTGGAGACGCGCGTATAGATGCTGGGCGGCCCGGTGGCACAGCCCTGGCCCAGCGACGTGATGCCCACCAGATACCATGTGCCACGATGCTTTGTGAGCAGCGGCCCACCAGAGTCACCCTGGCAGGTGTCTCCCTTGCCGCTCACATCGCCAGCGCACACTTGAGTCGGTGCCAAGCCCTCGGCGAGCACGTCGCGTGGGTAGAAGCCCTGGCACTGAGCGTTGCTGATTTGCTGCAGACTGACCTTGAGGAGCTGCGATGAGGCGAGACCCGCGAAGCGAATCTGTCCGTAGCCAATGGCCGTCAGCTCCACTCCAGGCACCTCAGCGTCCGGCCAGAGGCAGACGATGCGCAAGCGCTGCGACCCAAGCCCTTCCAGCTCGAGCAGCGCAATGTCATTGTAGGCGGTATTCGCATTGTAACCGGGGTGGACGAGTATCCGCTGGATTTGATAGTCTTCGCCCATGCCAGTGGTCAGATTGTCGCCGCCCAGTCGCACCGTTACCGGCATCTGTCCGCCAAAGTCGATGCAGTGCGCCGCTGTCAGCACGAATTTGGATGATATGAGACTGCCGCCGCAGCGATAGTAAATGCTCTCATCGAAATTCGATCGCCAGCCGATGGCGGCCATGTAGGGAAACTCTCGAAATTGGGTCACCTGGCCACCCACAACAGGCGGAAGAAGCATTGTTGGCGCCATCTGTGTGCCATCGTTTGAGTGGCTAGTGCTGAGCGGGCAGCATACATACTGATCGAATTTAATAAAATAACATGTCTTGGGTATTCGTTGCTTTAAGGCAGCGGGGCATTCCTGCAGTAATTTACAGCTTCCTGAGATCATCTGTCTCTCATCCAGAAAGCATTCGTCATAGTTTTGCTTGGGAAAGATAATGTCGCGCTGTGACTGTGGCCGTATGGCGGGCTGAGCTGTCGAGGAAATTAAAAATTGGATTTTTGACACAACACTATTTGTAGCTTACCCGCTGTGCCGCCAGGTGTCGCCATCGCGAGGCCCAATAGGAATAACAACGATGTGTTTGCCATTTTCTCCTCGTTTAACTCGAGCTACTTTATTGACTACTGCTCTTCTCCAGACTTCGCTTCGGACTGGCTAGCACTTTGGCGCCTGCTCTGCTTTAGGTCTAACGACTGTTGGTTGGTTGGTGGATAATAAGATTTTTCTAGCTATCGATGTTTGACAAAAGTACATGGATGCAAAGTTCAGTGCATTGAAACAGGTTTTTTTTTATCATCTATTATTTAATTGAATATACGGAGAATAAATCTGTTTTTTTATAATTAACATTTACATTTTAAACTAAATTCTGGTTATTGCGCGCTTCTCTTGCTTGCGCCATCTGTTAGTCAATTTTTATATATGCTGGTCCACAGCTGTTGATGCTTAACTATCGATTACTTGATATCTGGCGCCTTTTTAATATGCAACAAGAAAGCATTTTCCTTATGCCAATTCTGGTTATTGCGCGCTTCTCTTGCTGGCGCCATCTGTTAGTCAATTTTATATATGCTTGTCCACAGCTTTTGATGCTTAACTATCGATTACTTGATATCTGGCGCCATTTTAATATGCAACAAGAAAGCATTTTCCGAATGCCAATACTTACTCGATACTTATTTTGTATTATGTATATCGATATAGTAGATGCACCGATAATGGCAACGACACTTCAGTTGAAAATCATTCACTGAACGAATCGGACGTGCAGCTTGTTGCGCGAGCTATTGTTTTGGATTCGACTCGCAGCCGGCATTTTACGCGCGTACTCCGTATATTTACATTGTAAGCGACGCGCGCAACAGGACGTAAACAACGGTAAAAATTTATTAAAAATAGACGCGCGTGCATGCGTAATTTAATACTCACACACACACATGGACAGAGATGAGACAAAAATCGTGTGTGCGTGCTGTTTATATACTTGTTGTTTTTGTTGCTTTTTTGTTTTAGTGCAATTTTTCCAATTCGACTTGTCTATCCATGTACTCGTACGTATGTGTGCGTTTGTGTGTGTGTGTGTGTTCGTGCAGTTAACAATTGTTCCAATTTGAATAGCGATCTCTGAAGGTAAACCAGCTGCTCGTTTAGCTGGTTTTTTAGCTGTGGCTTTTAGCTGTTTATTTTTTTTTTTCCCTTTTTTTTAACAACTAAATATATAAATAATTCAAGTGCAAAAATTTGTTTAAATATTTGTTGACGTCATTTTCGTATATATTAAATATTGGATGAATCATCTTTTCTATCAATCTACTGATCTCTCTCCCTCTCTCGAATCTCACGAACTCCCAATTAGATATTTTTTCTTTTGTTTTATTGTCGTATGAAATTCTCGATCAAGTTCAATGCTATTGGCCATGACGTCATCTGAGTGAACTTTTTTGTCATGAATGAGCTCATGAGTCGAAATACTGAATACAGTTAAAAATTACTTATGACTTAAGTTACAAACGTTGTTTCCGTCAAACAAACAACAACAACAACAACAACAACATGTTGTAGTGGAAGAAGAACAACAATTTGTAAATACAGCGATCGATTTTGAGGCACAGCCGTCGTTCATATCATTTGATAATGAGAAATTGCTCAAGGCACACGATAAGATAACACACAAATATGTAGATAAACACTCACACACACACACACACAAACACACCCGACTCGAACACACAGCATTATTGTGTTTGTGTTATTCGGTATACCCTTTATTTACATAATTAATATGGAGCATGCCCGCGTTGGGCAATGTTCGTTTGTTTAGGTCTTAGAGCTTTATAGATTTGCATTTTACAGTTTTGAGAAATTGCTGGCTACAGTTCTAGAGTGACTTACTCAGTGTGACTGTCAGCTTTAACTTGAATTTGGCATAGACAGTTTGTCAGCCATTGCTGTTTACAGTTTTACAGTGACTAATAAGCTTTGCTCATTTTCTATTCATATTTAGTGCACAGCCGTTGATTTATAAAAGTATAAATTGAATAAGTTGCCAACCGGTTCAAGAAAAATAATAACAATAAAAAAAAAAAAAATAAATAACTGCGAAAAAGGAGAACAACAATTAGCAGCGGCAGCAACAGCAACAGGTGAGTTAAACGTTTTTTTTTTTTTTTTTTTTTTCATTTCATTTTGGGTTTCGAGCTGTCTGTGTGGGTCGGGAGGTAGGTGAGCTGGGCTGCCAGTCACCCACAAGCGGCTGTACTTTCACTTGAAGAGTAACTGTAATATTTTTGCAAGCATTGTACGCGGCAAAAACGCGCGCGTTTTTAACAGTGTTTGGCATATCCGATATTTTTATGACTGTGACAAGACGGCTGAAATCGCTAGCGTTTATAATCGCATCGTGTAAATGCCAAAACGACATCGATATGATTTGTCTATGTGCATAGATACATATATTTGCGAACACTTATGTGTGCATGTATGTGCTCATTAATTTGTATACAAATTTTGACCTGCATTTGAAATTTTGAACAAGGTTTTTTTTTATGATTTTCATGGAGCCAACGAGCGGGAAAATGATCTCATTTTGCCAGCAATTTAAACAACAAATTTGCACAAAAACAGCAAGAGAGAGAGAGAGAGAGAGAGAGGGGGTAAAAAGAGATACAACATACATTTAATTTGCTTGTTTAACACGAATTTCGATTTAGAGCTGAAATATTGATCCATAAACTTGCTACAGATAAAAATATATATATTAAGAAAAAAAAATGAAGAATATATAAGTAAATAATTAGCATAAGCTAATAAATGAGGAATAGACATAAAATAAAAAAAAATTTAATAATAAAAAAAAATACATTAAATAATAAGCTATTTAAATTGCAAATAGATTTAAATATTTGTCAGATAAAATGATAAAAAAATAATATAAATGAAATAAAAAAGTAAAAAACATAAAATGAAGTAAAATATAAAACAAAAATTATATAAAATAATTAAAACATGACAATAAAAACAATGAAAACGTTAGAAAATATTGAAGATAATAATAATTAAATATAAATATGACTTATAAATTAATAATATTTGTATATACAATATAATCTTTATACTCAAGTTGAAAGCTTGTTTTAAAAAGGCGTAAATAGACCACAAATTTAAAGTAAAGTTGACAAGTTGCTGCTGAAGTGAGACTCATGAAAGTTGACTTAGATTGAATTGAAAGAAGCAAATTGAGCTGAGAGAGGAGAGAGAGGAGAAGAAAGACAAGTAAAAAGAAAGCGATTGCAAATCAACTAACAAAAAGAAATAAAAGAAAGAAATTGAAATGACTAAAGTAAATGAAATAGATCTCGAAGCCAACTCGAAGCGATGCGAGTTGACGGATATTACAGTAGAGCTTCACATATATATATATATATATATATATATATATATATATATATATATATATATATATATATATATATATATATATATAAATATATATGTATATATAAAATATATATATATATATATTTATATATTTTATATATACATATATATTTATATATACATATATTTATAGCTACCTTATATACTCTTGAAATATTCTCTTTGATTTTGTACTTATATTTTTCTTTCCTTATGTTTTTCTTCTACACCTTTAGATGTATATTTTGAAACAATTTTCATTTGATTTTGTTGTTGTTTTCTTTTGGGCCATCTGCGGTTCATTCAACTTGGCCAATTGCGTTCGCTTTGGCTTTAAAAATAATTTCAACTGTTTAGGCTTTGCGCTTCTTTTGGTTTGTTCTTAAGATGCCCGTTCATATTCTATGAAGAGCATATTAGTATTTATGTGTATACATATATGGTTGCCTAGAACTCAAACTTGTCTGATTAACTCTTCGGATTTGTTGACAAATTCAGTTCATTTGTAAAAATGAATAATCTGTTGAATATATATATAATAAATATGCAATGTATTTCGTATATATTTTAATGATGTATATATTATATATATATATATATATATATATATATATATATATATATATATATATATATATATATATATATATATATATATATTATATATATACACTTAATATTTAGCTATGCTACCTAAACCTATTGGCATCTAGGCTAATGGGTTGAGATAGCCTCAATTTCTACAGCTTTGGAACACTCCACTCCATCCTATAAGTTAAAGTGATCCAAGCGTGGCAAATCATAAAAAAATATCCTCCAAAATTAATTGATTCTAAAGATTGTATTAACAAGCCATAAAGATTTTACAAATTAAAAATAATAATATTTGATCAAATTTCATTTATTATTTTGATTAAGTGTAACGAGTATTGCGCAGTCGTTGCGACTGCATTTGTTTGATTTTTGTTGGTTTCCTTCGTTTTATTTATTTATTTTTTTTTCATATTTCATTTTACATGTTGCATGGGTCGGGAGGGCATGCGTGAGCCGCAATTGCTGTAAATTGATATGGAATATATAGTGCATATAGAAGTGTGTGTGTGTGTGTGTGTGTGTATATGTATGTGTGTGTAAGTCGGTAAGTGTGTGACTGTAGCCTCATTTGCGTGGCGACAATCAAATGCAATTTGAGATTAGCGGCACAAAGGGGTCGCTGGCTCAACGTCTGCTGAGCCGGGGTGTGGAACTGGAACTGGAACTGGAACTGGAATGGGAATGGGAACGTGAACTGTAACCGGGCAAAAACGTCGAAAGTTCCTATGGCACTAGAACTAAATTATAGCCCAACGAAAGTGTGGAAAAAGCGCGCTTGATTGAGCTCGAAAGAAAAAAACTCCACCTGACGTTGAGCTTCTCATGACCCCCCATTATCCACAGCGAGCTCGTTCTTGGAGTCAAGTTTTGACGCGCTATAAATGGCAATTAATACGGCTGACCAGTCATTCAATCATTTGCACTTTTTCAGCAACACGAAATTGGCCCCCTGCGTAATTAAGTGGGTCATAATGTGACCTACCCACCCGCTGCACTGCAGCTGGGCGGAAACTAGAAAGGGAAAGTCGTATTCCATTCAAAAGAAAAATAAAAATCCCCTATTAGCTCGTGCCGCCGACGGGGTGGTTTGGTTTGTTGCCATGGCCGGCATTATGGCCCAGTTTGTTGTGGTCATAAAACTGTCGGCCGTTCGCAGCGTCGTCTTTACGTCTTGATTTATGCAGCGGAGCCCCAACAGCGGGCAAGCAACCAAATGCGTCGAGTCCGGGCTTGATCGACCGCACAATACACGCTCAAGATACAGGGCACGACGCGCCCAGTGGACGTGCAGAGCCTAGAGATCGGCTCAAGAGCTGAGAGCCCTAACTATATTCCCTTGATATGACTATGATTTTGTAACTTCATATCCAATACTGCAATGTGACATAAAACCAATATACTCTCTTTCAAGTTTCGCGAGCGAGCATATAAACGCATCGCGCATCGCGCATCGCATGCATGAAGCCCATCAGCCAAGTGCTGCAAGCGCGTGTCTAGGGCTGGGCGTCTGCAAAGCTGTCGGCTAACTTCCAAGACATTGCAAAGGGAGAACAATCGATAGTCCCGTTACTCGAATACCCTATACCGTTGCCAAAGTATGAGTTTTACAGAGCTCCATTGACTCACGCATGGCCCATAAATTTGCCAAACAACTAAAACCGATTAGATAAATGTTCTTTTCTATATATCATACAGATATTTATATATAATTATATACTTATGTATTAAGAGTGAATGACTTCTTTTAATTACCAGCCGAAGCCTTATTTCATATAGATTGCGGCAATTAGATAAGCTCTATGTTTATTCTACGATGGTCTGCGCTTTAGTTGCAAATATGGTACATGCTTCAATGCGCCTCAAGATGTGACTATTGAATCCAATTTAAGCTATATCTCTCTCTCTCTTTCTCTCTCTCTCTCTCTCTCTCTCTCTCTCTCTCTCTCTCTCTCTCTCTCTCTTTAATTAATTCTCATCCTCTCTCTCTATATATATATATATATATTTGTCTTACCTTCTTACAATATCTTGCCCTTTCTACCTCTCTCTCTCTCCTTTTCTTTTAGTATCTCACTCTCTCTCAGTCCATCTATTTACTTTCTCTCTCTCTCTCTCACTTGTATACTGTACATTTACCTCTCTCTGTTCTTCTTATTTTTTTCTTTATCTCTGCCTACTTTCTTTCTCTCTCTCTCGCTCGCTCGCTCGCTCTTTCTTATTCCATCTTTACTTATCTCTCGCTCCTTCTATATCTATCTCTCCCTCTATCTGACATATTTTCAGGGTATTTCTTGGGTCGACTACCGCTCACAGCGATGGCATGTTGGGCGGTGGGCGACGCTTTTGGGGCGGGTACTTGAGGGCGGTCTGCTTGCAATTAGCTTTTAAGTGCGGCCCACGCAATGTGTGTCAAATTTTCTGTGTTATTTATGGCCAGCACGTGAAAAGTGTTAAGTGTGTGGGGGGGGGGGGAGGTGGTTGCCGCGAGGGCTCCAATAATTGCATTTAACGCAGTTTTTATTGATCCGCTCCATGCAATAATTGATATGAACGCTGGCCATCTGCGCGGATGACGCATTCGTCAAGCACTTCGTGACGAAATAATTCGAACAAGCAGAATTCCAAGTCTAAACACAGAACGCAATCTGTGGCGTCTATTGTCCAGCGCAGCGAATTATAGTGCTCACCATCTTCATCATCATCGTTATCTGGAACGCATCCGATCGGCCGCCCACTCAGCTCGATTTGTGTCAAGTTTTTGTTTGGCTTTGGGCCCCAAATTTATTACTAAAGCGAAAAAAAAAAAATCTAGAAGAAAAAAAAAAATCCCATCGAGAATTCCATCTGCGCCGCATTTCCAACACAATCGAGTCAATTTGGCGTGGCAAAAAATTAAAACAAATGTCTCTAACGCAGCGGAAACTATAATTCGGACGTGTCTGACGAAAGAAATATATGTATAATAATATATATCGTATATAAATATATTTATATAGGCTTTGCCATGCAAGCAGTTCGTCTGTTTGGCACATTCTCTGGCTTTGCGCAAGAATTTATTGAAATTATCTCTAGACAGACTGTCGGACCCAAAAGTTCTGATGGGCAATACATATATATTTTAATACCGTAAATGGATCATATCTATGAAATGCCTCAAGGGTCGTAAATTAAATATTGTGAATAGATCGTGTGGATAAAATAAATCAAGAGTCCATAACAACTACATTAGGACACAGCGATCTTCATGTATTAAGTATCGTAAATGGATGACAAGTTTAAAGTGCTTTAAAAAAAAGTGAATAAAAATGTATAACTATAAAAAATACGATTTCATAACTAAATATCGTAAATGGTTGACAAGGACTATTCTCAAATATTAAATATCGTAAATGGACAACAATTAAAATACAAAAAGATCGCCACGCATTCAATATCTTAAATGGGCAGCAAAGGCACAGCAAACTGAATAAAAATACGGTTTTTTTCATCAGATATTCAATATCGTAAATGGTCAACTTTTATTGGAAACATGTTCACATACTTAAAATATCGTAAATGGATTATTGACAATTAATATCTGAATAAGGATACACAAAACTACATGTAGATATATACAGATTTCTACATATTAAATATCGTAAAAAAAAAAATAAATTGTATGATGTTGGAGAGCGATTAATATATATTGAATATCGTAAGTGAGCACGCAAGGTTGCTTGATAAAGCTAGAGTCTATATAAAGATCCTCACATATTACATATCGTAGTAATCTTGGGAATCAGATTAATTGACACATTGAATATCGTAAATTGGCAGCTAGCATATTGAATATCGTAAATGAGCTTGTCTTAAAGAGCTAGCTGCTACATAAAAGCCTTTACATATTGAACATGAATTACCTGAGTGTTTTTTTGCACAGTGTATTTGCGATTCAGAACTGTACTTTGGCTCTGAAGTAAATTATATCAATTTATTATAGTTTGCATTGAACGTGATTCGTGGGCTGCAGAGAGATAGAGAGAGAGAGAGAGAAAAGGAGAGAGGAGAAGAAGACTGGGGAAATGTCCGTCAGAGGCGAGCTTTGTTTTTGCCAAATTGCCCGTGAACTCTTGACTGCGATTCGCAATTGAAATTTGAATAGAGGAGGCGTACGAAATGGTGTATTCATGAATCTGGGCGCATGTACTCATACTTGGTTAATTGAATCATTTGATTTGACGGGCTGGTTGGGGCGCCACGTAGCGTGCGATATGCAAATGTGAATTGTTTGCCAAATCATTATTCTAGGTTTTTTGTTCAATTCCATTTTCGTCACGACCCTGGCTGCCTTTTAGTCAGCGGTCCATCAATAGAACTGAATCTGACTCGAGTATAAGCAGCTGACCACATTGCCCGGGCCCCAACTGAATCTTATGAAATGCCCCAGCAATATCGATGACAAAAATGTTGATGATGACGACAGCGTCACTTAGGTTGAATTGAGGCTCAGTTCCTGCTCATATCGCGAGTTCTGTTTTTATTTCATTTTTTTAGGTTTTCTAAAATATTTTTCGCTCAGTTCGTGTTTATCAGCAAAACGAGTTGCAAATGTATGCGCTGAACTTGCTTCATATATGCTCGCTCATGTGGTGAAAATGGGTATACACGCTCTCTATAGAGTTGAGTTCTGAAATTGATGCATACATATATATATATATATTCAACAGATTAAGTTGAGCCACTACTCACTGGTAATTAAATCAATAGATCTCTGACTGATCCCTTGATCTCTAAAGACCCATGAATCATGTGCTGAAAATGTGGTAAATACTTTAGCTGCTGTTTAACGAGCATTAAGCAGTCGTCTGCTCAATCTTATCTTACAAACTGAAGCTCAGACTTCCTTTGAATAAGACTTTCTTCCTCAAAATCAGAATTGAACGTCCAAATTTGCATTTATTAAGCAACATTTTGTATTTTCTAGCATTAAGGTCTAACGAGCAGCGAACTTTGCTGGATTGAGGATGGATCTTAAATAAGCATTAATTAGCTCAAGAATTCTTGAACAATAACAAAGATTTTTAATGAAAGCAAAGAAAGATCTTGCGCATTTCATTTACTATTTATGGGCTATATATTATCGGACATTAAAAATAATAAAATATAAAAAAATCTACGCATTCTACAGACTCTAACTAAAGTAAAGATATATATATATATATATATATATATATATATATGTAATAAAATTCTTACGCACTCTATAGACTCTAAAGTCATCAAAGTTTTCTACAGCTTCCAGTTATGGCTATGCCCAGTTTCAGCATAGTAAAAACAGGTCTGCGAAAAACAATTTTTTAGTATTTTTTTTTAGCACTTCTTAGTGAGTAGCTACTGTAATAAGTTTTTTTTTTTTTTTTTTTTTTTTGTATATATATAATTTGATATAAAATAAAACATTAAGTAACAATTTCAAGAGCTGAGGACGACCTTCAAAAACTGAGCTTGAAAGATAATCCGAGTCTTTCCCACAAAATAAAACAATATAAAAGCACTTAAGAGCTGTGCAATCGTGCCGTGCACCAACACGACTGTCCAATGCCCGTTTACGTATATATATATATATATATATATACTATAGATAAGTAAAGTTGACAAATGCAATATATAAATTGCTTAGCCTTATCAGAGAATAATCTATGTGTGTAAAGAGCATTACAAGGTCTCTCGCTGACAACCTATATACTCTCTTTGATCACTGCGTGAGCGAGCATATAAATGCTTCGTACTAAGTCTAGCCCACTAATTGCTGCATTATTTGAGTCGATTTGCTTAGTGTAATTAGAAAACGAAGCGAACGTGACATAAATATAAATAAATATATCCAGACGATTTGTAGATTTACATATATATATATATATATATATATTCGATATATTGTAATGAGCATACACTGTAATCATAGTTGTTATTGAAGGCAACGGCTAATGAGTCACGTATGTGGGGCCATGCGTTGAGCTCGATTGAACTTTTTATGGGTAATTAACAGTTGCTAGTTGTTGTTGTTGATGTTGTTGCTAGTTGCTGTTATTGTTGTTGTTGCAGACAAGCGCAAACAAAACAGGCGATAAGAGCTAAGCGCCCCCCCTTTGTGGCACAGGAAGACGCAAGCCAGATCTCTGGGGGCCAGCGAAAATAATGTGGGTGGCCCCGCTACAGTAAGAACTCGCTCTGAGCAGGCTAGCCGCCATCTGGCTAGATGATTGGGCAAGTGAGTGTGGCGTTATATATATAGAAAAAAACAATATTTATATATATATATATATATATATATATATATATATACATACATATATATATATATATAGCTCGCCTGTGGACCGGACGCACATTCATATTGCGTGTGTCTCATCTACAAGTTGCACAATTTTGTTTGTTGTTTTTTTTTTCTCTCTTTATTGTCTTCATTGTGAGCCGAAATGGAAAATGGTTCGTTAATTTGTTTGTTTGTAAACATTCGCCGTAGCTCCAGCAGCAATGCTGATACTCTTCAATTTCACTGGCATTTCGCATTCATCAAACGATTTTCGTATACAATTTTTCGAGAAGTCTGCGAAATACACAGAATTCACTTTAGATTCTAGCTGTGCGTGACAGAGCATGTTGCAGTCGTGTACGCTCAGCTCTACCAGCTCAAAAACTGCGGCACATTTGAATATTCTTTGTGCATGATAAGCAAATGTCGCACTATTTTTACTCTCCATGAATCATTTATGATTTTTTTCTTTTGCGAAGTTTATAGAGTTGACTCTTTACCTTGGGTTGGGCTCTTGTTACTGTTAATGGTTCCCACATAAACTTCAACTGCTTTTCAGACTTCAACAAAATAATATATGAAAATTATAAAAGTGTTAAAGATCACCGCCTAATGTCCAAGTTAAGTTATCGATAAGTGCCATTTGTGTAATTTAAATAAGTATTAGCATGTTAACCATAAGTTAGACATTCGATTTTCTATATACGTATATATATTTATTGTATTACAAATTCATTTTCAACTCATTTGAATAATGTTCCGTTATGTTATCGATAACGTACTAATACAAATACTTGCCATACGTAGAGCTCTTATAGGTGTTAGCTTGTTATCGATACCTTTATGTAGCCATTTTGGAATATATATTTATAGATGCTTCTTCATTCTTACCTCAATATTCTGCAATTGCAATACGCAATGGAATTTATCGATAGTACTTTTAAATATATTGCATAAATTTATTGAATAGTAAAAGTCGAATTCCAATTTTGATTAAATACATCAATAAGCTCTTCTTCTTGCTATCGATAACATTTTATTTTCGATACGAAATGTTATCAAGCATCTATAATACCTCTCAATATGCCAAATCTTTGATTTTCATCTCAGTCATCATTGTCATTAGCTCTAGGCCATTTCGGCGCCCACAAGCAACAGGAAACCGCCACAAATAGGCGTCGAGATCTGTATTTTCCTCTTCTTGTGGTTCGTTGAGTGGGTCTTGCGGTTTTTTCGGTTTCAGTTTTGATTTTCGCAGTTGACTTTGGCAAAATCGCCCACTCGACCGGCCCGCAACGGATTGTTGCATGCGCCGTTAACATGGGGGCTGTTGCTGTGTGGGCTAAACGCGTGGCAGTGACTAGCAAATGCTGGCCAAGTGTTGTTATACCCTATACTTGTGCCGGTTATTTGAGAGGTGAAAATAGTTTAGTAATGATATCATTATGATCCTTATCCTTGGTATTATAAATCTTAACATAGATATTGGCTTTTCAATACAATTGTTATTATTATTATTAATATATTTATTAAATATATAATAAATATAATTATCAAGATCATATTTTGATCATATTATTATATCATTATTATTAATATAATTTTAATTGCAATTTTCATTTATTATATTATTATTATTATTATTCGTATTTTCATTGCCATTGTCATTGTCCTAATCCTTAACTAATGATGTGGATAATGAGTGGGACATTAAATAAAATGTTCTCTTACTATTTTAATCATTGTCATTTTTTTATCGACATCATTATTAATATCCTTATAGCTATAATTTAATTTAATAAAATTATTATTATCAATCATTGGTATTCTCTTATTTTCTTTGTTATCATTCATTGTCATCATTATAATTAAAATGTTCTCTTATCTTTATCAATTTCATTATTCTTGTCATTTGCACTATCATTATTGTTATCATCATTATAATTATTATTATTTCTATTTAATCAAGTTGTCTAATTATTACTTTTATACTAGCTCTTACTCGACTCTGAGATGTATTCGATCATTCGTTCCCTTTAATGAATGATGTAATTATAATTTTTATACATTAATGCAGTATTGATTGTTAAGTTTATATAGCTTAAATCATTGGCAATGCGCTAACTATATCAATTCATCTCTGTAATTAGCTTGTAGCCAGCTGCCTAGCCTGCATGAATTTTACTGGGTATAACGGAAATGTAACTCTCACTCCCTCTGGCAAGCCCCGCTCCAAATATGATATGTAATGGGTCGCCGGTTGGAAAGGCAACACACGTGACTCCAACAACTAGCAATGCGCTCACCCGTAACTCCTTCTTCGTCCGCTCTCTCTCGCTCTCTCTCTCTGTCATAGTTACCCTCACCTCATTCCAGTGCATGGCCAGCTAAACCCTTGCCCTGATAGAATGTTGGCGTTATGCTTCGACAAGCAGTTGGCATTGGAATTTCAATTTCATTTGGATAGACGTCGACAACGCCTCATAAGATCGGCGCACTATATGCATAGCTGTTGGCATTTTTGCTTTTACCTCAAACAGCGTCAGTTTGTTGCTGCAACAATTTTTTTTCACCCTCTTCTTCTCTTCCTCTTCTTATTTTATAGATGACGAAATACGCGAACGGAAGTTGAGAAATGCATTCACTGCGTAGGTTGGGCCAGCGGGTCGCCTTGGCTAGGCTATGTCGAGGGCTTGGCTTGGAATGCCCATTTTCAGTGTCTGTCAAACTGTGCGCACAGCAGTTTCTGCCTCTTCTTCTTGTACTGCTTAAATTGAAATTGCAGACGGCAAATTATTTCCGGCCATGAAATTCGAGTGCACCCTTTACCGCCTACCGCCTGTCGCCTGCCGCCTGCCGCCTGCTGCTTGTCTCCTCTTTTCCTTGCTCTTTGCGTCGTGCTTGACATCAGCAGCTGCGCCAGGGGAGATGCTCTTTAATCTAATTAAGTGGGCTGGGACTGGGCAACCCAGCGAGCGTTCATTATGTCAATGACGATGATGATGATTTTGATGATCATCATCATTATCATAATGCAGCTTATGTCCCAGGCGTATGAGGGCTAATGACCAAAGGGATCTCATGTTTCACACACACAAACACGAGGAGCTAACTTTTTGTGATATACAAAAGCTCTCTCACTTTCTCTCTCGCTCTCTCTAATGTCTGCCCTTTAATTATAAATATGTGTCTACATAAAAATTAAAATATAAAACATATATTTCTGCTTAGATTGACTATGACTGCGAGGGCTGTTCAATGAGATCTTTCTATAAAGCCCCAAAAGGGAAATAGAGACAGCATCAAAAGCCAAAGCTGAACAATTTTTCAAGAAATGATTTTTAGAGGTTTGAGAAGCGTTGGAAGTAGCTTTAAAGCTAGCCAAATAGACGTTATAATATATATATATATATATATATATATATATATATATATATATATATATATATATATATATATATATATTTTTTTTTTATATATATTTATTTGTAATACTCTTATTTCTATAAGAAATATGAATAATAAATAAAAAATAAATAATTCTTAAACATATATATATATATATATATATATATATATATATATATTTAATTTGATAAAGTGGAAAAGATGAAGACAATATTTTAAAAAAATTTTTATTTTATTATTTTAATAGGATCATGGGAAATATTCTTAAATTTAGTATATTCTTTATTTTGTATAATATTCATTATATATATATATATATATATTTATATATAAAGTTGTAAATCCAATATAAATAATTATCTGTTAGCTGCGCCTCATTGCTTTGCATTTGGAATTGCGACTGTCCTATACTTGGGGGTTTTGGTTCATTCGCCTTTGGCTTTTTGAGTTGACTTTGCCGTTGTGCGCAATAGACCATCACGTCCCATTCCGTCCCGTGGCGTTCCATTTCGTTCCATCTGCAAGCAACATTTGTTTACCTTATGCAAATTTCTGCTGGCACGCATCATATGCCGAGCGCGCCCCCAGCTCCAGCTCCCAGTCCAGAGGCCAACCCCAGCTAACGGGTTCAAAAAACTTTTGGTGACATTTGGCCGGAAGGACGGGCGGACAGCGGGCTCTGCCTTTAATTGCTGGCAAAGCGCTTTAAGGGTGCCCGAGCAGTGCGCCCCCTTTTTGCCGGCCCAGCGGGGTGGTTGCTGTGTCTTGGGCTCACTTATGCACTTGGCGTAGCAAAATTCCTATTGATTTTCTTGGCTTCTGTTTTTGGGTTTTTTTTTTTTTTTTACTTGCTGTTTGTTTTCCAAGTTTTTTTTTTTTTTTTTTTTTTTTTGGCAAGAAGCAAGTCAGTGGGTCGCGTGGCCAGGTGACTGTGGTGGTGGTTGCTCCACTCCACTGTCGGGGCACGGAATTTATGACACCAATTATTATATGAATTCGGAATTTGTTTGGCGCGTTGCCAACGACAGGCAGACAGTTGGACAGACAGGCAAAGAAACCGGAGAATCGGATATGGAAATGCGAGCACACAAATACTTCCGTCTAAAAATATATGTTTACTTATACAAACTTTCCCACTTTCCGTACTTACAGGCAACACGCTGGGCGCTCTCAAGGCCGAACCGAAAAAAAAACAGAGAGAAAAAAAAGAAACAAACTGAAAATCCAATAAGAATAACAAGAGCTATCGCTAGGCGCATCGGGAAATATGTCAGGTCGTAGAAGTCAGACGCAGATGGCACCGCCGCCGCCGCCGCCGAAGCCGAGCAAATCGCAGCCAAATGGCAATGGGGCGCTGCCGAATGGCAACACCAATGGCAACAGCAACAGCAACAACAACAGCGACTACACCAACAACAGTTACAAGAGCAATAAAATTGTCGCAGCGGAAGGAGCCAATTGGAGCCAGCGGCAGAGCCTCGAGCAACAAAATCAAATTAGCGCTCAGAACAGCAACGCTGGCCGCAGGAGCCAGACGCCGCCGCGCACAGAGCAGGTCGTGATGACGCCACGTGGCAAGACCGCCAACAGTACCGTTATACTTATCGAGCGCAAGCTCGTCGATGAGATCAACGATCGGGTCCACGTCGCCGGCGGCGATCACACGGGCATCATCATCAACAAGGACACGGTGGCCGGCCAGAAGAGCGCCAGCAAGGCGGCCGCCCTCTCCCTCGAGTTTCGCGTCTTTCTCGTCAGCGCCAACACGGGCAAGCACTCGCAGGAGTCGCGCACGTTGCGCTTCTGGTTCCGCGACTGGCTGACCAACGATGAGAAGCAGGCCCACATTGCCCAGGACTTCTTCAAGGAGCTAGTCAGTCCGCAGGACTTCCCCAGAGGTAACACAGCGAACGCCCCCTTACCAATGCACGCACACGCATCCTACATGAATTCCTTGCAGATTACGTTGGCTTCATCAAGAAGATAATGAAGCTGCTGCAGCATGGCTACTCCGAGATACAGTCCATTGAGATTGAGCTGCGCATACTGGAGGAGACATCGGCGCCGCCTTCACGTCCACGTAAGTTCTAGCAAACTCTCTCTCTATCCCTCTCTCTCTCTCTCTCTCTTGTGCGCGCTCTCTTTCTTCTCTCTCTCTCTCTCTCTTTCTATCTTTCTTTTTTAGTTACTTTTGTATGTTTTTGGTTCTTTTATTATCTCTTTATGGGTTTTGTATCTTTCTCTCTTTTTATCTCTCTCTCTCTCTCTCTCTCTCTCTCTCTTGTTATCTCTGATATCTGGTGTCTTTATATAAATTTATCTATATCTATATGCGGGTTATACGTGGCGCACAGCGCGCGATGGCTACATCATCTATTGCTATGGAGACTGCAATCGCAAGTTCGAGGAGGCGTTGCTCGCCCAGAAGAAAACAGGTGATGGCGACAATCTGATGAAGGCCATTTGGCTGGACATGTACACCGAGCAGCTGAGCGCGCGTCGCAAATGAGTTGCTGTCGCTGCTTTTGCCGCTGCAGCTGCCGCTGCTTCTGCTTCAGCCGCCGCTTTCAATGCCAACTAATCCTCGCCAGCCACCAAAACCAATTACTAAAAAAAAAAAAAGAAACCTAAGCACAAACAACAACAACAAAACAAATGTCTTTTGTACATCATATTTCCTTGTCTCTTGTTCTTCTTTGTTTTGTTGTTGTGTTTCTAGCTCTCGTTGTTGTTGTTGTTGTTGTTTCTTGTTCTGTTTTCCCATTCGTTCGTTCGCTCGTTCGTTTTACTAATGCACGCACATTTCAATCAATTCAATTAAAAAATGGAAAATTAATAAAACGCACTGAGTTTTAGTACAAAGAGCAGAAAATCCACACTAAAAAACACAAATGTATAAATAAATGCGTTAAACTGTACGAAAATGTCTCTCAAACTGTGTCTGCAAGCCATAGTTTTATTTCTCTTTCAGTCATCGTTTACACATTGCTAGCCAATGGCTCTCAAAGTGTTGCTGTTCACTGTTGAACTGCACAAGAATGGCGCTCAAACTGTGCAACTTGCAAGCATTGCATGCACTTTATTTGCAATGCTGCTAAAACTGCGGTGCGTCTGCACGTTGCTTTTGGCGTTGTAAAATTTCAGTGACTTGCAAACATTTCCTTTGACGCTGTCAATTTTCAGTGGCACTAAGACTGTTTTTAAACTATTCAAGAATGACGCTCAAACTGTGTTTGCATGAATTGCGTACACTTTATTTGCAATGCTCTTAAAACTGCTGTGCATCGCCATTGTAATTTGCCAGTGATATTGAAACTGTGTGTGCGTACACTTTGCCTAGACTCTGTCAATTGCCAGTGACATTAAAACTGTTGTTAAACTGTTCCAGAATGACACACACAAATTTCATTAGCAATGCTGCTCCAACTGTTATGCGTACGTTGCTCTTGGCGCTAATTTTCGCTTGCCAATGGCACTTAAACTGTTGCCAAGCGTATTTTGGGTGCATTGCCTTCAATAGTGGTTGGCCAACAACCAGCTCCCCCAGCCCGCTCTAACCGCTCTCTGTGCTCTAGGCACATTTAAGTGTCCAATTTGTCTGGTGGCTGCAATTATGTTAACGCTCTTACGGCTTTCTTTAAGCCAGCAACCAGCAGCCAACATCGTGTGCTAACCCACGCCTAACCACGCCCCATTGTAAGTGTAGCGGCTGCCTGCCTGCCTGCCCGCCCGCCCCCCAAACTAAATTGTAACCATTAATGCTACACATAAGAGCCATTGAGTGGATAAAGCTTTTTAAACTGCATTTTCTCTGTGTCTCGCTTGACAGTTTCCCTGGAAGAATCACAATTCGAATCTCCGCCGTTGACGCAGGAAAAGGTTCTGGAGCTGATTGAGCAGGCCTATCCGAATCCCATTTCGCCCGAAGATTTGGCCAAGTAAGTCGCCCTCCCACTCTCCCTCTCGCTTGTCTCCGTTTAACCACGAAGCCTATGCATTCCAGGGACTATGGCTGGAGTGAACAGGATGTGCTGCTGGTCATACAGTCGCTGCAGGAGCGAGGCCTCATCAAGTTAATGGAGTACAATGCGTACACCCGCATCCACCATGAGGACAAGGAGATCAAGGTGGTCAAACAGATGCCAACGATAGCCTCCAATAAGCAGCCAACGATTGCCATCATAACGGCCCAATACTGTGAGAAGCTCGCCGTGGACGCCATGTTGGAGAACAAGGAGACGTTTGTTCGCTATACCACAGTCGGTAGGTGGCGCCACGTGCCGAGTGCGAAAAGTGCCCGCAACGGAATGCGTTAATCTCTCTTTCTCTCTCTCTCTCTCTCTCTCGTTCATATATCTTGCTCTCTTGTACTCTAACCGTAACGGTTTACCAACCATCCACATGCCAAAAAAAAAAAAACAAATGTTGAATGCATTTTGAATATACAAAATTGTTTGCTTGCCCCTCCCTAAAACCGCCCGATACCGCAAAATTATTAATCAATTAATTACTTTTTGAACGCAAAATCACAATATGTATATATATATAAATATATCTATATATATTATATATGTATATATATATATATATATATATGTATATATATGTGTGTGCGCATAACAGATTCCGATCCCACTCTAACGAACTTACTCAGAAAATCCAATAAGAAACGCAGATTTGGTAAGCACCCAATCGCCTACGATTTACATAGCCATTTAAATTGCAACTTTTTTCATGCATAGCTATATATATATATATATATATATATATATATATATATATATATATATATATATATATATATATATATATATATAGTATTAAACTAGGTTCAGGGTCAAGTTCACAACATGTCCATCAATCACAGATCTGTTTGTATATATTAGAGTGTAATACATATATTATGTGTAAATTATAATAATGTTATCAGTATATTTTGTAAATAACAATAACAAAAAATAAATAAAATAAATATAACTTAAATTAAATAAATTAATACAAAAAATAATAAAAAAAAAATAAATAAAAAAAAATTTATTAAATAATTTGCTAAAACAAAAGATAATAATCTTTTATCTAAAAAAATGTCAATGTAAACAAAAAAAAATTTTTTAAATAAATATATGAATATTAAATAAATATGAAAACTAAAAAAAAAAAAATATAACACAGATAAATGTCCCAGCTTAACTTAAAATACAAGAACTCACAAACCAAAATAAAAGGAACTGTTAGGAAAAAATTAGTATATTACAAAATTAAAAATTTAATATATAAAAAATAAAACAATTAAAAAACAAATAGTTAAAAAATAAAAAAATTAAATAAAAGGCAATCAATAATTAAAAATAAAATATAAATTAAATTAAAATTTAAATAAAAATATAATTAAGAAAATTAGATAAAATATAAATTAATTAAAATGAAACCATTTTAATTTCATTAAAAGAAAACCATTTTAATTTCATTAAAAAAATAATTTTAGAATATGAAAATAAAATACAAAATTAAAAAATATAAATAAATAAAAACCAAAGAAAACTTTAGAAGTAAATTTAAAATAATTAAATGTATAAACATTGATCCTGTCTCATATGCATTGAAATCAGTTAATTATGTTACTAATATACAAGCTATATAAAATCCATAAATAATTAAAGCTATATAAAATCCATAAATAGGTAATAATGTTTCATGGAGCTAGAACAGAAATTGTGAACTTGGCCTTGGACTTGTTATTATTTAATGTTGTTGTCAAAGTCGCTTGTTATTTTATTTGTTATTATATTTATCGTTGTTGTTGTTGTTGTCATTAAGGTGTTTTGGTTTTTGGGCCTAGCTCCGAGAGTGGGCCCTGGGTTGGTTATACATTAGAGTTGAGCTCGAGTTTGGTTATTGTTATTGTTTTTGTTTTACCTATTCATTGCTGTCGTCACGCACATGAGCCACAGTCCACATTGTATGCACCAAACAGCTCACAGCTCACAGCTCACAGCTTAATGGCCGCTGGCAGACAGTCGCACCACATTCATACACACACACACACACGTGGGGGAGACTCAGTTGCTCGCATCTGGAGTTATTCATGTTGTTGTTAAGTCAGCACAGTGAAATGGTCGTCGTTAATTGTTTTCTGAATCTATCTTCCTCGCAGGCGAATCGAATGTTTATACCTTGGGCAACATTGGAGCACATCGGATAGTTAGCACTAAGCTGCCGTCGGCGGGCAGCACGCGGGAGGCGATGACGGCGACAGGCAATACGACAACCAGACTGCTGGGCACATTCCAAAAGGTTGACTATGTCTTCATTGTGGGCGTGGCTGGCGGAGTGCCACACTATACGGACTACAAGAAGCACGTGCGATTGGGCGATGTCGTCATTTCGTATGTGGACAGGCAGCGGGCGCTGATCAACAGGTGAGTCACACAGTGAGACACTCGATAATATATAATCCTCAAATGGAATTGCAGCAAGGAGAAACCGTATGTGTATGTCTACAAGACGGGCGATGATGCGAAGACGTATTTCCCAGTCAACGATTCGCTGCAACAGATCGCCGAGAGTCTGCAGGCCAATATGGAACTGAAGCGTCCGTGGGAGAAATATTTGAGGGATGCACAACAATCGCTCGCCCAGAAGACGGAAAGTGACTTTGGCCGGCCGGACGGCAAGACGGATAAACTGTTCATGAACATTGGCAACAACGAGGTCATCGAGGTGGCCCATCCCATTGCCGCCGATGAAATCAATGGCGTTACGCGGCCGCGTCTGCATCTGGGTCCCATTGGCTCTGGCCGGGATCTGGTGCGAAATGATGATTTGCGCACAAATTTTGCACGTAAATTTGGTCTGCTGGCCACCGATGTGGAGATGAGCAGCGTGCTGGACAGCATCATTGGCAATTGTCGGGAGAGCTTCATATTGGTTAAGGGCATATCCGACTACAAGGACGGCATGTCAACGCGCAAATGGCAGAATTACGCCTCGCTCTCAGCCGCCGCAGTGGTCAAGTCCGTCATCTGCGGCATGGATGCGCCAACAAATGTTTGAACGCACTTTCCATTGATCAACTCAGCGGACTCAGCTAATGATTTTATCATTTTATATACGTATATAGATATATATACGTATTTCTTTTTTTTTTTTTTGCGTATAATGTATATTTGTCTAGATTTTGCAATGTATTTATCGAAACGTTTTTCTTTTGTTCTCTGTGCGTTATTAACCAAAAGTCCGCTCCCGGATTCCCATCTGGCGGCCCAATAAGTAGACCAAAATGTATGCGTTTTCCTAATACCTTACCTTATAAACATGCATATGTACAAGTAATATGTATTGAATGATTTATTGTTATTTATTTGTTATGCTTTTGTACTACATATACATATACATATACATATATATCTATATATATATATATCATTTACAATTACACAATATGTATGACACGGGCACATGAGGTATATACCAAAATATATATATTTATGTATATACATACATTAAAATTAATAATAAATACTGCATTGAATTGCAACAATAACAAATAAGTTTGTTTTTTTTTTTGTATGTTTTTATTTTTCCAAAATGATATCTTGATTGGTTCCGAATTTCAATTTTAAATTTGCCGCGCAAAACCAGTACTGCCAACTTATAAGATTAGCGTTACCACACTGCACCATAACTATCGTAGCGTATTGAAGTATTTCGCTGTCTTTTCAATTTGGGCAGCGCTATCAAATTATCGACGCAGTGCTGCCACTCTTTTATAATATATTTTTATTTAATTCAAGTCATATAGAACACAACAAACGTATGTCAATATGATCATTAATTATTTATTGGATTTATAAATTTTTGCAGTATTAATTATTATTTTTGATATTTTGGTGGAATTTAATGAAGATGAACCAAGTTGAAGTGTCTAAAGCCAGTGTTGAATTTGCTTACAATTCACAATTTTACTTTTGATTGAGCGCCAAGGTCATAAGTTTTGAAAGCGAACTCTTTTTTCTTATAAATTTAATAAATTCTTTCCAATAATATAGAAACTAACTCAATAAATTTGCGTACTGCAGTAAGATTCATAAAGTTTCAAACAATTTAAACAGATATCGATATCTGGCAACACCTGATACACAGGAGTTTAATACTCAGAGTATGAACGCTTATGACATGGATTTAATAAGGCAGTGCTGGTATTTTAGGATATGACAAAATATTAGATTGCTAATATAAATATTGAGTATTGACAATGAGTGAAAGTTATTTAATTGTAACTCTGAAAACAATGCGCGCGAACGGACAACAGCCGAGTCCTCTAAACACGTATGTATGTGTGTGTGCATGAACACTTAATGCATTTACATATACAATATGTGACTGTCTGTTGCCATCCCCTTTCAATATACGCAAATCATCATATCAGCTGCTGAAATTCTGTAAGTCTGTTCTCCGATTGAGTATTTCCAAAAGACACGTGCACACGATCTGTCAGTCGGCAGAACGAATCGCGCCGGCTTGACAAAGTACTTTGCTCTTAAATACAGTAACATTTGTGAGTTTTTTTTCATTAGTGAATTTTGTTTTCATTGGTGAAACGAGACACGGCAGGTAACTGAAAGTTATACTCCAGAATAATAATTAACTGTGAACAATTCTTAATTCAATTTTTTTCTAATCTCTTAAACATGAGTACTTGAGTGTGCGTGTCTGATGTTTTTGTGCGTCTTACAAATGAAACCGGTCTCTAGATCTAATAAGTTTTTCGTTGTCCAATTGGAACATGTTATAAACTTGCTTGAATTTGTTAATGTATTCAATTAATTTATAGTGTGTGTCTAAGACTTTATATAATTTATAGTACGAATACATACATATGTATATGTGTGTACATGTATGTACATACAAATTTGAGAGTTCTTATTGTTTTGAGACCGTATCTAACTGAACGAGTTTTCAAGTTATTTCTTTATCAGAAACGGCGTTTACACACACACACACACATACACATACACACATATTTTGTGTGCTGTGGGCAATAGTGACAAGTGCGCCATGCGGCTCAGCACAATTTTAAGAAAGACCGCTTAACTGTAAAAGATACCATAATCCCACCCGCTCTTAGTTTTTTAATATAGTCCATAATACGTACGTACAACCATATCGCGCGACTAGTACAATGGTACTAAGAATGTCGATCAAAGAGGCATCATGCAAACAAATTCGACACAAAGATCATACCAGCACGCTTTTGCAAGCTCACAAGAATTGTTCAGTTACTATTAAAGAAGAAGAATCGAAAACATATTCGCACAGCGACACAGCGCAGAGCGGCAATTGAAAGTAGGCAGCAAAAACAATTCAAACACAATGCGACCGAAACTCAAAGACAATTGCGGTTCTTAGAAAATTTGTTCGCGAGCATTTGAATGTATGTGTGCACATGTATACATAGTGAACATGTATGAGTGCTAGCTGGTCTCTGTGCGCTTTGTAGTTCAATCGCTGTTGATGTGGCCAAGCATTTTGTTTAATTTTTGTGTTTATCAACGGATTTTGATGAAACTTTCAACATATGATTTAAATAATTATTGTTGTTTTTAAAAAGACTAAACACCCTCCTATACATATATGCCATATTTGCCATTGAACATAATTTTTGAAATATTGGGGAAATTCGGGGCCGCTATCCAAAAGTAACAAAATCCGAAATTGGTAAAAATATACATAAAGCTACATGCCAAGTTTAGAGACTCTAGCTCATAAGATTAAAAATCTTAACTGATTTTTCATATGGTTTTAAATCGATAACAATTATTCAGGAATAGTTATCGATTTTCTGAAACAAACTCGATATGAAAATTTTGAAAATTATTTTCAGTTGATATGGTTCTACATATGTTTAAAAGTATGATCGTAAGGGATCTGGGTATCGCGTAATCGGGCACCTCCGACTTGAGTTTTCTTACTTGTTATTTACTCACATTTCTCAAAATACCTCAATTATAATCTGAAATAAACATTTCATATTTGTTTTCTTTTTTTGGTCCCTTTATTCTCGTCAGTTTTGGATCATGTTGCTTGGCAGCGTAAGCAATTATGATATTAAAAGTAATGTTGGAATTTGATGTCATTTGGATATAAAGAGACATAAATAATAAATAAAGGGGAAGAGAAACAGAATGATAGAGAGAGAGAGAGAGAATCCAAACATCGCAATTTAAATAATCATGTTTATTATTCAATTTAACTTCGCAGCGATATGGACACAACGGATTGTTATCTGGAGCTGGAAGATGGAACGGTGTTGCCGGGCTGCTCGTTTGGGGCCAAGGGCAGAGACACAAGCGGTGAGGTGGTCTTCCAAACGGGCATGGTGGGCTACACGGAAGCCTTGACGGATCGCTCGTACAGTGCACAGATTCTAGTGTTGACCTATCCGCTGATTGGCAACTATGGTGTGCCGGACACTGGGCAGTTGGACGCGTACGGACTGCCGGAGCACTTTGAGTGGCTGCAGGGCGGCGTTCAAGTGGCTGGCCTGGTGGTGGGCGAGATATGTGATACACCCTCGCATTGGCGCGCCAAACGCACGCTCTCCCAGTGGCTGGCAGATAATCGAGTGCCCGGCATCAGTGGCATCGATACACGCTGCCTGACCAAGAAGCTGCGCGAGCAGGGCAGCATGCTGGGGCGCATTGTCTACGTGGAGCCGGGCAAGCAAGTGAAGCCAGTGCCGTTCGAGGATCCAAATGAGCGCAATTTGGCCAAGGAGTGTGCCGTCAAGCAGCTGCAGTTGTACAGGTCGCCACAGGGAGCAACTGGGCCACGCATTGCCATCATTGATTGCGGCCTGAAGCTGAATCAGATACGCTGTTTGCTGCAGCGGGGCGCCTCCGTGCAGCTGTTGCCTTGGAGCGCACAACTGAAGGATGATCAGTACGATGCGCTGTTCCTCTCGAACGGCCCCGGCAATCCGGCCAGCTGTCAGGAGATTGTCGAGCAGCTGAAGCTCGTCCTGCAGGCTGGCAATAAGCCCATCTTTGGCATCTGCCTGGGTCATCAGCTGCTGGCCACAGCCATCGGCTGCTCCACCTACAAGATGAAGTACGGCAACCGCGGCCACAATTTGCCCTGCCTACATCGGGCCAGCGGTCGCTGCTTGCTCACGTCCCAGAATCATGGCTACGCCGTGGACCTGGGCAAGCTGCCCAGCGACTGGGAGGAGCTGTTCGTCAATGCCAACGATGGCACCAACGAGGGCATTGTGCATCGCAGCAAGCCCTACTTTTCAGTACAGTTTCATCCGGAGCATCATGCCGGCCCCAAGGACACTGAGTTCCTATTTGATGTCTTTCTCGAAGCCATACGACAGCCGCAGAGGAGCGTGCCGGAGCTAATCGCAGCCAGATTGAGCACCATACGACCCGAGTCGCATGCTCGTCCACGCAAGGTGCTCATCCTGGGCTCCGGCGGGCTGTCCATCGGCCAGGCCGGTGAATTTGACTACTCCGGCTCGCAGGCCATCAAGGCGATGCGCGAGTCCAACATACAAACGGTGCTGATCAACCCGAACATTGCCACGGTGCAGACCTCGAAGGGCATGGCGGACAAATGCTACTTTCTGCCCTTGACGCCCGACTATGTGGAGCAGGTGATCAAGTCGGAGCGACCCACCGGCGTGCTGCTCACCTTCGGTGGCCAGACGGCCCTCAATTGCGGCGTCGAGCTGGAGCGCGCGGGCGTCTTTGCCAAATACAATGTTCGCATCCTGGGCACACCCATACAGTCGATCATTGAGACGGAGGATCGCAAGCTGTTCGCTCAGCGCGTCAATGAGATTGGCGAGCGTGTGGCGCCCTCTGAAGCGGTCTATACCGTGGCCGAGGCCCTGGAGGCAGCCGGTCGTCTCGGCTATCCGGTGATGGCACGCGCTGCCTTCTCGCTGGGCGGCCTGGGCTCGGGCTTTGCCAACAATGAGGAGGAGCTGAAGACGCTCGCCCAGCAGGCGCTGGCCCATTCGAGTCAGCTGATTGTGGACAAGTCGCTCAAGGGCTGGAAGGAGGTGGAGTACGAGGTGGTACGCGATGCCTACGACAATTGCATAACCGTTTGCAACATGGAAAACTTCGATCCGCTGGGCATACACACCGGAGAGAGCATTGTGGTGGCACCGTCCCAGACCCTATCCGATCGTGAGTACCAAATGCTGCGCACCACCGCGCTCAAGGTCATTCGGCACTTTGGCGTCGTCGGCGAGTGCAACATTCAGTACGCCCTCTGTCCGCACTCGGAGCAGTACTACATCATCGAGGTGAATGCGCGATTGTCGCGCAGCTCGGCGCTCGCCAGCAAGGCGACGGGCTATCCACTGGCATATGTTGCCGCCAAGCTGTCGCTGGGTGAGCCCCTGCCAGAGATTCGCAACTCGGTGACGGGCAACACGACGGCCTGCTTTGAGCCAAGTCTCGATTATTGCGTGGTGAAGATACCGCGCTGGGATCTGGCCAAATTCACGCGCGTCAGCAAACACATTGGCAGCTCGATGAAGAGCGTCGGCGAGGTGATGGCCATTGGCCGCTGCTTCGAGGAGGCCATACAGAAGGCATTGCGCATGGTCGACGGCGACGTGCAGGGCTTCGATCCATATTTGGCCGCCGTCGACAAGGAGCAGCTGTCGGAGCCAACCGATCGTCGCCCCTTCGTGCTGGCCGCAGCCCTGCGAGCGGGCATGTCCATCGAGGAGCTGCACGATTTAACCAAAATCGATCGTTGGTTCCTGCACAAGCTGGCTAACATCATCAAGTTCTATGGCCAGCTCGAGGCGGCCGGCAGCCAGCTGACGCCTAACATTCTGCTGAGCGCCAAGCGCATGGGCTTTGCGGACAAGCAAATAGCCATGGCCACCAAGAGCACAGAGCTGGCCGTGCGCCAGCAGCGACTCGAGCACAACATTCGACCCTTTGTCAAGCAGATCGATACCGTCGCCGGGGAATGGCCAGCCTCAACGAATTACCTCTACAATACGTACAATGCGTCCGAGCACGATGTACTCTTTCCGGGCGGCCACACAATCGTTGTTGGCTCGGGCGTCTATCGCATTGGCTCCTCGGTGGAGTTCGACTGGTGTGCCGTCGGCTGCCTGCGTGAGCTGCGCAACCTGAAGAAGTCAACGATCATGATTAACTACAATCCGGAAACGGTCTCCACCGACTATGACATGTGCGATCGTCTGTACTTTGAGGAGATTAGCTTCGAGGTTGTCATGGACATCTATGAGATGGAGCGCTCGGATGGCATCATCCTGTCCATGGGCGGTCAGCTGCCCAACAATATTGCCATGGATCTGCATCGGCAGCAGGCCAAGGTGCTGGGCACCTCGCCCGAGTCGATTGACTGTGCCGAGAATCGCTTCAAATTTTCGCGCATGCTGGACCGCAAGGGCATACTGCAGCCGCTGTGGAAGGAGCTGACCAATCTGCAGTCGGCCGTCGAGTTCTGCCAGGAGGTGGGCTACCCGTGCCTGGTGCGTCCATCGTATGTGCTCTCGGGCGCAGCTATGAATGTGGCCTACTCGGACCAGGACCTGGACACGTATTTGAATGCTGCCTCCGAAGTGAGTCGCGAGCATCCGGTGGTCATATCCAAGTTCCTTACCGAAGCCAAGGAAATCGATGTGGACGCCGTTGCGGCCGACGGACAAATTCTGTGCATGGCCGTCTCGGAGCATGTGGAGAACGCTGGCGTTCATTCGGGCGATGCCACGCTGGTCACACCGCCGCAGGACCTCAATCCCGAGACCCTGGAGGCCATCAAGCGCATCACACGTGATCTGGCCAGCGTGCTGGATGTGACGGGACCGTTCAACATGCAACTGATTGCCAAGAACAATGAGCTCAAGGTCATCGAATGCAATGTGCGCGTCTCGCGCTCCTTCCCCTTCGTCTCGAAGACGCTCGATCATGACTTTGTGGCAACGGCGACACGCGCCATTGTCGGCATGCCCGTGGAGCCCATCGATGTGCTCCATGGCGTTGGCAAGGTGGGCGTCAAGGTGCCACAGTTCAGCTTCTCGCGCCTGGCCGGCGCCGATGTTCAGCTGGGCGTCGAAATGGCCTCAACTGGCGAGGTGGCCTGCTTTGGCGACAATCGCTACGAGGCCTATCTGAAGGCCATGATGTCCACGGGCTTTCAGATACCCAAAAATGCGATTCTGCTCTCCATCGGCAGCTTCAAGGTGCGCAAACGAATAAATAGATATAAATATAGATGATATATGAATATACTCATTTGCAGCATAAAATGGAGCTGCTTTCCTCCATTCGGGAACTGGCCAAAATGGGCTACAAGCTGTATGCTTCAATGGGCACCGGCGACTTCTATGCAGAGCACGGCGTTGACGTAAGTAACAAACAATGGAAGACTTCTTTGACCTAACTGTATATAATACTGATAGTTGATCCAGCTGGATAGTCGATAGAGTTTTTAAGTCCTGAACAAAGAAAGGATGGGCAGTTAGGGCCATTAGCGGAAGATGGCGTGTCGCTCCCTATAAAGTGTATATATTCTTTATCAGCTGAGTTCAGCTAGCCCTGTTCGTCCATCCATTTATCTGTCCCTCCGTCCTTTCGCTTATCCCTCCGTATGAACGCAAGAATCTCATAAACCACAAGAGCTAGAGACTTGGCATTTTTATCTTATCTTGGGTCAGCCTATTCTACAAGGCTCTAATATCATTTTGAATAACTAAATATAGTCAAAGGCAAGACTTGAAATCAGGCAATACATTATACATCAGAGCTGAGCTCAACTCGACCTGTCCGTTTGTCCGCCCATTTATGTGTCCCACTGTCCGTCCGTCCTTCCGCCTGTTGCGTTAGAGCTAGACACTTGGAAGTCTAGTCTGTTGGATCTCAAATACCCAGATACTTCAATCGTGTTCGGTCAGCCCGAATTTGATTCAATTGATGCTCTAAAATAATTCAGAGTAACTAAATACAATGAAAGGCAAGACTTGAGACCGGGTAATACCCATAGCTAGATACGTGTATTTAAGTGGAAGATGCCAAGACATTTTGCTGTTATGTTAAGAGCTTAGCTAGATAGCCAGTGAGGCCCCATGGCCCATGGTGCACCACGAACTATCAAGACAGCAGCTAATCGGCCATGCCTGAAGGTCGCATCGATTATCTTATTGACTGACTCGAGTCTGTCGGCTTATTGCTGTTTGCTAATTGAAGGCGCTCTTCACCCTTTGTGTGTTGCGTTTGAGCAAATCGCGTAGCTCGTTGCGCTTCGATTCAGGCGCCAATGTTTGCATTAGCTGCCCCGTCTTGGAGCTCAACGCCTGCAGGGCACCGGGATCCAGCTGGAGTCGCTGAAATAGCGCAGCGAGCAGCTCGTTGTTCTCGTCAGCTGGCGGTGGGGGCGTGGGCGTGGGCGTGGTCGTCTCAGCTTCCTGGGCCTCCACAATGACGTCGTCCTCATGTGCAGGCGGCCGCTGGGGTTGCGGCGTACGCCTTGCGGCTGGTGGCGAGGGCGGCTGCAGTGGCAGCACCTCGCTCGTATGCATCTGCACCACATGCTCCACGAACTTGAGTGACTTGCGGCGCATGGGACTCGAGTTGGCGCTGACGCGCGGCGTGCTCTGATTGCTGTGGACGGCGGCACGCTCCATGTTGCTAGCCGCCTGGCACAGCGCCTCCGTGTAGTGATGGGCGTGCTGAGAGCAGCCCAGTTGCTGGTAGAGCCGGCACAGGCGCTGTGCCTGCTCCAAGTAGAGCTGGGCGTGCTGAGCGTTGCGAAACTCCGTCGCCTTGGCCAGCATGGCCAGCATGTGATCGATCAGCAGCTCCAGCAGATTGGTGCAGCGCAAGATTTCGATGCCATCGTTAAGCTGCGGCGCAGCTGCTGCTGCTGCTGTTGCTGCTGTTGCTGCTGCCGTCGCTGTGGGTGTGGCTGATGAACTGCTCGATGCGTGCGATGCCTGTGATGGGCGGGGCAAGAAGAGCGGCATTTCCAGCGCTATGGAGCCAACGGAGCTGCGGCGCTGCTCCTCGGCCAGCTTGAGCTGTTGGGCGCGCAGCATTTGTGTCTTGCGACGCAGCTTGCCGCGCGTGCGCTCCTGTTGCTGATGCAGTCCCAGCAAGCCTTGGGCGTCATGGTGCTCCTCCTGCTGCGGCTCCGGCTCCGGCACTGACTCCTCGCTGACAGGCAGTCGATTGCGCGAAAACTTGGCCCAGCTGCGCAGCTGCATATAGTCGTGCGTCAGCAGATTCTCGAGCAGCCGCTCATAGTTGAGCGGCGGATAGAAGTTGTCGGCGTGCTGCAAGTTGCGCAACGCCTGCAGCACATGCATCAGCGGCTGCTCGGCGATGCCCGCCATGATGGTGCGCAGCTCCATCAGCGCATCCTCGGGCACGTGCTCGAACAGATTGCGCCGCTCGATGAAATAGTCGCTCAGCTGCTTCTTGGCCAGGCAATCGGCGAAGGTGCGCACGAACCGCACCAGTTGCTCGCCCAAGAACTCCTCCGGCCATTCGTTGCTGTGCCGCTCGCACTGCCAGAACAGATGCGTGCGCAGCTGCTCCATAATGTGGCCCATCGCCTGGCACCGCTCGTTGACGAACGTCCGCACCAGCACCTTCATCAGCAGCAGCACCTTGAGCTGCATGCGCGTCAGCTGGCGCTCCAGGAACTGCTCCGCTTGCGGAAAGACAATGCGCCATTCGAGCTCACGGAACGGATTGCGTGCTCGCTTCGGCGTATAGCCCACGGGCACCACATGGAAGCCAAACGACTGGATGCGCTTGCGCATCACCGCCGTGGGCCACTGGAAGCGGTCGCCCGTATGCAAATTGGTGAGCTGGGGTCGAGCGCGTAAATTGAACTCGAAGGCGCAGTCCGGCCAGCTGTGGGGCACGTGTATGGCTGGGATGAGCTCCTCGGTGGCGGTATAAATGCTGCAGCCCCGATAGCTGCCAGCCGCCAGCTGCGTACGACTAATGCCCAGCTCCGCTGCCAGCTGCTGGCGCAGCAGCTCGCCAAAGTAGTTCATGAACTGCTGCGAGCTGAGATAGCATTGCTGGAGCAGATCACGACGTCGCTGTTGCTCCATTCGGCATTGGCGCAGCACCTGAACTGTCTCGTAGCCCGAGCGACAACTCGGCTGCGGTGCGTCCTCCCCATCGCTCGCATTGGTATTCACCTCATCCTCATCCTCATCCTCATAGTTCTCATCGTCGTCCTCATCGTCGTCGTCGCTCTGCTCCAGCCAGGCTGGCAGGCAGCTGGCTAGCCGGCGTATGCAGGCCTCTGGCAGCACATTGCGCTGCAGTGGCTCACGCATCAGCCTCAGCTCATCCATGGAACGCTGCGTATTCAGGCGCGCTATATACACATGATCATAGTCGCCCTCGCACCAGCTGCCTCGACCCGAGCCCAGGCCCGACCCAGAGCACGAGCTTGGGGCAGCTCCGGCGCCTGTGCTATAGCCGGAGCTGCCGTCTGTGTAGACGCCATCCATGTCGTTGTCGCCTTCGTCGCTGCTTGCATTGCTCGGGCTGCTGCTCAGGCGTCGCTTCGCTGTCATCGGCTCCCGCAGCTTCAGGCGCACATAGCCCAGCCAACGGCTCTGCTCCAGCTGCTGCACATACTGTGAACGACAGGGCGTAGTGCTGTAGTAGTCCGTCTCCAGCAGCACCTTGCAGAGTGCAGCTATCGAATCGTAGTTGGCATCATTTGCTCTGGCAATGTCCACGTTCTCGAACACCACATAGGTGAGTGTCCTCTGCAGCGGCTGCGCCTTGGCCTGTGACTTGCCGCCGACCACTTGCCGCTGTGGGCCATCTCTGTGTAGAGGTAAAGGCAAAGGGAGAGAGAGAGAAAGAGAGAGAGAGAGAGAGACCTTTAGAGGTAGCTAAGAAGTCGAAGTAAGAGAAAAGATAGAGTGTGACAGGAGAAGATACAGGGAAAAGCAGATAGAGACAGAGAGAGAAAGAGAGAGAGAGAAGGTGGGAAGGAAAAACAGATAGGAAGACAAAGGAAAAGCGAGCTGAGAAGAAGGGAAGACTTAGATGGGACTTAGGGAAAAGAAAGAAAGTGAAGGGGCGGTAATAGACAGACCAAGAGAAAGCGAGACAGAGAGAGATAGACAGATGATATAGATGACATCATTGATGAGTGAAAAGAGATAAAGTTAGAGGAGAGCAGTCAGGGCAATAAAGTTAATGAGAGAGAGGGAGAGGCAGAGAGGGACATGAAATTGATACTGTGCAGATTCTGAGCTTAGTCCAAGTCAGCTAGAACCTTGAATAAGATTCCACCTCTGAGCTGCACTGGGTTACGCGCATCAAGAAACGAGAGGAGAGTGTCGCAGTCGAAAAAGATCTCAGAATTCAAGCTGCAGACTCACACCAATACGAAAATGGCAATACTCCAGGGGATTCGGCACAGACTTACGTGGGCTTGAACAGCAGCCGCTTGGCAACCGCCGCATCGATGGCGCTGGCATGCAGCAGACTGTGCTCGGTGAGGGTCTGGGCGCAGGCGCGCTGCTTGGCCAGCAGCTGCTCGTCGATGGCGGCCAGTTCGTGCTCGAAGTGGCCAAAGAACTGTATGCCCAGCAGCAGCTGGTTGAGCAGGAACGTGTGCAGCTGACGCTCCAGCTGATACTGTGTCTTCTGCTCGATGATGCGCTGGTGCTCCTCGCGCTGCTGCTCCAGCGTGCGGGCATAGAGCGCGCTGACGCATTCCGTGGCGCTGCTGCCGTTGCTGCCGCCCAGCAGTCGCATCTGTGGTGCCAAATTGTGGCTGCCGCGAATGCTGCCGCCGTTGCTGTTGCTGCCACGCTGACTGCGCCGCAGACTCTTTGACTTTGCCTTCGCATCGCCACCGACTCCAGATGCGCCGCCACGTTGATTGCGACGCTTGCGTGCATTGCGCTTCTGCAGCTTGGCCAGCTGCCGTTGGCGCTTCTCCTCCTGGCGGCGACGCTGGCGCAGTCGTGGCGGCGCCTCAGCTGCCTGCAGCTGCTGCAGCGGATTGGGCAGCGCTTCGCTGTCCTGCGTCTTGGACCAACTACAGCCCATGGATTGTGTCTCGTGTGCGTTTGCGTTTGCGTTTGCGCTTGCGATTGCGCTTGCAGCTATCACTGCTTCCTAGCCGATATCGATCAAAACTGATCAAATTCCATTTAGTTACCAATGCCAGTGTCATCGTCGTCCTCTTTGTAGTTGTAGTTGTAGAGGTCGCTGATGGTTGCCCAGATAAGATCGTCACGAGCAATAACAACAAAGCAAAGCAAAGCGCTTGCAATCGGGTTTCCTCAATTACTCAATACCCGCTCGTTCACAAGCAGACGAGTTTATAACTTGATCGAATATCTTCTCGCTTCTTCTCTGGTCTATTCTGTCTTTATCTTATCTCTGTTTGTATCTCTTGTCTTGTATTTCTTATATCTTGTAACATTTTTTCCTCTTCCCTTTTCACTCTTGCCTCTTAGTTCATGTCTCTTAGCTCTTGCATATACTCTCTTCTAACTGCTCTTCTATGATTTCGTTTTTCATTATTTTCTAACTTTTATGTTCTCTCTTTTATCGTCTCTCTTCAATATACTTCTCTACGTTTTCTCTCCCTATTTATTCACGCCTCTCTTTCGCTCTTTTTGCTCTTTTGTCTCACATATCTTTTGTCGCTTTGCTTGCAATTGCCCATGCTCGAAACCAATATGCTCGTTTACGCCTCGCTTGAGCCTGTATAACAACAACAACAGCAACTACCAATCCGCGACAAGTGCTATTTCTTCCTACGCTTCCGGCCAGTCAAGTGGAGGCATTGTTATCACACTATCTGCCATGTCAACACGACACTGGCAACAAAAGACGCAGAAAGAAGGCGTGCACAGTGGAGCAAAGTCTAGCAAAATGTGCTCAAAGAAATACGAATAAACTTATTTTTTGAGATATACAAAAAAAGTATAATAGATAATAGTTTTTTAACTATTTAAATGAGTTATAGTAGTCTCAGCTCTTTTGACAACTATTCTAACTATATTTATATGTACTATAACTATTCTATATATTATATGTAATTCTGATTTGTTTTGAGAATTAAATTGATATGTGTTTCGAGCTCTTTATCTATCTACACATCTCGGCTAACAATCAAGAGGAGAAACTATTTGTACTCCAGTTATAACAGTCTCAATATCTTGATGTATATATATATATATATATATATATATATATATATATATATATATATATATATATATATATATATCTACCTCCATATATTATCCAGTTGGAAACTTAATTAATTGAAAAATTGTCGTAGATCCCCTATTTAGCACAGGGCTCAAGCTTTATTGACTTTAAATGAATATGGATGAATGCTCAAACAAATAATTTGAATATGCAACTTTTTTTTTATACCCTGAATCCATTGAAAATGGAAATTTCAGGGTATAATGTTTTTGTGCAAATGTATGTAACAGGCAGAAGGAGGCGTGCCACACCCCATAAAGTATATATATTCTTGATCAGCTCGACGAGCTGAGTTGAACTAGCCCTGTCCGTCTGTCCGTCCGTCCGTCCGTCCGTCCGTCCGTCCGTCCGTCCGTCCGTCCGTCCGTGTAAACACCTGGATTTCTGCAACCACAAAAGCTAGAGACTTCAAATAAAAAGCAAAATGCTCGATAATACCATACGCTGTACGAGTTTATTTTTTTTTTTCGATAACTCGTCCCATTTCTTTTTTATCGATAACTATCGAAAATATCGCTTTGTTTTTGAGGTCTGGCGTGCACACCGTTAAAGATAGAATCGTGCACTAAGTTGTGTTTGGTTGCTATATTGAATCCGCACATTTTGTCATTTTTGGATTTTTGATGCCACGCCCCTTTCGCCCACAATTCAACAAAAACGATAGCTCACGTATATTAAATACTAGAGACTTGAAATTTGGCACATAGGTACATTGAGATGTCATAATCATTCCCCGAAAATTTCATTAAGAACATAGGTCTAGAAAAAAAGTTATTAAACAATAAAGTTTCCATAGTACAGCCTCTGCTGCAGCCGCAAAACTGTGCAGTGAGCATATTACGTGCATGCATATGTTTGTGTGTGTGTGTGTGTGCATGTGTTGGTTACTATTAATGAATAAATGAAACTTTTTATGATTGGTATTACAGCTCAATGGATTCAGGGTATCTCTTAGTCGAGCAGTTTCGACTAGAGTTTAGTTACTTGTTTTATAATATTCTCTAAAATATATTTCTTTAATTGCTGTGCTTTTTTCCGAGACTAATGAACTATGTCATAATGCGATTAGTAAATGTAGTCTGGATACATACATTGGAATACATTAAAAATGAGATAAGACGTCAATTAAGAGCCGCAAATATTAATTTACAATCTTGTTTTTGTAATTGCTCTGGGAAAATGGAGTCAAAACTTATATCGAATTGTTTTAACACGCCTTCGATTGTTGTTATCCATAAGTTTAAATACAATTGAGCCGCAGCTCTCCACTTATTTTATAATACATTTATTACTAATTTTTGTCTAATTTGAATTTTCGATAGCAATTAATCGATAAACGATAATTATAAGTTATTTTGTAGCTCTCGCTGCCAGTTCGGTTGCACTGTGCACGTGTAGTTTACAATGTTTAGTTGTTATAGCGGTATTATTGTCCAAAAACAAGTGCATTATTATGTAGCTCTCCATAAAGATCCAATATCTTTATATGCCCTAGGCAAACATTTGCCAGCTAATGGCTAATGGCAAATGGCCTTGAGCAGTGCACTATGCGCTGTCCAATTCTGACCTTCTTCTGCTTCTTTCCCTGTGGCAGGTGGAGTCTGTACAGTGGACATTCGATAAGACAACACCCGATGACATCAACGGAGAGCTGCGTCATCTGGCCGAGTTCTTGGCCACCAAGCAGTTCGATCTGGTCATCAATTTGCCGATGCGTGGCGGCGGCATACGCAGGTAATAGATTCAAATAAATCGATAATATATTGAAACAATTTCTTGCATTTAACCCATCCTTAACTGTCGCCTTTCTATGCGATTTTCACTCTCTCAGGGTCTCGTCCTTCATGACCCATGGCTATCGGACGCGTCGCCTAGCCGTCGACTATTCCATACCCCTGGTAACGGACGTCAAGTGCACCAAGCTGCTGGTGGAATCGATGCGTGTGACCGGGCGCAATCCGCTGATGAAGACGCACACCGACTGCATGACGTCGCGTCGCATTGTCAAGCTGCCCGGCTTTATAGATGTGCACGTGCATCTGCGTGAGCCGGGCGCCACCCATAAGGAGGACTTTGCCAGCGGCACTGCCGCCGCATTGGCTGGCGGCGTCACCATGGTCTGCGCCATGCCCAATACGAATCCCTCGATTGTCGACCGAGAGACGTTCAATCAGTTCCGCGAGTTGGCGCGCGCCGGTGCTCGCTGTGACTATGCGCTGTATGTGGGCGCCTCCGATACCAACTGGGAGCATGTCTCGGAGCTGGCCAGCCAGGCGTGCGGCCTGAAAATGTATCTGAATGACACGTACGGCACCTTGCGGCTCAGCGACATGACCGCCTGGCAGCGTCATCTGTCGCGCTGGCCCAAGCGTGCGCCCATCGTCTGCCATGCGGAGCGTCAGAGTATGGCGGCTGTCATACTGCTGGCCCATCTGCTGGAGCGGCCGGTGCACATCTGTCATGTGGCCCGCAAGGAGGAGATTCAGCTGATACGCGCTGCCAAGGAGAAGGGTCTGCGCGTCACCTGCGAGGTGTGTCCGCACCATCTGTTCCTCAGCACGCGCGACGTGGAGCGCTTGGGCGTCGGCATGGCAGAGGTGCGACCGTTGCTCTGCACGCCCGAGGATCAGGAGGCGCTGTGGGAGCACATGGAATACATTGATGTCTTTGCCACAGATCATGCGCCGCATACGCTGGCCGAAAAGCAATCGGAGCGACCGCCGCCGGGCTTCCCCGGCCTAGAGACCATACTGCCAATGCTGCTGCAGGCCGTGCACATGGGCCGGCTCACGCTGGAGGATATCAAGCGTAAGTTCCATCGCAATCCGCGCAACATTTTCAATCTGCCCGAACAGCCGCAGACATATGTGGAGATCGATCTGGACGAGGAGTGGACCATTAACAACAACGAGCTGAAGACGAAGGCCCAATGGACGCCCTTCAATGGCACCAAAGTCACCGGACGCGTGCATCGCGTCGTGCTGCGCGGCGAGGTGGCCTACATTGATGGCCAGGTGCTCGTCCAGCCCGGCTTCGGGCAGAATGTGCGCGCCAAGATGTCACTGCCGCAAAAGTCGGAAATGGAGGGCACCGAACTGCCCAGCGATATGGATGCCAACGATACCTTTGCTCGCCTCCTGACCGAAGGAACCAGCGCCGCTGGCGCACGCACCTCGGCCGTGCACTTCGTGGATGAAGCCAGCTTGACTACATCGCCGGCGGCTGGAAGCTTCCTGCGTCCGGTGTCGCCGTCGCCACGCCTGCGCCTCGACTCCTCCAGCAATGCGACACTGCGGGAGTATCTGCAAAAGAACTCGATGTTGTCGGAGCCGAAGCCCGTCGCGCACTGCTTGGTTGGCAAGCATGTGATCTCTGTGGATACGTTCGATAAGGAGCGGTTGAACGATCTGTTCAATTTGGCGCAGCTCCTCAAGTCGCGTGTGATCAAGGATCGGCCCGTTGACGATTTGCTGCGCGGCAAAATCATGGCCAGCATCTTCTACGAGGTGAGCACACGCACCCAGTGCAGCTTCAGTGCGGCCATGCAGCGTCTGGGCGGCCATGTGATCAACATGGATCAGGTCACCTCGTCGGTGAAGAAGGGCGAAACACTGGAGGACAGCATCAAGGTGATGGCCAGCTATGCAGATGTTCTGGTATTGCGTCACCCGGAGCCAGGCGCCGTCTCGGTAAGCCCCCCCCAAAATTTATATATATCAAATGGCAATTGTTACATCTGCTGCTTCCTTAGCGTGCTGCATCGTTCTCGCGAAAGCCGCTAATCAATGCCGGCGATGGCGTCGGAGAGCATCCGACGCAGGCACTGCTGGACGTATTTACCATCCGTGAGGAAATTGGCACCGTCAACGGCCTGACGATCACCATGGTCGGTGATCTCAAGAATGGACGCACCGTTCACTCGCTGGCCCGCCTGCTAACCCTCTACAATATCACGCTGCAGTACGTCGCACCGTACGGCCTGGGCATGCCCGAGGACATTATGCGATATCTGCAAAAGCGTGGCGTCACCCAGAAGACCTTCGATACCATCGAGCAGGCGCTGCCCACCACCGATGTGCTCTACATGACACGCATACAGCGTGAACGCTTCCAGACCGAGGAGGAATATCAACGAGTAAGTGAAAAACTGAATATTGAGTAATCACTCGAGGGCAGAGACTCACGCTGTGCTCCACAATTTATATCTCGCTTGCAGTGCTGCGGCCACTTCATTGTGACGCCCAAGCTGATGACGCGAGCGAATAAGCGGACAATCGTGCTGCATCCCTTGCCGCGCGTCGAGGAGATCAGCCGCGACTTCGACTCGGATCCACGGGCAGCCTACTTCCGGCAGGCCGAGTACGGCATGTACATACGCATGGCGCTGCTGGCCATGGTCGTTGGCTGTCGCAGCACCGCGCTCTGAGCTCAACTGAATATATTTTCTATTTTTTTTACACTTTTTTTATACATAAATACAAATAAATATATATTTTTGTATTTTACATTCATATTTATATATATATATATATTTTTTTTTTAATGATAACGGACTACAGCAACGATATCGGTTGTTGCCTTCGGTAGCTGCCGATAGTTTGGCTATCGATAACATTGTTCGGCATTGCTCAACACGCACACGTAGAAATGCGGCGAATTCAAATAAGAATATTGAAAAACAAAAAAAAAAAAAAGTTTACTCTCTATAATAATATAGTTTGCTTAAAATTCTAATTGGCTGTGGCGGCTTCGTGCGCGCCCCCACGGCGCCTCAGTCTCATGTGTTCACAAACATCACGTGCTTTGCCAGCGCTTAACGTCTTCGCATCGCTAATAGCGCTGGACAACAATCTCTGTGGGCCATTGATCATCGTTGTCCTTGTCCTTAGCATCGACGCTAAGGGTCAATGTGCTCTCCGCAAAGGCGGCATTCAGATTGCCGGCCAGCTGTTGCTGCGGCTTCTCCTCTATGCTGGTCATAGCCACGGCCATGGCGCCAACGCTGGCCAGCGATTTGGTCTGCTTCTGCTGCTCCATGGCCTTCCTTTTGTGACAGCAGCTAAAAGACATTTTAGCCAATTGAATCTTTTATATGGCAAATACGAGCAAAGATCACTTACGTTTTACGCTTGCGACAGGCCACCATCGAAACGAGGACGGCCAATATGATAATGGCTGCTAATAGGCCTGACAAACCTGCCACCATGGTCATCATGCCGTGTGGTTCCCCATCAGAGGTAACCTTAGTAACTGGAGACGGAGAGAGAGAGAGAGAGAGAGATGGGGGGGGGGGAGAGTTTAGTGATCTAGTTTCAAGCAAATGCCTTGCTGTCTGGCATGATGCAGCGTTTCATGGTCATGACGACGCTGAACTTCAACTTGTTTATAATCGGTGATTGGCTGGCTGGCTGGCTGGCTGGCTGGCTGGCTGGCTGGCTGAATGTCAGCATTGAAGCATTGGTGCACCTCTGGCAATGGCCGACGCCTACATGTACGCATTTCCGCCACCTGACCGATTACTTTCTAAGCCGGAAGCGCGCTCTGAGTTCACTTACTTGAGTTTTCGACAACGAAACGCTTGCTGTTGGGCAACGCCGAGGCCTGCACATAGTTATTTGGCTCCATTCCAAATTGTTAGCTGGAAAGCAAAGCAAAAAAACAAATAAAAGACCTTGAGATTATTAGTTGCATTAAAAAAAAAAAACAAAAAAACCAAAAACATAACAACAACAACAACAACGACGACAACAATATTATCTTGTGCATTGATTGTTAACCCAGTTGCAGCAACCGCTAGCCACAGTCACGCTCGACTCCCTACGATTGTTGGCCAATCTTGCGCCCACTCCAAGCCGCGCCAGCCACGCCCAGCTGTGAGAGCTTGTGCTAATTGAACGATCTGCCCAATGTTTTCATCTGGCCTTATCAACCGAGCGACAACAACAATGACAATGACAACATTTTCGGTTTCGGTTTCGGTTTCGTTTTCATTATATCAATTTTATTGTCGCCGTCCGTGATTTAGATGACATTAATTAATTAGACTTAGTCGTTAAGTGCTTGTTCTTAAGCAATTAAAACGAATGTGAGTAAGTTTATCATCTGGGGCAGCACTAGTCAACAGCGTGCGCGTCGCAAATGTTAAGAAATGCATTTTTGTGATGGAAACGCTGCATTTGAAATGCGTCCATTGGAAACGTGTTTTTTTTTTTGTTTGTCTTTTGTTGTTGCTTTTGCTCACTCAATGCTTTGCCAATATTTCCGTTATATTTGGAGAGCAGCTTTCGGAGTGCGTAAAAAGAGCTTTCTGCCTAGCGCAGCAATTAAGCTGCAATTGATTTATAGCTAATTAAGGCGATCTCGTGAGCGCATTTAAATACAGATTACTCAATCAAAGTGGGACTGGCTGCAATCAAGTGTGATTTGCATGGAAATGGCCAACTTATGCTAATGCCCATACAATCTATCAATATATATCTATATAGTATATGCATATAGATATATGCATATTATTTGTTTATGTGACTTATTTAACACGTGAGTGATACAATTTGGCAATTGAGTGGACCCCGGACCAGTTTGGGCTTGCAGCCACGTGCCGCCCCACTTGAATACCATCCGAATAGATAACTGAATATTCTGCGCGAGCGGCGAAATTCCTCTCAAATGAACATGCACACACATACACACACACCCATACATACATATACATTTAAAAAGTCAATGTACGTTATAAAGTGCTGTAAATATATGCGAGAGCGGCTTAAAGAGTTCTCAGATTTACAACAATATATATATATATATATATACATATATATTTATATTCTTCCGTCTTATTTTATTATTCTCATTTATTTATAAATCATCTAGATGCTTGTAGAATTTCTAAAATTTGCAGAAATAAAAAAATTGATACGGAAATAAGAACTTTTCAATAAGAACATGAACATGGACAGAATATTAACTGTTTGCGGCTCTGTTCATTATTTGCCATTTTATTATGCCAAGTGCTTGATTTGCATTTAAATAAAATAACGATCGAAATCGTTAAGTGCGCTCAAATATGTATGCATGTGGCTATATTTGTTGTTATGTAACGAAGTTACACATGTTAATGCCAATCTCCAATTGGACTGGCGAATTAACTTGTCTGCTGTCCTCCCAATTGGGAGGAACGCTGGAAAACTGACTGCGAAACGGCGAAGGTGTGGGAGGCTGCTAGCATGACACCAGGCGAAAATACAATCAAAACTGACATTTTATTTATTTCTTTTTTTATTAATTATTTTTTTTTTTTTGCCTTTTATTTATAGTTCAATTTATTTAATCAGCTGTTTGTGTGCAGCGATTTGCAAGTTAATTGCACAAATTAATAGTTATAAATAACAGAACGGGATCGGGAGTGGAAGTGGAGGCACAGTCACATGTCCGACATATATATATATATATATATATTGTCATGAATATGATAAAACTCGGAAATTGGCAATTGCACAGCTCGCTTGCGCGAACAAATTATAGCTAATCCTATAAAAAGATGACAACCGAAACAAATCATATTGGTGTATATAGTGAATGGAGTATGCCAACTTGTATATATTGATATATATATATATATATATATATATATTTATATACATGCCCAATCTATATCATCATAAAAGCTGCTAATTTCCTGCAAAGTTTGACAAGGTTTCTTGATTCAAGGCACACGACTATCAAAATTATAAAAGAGAATTTCTTCCCAATTTAATGAATGTGTCTAATCAGAATTTGTTATTGCCTATATATACTTGTGTACATCTGTCTATCTGACTTGCAAAAAATATCATTAAATCTGCTTTGCTCAACTCAACTACTTTCTACATAATTGTGCGATGCTTCAGACAGAAACACTTGAAAGAAGTCCGAGGTTGGTCTGTGAAGTTTTTGATAGTGCACACGGAAATTTCGTTTCAATTTTGTAATATTTTCAACTCGAAAACACTGAAGTCCTTTATGAGTTAACACTAAATATTTGCTTACATTTTAATTGGGTTTTTTATTTTTTGTCTTATTTTTCGGCTCGACTTTTATTTTGTTTTATTTGTTTTGAGACTTTTTCTTTATTTTCCCTTTTTGTTTTTTTGGGATCTTTCAAAATTAAAACTGTGAACTGACGTCGACGGCATTCAGCGTGCGACTAATGCGGTCTACGTAAGCCCCAAACGTAACTTTCGATTGCGCCAAAAGCAAGCGATGGCGACGGCGACGGTGACGGCGACGGCGACGTCGACAGTAAAGGCGGCTGCGACGTCGACGTCGAGGTGGACGTTGCAAGCCAGCAAACGTCTGACGGAATGGAAATGGGAATTGAAATGGGAATTGAAATTGGAATTGAAATTGAAATTGTAAAAAATTCGAATTCGTATTCAAAGCTGCTGCGGCAGCAGCTGGACGAACTTAAGCTTGATTCTCGAAACGATTTTGTTTAATGAGCTTAAATCGAATTAAACGCAATGAAATTGGAGCTGACGTTGCGACATGTGCGCGAGCATATGAAAGCGATGCGACAATTCAATGTCAAGCGACAAGTCTGCCCGCTCCGTAGTCATTTATGTTCCAGCCAAGCGATCAGCACTTGCGAGTGGGCATTACTCATACGAGGTGTGGAACGCGATGACGTCGAGTGTAACAAGAGTTTTCGATTTCCAGCCAACTGATAAGGCCACAGCAATTGTTAACAGCTTTTTTTTCTCAGCTATTCTTGCATCAATATTCAATATTCTATTGTTCGCAACTGGGCAAACACTTGTTCCGTATTCTTTGCTTATTTCCCAACCACCAATTTGCCATTGCCATTGCCATTGATGATTCACTTGCCAACTGCTCAAGCTTGGCCAGCAACAGTTTTAGCAGTGGCAATGCAAATTTTGAATATGTTACGAGCAATGCTAGATGGAACAGCCGCCAGGCTAGACAAATGTATTAAAGGTTGACAATATTTAGAATATTTTAAGACTAACGCAGTAATGATATTTGATTTCTGTGTATCGAAGTGCAAATTTGACTTTTAAAACAGCTTTGCCAATAGGCAGAGGTGGGCGTGGCCTCAGCTCTTAAGCAGATCTACAGCTGAGCTATTTCAATCTTATTCCTCTGCGCATCCGTCCGAACATTCAGCTTGTTTACACATTTACTCATTTATCATTAAGGCAAACTCCTTTCCAAAAGCTATGGAACTAGAGAGAACTGAGATTGTTGCTCCTCTAGTAAATTTTTGCTTAATTATTGATACATTTTTGAATGTAAATCGATTCAATATATATATTCAGTCCATATAATTTTTTTTTTTTTTTTAACAGCTCACACATGAAATAATGTATAAAAAGCTAAGGTCCATATTATTCATAGTTGTGTTTAAAGTTTACTTGCAGTTTTTAAAAAAAATAAAATATTATTAACAAATTGATCTAGCATCAATTAGGTTGTGTATAACATTTATTCGTACTCTAAATCTGCATTAAATGTTTTAAAACTTCTGCTGCTAATGTATTTTACTAATATGTAAATCTTCAAATTCTTTTCGCTAATTTGTTGTGTGCGTCAAAGTCAAATGAAGTTTAATATATGAGCAAAAAAATATGTATCTTAAATATTATTCAAGTTGAGTGCTTTATAAACATTTCACCTTAGTTGAAAGGCAATTTGCAAACTGTTTTGCTTATATCTCACTTGGAGTCACCTTTGCAATAATATATTAGAGATATATTTTGTGCTTGTTGTGGGTCTAAGTACATTTGGCGTCTTGCCGTCTTTGGGTATCGGGCGCACTTTTATAGATAAACATTGAGTGTTTACAGTTGCATTCGGCTGAAGAGGCGCGAGTTTTCTATATAGCAAAAGTAAAAGCAATTTTCAATTATATATTACATACATTGCACTCCCTGATAGCTGTTTATTTATTTAGAATATTATGTAAGCATCGTATCTATGGCAGATTCACGTGTAACATGTAATAACATATATATGCATGACTGGCTCACGATTGATGGCGAAACTGTTCAGGATGTTAAGTAATAGTTAGCTTATCCAGATGTCAATTAACATCTGTCATTTAGCAAGTAAGCTCATCTCAGTTTCTGATAACAAAAGAAAGAGTAAAAACAATAATAATTATTTTTAATTCTGCATGAAAAACAATTGAAACGCTGTTATTATTTTACAGTTGTTCGTAAGTCTAACTACTCAATGTAAAGTCGTTTGTACTATTCTATAGCTCAGTTCTATCAGATACGCAATTATATATACACCCATTTATAAACATGTATATATATATATATAGCTTTGTGTATTTCAAAAACAAAACACATTCCTATAGATACTAGGAGATATAAATAGATCTGTGACGTTATTGTTTGTCACAGATAACCGCGAAGCGCTGTGTAACCGACTGCATAATACTCGTTCGCTGTGAAACAATTTTATACATATATAACTTTTACAAAGCGATTGTACGAATAATCTCTGAAAAGTGTGTGTGCCGATAGACACAACACACAAAACAGCCAATAGTCAATATATTTTAGCAATTATTAATTATTACTTTCTCCTTTGAGTCTTTCTCTGTCCTCCACTTTCTTTCTCTCTTGTACTTTTTCTCTCGTTTTCTCTTGTACTTTCTTTCCCTATTTTGTTTTCTAAATGCTTATCTGCGTCTTTCCTTTCTCTTTAACAACTCTCTCTTTCTCTCTCTATTTCTGCCTCTCTGTTGAGTTTTCTCCCCCTCTCTGTCGCTCCATTTCATTCTTCATTTTTCTCTTTCATGTTACCATTTTATTCCTCTTTCTCCCCCTCTATCATCCTCTCTTTCAATCCTCTATCTCTACTCTCTCTCTCTTCTTTCTTCCTTCTCTCTCTCACTTTACCTCTCTGACTCTCCCTTTCTTATTTTCTATCTGTTTCTCTTTATATATATGCCTCACGCCGTTTCTCTCTTGTTTGATGGTTTTCTCTCTCACACACTCTTGCTTTTTCTGCCTCTCTCTCTCTCACTCTCTCACTCACTCTCAATTTCTCTGCCTCTGTCTCTCTCTGAAACTCTAACTTTAAATGATATAGTTAAGTTTCTCGCATACACAATAAATATACACGAGTATATGTACCACCAGTATGAAGGACCAATGCACAAAACCTATATACTCGCTTCTGTACATGTGAACGAGTGTGAGAAAACATTCATTGTTAATGAAGTAGTAGTGAAAGTCTCATCGGCCGATCTGTAATCGTAATGCGTAATACGCTTTATGAGAACATCTGTTTTCCACAGGCTGGGAAATTTGTTTGGAAAAGTTTCTCTGCCGCTTCAGAGAATGTATACGATATAAGATTATATATAAACTATATATATATATATATCTGAATATATCAACCATGCCAAATACAAACCTTTAAATTGCGCTGTTTACAGGAAAATATTCAAATACAGTTGTTTATTGTCTTTTTTTGCCAAGTCAAATGCTCTTTTTTAAAAGTCTTTTATATTATTCATTAATTGTTGTTGACTTAAAATAGTGAACAAGAAATTCGTCACATTTTTTGAGCGAGCCGCACTTATAATTTTAATTGAAAGAGGAACAAAATCTCTCAAATTGTTGCTTGCATATGCAAAGTATTTCTTTGTTTTTAAATCTTTATCTTGATCTGGATCTTGATCTTACTTTTATTGTTTTTTTTAATAATAAAGCAGGAATTCACAAAATATTTTCAAAATATGCATATTTTTCTTCTGAATACAATTTATAAAAACACATCGATTTTTGTCGGCATTCAAATACTCTCCGCCTCGACGGCATCGGCCTCAATGAGCACACAGCAATGTTCGTACTAAATAATTTTGTGTCTTTGTTGTTTTTATTTAGATTTGCCTTCTTCTCGAAATAAATGAGCAACTATATCGCATATATATTTTCTATATAGTACATTTATTCACACAGACATACGCAAGTGTATGAAACGCCACTCGAGAAGAGAACAAAAATTGTTTTTAGCTATTTTTTCTCACCAAATCGCGTTGTTTATTTTTATTTATTTATTCACCAAATTAGATTTGTATTTCTTAAATAATTTTTTAATATTTTATTTTTATATTTCTACATATATTTTTTACTATTTATTTCTTCAAGCCCTTTTTGGCCGTTAAGTGTTATCGCTGAAAACGATAGCTGCCAATGATGGCCAGTCATAAATTGATATTCAAATTAATCGATAAGTGCGCCGCATTTCCGCATTGCTTTAAGCTAAAGCGGCGGCGCATGCGTTGCAGCTGCACGTGCAAGAATCGTGACAGAATTGGCAAATGCCATCACTAGATAACTGTGAGCATCCACCAAGCTGTGTAACCAAACAACTGTCTGTGTGCGTGTGTGTGCATACATATGTGTAGGTGAACATGCAACTGTTACAACTGTTACAACATTCTGACGCATCACAGATGCTTCGTTAGGCTACAGTTAGCCTACGTTGACGTCAACGGGCAGCTATTGTGACGCCAGCATAGTAGCAGCATCAGTAGCAGTAGCAGCAGCAGCAATCATCAAACAGGCAGCAGCAGTTGCATCGGCGACAATAATAATAATTGATTTTGATAACGGCCAAGTTAATTTCACTGTCAAACAGCTTCTTACCTCACTCCACATGCCCTGCACCGAACTGCTAAACATTTGCCCACACCCACTAAATACAAATTGCCGTTGCGGCTGATAAATTACACTAATCACTGCGCTGCGACGCCAGCGGCGACGACATCGACACGTACGTGTGTGTATATGTGTGTGTGTGGGTAGCTGTGTTTGTTTTTGCATTGTTTGCGTGTCTCGCTAAATCTTCGCTTTTGGCTCCGTCTCTCCCTTTCTATCACACGCTAAGCACGACTTGAAAGCTCGCTAAACAGGAAAGGAACACAAAGTGCCGCAAGTGCCGTTATTGAAATTCGAGCGATTCTCTGAATGTGTGTCTATGCACAGACAGGCAGAGAGAGCGAGAGAGAAACGTTTTAAATTAATTTGTTTGCGAGTGCAGAAGTTGATAAACAGTTACTCAGCCTCGACTGTAATTTTCCAAACATTTGCCAAACGTGGATACACTGCCAGCGAAAAGTTATCATACGCACATAGCTGCTCATGCTCAAATTTCTTATGAAATAACAAATTTTGAATGCGAAATTGTAAAATTCAATTTTCGTGGCGTCTTCCTCGTCGCTAAGTAACTCTTTCACTCACTCCAAAAAGTATGCTAGCTTTTATATGGCGAGCATCGGTGCCTAAACCCATCCAATGAATAACACCATTTTCTTAGATATCCCCAAGCAGTTGTTGGGGATTTGTTTTTTTAATACGTTGTCGGGCTTTGTCTTATCTCAGCCGTTGTCCAAATGTCAGCATAAAAAGACGAGTTCGAATCGAACCCGAATTCTGAGCGTTGAACATAACGAAGTAAGCTGATCGCTGTTAACCAACTACAGCGAATCGATGCTACCCTTTTTGTTCTTATTCATTCCGAGGTATTCCCACCAAGTGGTTGGCCTTGGTGAGGTTGCAGCGGCAACGGGTTCAGCAGCCGGAGCTGGGGCTGCTTCAGTAACGCTTGCGTTCGCTGCAATGACTTTGGATGCTTCACGCTTCACAATTACCGCAGATCGTGATCGCTGCGCCGCAGTATTGGCAACGGACTTCACTTTCTGCATCGACTCCTTCTGCGTGGCGGCCGCACTTGTCACAGCCGACGTCTGGATTGTGGCGTTCGATTGCTGCGGCGTCGGCGCCAGGCTATGCCGCGGCGTCTCGCTCGTGGTATTACGGCGGCGTCTTCCGCCACCGAACAGTTTACCCAGATACGGCATGCACATGGCGCAGAATAATGTGCGTTGGCAAAACAAAAATTTTGAATTTCGTTAAGGTTCCAAATGTTAATTTGTCTCGATCTATTTGACACAGGCCGTATACAATGAAATCCCAAATCGTATCCGTTCGTCAACAAAGGCGTCTGAGTGCTACAGCACAGCTTGCTGTGACATGACAAGGAAAGAACAAAGGGGATGGAATAAGAGAGAAGAGGGAGAGAGAGGGAAAGAGAGAGAGAGAGAGAGAGAGAAAGGGGGAGGAGAGATATATAGAAGAAAGAAGGAAAGAGAAGGAGAGTGAATGCAAGCAAGAGGGAGAGAGGTGAAAAGACAGATGAAGTGCAACACAGAGAAGAAAGGAAGAAGAGAGTGGTGGTGGGAGAGTAAGAAATAGAAGGAGAGAATGAGAGAAAATTAAATAAAGATAGAAGAATGATGGAGAGAGAGAGAGGGAGAGAAGCAGGTAAATAAAGTAGAAAGAGATGGTAAGAATGAGATATTTATGTATAAAGGGAAAGAGATAGATAAACATATATATACGACAATATATCAGCAGATATATAAAGACACAAATAGGAAGAGAAAGACGACAGCACCATAAAATCTGCATTAAAATTGGCATAATTAATAATAATAATATTAACAATTAATAATAATTAACTTAATTAAAATTAAAATACTTAAAAAATAAAGAAAATCAAGTATAAAAATATTTCATTTATAATTTTTAAATTTTTTTAAATAAAATGCTTAGAAAATCCCGAAGCGAATAAACAATGAAAATAAATGTAAACATTTTCGAGCATTTGAGACGGCAGTTGAACCACTGTGCAGCTGTTGCCGCAGGCATCGCTGGGGGCACACGTAGCGCTATTTATAGACGCGCTGCATCCGCCGCATCTGTGGTGCAGCAGGCAAGATGCGTGCGTTGTTTAGTATCTTACGAATCGGCGTGCAGCATCGATGGCATCACTCGGCGGCGTACGGCGCATGAATCAGCCGCTGGGCATTCGGCTCTGTTGCTGTCGCATTTGTACCTGCATCAATTTTGGCTTTGTGCTCTCGCCCGGCGGCCTGCTCAAGCTGATGCAGCTGGGCCTGGCCACGCTGTGCGAGGGACTGCTGATACGCTATGGCGTGCCATATGCCGACTCCATTGGCCAGGCGCTGACCAGCTTCTTGGCCACGACGGGCCATTGCTTCACCACGACGGGCATCTTGCTGCTGTGCTATTGCTTCTCGGACAAATCCTATGGACTCATACGACAGTCGCTCTTTGTGAGTATCTATAAATGTATATGTGTACATCTAAATATAGCCTAAGACCTTGGCATTGGCAGGAGACGCTGTTCCATGGCCTGGCCAGCTGCATGTACTTCAGCTCAGCCAGCTACATGGGCTTCGCCTGCGTCGTCTGGCTGCATCCACAATTTCTAGTGCGTCCCGGATTCTGGGCATATCCAGCGATGACTGCCGCCTATGTAAGTGTTTATTTTATTTTTATATGTTATTAGTATTATTATTTTTGCATGTAAGTCTTATTTTTAATATATTATTATTATTATAAATTAATTTTTATTATACATTTTTATTCTGCTATGTAAATTTTATTTTTTATATAAGTTTTTTCTTTTATTTATTATAATTTATTCTGATATATACGTTTTATTTCTTTTATATATTATTATTATTATAAATTATTATTCTGCTGTGTTTTTTTTATATTGTTATTATTATAAATTATAATTTTGCGCAGTAAGTTTTATTTTTATTTATTTACTTTTTTATATATTTTATTATTTATATAAATTATTCATCTGTTATGCAGTACATGGGCTATGCAGCGGGTCTGCTGCATGCTATCGACGCCTTTCTCTCCTTCAAGCACTTTCGCAGAGTCAGCTAAGCACGAACGGGCTTAAGGTATGACGGAATTCTTTTTCTCAACTGATAACTCAGATGTATATAGATATATATATATATATATATATATATATATATATATGTATATATCATCTTTCTGTCTCTCGCTTTGAAATCATTTCATATTTTTTTGCATACTTTATCTATAATTAACTAAATTTTTTATCTCTCTCTCTCTCTCTCCCTCTCTCTTACTTTATCTTTCCACTTGCAGCTTATCTATTTAACATCAGCCAAACCACAGACATGCAACAACTTAATATTAGAAACTTTTTATATATATATAAACTAAGACTTTTCGCATACTGATCTCTCCACTACAGCGATGATCGGGTTAAGCGCATTTCTCATAGAATCGCAATGCTATTATTTTTTTTTTTATTATATATATGTACTTAGGTACGTTAACTGTATTTTAATATACATAAATACGAGTACTTGGTCGCATTCAAGGCACCATTAGTTGAGAGATTTACAATAAAAGCATTTAAGTATACGTAAATTAGCTACATTTGTATGTAAATGGACTGGTTCTTGTTAATATGTGTTGGTTGGGCTGTTAGCCTGACTAATGGCTGACGGACTGGCGCCGACTGCTGGCAAATGCTAAGCCATTTTGTTGCCCGCTTTGAATTTCCTAAATGAGTAAACAAAACAAAAAGTAAAAAAAAAAAAAGGTTAAATAGTCACTTATGGCTTTGGCTTTAAGTCTTACTTAAGCTGCTTCAGCGCCTGGCTGGTCTCAAAGTCGGCCTTCAGCAGGCCAATGCGCACCCAGCGCGGTCGCTCGTGGATCACCTTGTGTATGAGGAACTTGAGGCCCAGCAGCAGATGCTCAAAGATGACAAACGACAGATCCGGTATGCTCGGCAGCCAGTGTGAAAAGAATTGCCTATCGAATGAAGCAAATGCATTAATATATGGCTATAACTATATATGACGAGTGTCACTAACTTGACATTCGGCTGGAGGAAGAGCAGGCCGCAGTTGCTCAGCAGCGACATGACCGACAGCAGCTCGAAGGCCAGCTGCCAGGCGCCAATGTTTTTGGCCCGGCGACCGAAGGGCCGCTTGAAAATGTTGCACAGCTTGAATATGTCAATGTGAACGGCGAAGACGTTGTTGATGAGCGCACCGATGGCGGCGAAGGGCGCCACGGCGGCGAAGAGCACCACGTAGCCGAACTGTATGCACACCTGCAGGTAATCCTCATAGGTGGAGTGGTAGGCATCCAGGCCGGATTCGTAAAATGATTGCTCGTAACGTGGCTTATTGCTGATGCCGCACAGCTTCTCCGGCTCGATCTCCTTGTGGCGATACTTGGCATATTTCTGCCGCAGCACGGCCATCAGGGGTATACCGATTTCCTGTGCTATGCACACCAATTGAAAGATCAGCAGCTGCATCATCAGCTGGTACTTGAGCTGCTTGAGGTCCTGCAACACAAACGCAATATAGAATTGCGAAAAGAAATTGTTCACAATCTCGAAGAGCATCAGCTTATTGACCCGATGTCGCTCGTACTGCGATCTGGTGCGATGATTCTCCAAATTGGTTAAGAATGTGGCCAGCTTCTCGTATGCCCACGAAAAGATCGCTATCAGCATGGACTGCACAATGACTGGGATGTACAGCAGCCATGAGTCCGCACCGAAATCGGCAAGGACCTCGGCCTCGATTTGAAACTGATAGAGGGCAAACCAGGCGGCGGCCACCACGCAGCCCAGCACCACCGGATACGAGATGCAATACATTTGCAGATACGTATAGCGCATCGGATACTGTAGCGTCATCTTGCCCGTTATCGGATCCGGCTTCATTTGGCCCTGATAGGCGGCACGCGGCTTATCCAAGCTGCTCATCTCAATGGTGCCCCAGCGATAGGAGAGCCCAGCACATCTACGCTTCCACAGCTCCAAAAATATCTAAACAAACGAAAGAGCATCAATTGAAATTGCAAATGCTTGTCGAGAGTTTTCCACTCACCGTTGTCCAGACCACATAGAAACTGCAAACGAGCGAGAGATTGAGGGTCATGAGCGATTGCAGCAGGCCGAACACAGCCGGAAAGACCAAGGCCTTCGTGTAGAACTCAATGAAGGCAAAGTACAGGCCAATGCTGGAGCCAAAATAGTTGCGTATTTGCTCGATGGGCAACGTTGTGCGCTTCAGATTGAGATTGAAGCGATCCAAATACAGCTGAAAGATACGGTTGAAATTGGAAACTTTCAATATGTTGGATGAACATCGTCCATGTCATCGGCACATACAATATCATGCAGCGGAAACATGTCCTCGATGTAGCCTTTCTGTATGTAGGATCTGATGGGCGGCTCCACAACATCCTTAATCAGCACGGGTGTCTCGCAGTAGTGCAATATTTGGTCCTGGGTCATGCCCGGCAGCAGAAAATCGGAGACGCAGCCATGGTTGAACTTTTGCATGCTGCCCGTTGTTGTCATCTTCTCCAGCTCGGCGGCATCGGCCAGACGCAGCAGCGTATCCAAGCTGGCCGACAGATACAAATACTTTTCGGTTTTGCTAAAATATCATAGATAAAACATCATAGATAGAATTATACAAAAAAAAAAAAAAAAAATGGAGACTCACCCAACAATTTCCAGTGTGGTTTGTATGCCAAACTCCTGAATGATCTTCTCCACATCCTGGCAGTGGCGCAGCTTGGCCTTCTCCGTGAATATGATCACTATATACGTCTGCCAAAGATGATCATTGCATAGATATAATTATTTATTATTGCACACAGACTAACCTTGCCAAATGTCTCCGCTTCGTCGTCGTCGTCGTCGTTGATGACGTCGATGGTGCCATATTGCGAGCGCTGCCTCTGCAGTGCCTCGAGCTTCAAGCTACGCTGGCGACGGAACAGTTGATTTTCAATAATGTTTCGAGTGCGTGGACCTGGAATAGCAAACAGTTACAGATAAATATATGTATTTGTATATGCTAATTATAAATTACTTACTCTTTGCATCCTCAGACATTATTTATGATGAGTCGTCGCCGCTGTCGCTGTTGCTGCCGCTGCAAATGTGAATAACAATGATAGAATTTAGCCAAAGCGTCGAATAAGTGTCTCACTCATCTACGTACACACACGTACGCACACATGCATGTGTGTATTTATATAGCAGTGTCCGTGTGTGCGTGCGTATAGAATTATTAGGTTTGCACCAATGCCAGCAAGAAAAATGTTTTAATAACGCCAAAACATTTCGAAACGTGGCCAGTGCCAGAGATCGTGGCTATTTTAGCATTTCTCTGGTTATTGCCGGTTTCTCTTGCTCTATCCATCCCACTCGCACGCACTCAATCGCATATTAGCATAAGTGCGTCTGTGCACTTACTCACGCTGTGACGTCACAATGCCAAGACAAACAGCTGATTAGCGCCCATACTGGCCACACGGACTTAATGCACAGTACGCTGTTCCCATTGGGCTTGCCAGCCAGGCAAAAACTATGAAGAAAGAGAAAAAACAAATACATATTATTAATATATATTGTCATTTATTTGTTTGAATTCTTACAATTTTGTATATATATATATTTTCTTTTTAAGCTAAAAATTCTAGATAACATTTTGGGGGAAAGAGAGGGGATATGCATTTGTGCGTGATCTATGTATTTTTGTTTTAATAATAAAATCCCTAATAATTAATATATTTAACAATTCGGCTTATTTATTTAATATTCAGCACTTTGCAGTTGCACTTTAGCTTTGCTCATTTATCTCAAGATTTAACAAACATTTTTTTTTTTTTAAAGAATGGAAACATAATTTGCGATTTAAACTAGACATAAAAACGACGGCTTAGACAATTTATACAATTGAAACATATAAAGACGACGACAGGCATTGAACTACTTCCAAATCACAGTTACATTCGTATCCTTTTCAATATCCTTCTCGATGGTGAACGGCGAGAGGCCAGTCTTACAGCAAATCTCATCAAAGCTAATCAGACCCGTGTACATCTTTTGGCGACCCGATGGCACCGATCCGGTAAAAACCGGATACTTTTGTATGCAGCGTATAAACTTGTGCTGCAATCCAAAGATAACCATCTTGCGCTCATCGATGTTATGATGCTGCGGACACAGCCGCTGGCAAATGGCTCGAAGCGTAACGCCATGCGTCATGGATGCATAGAACTGAAAGATCCTCTGGACGCTGGGCAGAAGCTTGTCTGGCTGAAGTGCCACATACTTGCGACAGGCATTGCTCAGTGCTGTGCTCTGTATGAGGTGCTTAAGGTTCTGTGTCATGTAGACATTGCTGTACTTTAATATGGGCAGCAATTGCACCACTCCATAATATACTAAATTCTGTATACACGACTTGACCAAATCCGTCTCCACGTCCGCCTCGGCGGCGATGCGAGCCACATGATTGATGCCATTGATGTACGGCAATATCTGGAAGCAAAAATGGGATGGCTTATAGAATCTTTTTGGATGCTCCATACTACCTACCTGCTGTGTGGTGAGGTCCCAGTTTTCGAGCGGTGTATCCCGTAGATTGGCTAGCAATAGGGGCACCATGTGGTCTTTGACTGGCGGCGGATCTGGCTTATGCATCACAATCTTTAAGTATATTGTATTGTCTCCCTCCACGATGGTGGCCACTTTGCGCTCGTTTAGATCCCGCAGCACCGTCTCAAAGATGTTCTGTAGACGCAGCTTATCGTCTTCGCGTGACAAAAAGCAAGATTCCTCCTCCATCATAATCAAATATTCGGATAGCTTCTTGACAACGGGCTCATATTGTACAGAGCGAGCACGCGAATCGCAGACGAAGCAAAGATTGAAGAGGAATGCATTTCGCGCATACTTCTGCTGGTCCTGGATGCCAACTGGATAGCCAACGATCTTCACCTCCATCGTGTTCACTGTGAGTATGCAACGCTGCAGATGCTGTTTGGGTATGATGTAAACATTGATGGCATCGAATACCTCTTTGGAAATGTAATTCTCTGGCACCTGTTAGCAAGAGAGTGTTCTGCTAGCTGTTATTATTATTGTTATTGTTATTGTTGGCTGCGTACCTGACAGCTGATTTTGCAGCCAGCCGTAGCATGGAATTCGCTTAGGAAAATGCAGCGTATTTTACCTTCGGTGCTGCCCGGGCTAACGCCTTCATTTGCGTGGGAGTGCATTGTTATTGAGTGCACCTGCCACGTTCATCGCAGTTTACAGATTTTTGACAATCCAACAAATCTATTTCCACACAATATGTTTCCATTCGCGATTGTAACTTAACCAAAGGTAACCACCACATATATATATGCGCAGATATTAAATTCTCTCCTCTGGCTTTCTCTCTCTCTGCGCACCACGTCACAACATTCGGCATTTAATATGTAAGCCTTAACTGAGCGTGAACCATGCATACAGGCCATATATACGTTTTGGCCATTCTCCTATTAATATAGCTCATATAATATTTAGCATAATTCATGTTTAAATGGTGTCTGCATTTAAGTCAATCATTCAATTGTGACGCAAATGCTCTTCTTTCCACTCCCATAAAAACGATTTACTGATCATTCAAAAATTCCGAAGTGAACCAGTTCCATCAAGGTGATCTATGAACTACTGATATATACTATTTATTGCTTTAAACATTGTGTTGTTTCATGCACAACTGAAATAACAAATTCATAAGCTAAGAAATATCCAAATCTATTTAACGGTAACGAAAGGCTATGTATATTATTTCTTGGGAGTCTCGTTAAAAAAAAGTTAATCCAGATGGAAATTTAACAGTGTCCACATTACTGTTTGTTGACATTAAATGAACTAAATAAAAATTGAGTTGTAAATTTTGGTAAAATTGCTAGGCAAATTAAAATTGTTTGCGACAATTATCCTTGTTAATAATTATATTAAAATATAACTTTTATTTAGCTGTCTGGTAGCACCGGATTTTAGCTGACAAGTGCTGTAAAGTGGTGAGTCCGATTACCGGTTTTCGTTTTTATCGGCTATCGATTGCTCGATACTCGTGTTCGTCGTTTCTATGCAAAATTAGCTACTAGCCGCATTATTTTGCACAGTTGAACAGTAAATAAATTTGTAAGATGACGAATGAAAACACAAATGCCACTGAGCGGCTCGTAGTCGGGCCGCGTGAAAATGTTACTTATCCAATAGTAATGAAATATTGCGGACACTGCTCCATGCCAATAGAGGTACGTACAAAATTGAACTTTCGAAGATTGATCTGTCCTTTACGCACACAATTTTGCAGTATTGCGAGTACTATCCCGAATACGACAAATGCAAGGAATGGTTAGAACGTAATCTACCCGATGATTTCGAGCGTCTCAAAATCGAGGAAGAGCAGGCAGCAGCTGATGGCACAGACGACGATAAGAAGCGTCAGAAGCGGGGCGGCAAGGGACTTCTGCGAGTTAAAAAGAAGGAAGATGTCCCCAAACGCATTTGTGTATCACGTGCTGCCCGCGGTAAAAAGAAGTCAGTGACAGTGGTTACCGGACTAAGTACCTTTGGTAGGCTGTGTTATTGTACTCGTTATTATGCATAAAAGCCTTGACGTATTCTCTAACCCGTCGTTCACAGATATCGATCTGAAAGTGGCTGCCAAGTTTTTTGGTACGAAATTTGCTTGCGGATCGTCAGTGACTGGCGATGATGAAATTGTCATTCAAGGCGATGTTAAAGATGATTTGTTTGATGTTATTCCTGATAAATGGGCCGAGATTGATGAAGATGTTATTGAGGACTTGGGCGATCAGAAGCGTTAGTCGAAAATGTAATAGTCAGTGGCCAGTTTAGTCCTGCTTAAGTGTGCTTATTTTATACGCATATTACATCAAATAATAAATGATTTAAAATCTAGTTTGTTGTTTGTTTTTTGTTTTTTTTTTTTTATGCCGTTGCTTGTTGGTTGGCTGGCACGTGTTCCGCGGTAGAGTTAAAGTGCTTGTGCGTTAGCTTAATGATGGCCTCGTTTTCCTCGTCGGTGAGCGGGACTTTATTGTCATCAATAAGCTGCAACACTATCATTGCCAATATCAAGTTAATTGTAGTATCAACAAAGGGCTTACCAGCTGTGTGTGTAGGGCACTAGTGGGCGGATCGTTAACCATTTGCAGGAGCTCGTGAGGCATCAGCTTATAGGTGGCCAAGTCGCAAAGGTAACTGTTTATGGATTCACGTGTTTGCGTTTTGCAAGGCGATTCCTCCAGGTACTGCAGAGCCTCGTACGTGACCGTTGCTAGATTGTGCATGCCCCACTTCTTTTTGGTGCTCTTAATCTGCTGTAGAATTTGCATTACCTCCAAATTGGTGATATACGAGTGAGTGGCATTAATTCTAAAACCATTTAAGTAAATTAATATAATTATCTCAATCACTTTGTTTGTTTCTTTAACGTACATTTCCATAGTCTTGAATTAATTTATTGCCATCAACAATTTGTAAACGATAACCAGACACGAGTTCCATCGATTGCAACTGGCAGCGATTATTCAATAATCGATGAATTGATTTCCAAACAGCCACGAGTATCGTACAAGAAACTGTGTCCTAAATATTGGCGCGAACAGTAAACGTTTTAATTACCAATGGTATTAAATTCATAATGGATTCTTGGACTGGGCGATTGTAAAACTAACACATTAACATATTTGTTTTCAATCCAAGTAGCCAATAAATTCAATGCCACACTCACTTCTAGTTTGTATAGAGCTATACATCGATATTTCCATTCACATCTAGTACATATTCAATACAATAACAAATTGAAATCCCCAAATTTACACAGCTCAATAGTTTATTTCTATATTTTCGACCAAACGCAAAATGGGGATCGCAGAAACAGACAAAAAACCACTAAGAGACGGTTATGATAGCAAAAGGCATAGGATTTTAAATCGCATATTAACAAAGCGTCGCGCACTACAACAAACGAACCCGAATAGGGTGCAAGCGAATTTGTGCCCCAATTCACAGCGGCAATGGAATCGTCGTCGTTACATATACGAATTGGCGCTCATGCTCATAGTCTTGGGCTTCGGCTGCGTATTCGCATTATATAAAAACTCTGATTTCGTTTCGAGGTTCATGCAGCGTTACACATCGCAGTACCATGCCACGGTGCACAATAATCTCAACTACTGTGATCGCACGATGCCATTGCAAGATATTTTTGAGCGCATTCACGGCGCTGTTATAAATCAGGACACGGCGCTGAAGCAACTCCAACAGGCATTTGCCAACCAGAGCTCTCAGTCCGTTGTTCTGGTCGGCACCTCGGGCGTCGGCAAGACCCTGACCATACGCAACGTCATAGAGAACTATCCGTGGCCGGAGAATGTGCAGTTCATTGCATGGAACGATTTTGAGCTCACAGACATTGATGCACGCAATGCGGCCATATGGAAAATATCGCAGAATCTCGCCTATTGCGGTCGCAACTTGATCATTATTGACAACATGCCCATGCGCGATGTGGATTACGTTACATCGATAAATAATGTGTTGCTGTCGAACACAGATCTATCCAAGGACAACAACGATCCTGGCAAGAAGCAGCTGACAATCATCTATGTATTCAATATAAATAGCATGCTATCTGAGGAGAACTACGGCGAGCAGTTAAAGAAGCTGCAAAGGGCACAGACATCGGCGATGATAGTCTATCGTGTGTTTGGTTTCAAAGACCTGGAAAAGTGTGTGCGCCACGAGGCGCGACTGTTGGGTCTGACTCTAGATGAGCAACATATCGCGGAGATGGTCAACACAACAAGTGTCAAGGTGTCCGGCTGCAAGACTGTGCGCGCCAAGGTTTTGGTCCACGGTCAGCCACTGACGAGCGACGAGGCGAACGACGGCAAGCTGGAAATAACTCCAGTTGACGGCCACTAAAATGGACGATGCTAGCAATTCCCACTTGTGCTCTTGTGGGAGAGGGGCTAGGGAAACAACTAAATAAGAATTTATATTTCTAAAAATATTTTTAAGGCAAAATTTAGATGTAATTCTGTAAACTTGTGATTATACTTAAGACATATCCCCTCATTCCTGTTAGATGTTTTTAAATTCTAGTTCTAAGATCTAAAATTAACGTTAACATGAAGCTTATTAATGTTTCGACAACCATTGACAAAATGAGACTGAGAACACTTTCGCGTAAATGTTTCTAATTCCACTGATTGTGATCATATATTCTCTCTAGCCATAAGAAATATAAGCATATGTTACCAAAACAAACGAATAAGTTTATCTTATGGGGGGAACTACTTCGCAGAATATGCATGTGCTCTGCCTGCTGCGCAGTTTGAAAGTAGAAATGAAAATGGAAATTGTTGAATAGGTTTCCTGCTAGATTTACTCTCTTTACTCTTACAGGCTCACTGTTACTAACATTTCAAATATTATGGGACTTTATCAAAAATTCAAAATGGTTTTTTTTATGATAGAAATCATAAAATGAAAAAAAAAAGTGATACGTTTCTAGTGGTTTATTGGATCACCGATTACACGGATGGACAAACAGGTGGACGGTAAGATAAACGGGTAAACGGAAGGACAAATGTGTGGACGGATGGACAAGCGGGCAAGCGGAAGGACAGACGAGTGACGGAAGGACAAAACGCCGACAAGGCTATATAGACTTAGCCCTTCAACCTGATCAATGGCACACCTAACTTTTCCTGTTATACACAATTTTACAATAGGTTCAATTCAAGTTCAAAATTTGACATTGATTTCAACTCAGGCATCGACATGGAGTATCCAATGGCATTACAATTTGGAGTCTGTTAGTCACGCAGCTTTCTGTCTCAACAGAGCATGTTATTTATTAGAAATCTTTCTCCTTTTTGTCTTCAAAATTAAATTTCGTTTTCGTTTCGACTCGTCTCTCTCAAAATACAGTCAATATTTCATGTTTTATCAGTCAACCCAGAGGAACCTATTCAGTAAGTGTGAGAAAGTGACCAAAGTCCGTAAACCCAGGCGAAGAATTATAAAAATACATGGCTAAACGGTATATCAATAATAAAATCTATATATTTGCAGCATTTTTTTATTTAGCTTTAAGATGGCCCATCATGAGGAGATCGGCAATGTGAACATCTGGTGGTTTCCGCAGGACTTTTGCCAGTCACGCTTTGGCGATTATCGACGAAGCGGCTCCAATTCATGCACTTTAATCTCATTAGTGCTTGCCGATAAGGTGGCCAGGATGCCAAATCTATTTCGCAATGTATCACAGCTACCGAATGTGGCCTGGAGTCTGATTGGCGATTCAATCAATGAAGGCAATATTGTCTATCATGATTTCATCTCCGAGAATCGCAATTTGAATATACCGGATGCGATTAAGGCGATTCAAGCCCATCAGAAGGTTGACTTTCGCCTGGAAGAATGGTTCTTTACACAGGTCGGCTCTGATCCGCGCAATCCAATGATTGTCGGCATTGAATTATCACGCGTCTTCACCATCACTCTGGAGGCGTTCCAGCGTGCCAACAACTGGGAAGTGCCCACGTATCTATTTGCTGCCATCGTTGCCGATCGTCGCACCGTTATGGTGAGCATCGATCTGCACAACTCGATTGCGGCCATTACTGATTCGCATCAGCATGGCAATGATGCCGGCGCCTTCTTAGCCCAGAGCACCATACACTACATAAGTGATCTGATGTTCTGGTTCATTAGCATGCTGCATCACGTCTACTCCAGCCATCCGGAAATCTTTGAGATCTCTTTCCTTAGCAGCATACCCGATGTTGCCATGCGCATCCCGCCCGGAATTGTTCACTTTGCTAACAAGACCTATAAGCACAAGGAGACATCTTCGATGCCGACAGCATAACTCTCTCCTGAGTCACATTATTCATTTCACCCGAGAACGCAGTCCCAGTGAGAAGCATGATTATAATTATGTTGATGCTCGTTGGTTCCTTTACGTGTGAATGTTGAGTTCCGAACTTCTATTTTCTGTTGGTTGCCAAAAATTTCAAAGCGCGTTAGATAACGCTTTGTTGTTCAATAAAATTTCACTTGGTTCTCTGTGTTGGGTGAATTGGGTCTTTGGGATATATTTTGGGATTATATTTGTTGCAGTCGATGAACTCATGGATCTCATAGAGATCCCGGACTCAATACTTATCTATTATATATCCTTATGCCTATTAAATTTCCCCAAGTTATATACATATTGCGTCAGAGCAGTGTATCTCCTAGACTTGAGCATTCCAACAAGAGCATATTATATATACATATTTATAGTTTGGTGTTTCATTTATTTAAAAAAAAAGGCTGTTTTTGATTTTTTATTGTATAAGGTAGTTGTAGGTAGCATATAAATGTATATAACATACGATATACGTAAAAAAGACATAGCTAGCTTAAATACTTTTACTTGCACATTCGTTTTCGCCTTCACTGCTCGCTTTATTGAATCCATTTGTTTTGTTTTTTTGCTTCAAACTAATCTCACTTGAACGATACGCTAGTGTTTGTGTATGCGTGAATGACTCTGTGTGTGTGTGTGTGTGTGTGTGTGTGTGTGCGTGATTGTGTCTAGAAACCAGCGACGTCGCCACGCTTGCGTCCATCGGCATTGGCATAGATCGCTGTCGCATTGCGTCCAATGGCACAGACCACGGAGGTGGTGTGCTGGTCCAGTGGCTTCAGAACGTGCCCCCGCTTCCGCAGTAGGCTGAGCACATTCTCTGAGAACTTTCCTTCGTCGTACTCGAGTACATCGGGAAATAGCTGATGGTAAAATCGTGGCGCATCCTCGGCCGCCTTCAGGTCATCGCCGAACCAGAGAAAGCGAGCGGCTACCTCGACAATGGCCGCCAAAATCTTGCTGCCGCCGGCAGCTCCAATTGCCAGACGTATATTGCCGTCCTGATCGGCCAGCAACATTGGGGACTGCGACGACATGGGACGCTTATGCAAATCTATTATATTTGCTTGTGATTGTGGCAGATTAAATATATTCTCTTTCAAAGAAAAGTCATTCATGCAATCGTTTAAGATGATGCCAGTGCGTGGTCCAATCAAACCGGAGCCAAAACTGCAAAATATCAAAGAAGAAAACTTTTAATATAAGGAATAATGTGATCGAGTACAAAAGGAAATACGCCATCTATTGTTAGTTTTCTTAAAGATGTGATATAAATAATAATATATGTATATTAAGAATAATAGCGAGCAAATAAGATACTGAATATGACGTCCGAGCGACGTAAAATGAGCGCCAACAATATTCAAATTGCAATACCACTTAATGCCATCCATATCGGCTAATGCAACCCTGCAGTATTGGTCAATGCTACCCTGCGATATCGGCAAATGCTACCTTGCTTTATTTACGATAGTTGCGATGATTGGCGATTGTTAATGCGACTGGCAATATAAACCGCAATTTGTTGAGATCTGTTGACGTTTGATGGCGCCAAAAACTCTTAGAAGTTCTCGAAAATGGGAGCTTGCAAAAATTAAATGCTTTTCTATAGAAGTCCTAAGTAAATAATAGCAAGAGTATTATATGATATTGTAAGCTCATTAAATATCTAAATTCTACTTCAAATATATAATAATTGGAACAAACTAAGACCTGCAAAAAACTAACGACTTCTATTCCTGTTCCAAATCTGGTAAATAAAATAAAAAATCAATATAATTTATAGTTCTGTACTCACTAATTGTTAATGGAGCTGGTTACGGAAACGGCATCGCCATTTGGCGCTAACACAGCAAATGACGAGGTGCCATACGGATCCTCTTCGGAGCTTAGCTGTGCACCGTATGCTTGCGGCCCATTGAGCACATTGTTGTCATTGATCTTGGCACGCTGCTGGGCGGCATAATCGGGATTGTTCAGCTGGCTGACTAGCTCGCGAATATCATTGAAGCGCGGATCGCCCAGCTCGGCGCGGCGCGCAAATCCGAATTTTAGCGCCTCCGTTATCCGATGTATGGTCAAAGCATAGGATTCATCGTTCGCTAAGTCAGCTCGCGTGAAATTATAACCCTCGAGTATGCCCAGTATGTGTGAGACAACTGATCCACTGCTCACCGGCGGCACGGCATAGAGTGTGTCATTGCCCAGCGGCATAGTTACGGATAGACGCAAATCGGCCGTGTATGTATCCAAATCGTCCTGAGTTATAATACTGCCCAGCTCCTTCAGATCCTCGGCCAGCATTTGTCCCACCGTGCCGTTGTAAAAGTCCATTGGCCCATTTTCAGCCAGTAGTTTGTATGTGTTGCACAAATTTGCCGGTGGCTTCAGTATGGCTCCCTCCTGATGGTGCTCGCCCGTTTCCTTATTGAGGAACACGGATCTACGATGGTTTCGCTAGATAATGTCTATCTTCATTAGGTTAAAGGATCATGCACTTACTGATACTGTAAATTATCCTTCATATAGGGCCACATATAATCGAGCCTCGACGCCTGGTGCATACTCATTCGATATCCAGTCTCGCAAAACTTTAGAGAAGGCTCCACTAGCTCCCGCCATGGCAGCTTCCCAAAACGTTGATATGCCAAATGGTATCCCATTACCTCGCCAGGCACTGCAATGCTGAGCGGCCCAAAGATGGAGGCATTGGTATCCTTATCGAACATGTTCTGATGGGCAGCATAGGGTGCCACGGCTTGGGCATCGATCTGATAGCCTTGTCTAGACTCACGATCATAGATATTCATTAATAGGCCACCGCCAATGCCCATGCTTTGTGAGGTAAGGAGTCCATTGCACAGCATTGTGGCGATTATTGCATCCACAGCGCTGCCATTTCTCTCCAATATGTTACTGATAAGATAAGATCATAAAATTAATAAAGAAAATGTTGGTAATGATAATGATGTGGTAATGATAATGATAGTGATAATGATAATGATAACGATAATGATAATGATAATGATAATGATAATGATAATGATAATGATAATGATAATGATAATGATAATGATAATGATAGTGATAGTGATAATGATAATGATAATGATAATGATAATGATAATGATAATGATAATGATAATGATAATGACAATGACAATGCCGATCACAATGACAATGCCAATGCCAATGACTATGACAATTATAATGACAATGACAATCATAATGATAATGCCAATGACAATGCCAATGACTATGACAATTATAATGACAATGACAATCATAATGATAATGCCAATGACAATGCCAATGACAATGACAATTATAATGACAATAGTTTTATACCTGCCAATCTGACTACAAGCACCCATATCGGAGCAAACAGCCGCATGCTCATAGACGCCCAATTTCGATGAGAATTCTTTTTTTATATTGCTGTCGTCATCGTAATCCAGTATGGGTGCTAATGAGGGGGGCGGCGTTGTTGGTGATGTGGAGGCGGCTACAGCTGGTCCCGCTATTGCAATTTCTTCACTTGTTGCTGTTGTTGCTTCCATGTTGCTGCTGTCGGACACCGAAGCCGGCGGCAGTGACTGCTCATCTGTTGAATTAAATGGTTTAAGTGTGTGGCTTGTGCTTGGATTGCTTGGTGTTGTTGTTGTTGTTGTTGTTGTTGGTGGTGGTGGTGTGCTTTCTGTTGTTGTTGTTGTTGTTGTTGTTGTAGTTGTTGTGCTAGTTGTTGTTCTTATTGTTGTTGTTGGTGGTGGTGGTGATGTTGAAGGTGCGGCGTCGGCAGCAGCATCTGTCACTGCCGCTGCTGTTGCTGTGCTGCTGCCAACAATTGCTGCTGGTGCTGGCGTTGTGACTTTGGCAGCTGTGCTGTTGGTAATTCTCGACGACTTTGACCAGTCTATAGAAGTTGTTGTTGTTGTTGTTGTTGGTGGTGGTGGTGGTGGTGTTGTCGGTGCAATTGTTGTTGTTTAGTAAGTTAAGGTGTAAGAGTTTCTTGTCAATACATTTGTTGTTTGTTTGTTTTTTTTTTTTCCGCAATAGGAGAAATTTAACATTACGAGTGGGTGCCAAGGTGCAGGTTTATGAATCGAATGACAGAGGCATGCAAAGCGTCTAACTATGCAACATATCTCATGTGTGTTGCGTTTGTGTTGTTGCTTGGTCTTGTTCTTGCTCTTGATACAATCATATACATATTTTTCTACTTGGCTATGTCTGTGCAGTTGGGTATTTGTGTGTGTGTGTGTGAGTGTGTGTGTGTGTGTGTGCGTGTATGTGTGGGTGTGTACAAATTAGTAGGCTTTTGTGAGTGATTGGTTAGAGATGTGAATTGGGCCGGTTGCTCAATTGGCTATGATTCGGACTTACCGCTCAAGCACAGGCTGATGATCACATAGCTTATCAGGGCAATGCCAATGAAGCAGATTAGGCCAATTGTCAGTTTTTTCATCCAGGCCAACAAATTGGCCCGCCTGCAAAGCACGCAAATACAATTTTAATATTTATGTAGATCTATTTTAATTATTATTATTTATTAATACATTCAATTTTTATATTTAACTAATTTTTATTTTATTTATTTTCTGTATTGATTATCTGTATTTAATTATTTTTTTAAATTCACATTTTTTTAACAATATATTTTTATTATATTTATTTTATAAGCCTATTATTATTTTCTACATTTATTATTTGTATTTAACTAATTTTTATTATATTTATTTTCTATATTTAATTAGTTTTTTTAATATTATTTATTATTTAATTTATTTTCTATATTTATTATTTGTATTTAATTATTTTTTTTCTATATTTAATTAGTTTTTTTTATTTTATTTTATTTTTTTTTCATAGATCCGACAATCACTAAAAACATTATATTTTCCACAAGATTCTCTTTTTTTGCTTTATTTTATTTATTTATTATTTTATTATTTCCTATATATAATTAGTTTTTTTATTATTTTTTATTTTTTTAAATTTATTTTTTTATTTATCACCCATAATTAATTAATTTATATTAATTATTATATTATTTTCTATAGTCGTTATCCATATTTGAATTTTCAAGATAAAATAAATGTTCAACTTGTTAAGCTGCCAATTGGGCAGCAGAAAACCTGTTTAATAAATGTAAATTAATTTTTTTGAAAAAAAAAAAAAAAAAAAAAAAAAAAAATAAAATTGTGGTCCCAAAAAGTATGCTATAGTTTTTATGCTGCAAATTATTTCCGTCTTGGCATTTCCGTCTTGTTAGCTTGACTTTTGCATATCCTTTAATTACCTTTTGTAATCTAAATTCAATCAAACATTTTCTAAAGATCTTCTGTATACAAAATTAGCATTGTCACTGCTACATTGAGCCGCTGAGCTATTCGAAATAGACCCTTTTACTCCTTTCTCCTTCTCCTTTGCTTTTTGACTCTTTTGTTAGTTTCAATATTTCTTTAGTATATTTTACTGCTTTACATCTGACTTACATCTGTTCGCGACGCGCTTCTTCGGCTGCGGCTGTGTCCTGCATCAGCTCGTCGCCATTTTTCTCCTCATCGTCCAGTCCGTTTGCGGACTTGAGTGGAATTTTGTTCATGGCATCGTCGTTGCTGTGGTGAACCATCTTGTGAGCATCCGCTGTGGCTGCTGCTGCTGCTGCTGCTGCACTGCTGTTGATATTGATGTTGCTGTTACGAAAACAATATTTATATATAATTATATTTGAATATAAATTATATATTTCATTTATTATTACAGTTAAATATGGTAGTTTGATAGTTGAATTATAATATTAAGCCGAGTTCGGTTGGTATCTAGACTCTGCTCTTTGGCATTTAGTGAATCGCGTAAACTGAAGTGAAACTTTAACAAAACTGTACTGAAAATGGTCGCTGCAAAGTATGCAACTCGTTGATATGCAACAGATTTTACACGCGTCCCAATGCAAACTGAACGCCGCACATCCGACGTCAACAACAAGCGTCCGCTGCCTGCTGCCTGCTGTCTGCTGCCTGCGTCATTGGCGGCAGCGACGTTGCCGGCAACTTTGATGGCAGGATGCGGTCGCTTACGGTTGCATGTGTCTGTGTGGGTGTGCCCCAAACCATTTGCCATTTTCTCAATCTCAATTTTCATGTTCGCTCCTGTGCGCTGTGTGCTCTGTGTGCGTGCAGCACAAATGGGTCAGACAGCGACGTCGGCGCCGACGGCGACGCCAATGTTGACGCAGCCCAACGCCGCCTGCAACTTAGTAGCATCATGCAGTTTGTTGCGAATTGCCAGTTGCCAGTTGCCAGTTGCCGAGTTGCCGAGTTGTCCATAACTATAATTGAATGTTGTGATTGACAGCCCACGGACTGGCGGACTGATGGACTGGTGGACTGGTGGACTAGCGGAGGCGTGGCCTTAGAGACGTTTGCGAGCGTGCGCGAGATTGTTGCCTGTAAATTGGGTTAATTGCCGCCGTATTTGATGTGTGTGGCACGGGCATCAAATCGGTGGCACTCACAGTCATCACCGTTGCCCTCGCATGACCCGGACAACATTGTTATTATCGACATCTGCACTCAGCGGGCGTGGCGCGACAAGCACCACAAACAGAGTAGAGTAGCGTTGGGTACATAGCCACGACCGAAGGCTTAGGCTGTTAGCCAACAGCTGTTAACACTTAACATGCACATAACAGTATTTCAAAACTATTTGTATTTGAATGCATTAAAATGCATTTTTTTTTCTTTTATATTTTATTTTTTCATATTTTTTCTCTACATTTTATTTATTTATTTTGTTTTTCTATAAATCTGTCAATTTTTCGACATTTTCTGCTCTTTATCTGTCTCTTAGTTGTTTTCTCTCCTTTTTTTGACATCACACTAAGCTCTACTATTCTTCGCATTTATATTACTAGATCTGGCCATAAATTGTGCTATTGAAAGAAAAGTATTATGCAATTTGTAATCGATGCGCTTAAATATTATGCATTGTATAGAGAGTGTGCCATAATAAATATAATAAAATATATATTTATATATATATAAATATATCTATCACTCCTATATATATATACATATATCACTCATCTGCATGCAACATTTGTAGTAATTGTTTTTAAGTCATTTTTAGTGGGTCGCTGGCCATTTTGCGCTGTTGGCCTAGTCTGGCCTGGCTATTTGCTATTTTTAGGTCAACTGCATTTTAATTTCATTTCTTTTTTGTTAAATAGCTGCCTGGGCATCAACAAAAGTACCACAACAGCAGCGAAACAAGAAAAAAAAAGAAGCGCAGCACACGCCACAATTACCGAGCATTACTCTGAGGCATGTGGCTTGCAATTTGGGTTTACGACTCCGTTGCCGCCTCCGTTCGGCCATAAAAAATGAGTGAGCGACCACACAAAAGAGCCATAAGAGACTGCACGGGTCGAGCCAGGGGGCAAAGCTGGGGGTGTGAGTGAGAGAGGCAATTAGCAGGAGCGAAGGCAGATACGAAGACAGAAGGGGGAGGAGGAGGAGAGAAGGAGACTGAAGTATGAGGACAAAGATGAGAAGCAGGAGAAGAACAAGAGCAACGAAGTGGAGATCTGAAAGAAGAAGGTTAAACAGAAGCAGTAAAACAAAGAAAAGAATGAAGAGGAGAAGCAGATGGAAAAAGAGAAAAAGCATAGACAGCGGCACTGTGAGAGATAGGGAAAGAGGGGTAATCGGTAGAGTCTGAGCAGAGGCGGAGGCAGAGGCAGAGACAGGAGCCAAGCCAAAGAAGTTAGACTAAAAGTCAAACAAACACACAGTGGCCATTGCCCGCTGCTGATGGGGATACGTTTGACACTGATTGAAGTCACTGATATAGATGATGTGTGTAGATATGCAGACATTGATAGCCAGAAATACGCGAAGTCGAAGCCAGACACATTTGCATGCACCGCACATGGATTGCGCCAGCTTGGATTTGGCAGACACTAATTACCCCAAGAGGCGCGTGCGCAGCGCCTCGGCCAAAATTGGCAAACAGCTCGAAAGTCGATGTCGTGTTCCCAAAAATCAACTCCCAGTCTCTGCTCTACACATTGTCCAAGCGTATTAGTAGTGCTGTCATCATTATTATTATTAGTAGTATTATTGCGATGAGCATGATGATTAGCTGCACTACGTGCCCAGCGTGGTCAATCGGTCAAGAGAATAATGATGGGTGTGGCCCAGCTCTGTGCTGGCCACTATCAAATTTAATTACTCTACTGTAGTAATGATGTATATGTATATATATATATATAAATATATATATATATATATATATATATATATATATATATATATATATATATATATATATATATTATGTATATGTATATATATTTATGTATATATATATATATATTTTTATATATATTTATTATATATATGAAAGCTTTCATCCGAACCGCCTTTTTCAACTCTGACGTCTACATTTTTTTTCTATTTTCATTACCCATTTCCTTCACATTTTATTTAATGCAAGGAAAAAACCCCAATTAGGCTTTTTCCTCGACTAAGCTTACTCTATATATATTTGGCTTTAAGTATTAATCGACTTAGAGCTTCGAGACTTCAGTAAGATTGCTTACGATTTATGAGTCCTTAAAGATTTCTATTATTTGAAAATTATGTATATATATATATATATATATATATATATATATATATATATATATATATATATTCTGTATGAAACCCAGTAATTTAGTCATAACCACTGTACTCCACAGATCTGGCCAACTGTGACTTTTTCTTACTCACAAAACTAAAGAGTGACTTTAAAAAATAATTACATACTTTAATAGAGAAGCAATATAGCGAAGCAATAGCTAAGCTAAGCTAAGCTAAGCTAAGCTAAGCTAGGCTAAATATCTAATAATAATTTAATATTTAATAATTCAACTATTATGAAGCGAACAAAGAAGTTAGACCAAAACTCAAATTCTATAGATGTCATAGAAAATCTATTATATATAATTTATAAACAAAAGTAAATTCAATTCAATATTGTTTGCTGTATGAGTACGATTATAGGGTATCTGAGCTGTGTACTAAATTTAAAAGCTTTGGCATGGTCGTCGCATGTGGTAGAGCTGGTCTGGTTAAATAGCCATTGGGGTCACACTTAGACAGTTGGAACAATTAGAATATTTGTACGCATGGGCAAATGCATAAGTTTAGCAACAATAGCAACAATAACAACAACAGCAATAGCAATAATAATAATAAAATAAATGCAAATTGCAGTTGTTCGTTTTTTTTTTTTTTTTTTTTTTTGCACATTTTTTTACACTTGTTGCACAGAAATGAAATATATTCGGCATTGCAGTTCATCTTTCTGGCTGGCTGTCTGTCTGTCTGTCTGCCTGTCTGAGGTCGCAGCTCAATTGGGTTGTTTATTTTTGGAATTGATATATGTGTAACTTAGCGAGCGCCCCTCGCAGCGCCTGCCCTTTGCTTTATTTGATTTATTTGCTCGCTTGATTTGTCTTCATGCATTTTAATGTATTTTCGTCAAATTGTTTATTTAATTGCCCAAACGTTTCGCCGGGGAAACTCGATTAGTTTCAAATACCCAGCTGGGCCCGGCCCGAGACCTGGCTCTATGATCTATGCTCCCCGGCCGTATCGTGTGTGCTGAGCTCGACCTTCGCTTGTTTTATGCCCGATTGAAAATTTGAAATTTGTCAAATGTTTGCACATCAAATTAGGCAAAAGCTTTCGCCAAGGGCCAGTGTCTATTTATTTGGCTTCGCCAAATACGACGGCCTGGCAATATAATTTATTATCGGATTACCAATATAGACATATAGCCGAAACTATATGTCAAATTCGTGATTGGCTTATATTATTTGAGGTATTTGAAGTATTTTTTGTCTATTTCTTCGATTTTAACTATTTTTGGGTATCTCGATTGGCGCCTTTCATTTATCGATTGTGCGTTGTGCTATCGATAAGTGCTATCAATATAGATCATTTCGAATTATCGATGAATGCGATCAAGTTGGCCGACTCTTGGGCTATCGATAGCTTATATGAATGAAAATGGTGATATTTTTTCATTCTCGATTCCTATTTATCGATAATACAACATTGTGATTAACTATAGATTGCAACTAACCGATTTTGCGCAGCTACCTTATTGATAACTTTTACAATTATTAAAGGGTCTTCCTTCTATTTTATGTTAATTTTAATACTATTAATTGCTTCTAAAATATTTTATATTAGTTTTGTATTTATCGATAACAACGCTGAGAATTAATTATCGATAACTAACTCGATAAGGATTGCATATTTGAATTTTCGATTGCAACAATTTGCGTGCTTATCGATAACATTTTATTTATCGATAAGCATACATTTTTTCGTTTTGCCGACATGCACATGAACGTATTTCCCGGAGACAGCTATGCAAGTGCAGAGCAATTTATCTGGAAAGCATTTCAATTGTGGCTCCCAAGTCATTTAGGTAATCAAGATCGCAATTTCGTATATAAATAAATATGAATAAAGTATTCAATCAACGTGTTTGTGGTAATCATAAAACTGACACACTAAATACGAATAAAGATTTACAAAGCAATTGAATAATCAGCACAGCGAAAACCCCCTCCATATACACTGGCAGAAAAGCAGCGAAATACATTCGGTCTCTGTCTATAAATATGACACGAATTGTTGACAGCTATTAATAGAAACAGTATATGGAATTGGAGAAGTAACCAAAGAAAAACTATATGCATACAAATCTAAAACTAATTTCGAAACGACTGAGGATCAAAAGATGCCTCCGCCCAAAGTCGGTCAACCTCAAGAGAGATAATATGAAGCTGGGAACCCAGACGCGACAGTTGCCGCTGTCTGATGGGACAAAGATCTTGCATTGATCTGTGAGCGATTTGCGTGCCAGCATCCCATTTTGACACATTCGCAGCATTCGTGACAGTGCAAATTGAGCGCACCCAAAGTTCAGGGCCAACTGGCAAATACAGAAAAATATTATTATATATAGCGGCTATGTTTCTCTCGCGCTTTCTCCCTCTCCCCCTCCCTCTCCCAGTCTCTCTCCCACTCTCTGTTTGTGTCACGCATACAGGCATTGAGACTTATTAGCTGACAGCAGCAGCAGCAGCATCGCCTGTATGGCCATATAGACACTATGTGTTATATTTAGAGAATGCCTTAGATTGTTATACTCAAATGTTCTTGATTGAGTTGTCAGCAATCAGCGCTGCGGCCGACCGATATGATGATCCCCGAATGCCACCGGAGATGCCGTTTAGCTATAGCTACTGCTACTACTACAACTACAACTACAACTACAACTACAACTACAACTAATGCTACAAACACACTCATGCGCTGGTTTAACTGTTGTTATTGCGAGTTTTACTTCCAAGTAGCTGCTGCTGTTGCTGCTGAGATGCAGCTCTGGCCATTAAGTGGCTGCCATTCAAAAGTATATCCGAGATTTGAGCTAACAATTGACACTCAAGTTGCTGTCGCTTGACTATTTGCTTTGATAATGACAGATACACACAGAATGTGTGTGTGTTTGTGTGTGTGTGTGTTTTGATAAAGGCAGATTGAATGCTGAAAACAAATGGCCTGCCGCTGGCTAGCACAGCGATAGCAAACAGTTGTCCCTCATATACATATATTGTATGTTGCTGTCGTGACACAACAGCAGCAGCAGCAGCAGCATGGGTCACGGCAGCAACATTTGCATGCTGAGTCTGTCGCAGCGCCTTATCACCAGCAGCCGGCGGCAGCAGCGCTCATTTAGATAACAGCAGCCGCAGCAGATAAACCAAATCAATTCGAGCTAAGTCAAATTAGCAATAGAAAGATCAGCTCAAATACTGAATCTCGCATCATTATTGTGCAGCATATTATCTAGATATATATATATATCACTTCCTGAAACCCATTGGCATGCAATGAGCTGGAAGCTGAAAGCTGCAACTGGCAGCTGCACCCAAGTGAAGCAATTTGCTTCAGTTTTAACATTTTTACCCAATCGAAAAAAAAAAAAATAAAAAATATATATGAAAGTTTTAATAATTAAATTAGATATGAAGATGTAGAAATGTGAAAACTGGGTATAATGCTGTTTTTTTTCGCATGACAAAGCTTAAATACCCTGTAAAAATATAATGTATGTTTTGTAATTATATGTATTCTGATGAATCAAATGAATTATATTACTAAAATATCATATTTAATATGTAATGCTTGCTCGCAAATTAAAAGAGAGCATATTGGTTTTGCGCATTGGCTTTCCATTCATTTTTTGCATCTCTCTATTTGTGCGTTCGTCTGTCTGTTGAGACTAGCGACTTCATAGAAGCAGTTAAGATTTCTATGCATAGAATGCCTTTTGATTGGCCATGCCTACGAAAACTAATATACCCATTCGAGCAAGACTAATTCTTAGACCACTCTTTCACTCTGCATTCTTTATCAACCCCCTGTCTTAGAGGTCAAAGTTCAGATAAATGAAGTCTTTACTTTCAGAGCCCAACGAACTTGATGGCTAATCAATGTTTTATGGAAGTTTGAAATATTTGCTTTCGCTCCAATGAAGTCTTTGCTTAACATGCTCTCGCTCAGCATAGATGTATTAAAAAGCAGCGAGACATACAATATATGCATATCAATAATTCGATTTATAATGCATAGATATCAATGAATTGATGTATTTTATATGCATATCAATTATTTGCTATATTCTACATTATTCATTGTTACGAAAATATTGAAATGCAACAATCTCAACAAGTGTTTTCGTCTCATTTGGCTGCTTCTTTTGTTCTGGCGTCTGGCATTTGTTTCTTCATTTTCATATTCGTTGCCATTTGTTTCGTTCTTCTTAGCTGCTTATTTATTTATTGGCAGCAGCAGGCGAATGACAGCGGCAACCAGAGCAGCACAATTTTTGTTGCCTGTTGCTCTCAGGAGGGAAGCGCCAGACGCTACTACTACGATGCTAGCTAGCATTTTGCCCTAATGGGCAGTGCGTATATCTTGATTATGTACATCCATATATATATATGCATATATATATATTTATATATATATATATATTTTTATTTTTTTTTTTCGACTTGGACTTGGACTTGTTGCCGTTTGTTGCCATTGTTGTTGCCGTTGCTGTTGTTGGGCCGCCAACGTTTGTCGCTATTTGTGTTGGTAGCGTTTGTGTTTTAGGTGGGCGAACCTGGCGTCTAGTCGAACGCCGATGCCGGGCCAACAAGCAGCATCAGCACACGGCCAACAGCAAACAGCCAACAGCCAACAGCCAACAGCTTAGCAACATAATCGCAACGCAGCAAACTTTTGCATTCGTTACGCACACGCACAAAATACAAGAACAAAAAAAAAAAAAAAATAAAAAATAAATTACAATATATATATATATATACATTATATACATGCACATGTGTGTGCATAAATTAACATAGAAACATGTGTATTTAAATGAATATTTCACCTCTTTCAAAATTCGTTCCTTTTGCACTGGAAACTGAGCGAAAGAAACAACCAAAAAAACAAAAAAACGTGAAAGACGCGCGCGTTTTCCAAACGCACTGAAAACGCGTAAAGCTTTTTCGTATTCCTTGAATTTATTTATTTATTTATTTATTTTTTTTTTTTTTTGAGTTATGTTTTTTGTACGTGTTGCGCGCCGCTGCCTATATCAGATCTGATAAATTCTCTATAATTTTCTATATTAATTTTTTTTTTTACTAATTCATATGTGTAATTTGTTTTATTCTCTTTTTTTTTATTCTTGTTTTTATTTATATTTTTTAGTCGCGTGTCTCGTCGCAGCGCTGGCTGCTGGTCAACTGAATTAAGAACGGGACGCGTTGCGGCCGCGTCTGCGGCGACGGCAGCGTCGACGGCAACGGCAACGGCAACGGCGTCGGCGACAGCGACGGCGGCAGCAGCGGCAGCGGCATTTAATGTGAGTCGTCAGGCCGAGGCACTTCGTCAGACGCTGTTGCTGCTCTCTGTTGTTGCTGCTGTTGTTGTTGTTGGTGCAGTGCAAACTGCTGCTGTTGCTGTTGCTGTCGCTGTCGTGCGGAAATCACAAAAATTAGGCGGCCCCAATGGACATAGGCCGTGATTGTCACACGAAGCCGACTCGCATCGAACCAAGCCGAACTTTGATGGCGGGTATTTAAGGCTGGGGCTGTCGACACTGGTGGGCAGTGGGTGGTGGGTAGTGGGTGGGCAGTGCTGGCAGCTGGTGCTGCGTGTAGAGGTAGCCATGGGGCGGCTGCGCCACCCAACCGGCCATTAAAAGCAATTTGTTGACAGTGACACACAAAAATAGATACATAAACTGAAGCGACAAGTTGATAAAGCTCATGACAAAATACAAAAAAAAAAAAAAATAGTAAATAAAAATAAATAAAGCAAAGCCAGGCCCAGTTGCCGACCCGGCACGCCCCCCACAGCGCCGCCGATAGACTGATTTGTCATTACATCATCAACATTTGATATTCACTTCCAACTCCAGTAACGATTAAAGACTTGGCAGTTGGCCAAATTATAAATCCATCAGCGAACGGCATGAAGCCGTTTATGGACTAAGCTGCAATTTGTTTATCTTAGTCAACCGAGACTTATGTTAATCGTAATATCTATTATATTATGTATATATTATATTATATATCTATTCTATTATATATATATATATTATAATTTCATATTATATTTTATTTATGGAGCTCAAATCAAATTTCGCGCGTGACAAAGCGAAAAGCTTTGCCCCATTTCTTAGCCTTTCTGTCTTATTCCTAAGCCCTCAAGTCAACCCGTGTCAAATTAACCAACTAATTTAATTAGACTTAATGAAACCCTGAAAAAAATAAACACAATTTATAGTAGAGCGTTTTGTTTGGTAAAGATGTGTTTAGCGGGCTCTTCTAGATAAATGAAAAATGAAATTGTGCCAAACATAGGTAGAAAACCTTTATTTAGCTATTGCCTCTCTCTGCGAGTCTCATAATCAAGTATAGTTGGGGCTATGTTGCCTCGTCTAATATGAGTTAACTCTAATCTTTTTATACCTTTGCTGTTTCTTTTTTCCCTATTATTATTTGCTAACTCTCTTATTCTCTCTTCTTCTGTCTATCTCTCCCTCTCTCTCTTCGAGATTATTTCTTCTACTGAGTTGCTAGCTCTGAGTCACTTTCTGTAAATTATTCTGCTTCTCTGTCTCTGACTCTGTTTCTGTCTCTCTCTGTCACTTTCCCCCTCTCTTGCCCTGCCTCTTTGCCAAGTTATCTATTCTTTCTCTCTCACTAGTTTAGTTTCTCCTTTCCTATTCCTCTTTCTGTCTCTCTCACCATTTTTCGCGCACTCTCTTTCTCTTTCCCAATATGTGGTACTCCCTCACTCTCTCTTGCTCTTCCTCTCCATTCTTTTTCTACTTTTTTCTCTCTCCAGATAGCCCACCTCGTTTCTCCCTCTCCCCTCTCGCTCCACACTGAAGTGAAATACGTATGCACGCGTATCGCACAGTCATCACTACCCGCCTGGCGTGCATCTGCAATTGTTTACTTTTCCTTTTGGCATTGCATTTTATTGCTGCCATTTCAGAGGCAACAACAATAATAATAATTAGCTTTTCATTTGTACAGAGCACAGACAATAAAGCGTCAGAGGCAAATTGCCTTTAATAAACATATATTTACGTTTAAGATACACACACAAATTGTGTGTGCTTACGGGATATGGAAACCAGAGATTCGTCTATTGACTATACCTGGGCGCAGAGAGCCCTTGCGATAGCATAAATACTGAGTATAAAATTGCACAGCGTATCTCCCTCTCCCTCACACTCACACTCACACTCACACTCCCTCTCCTACTCTCTATCTCTATCTCTTGCTAAGATCGTGTGTGCGAGCGATGACGTTGGCGTCTCATTGGCAATTGTCAGATTGCGTCCGGCAGCAGCGCAGCTCCTACATTGCTCGTGGGCGTTTGGATATGCAGATTTCCGCTGCGAGCCACTGAGATGATAACGAGTCGCGCATCTCGGAGGGCATGCTGCTGTGTATGTGTGCGTGTGTGTGTGTGTGCGCGTGTGTGTGTGTGGGCATATTGATGTCGTGCGTGCAAACATTGAAATGTGTGTCAACAAAAATTGCACACACAGCGGGCAGCGCAGCATATGAAGATGTGCTTCAATCACAATGTCCAGGCGGGCATGACTCGGGGTTACACGCCAGCTAATAACTGTGATTTGACACTCGCACACACACACACACACACACACACACTTATTGCCCATTTGTCTGTCCGTCTCGCTGTCAAATTGTCTGCGCCCCATTAATGTAGCTGCGTCCCGCAGCGAATCGGCGTCAGCAAATCAATTAAACCACTTTGGGGGCCGTCTTAGTGGCTTAGTCGCTCGCCTGACAAATTATGAAAAGCCAAGAAAACGATCGGTGAGCGAGCATTTCTTATAGATCTTGCTTTCAAATGACATCATTTGCTGCCAAAAAAAATGCTGCATGAATATCAAATGACACAGCGAAGCCTAACTGGCTGCTTGCAGCGGGCTGACTTCAGCTGTTGCCTGGTTCACCGGCTGTTTGCCAGGGGAAGTTGAGCTGGCATAGCTCACGCATACATGCATATATACCTTACTTATATGTGTGTGCAGATATTTGTGTGCCTGTGTGCCGCTTAATGCAACTGCCAGAAGTGCAGCAAGTGTGCGTGGTTTCTTGACGTTTGACGGCGACGCCGACGCGATGACGTCATCGATGACAGCGACAAACTGTCTTCAGTCAGTGTGTGTGGGCGCTGCCCTTGGCCGCATTAGCATGGCCAGACCATAACAAGATTTGCCAGACCAGACAGGTTCGCTTCGCTTCTGCCGCTGCAGTTGCTTCGCTGGGCGGGGCAATTGAACTTGTCGCCGAGGCAATTGAACAAGCACTGGAAGAGCTACCAGCAACGCCTGCTGCCATACAACATTCAACACGCCGAGAGCGCCCAACCCCCGCCTTTAACATCTGTTGTGCATGGCATGGCATGGCATGGCATGGCACTTGGAATTCACATTAATTAGTTGAGGAAACAATTTTTAAAGTGCTCCACTTGCCGCTTCCATGTGCTTGGTTGTTTGCCACTTTTCCATTTTTCCACTTTGCCACATTTTCCACTTCCCGCTGCGCCTTTCACGCCTCGTCCATCATCCTGCAACTATTTTCAGTTGTGTCTGACACACTTAGCCAGCTAAGAGGCATCCACTCATTTGTTTACAATTCACGCATCTTTTGCTTAGCTACTTCACACACACACACACACACAGACAGACAGAAAGCATTCATCTATTTTCCCCCCTCATTCATTTTTGTTTGTCTTCTGGCCACTTTGATGGATTATCTGCGGTCTCTTGAACGGCATTTCTTTTGGCTAAAAGTAAATTCTTTATAGCCCCAGCAGCAGATCAACAAGGTTGCCCCATGCCACAGCCCAGTTTGCTTTTTTCGCTCAACTCAATTGTTTATACTCAGCGAACTCATCTTAGCCGATCGCCCAATAAAACCTTGAAGTCAAATTTTATCGAATATATTATTTGATTAACTAAATATTTACAGTTTAGCTTATATATATATATATATATATATATATTTACTAGTGTGAAATGTAAAATGTATGATATTGCCTAGACTCTTTGGCCTTTCGAGAGTTAAAAACTAAAAACGAATCATTGATTTATTTATCGAAATTCCTTTTATGGAAAATTCTGTGTATTTTGGGCGTGGCATATGCCATAAATCACATATAAACTTTATGAGCAATCGAAGCTCTTCTAGCTAAGAGCAGATATTCACTGTAAGCCACATAAGGCTAGCCAATTTGCAATATGTCATATATTTCGATAAGCATCGATATTTTAACTAAGTTTCTAAATTTATCCCATAACTAGAAGTGCATTAAATTGAGAAATGCTAACTTAACTTCAGAGGCAGCTAAAATTACTCATGACATTTGCTGAGTATCTATAAGAAATGCATATATTTATAAATCTTGTAAGCTTGAAGAGCATTCAAATTTGGTCTAAATATTTTAAAAAAAAAAAAACTTACGAAATGCAAAAAAATTATGTAAAATGAAAACTTGACTTTTTCCAGAAATACAAAGAATTCAATATCATAAAAGAGCTATAGATTCAAGTCTACATAAGTAGAGTTACATGCATAACGAAATTTAGTTAGAAATTTATTGTATTATGAGTTGCATAGAAAGAGTAACGCAAATTTTGTGCTTTTGTTCAAAATATTTTCTATTTATCTCATGATATTTGTAATTTTTAGAGAAAAGTAATCTTTATTGGGTATTAGACACTTGGCCCCAAGCCAAAGCCTCTTCATAGCTGCAGCTCAGAGCAGAGATAAGGGTATATGCTAGTCGGGCAGCAAAAGAATCGTTCGCCACACAGCGCTATAGACAAACATTAATACATTTATACATATATATTTATATATGAGTATATATATATATATAAATAAAACTGAATCGTTACGTTTGCCAAGTTTTCGGAACTAAACTCCTGCTAAATCTCGCACGAGGAGCGGAAGAGAAGCAATAATGATAAATGACTTACGTTTGCAGCGAGGCAAGATTTGTGGCCGAGGCGCCGACGCCGCATGCCGTGGAATGCATTTCGTTTGGTTTTCTTGTTGTTGTTATTGTTCCGGGCAACGACTTGCAGTGAGTGGCCTGGAGCTGGCTGGCTGGCTGGCTAGCTGGAACTTGTTGCAAATCGGCAAAGAAAAGAATTTTCGCGCCAGCTGTGCGCAGAATTTCCCGCTAAGTGTGGCAGCTGCTATAGCGCGAAACGAAAACAAAGAAACAACAAAAAGGTAAACCAAAAAAAAATCTCACACACGACAACCAATATGCTCGTCACGCGCGCGCCGTGAACGAGTATAGCTAAGAAATAAAATGAAATAACACACGCGTGCAGCTGCCTATGGACTTGAGCTGGCCGGCTGAACAGGTGCAGTTGCACTAACTAATTAAAATTTGGATTCGTATTAAGCGAGTTCACAGCTCGAGGCACGACGTTCCATCTCTGACTGAATAACCATTTCCGCTGAGGATGCTCAGAGACCACCGAAACGGCGGTGGCGGTGCCAGCAGCTACTGGCTACTCCCATCTAAACACACAAATACACACACACACGCACACACACACACCCACGTGGCTGATCTATCTGCTGTTGTTGTTCTTGTTCTTAGCATAAACATAACAAAAAACAGAAACGAAGGAAATTAAATGCCCCAGCGCTGTTCTCATGTGTGTGTGTGTGTGTGTGTGTGTGTGTGTGTAGGCAATAAACACACACTCTTACAGCTGGCAATGCATGTCATTGTGCTCACATTGAAAACAGTCAAACAAATCAAAGAACATAAACAAAAGTTAGCAACTAACTAAATGAGCGCTGCACGGCGTATGCGTAATAAATTATTTAATGCAATGCCCTAAATATAATAGTATAAATGTATTAATATTATATGTATATAATATATATTTGGCTAATTATATTTTTATAATATTTGTGTATTTATTTAACCAGGCTTAATATACTAAACAAAAGCGATTGATCGCATGACGTATGTGTAATATTCGATTATTGTCTGACTCAGAGATTTATTATGATCAATCGCTTTTGTTGAAAATTGGAATCTTTGATTTAATATATTTAGCTTGGTTATATAATATATAATATAATAACATTAGTTAGTTAGTTAGGCTAGCTGAAAATCAACAAATAATTGACTTACAGAATGTATTAAAAATTTAATTATGGTATTATGAAAATTTTCAAAATTTATTTTTAAATTATTTTCTAATTTTTGTAAAAATATAAAAAATAAATTGCATATATGAAAATATAAAATTATGCATATTTTTGTCTTATTTTTTTTTAAATATATAATTTTTTATACTATAAATATAAATAATCAAAATTTTAAAATATAAAAATGTAATATTGATTTGTAAATAATATATAAATAATATATATATAATATATATATATATATATATATATATATATATATATATATATATCTATATATATATATATATATAACTATTTCAAATGATCTGATTTATTTATTTATATGTTTTTTATTTTTTTTTATTTAAATTTTTTTATTTTTTTTTATTATTATTATTATTATTTTTATTTATTATTTTTTATTATTATTTAAAATAAATTTTATAATTAAATAAAATATTTACAAATATATATCTCGTATTTTTCCATTGAATTCGACTATTATTATTAAAACCTAATTAAAAATAAAATTAAAAAATGTATTTATTTTGATTAATAAATAATAAAAAAAAAATAAATAAAATAAAACATTTCTGAATAATTTTTTTTATTTCATAAACTTGAATTCTAAACGTTGCAGCCGAACGCGCCCGCGTTGACAATACTCAGTCACGGTTCAAATATCTTCAATTTTGCCACGCCCCCTAGGAAAATCATATAATTTATAGATCTATGCGTGGAAGGTCAGCAGCAGCTATGACTTTAAAGTGATTCGTTATGCCTCCAGCCCATCCCTCATGTGGAGTTTCATTGAGTTTATACATACTGCTTGGATTTTGCTCGATTCGGGGCGCATAGAAATAATCTCGACACACAATCGATATGCCCTTTTCGCTTTGCGAACGAGCAACAAAGAGCTTAAGAATATTAATACTTAATATAATATTTAATTTATAATATCTTGATGTATATATTCTATGATTCGGCTGGATTATTCGCTTCCAATTGGAAAGGCGAGCAAATTTTCTGTTGATTTTGAAACAAGTTTTTTTTTTTTTTTTTTTGCTAGAGCATCTGGTGAGCGACGACTGATGTCTCGTGGCTGTGGCTGGCTGACTAACGGACTGGCGGGCTGGCGGTCTGGCCACGTCAAAAGTCCATTCCAGAGTTTTCCACCACCACATGTCGTTCGCTGTTGCTGCTGGATGTTGCGGTGTGAATGAATCACAGCTAACGAAAATATAAAAGGGGGGCAAAAACCTACATAAAACGAATGTGTAAAAGGCCAACTAACACACACACACTCACACACACACACACATACCTTCAAAGCATTTGTTTGTTTACATTCCCAGCTCTGCTGCTGCTGCTGCTGGTGCTCGATCGCGTATACGCCGCTTATGACGCTAGGAATCGATGCTAAAACTGGGCGCGATTTGAGATTTTCCAGCTGGCAAGCAATAACCATGCCTATGACTATGACTATCCCCCGACGCGCACACACACACACACATGTGGCCACTTAGCTAGTGGAATTTTAGTGGAGCCACTTGGCCACTTGGATCACTTGACATTGATGGCGGGGGCGCAACTTGTGACACTTGCCAACCAGAAAAACGAACTTGGAGACGCGCCTGTCTCATAAAACTTCTTATTACTCTTGGGGTTATGTGTGTGTGTGTGTGTGTGTGTGTGTGAGTGTATGTGTGTGTGAGTGTGTGTGTGTGTGTCTTATAGTTACTGCAAAGCAACGCACTTTGGCAACAGCGTGTGACATCAGTGCGGCATTTTTAGCCAACGCCACTTGCCATTTTCGTTTCGTGGCCCCCCACGTGCCCCCAGCAGCTACACAAAACATTCACTGGCTAAGCAGCAAAAAAAAAGAAGACAATTTCTATCCATTAAATTACAGCTGACACACAAAAGCCAAAAATGTCCCCAAAGCCCAAGAGAACGAACTCGAGATACGCTCTCAAAAAGCTCAAATGAAATTATGAATTATGAGATATAGACATATGTATATGTATTTGCTTATATATATATATATATATATATATATATATATATATATATATATATATATATATATTTTTTTTTTATATATACATATGTCTATATCTATATATATATATATATATAGATATATATATATATATATATATATATATATATATTTTTTTTTATATATACATATGTCTATATCCAGTATATATTATTTTATATATATATATATATATTTTTTTTTTATATATTTCTCATGCATATATATATTTGAAGCAAAGCCTTGTAGTTGAGCTCCACTCACAGCATTGTAATCGCTCAACATATGTATATATCATCAATAGATCACCTGCTCAGTGATCAGGACTGTAAGAGTAAAAGAGAGAGAGAGAGACAGGTCTAGCGCGAGTCATTTCCGACGATCTCACTTGATATCATCAACAAAAGTAATATTCCCGTTTCATATTGGAACTTTGAGCTTCGCTCTACTCTGCGCTTCTCATGTCACAATCATAAATGATACAAGCAAAAAAAAATAGAAATTGATTTTAGAGAAATTTGTTTCTTGCTCTATCATCATCATGCTGCAGGGTATCTACTAGTCGCATGACTTATTACATAAATTGTCAACAGTTAGATATGCATGTGAGAGCATAATTGAGCCTTTGATTCAAGGTTGGCTCTAGTGCGATGGGCTTAAAAATCAATTGTGGCTCGTATTGAATTACAAACCGGATGACAAAGTCAACAAACTCGCTGTCAAATGGTCAAGAGAAACTTTTCGTTGTTGTTGAAATTGAAATTGAAATTGAAGTCGCGTGGTGATTAGCGGTTAGCGGTTAGCGATTAGCGATTAGCGCCATTTGATAGCCAACTTGAAATGCTCAGCATGGGTCGCAGCGCTTCCGGTTGGCCAGCCCCCATGGCCCCCATAGCTCACATAGCTCCCATGGCCCCCATGGCCCCCATAGCCCCTTTGTGATCGCTGCCTCAGCGCCCCTCGGACGAGTCAACGCCACATTAGCTGCGCCTTGGTTTATTTATTCAGCTTGCGGCCACGTCAGTTGCATTCGAAGGGGCCATAAAAGTTGGAGGAAACAACATCCTAATCCAAATAGGGATAGACGATCGGATCGCGGCCAGTGCGCAGCGTCTGCCACACACTGGGCTTGCTCTTGCTATCGCCAATGCTTTGGGCCGCCTTCGCCTTCGCTTTGCCCAGCTGACTGTAGGGCGGCGGAGCGTGCAGCTGCGGTTGGAATCGTCGCCTCTGACGCACCGGCGTCAGCCACTGCAGCTCCGCCTGCCGGCGTCGCCGTCGCTCATGCAGGGTCCGTGAGGCGCAAAACGGACGCATTGTCACATAGTAGACGATCTCGATCACGGAGAAGATGCTGAAGCCCATGAACAGGCCCAGCAGGCCACCCGTGTTGGCTGCAAAATAATATGCATAATCCGCATCACATGGCAGTGCCTTGAGCATGAGAGCATCGTCGGGACTTACACAGGAACTCGGTGAAGCCGAACATCTCCGATTTGGTGGTGCTGCGAAAGTTATTGTTCAGATAGTAGAAATGAAGTATGGCCAGCTCGTTGACTGCCCCATTCCGGCTCATATTGAAGATGTGCTCCGGCAGCTGTTCCCCGTTCTGATAGCTGGGGCCGGCGACAATCGTTGAGCTGCTCATCACCGACTTGTAGGTGAGCTCGAAGCAGCCCGGCCAACAGTTCTCGCAGGACAGATTCGTTTTCGACGACTCAATCTCCGTCTGCACCCGGTTCGTGCAGTTGTTATCGTTCGGGCCGCACACCCGAGCGGCCGGATCGATCCTGGGCAAATAGTAGAGCACGCAGCTGCACTCGCGCAGCAGCAGCTTCGCCTCGCACTCCAGCTCGCAGTTCTTGCGCGAGTAGGTGCGATAATAGGACAGATCGTTCTCGTCCGAGAAGAGGCAGCGACGCACCGCCTTCTTGATCGAGCGTATGCTGGGCGTGGCATCCTCGTAGACCGGCTCGATGGGTATGCGCGCCTCACGGCCGGCGCTCACCACAAAGCCATAGTTGCTCACCTTTGGCAGCTCGGCGGGATTATGCACCAGCACCTGCAATGGCAGAGAAAGGGAGATAGGTGTAGCGAGAGAGAGAGAGAGAGAGAGAGAGAGAGAGAGAGGGAGAGAGAAAGACAGGAGAGAAGATAAAGTATGAAATAGAATAAAATGTTGGCAAAGAGACTGAGGGACTGAGAGAGGGAGAGGAGAAGAGGAGAGTGCGAGATGGAGATGGATAATCTTATTGACCTTGAAGCCATTGCCCATGGACTTGGTGCAGTAATATTCGTCAATCGAGGCATTCAACACGACGGTGAGTCCCATGCGACTACCGGTGCCGCCCGATGTGCGGGGGTAATAGAATTCCGGCAAATTCTTGGCATAGCCCGATTCAGGTGTCCAGTTGATGGCCTTGAATATAGAATTCTCAGCCGCCGGCTCGATGCGCACATCGTCCGTGTAGTTGCGAAACAAGTAGATGGGATCCAGCGCATTGAACGTGCAGCACAGCCCGTCGTCCGTCAATATTGAGTTGAAGATCGTCGAGCAGATCTCCTTGTGTGACCCGAAGCTGCAGTGGAGCAGCATCTCATCGCACGGCTGAGCCACCTCCACCAGCAGCGCCTTAAAGTATGTCCAGGTGCCAATGTACGTGATGGTCTGATCATAGTCCTTGCTGCACAGATTCATGAGCAGCGAATAGTTTTTGCTGGTGCTAAAAGGAAACGAAAGGTAAACGTAAAAGGCAAGGCCAGAGGAAGTGAGAGAGCTCGCGCTGCTCATCTCGTACCTGGAAATGCTCTGAACTCGACTGCGCAGCGCCTGATTGAGATTACATATGGTTATGGCCGGAAAGGGAATGTTGCTCGTCAGCTGCTGCTTGGCACTCGTCGAGATGATGATGGGCGAGGCGCTCCACTTGATGTAAATGTTTGATATGAAGAAGGTCGACAGAATGACGACCAGCACGAACGATATGCCAAAGAAAACACTGACATCATTTAATGATATTACGCTGTGTATTCCCTATGCATGCTCATTGTCAGTCTCGCTCGCTCTCTCTCTCTCTCTCTCTCTCTCTCGTTGTTGTCATCTCTCTCACTTTGCATCTATCTCCCTCCATCTACAGTCTTTACTTCTGTCTTTCCCTCTCTCTCTCTCAATCTCTTTAGCACTTTCACTTTCTTTCTGTCCCTTTCCCTCACTCCCTCTCCGTCGTATTTCACATTTCTAGCTCTATCCATCTATCTTTATATCTAGTGTATCTCTCTTTCCCTCTCTCTCTTCCTCGCATTCCCCCTTTGTAACCCTATCTATCTATATTTTTATCCATCTTCATTTTTCTCTCTTCATCTGTCTCTCTTCCCACTTTTTAGCCCTATCTTTATTTTCTATCTATCTTTATTTCTCTCTGTCTTTCTTTCTTTCTCTCTCTCTATCTCTTTCTCTTCGTAGTGTCTATTATTTTCTCTCATTACTCATATTTATATGCCTTTTTCTTTTAATTTCCTCATCTCTCGTTTCTACTTTCTCTCCCTCTCTCTCTCTCTCTCTCTCTCTCTCTCTCTCTCTCTTTCTCTCTCACTCTCTATATTTTTACCATTAAGATTATCTATATATCTCGATCGGAGGTCGAGTTATGTCATCTGCTCATCCACTTTAGTTAAGAGTAAATCGTGGACTCACCGCTCTGGTATGGTTATGCTCTCTTCGGCTATGTACTTGAGGCCATGCAGCGAGCTGTTGCGTAGATAGTACTTAATGCTCTTCTGGGCCGCCTCGCGGCTGCACATGGTTTGCTCCTCATCATTGGAGTCATCGCTGTGACTGTGAGCGCGGCTCTGCTTCTGACTGCGATTGGCGGCCGCCAGTTGGAGCCGTTGCAGTTTGCCATCCCCTTGGAATCTCATGTTGCAAACTAAGCGCACGGCGCGGCACGCAAGCTGCATTTATAGTTCGATCCAATCGCAGCTCATCAGCGCTAATCATATTGACCCTTGGCAAATATGGCAGCGCCAATGGCCAAATTGAATTGGCGGCAGTGGCTGCGGCCACGACAAATGCCGCTTAATGCTGGTTGGGGTGTTGGGGGTTGGGGGTTGGGGGTTGTTGGTTGGGATATTGGGGTTGGGCGAGGCAATATTTGCCAATGGATTCGATTTAAAGTTAGAAATGCAAATGGCAACGCATACAGCAGTGGCTTCTGCCTGTCCCAAACGGATACAGACAGCTCTCCAGCCGCAAGCTATCAACCAGCACCGACCACAGCCCCACATGCTGTTGCCCCCCAAAAATAGCTGAGGGCATAAAATACGAGTACATAATATAAACACAAGAAAAAAGGCCCAAAACTCAAAGCAACTTGAAACAAAAGAAAACAAAAACAAACTCAAAGGCAGCGCAGCGCAGCGAGCGACATAATTTACAGCCATGCGAGGTGGAGATTCGTTTTGGGATTTGGATTGGCACGGCAACAATTTAGTGCGAAAAAGAAAAATGTAAAATTCTATAGTTAGCTGAAATGTGTAACTGATTGTTTATGAACACGAAAACAAATCCGAAATCTCATAAACAACTTAGCGAGCAGATAGACATGGAATGGAATGACCTGGAAGGCATTCCAGATTTATATGTTTATATTAATTTCACAAAAGTTCTCATCAATCTGTATTGTTTAGAGTTAAAAAGTACATTTCCTGCGCAGATTCAATTCATATCAACTATTCATAATAATCACATTTTAATAAGTTCCTTAAACTAAATGTTTAGATAATTTCATTTGCAGTTGACTAATTGTTATTGAATTTGAAGAAATCAACATTGAGATCTAAAATAGCCGCATTGGGGGTCTCTTTCATGCTGAGCGCCTCGACGGCATTGTCGCTGGCATGATCATAATGCGGCAGCATTGCGCCGGCGGTGTGGCCAACGGCGGGTGGGGCCACGGCCACTGGGGGCGGCATCAGATCATCGCCCACATTGCGCAACAGACTCTCTTCGGATGGCGGCAGCAATTTGCCGCCAGCGGACAAATTTAAGCGTTGTGCAGCTTCATCGGTCAGCGTATCATCGAGCGACATGCTCAGGCCCGGATAATCAACCAGATTGCGTGCACTGGCCACCGCACTCGCATGCAACAGCTGCTGCACCTCCGGCTCTGGTGTGGGCGCCTGCGCCGATTCCATTGCCGACATATCCAGCGCATACTGGCCCTCGGGTATGCCCAGCACACGCGCTATGCGCGCGTTCACAAAATGCGAGCCCGATGTGTTCCGTATGAGTCGGGTGCTGCGCAACTGCAGCTGCTCCACAAAGTCGTTTAGCTCGTGCAGAAAGAGATCGGCGCGTTGCTCCTCGCTAAGATGAGCATGTTGCTGCAGTTGACCCGTCAAGAGTCCAAACAGTGTGGGCACATTGTTCTGTGCCAATTGCTGCTGTTGCTGCTGTTGCTGCTGCTGTTGCTGATGTTGGGCGAGCACACTGGGCATATGATCGGGATATTTGACGTAATGCCGCTGCAGCCGACGGCCCAGAAATATTTTACTGCAACCCGGACAAATTGCGTTCTGTGGCACGGCACGCTCCTTAGGCACCGCCACTTCCACTGCTGCAACAGACGGTGCAGGTGCTACTGGCGCTCGATAATCCTTGTCCCGCAAATCGGCCACAAGCAAATCCAACGTTTCTCCCGCCGCTGCCGTTGCCGATTGTGGCAAGGCGGCTCGAATTATACGCCCCGAACGAGTGCGCAGCATTGAATCGGCATCTGCGGCTGGAATTGGTTCACTCATTGAGCTGTTTGTAGTTACGCTTGGCGCTGCGATGGCTGCTATTCTTTTCGAGGTTTTTGCAACAGCCGGCGCTGTGCGTTTCCGTGAGCTGCCCACTTTTGCGAACATTGACGACGAAATTGACGTTGGACGATTGCTACAAGAGGGCTGCATGCCCATACCTATTGGATCCATGCAACGATAAATGGTCTTCTGGTTAGTCGTAGCGTCTGTGCGCACGACCTCGTTTCGCTTGCTGCGGGTTAAATGAAATATGATAGAATTGGATGAACACAAGAGAGAGCGAAAGCATTTACCGGTCGATAACTATGTGATCCTCCTTGGCCAAGCGATATAGATTGTAGGCCAATTTGGCCAATGAGTCGCAGTCTTTGTTGGCCACGTTAACCAACTCGGAGGCTGCAGCAGCGGCGTCGGCGTCAAATTCATAGCGTTCAGGTAAATCCGACGGCGCCTCAGCTGATGGCAACAGGTCAACGCAGTTAAGTGGCAACTGATGGTAATCACCATTACTTTTATTATTATTATTATTATTATTATTATTATGAAGCTTATTATTATTATTGTGCTTTTGCTGCTCAGCTACCGCCTGCAACTGCATCACAGCGCTGTCCAGCTGTTCATCCGGCAGGTTGATTGCAAAACCAAACAGCGCATCTTTATGAAAATCTGTGTTGATGATCCGTGAATCGTCATTGGCGCCGTTAGACGACACAACCAAATCCTTCATTTCTAGACGCCGTAAGTCCAGCACGCTGCGTAGTAAAATGCAAGGTCACGTTTTGTATTTACCGTTTTAAACAACAATAAATTGCAGCTTCTTTTTGCCATTCACATCCAACGATATTGTATGTTATCGAAGGCTCGTTGCGATGAATCGATTTGAGAAAACAATCGAATAGGTTATATGTATTTACATCCCTATTATTAGCATTTGCGAAATTTCCGGCTAAAACTGTAATATCAACTCCTTATACAACAATTACCGATTCACTTCTTATAGCCAGTTACACAATTTTCATAATCGCACGGTAACTGCAGTTAAACGGAAATCCTCCCACCTTCCCCACCCTTTGCACCGTCGGTGAGCCACAACCGATAGCAAGAATTTTTGCTGCGGAGCAGTGCCAAGATGTCGAAAAATAAACTAAATTTAGTGCTGCCACCGGTAAATGTGGATGCAACTGTTGCTGCCGCACAGGTGGCACCCACCCCACCATTTAAAACAGCATCGGGAACAGAGTAAATATGATATTATTTTCTGTATATACATTTTGAAATTCCGAGATTTTTTATGATTTTATGCCTCCCAACCGCCCACAATGCATAGAAAAAAAGATGCGTGTTTATTGTTGTTATTGTTGTTGTCGTTGTTCGTATGGATATTGCTATTGCTTGTCAAAGTGACGCACCAACTGACTACAAACACATAATAATAAACACGCATAAGAACGCCTACATTCACCGTACATACGCATGTGTACATGTTGATATGTATATGTATCTGTATAGATATATGCATACATACATATAAATACATATGTGCAAATGCGTGCAGAAATTTTGTATTAGCCATTTGCCTACTCAATGCATTGAAAGTCTCCCTACCCGAAATGTTAGTACTTTTCGTTTTGTTCTGCAAAAATTCATTAAAAAGTTAAATTAAAGTACAAATAGTTTGCTGGGGAAGCCAAAAACAAGCATTGATGCATTAACGGAAACATTGGAGGGCCTCGATATGGACGACACGGAACGTAAACGTATCAAAGTGTTCCTCAGCCAAAAGGAGAAGATCGGCGAACTATCCGAGGAGGATCTGGAAAAGTTGGGCGAACTGGGCTCCGGCAACGGCGGCGTTGTCATGAAAGTGCGCCACACCCTCACACATTTAATAATGGCAAGAAAATTGATCCATCTGGAGGTGAAGCCGGCGATTAAAAAACAAATACTGCGTGAACTGAAAGTGCTCCACGAATGCAATTTCCCTCACATTGTTGGCTTCTATGGAGCCTTCTACAGTGATGGCGAGATTAGCATTTGCATGGAATATATGGATGGCGGCTCTCTTGATCTCATATTGAAACGTGCCGGCCGCATACCTGAATCAATACTCGGACGCATCACGTTGGCGGTGCTGAAGGGACTCAGCTATCTGCGTGACAAGCATGCGATCATCCATCGGGATGTTAAGCCAAGTAATATACTCGTCAATAGCAGCGGCGAGATCAAAATCTGTGATTTTGGCGTTTCGGGCCAGCTAATCGATTCGATGGCCAACTCCTTTGTGGGCACGCGCAGCTATATGTCGGTTAGTTAATGCTCAAATTTAAATTTAATACCTTCAATGATCAAACGTTGAAATTTTTGTATTTTTTCAGCCTGAGCGACTCCAGGGCACACATTATTCGGTTCAGTCGGACATTTGGTCGCTGGGCCTTTCGCTGGTTGAGATGGCCATCGGAATGTATCCAATACCACCGCCGGATAGCTCCACGCTGGAGACCATTTTCGCAGATAATGCCGACGATGGCAATCCAACGGTGCTGGAGCCAAAAGTAATGGCAATATTCGAGTTACTCGATTATATTGTTAACGAGCCGCCGCCCAAGCTGGAGCACAAGATATTCTCCAATGAGTTCAAGGACTTTGTCGACATATGCCTCAAAAAGCAGCCAGATGAGCGGGCCGATCTCAAGACATTGCTGGTGAGACAAAGTTCATTTACCGTCGTCTTGTTGTTACTCTATAAATATATATATTTTTATTTTAAATGCCATTGTTAGAGCCATCCATGGATACGTAAAGCGGAGGTGGAGGATGTTGATATATCGGGCTGGGTGTGCAAGACAATGGACTTGCCGCCTTCGACGCCGAAACGCAATACATCGCCCAACTAATTGGCATTCCTTTATTTCACGAGCACACACACACACACACACACACACGCACTTCTCGCACACATACACGTTATTTATTTGTATGTTATATATATGTATGTATGCATGTATGTATGTAATTGTTGTATCAACTTGCTTCCCACTCTGTCACTCCACAACTTTCTTACACCATGTGTGGGTGCGTGCGTGCCTTAACACTCACATTCTGGCCTTAACACACACTCACTCACATGCAGACACAATGAAAGAAAGACGAGTGGAAACTGAATACTGAAAACTGATTAATGATCGATACATAGAAATTAAAAAAAAAAAGTTCAAATAATCAAATAATCATAATCAAACTTGTTTTACAATAATAACTGAGCAGGCCCTGAGACTTACGCACATCTCAACCGAGCAGCGGGTAGAGCCAGTCTCCATCTCATTTGTTGACTTGCTAGCCGTGTAGCATTACAAAATTTTCGGGCTTATCTGAAAAAAAAAAAAAAAGTTTTTTTCGTTCACATCCCAAAGAAAATATAATTTTCGTTTGTTCCTTTTTTTTAATTCCAAAAAAAATGTCCAACTCTCTAAAGGTATTTCGTTTGGGACAGAGCCTATTGGCCAATTGTCGCATAGCCAAAATCAAACGCTCCATATCGGTCAGTGCATTTCAATTACAAAATTTGAAGGGTGAACCCTTGAAGAAGCCATTGCCAGTTCAGGAGAAACAGGCAGAATCAACGCCAATCGACCTGACCCCAACACAGCGTAATTTGGTTGAGTTTGTAACGGGCGAAATACTGGAAGAACGCCGCGTCCAATTGCAATTGGAGCCGCCATATATGATTGACGATTTCACAGGTCATTTTTCTGGTTCAAAGGTGGAACTAATTAGGGAGTTACCCCAGGAGCGCATCAACGTATTCTTTAACGTTAGCAAGAGTGTGCCGCGTCGCAATGATGAGACTGGCGATCTAACTCCAGTGCGCAGTGTACCCAAATTTGAGGTGCTAATCAGAAGGAATGATCTGCTGCTCTCCATCTTTTGTGTATTCAAGCCATGCGCTTTTGAAGACATGGAACCTGAATCTTTGGATCAGCAGCCTCAAGAGAATGAAGTATTTGAAATACAGGACCTATCGCTATACAATCACGGTTGGAATGATAGCTGTTTTACCATTGATGCATCGCTTATAGATGACAATTTGCAAACCATGATTCTCGAAATGCTTGAAGAGAAGGGCATAACACATGAGTTTGCTAGGAAGCTCTCCGACATGGCAACTGCTCGTGAACACGCCCTGTATATTGAGTTCTTAGAGAATCTATCCAAGTTCACAGTTGGTCTGCCCCAGCCAATTACACAAACCATAAAATAAGCCCTGAAGTACACATATATAAATATTAATAATCAATAACTAAAATTAAAATTATAATCCGAGCAACTTAATTTCAAAATTCTTTTCCTTTCAAGCGCATACATAAGCATATGGCATTTTTTACGGCTATGGTAACGCTGTCTCTAACCGCGAAAGTCAAGCTTTGAGTGGCCACACCAATTGAAATTAAAATCTAATACGCTGTTGTGCTTATACATATATATTTAGTCTGCTCAAATATATGTATAGAAAGTATGCGTGTGCCATAGCCAGATTATGATAATACGCTTCGTCATTTATAGTTTGGCAACTGTAATTTTGAATTTATATATGACACTATCAATTTTGATACATGTGGTAACGCCGTTGCTAAGTCAGTTAACTGCTACAATCGAGCTTTGACTGGCAACGCCGTAACTAGTGACGATAGCAAGCAAAATAAAAACATCAAACGCTGCTGTTATTGTTGCTATTCTTGTTATTGTAGGTGCGCGCTGTTTGCCAAATGAAATACATAAATATACAGCTGTAGTTAGTTTTTTTTTGTGATAAGTGTAAGTGTAAGTGTGCGGATTATGCTTAGTCACGGACTGAGTTTCAGTGCGCAATTGACATTAATTTTAAATGTGTTTCCTGTGTAATTGCATTTACAGCTAGCAGCAGCAGCAGTAGTCATCGTCCATTGGTCAGCGCGCAGATCGAGGGAAAAACAAAGCAAAAGCAAAGCAAAGCAAAGCAGTGCACTGCCGCGGCGATAGCAGCAGCAGCGCTCCATTCCCGGACACAGTAAAAGTTCTTTGTCTGCGCGAGCGACGAGGCAGAAGCAGCAACGTTGACTGCGACAGCCGTCGTACGTGCGTCGCTGTTAAATTTGCAGTTGTTTGTTGACATCGAACGGGCGCGACGATTCAACGCTGTTATAGTTGGAGTTGGTGTGTGCGAATGTCTGTACGCGATTTGTATGTCTATGTGTGTGTGTGTGCCTGCATGTGGATGTATGTGTATGCGAGACGAGAAATGCAAGTGCAACTAAACAAAGCAACAGCTTACTACGCGCCATAACAACATCAGGAGCCTCACAGTCATTCAAACTAGGCAGTGCAACGCGGACGTGAGCTTCTTAAAGCGCAAACGTAAACAAAAGAAAGCTGGCAAATTTACTGTTGCTGCTGCTGCTGCTGCTGCCGATGATGCTGATGGTGGTGCTGCAATGCTAAAATGCACTATTAACAAGAAGGAAGACAAACTCAACGAGGGCAACTAAGATATCGTTCGTTGCAAGGATTTCTAATATAATCGCCAGGCAGCAACAACAACAAACTACAAACAACAACAAAAATGTCATCTGTGAATGCTAACCAAAAGGAGAGTCCCAGTCGCGATTCGACGGCCTCAACATCGGGCCACATATCAATGATAGCCGAAAATACGTTGGAGTCACTGTCGCGAGACTATAGCCTGGTCAGCCTCAATTCGGCTGGCAGCCAGGACGAGTTCTTTCGCTGTCGCGATCACGCGGACAGCGTACTGAAGCGCATGCAGCTGTATGTGGACAGCCAGCAGCTGTGCGACGTGGTGCTCATCGCTGGCATCGATGGCAAGCGGTAAGTGAACAAACACAAAGAATGGAAAGTTGTTGCGCATTGCAAAAAAAAAAAAAAAAAAAAGAAAAAAAAAACAAATACAATAAAAAAGACAATTTTTGCGTACTCAGTTCATTCCCAGTCAGCGGCAGCTACCAATTTGACTTATTAGCAATTCACCATTCGGCATATGTATGTACATATGTATGCCCTGCACTCTTCCTTCTTCTTTCGCATTGGTTCTTTGTGTCCGTTCGCACACTCATTTCCCAAGGCAGCAACGCAATTCCAACAGTAAACACAAAACTAATTGCACTCTTGCATGCTCACCCATGCACTGGCTCTCGCTCTTTCTCTTTTCTTCCCCCCTTTTTCTCTCTGCCAAGCTGTTGATCTTGTGCAGGGCAGTGTGAGGGAGAGCGCAATATACAGTTATTGAAGAGAATGGCAGATTTGCAGAGAATTCAGATCCGCTCTGTACAGTGGTAGATACGTATGTATGTAATTTTGGTTAATGATAAATAAGATAAATATTCATTTTTGCTATATACATTATTTTATTTTTTATTGCGTATAATTCATGCTAAAATTAAATTACTTTAATTTTCAACAATTGTTGTTCCTAATATATTTAGGGCACGACGGACTCGACATCAATTTATTTTAATAAAATCAATAAAACGTTTAATTTATATTTAATTTAAACAAATTTATTTATTTACTTTTTTTTTTTTTTCAGAGTGCCTGCTCACCGCTTGGTGCTATCCGCTTCGAGTGCATATTTTTCAGCAATGTTTACGGGCTCGCTGCGCGAGACTACGGAGCACGACGTTACCTTGGGCGAGGTGCACGGAGATGCACTGCAGCTGCTTGTACAATATTGCTATACAGGGTATATTGAGCTGCGCGAGGACACGGTGGAAACGTTGCTGGCGACGGCCTGCCTGCTGCAGCTGAACTCCGTGGTCACAGCCTGTTGCAATTTTTTGGCCCGCCAACTGCATCCGTCCAACTGCCTTGGCTTTGCGTTCTTTGCCGAACAGCAGAGCTGTACGACGCTGTTACGGCTGGCGCAGGCGTACACCTGCCAGTATTTTATGCAGGTGTGCCAAAATCAGGAGTTCTTCCAGCTCAATGCCGATCAGCTGGGCAAGCTGCTCTGCAGCAATGATCTCAATGTGCCCTCTGAGCAAGATGTCTTCCACAGCCTAATGTCGTGGGTGCGCCACGATGCTCCAAATCGCGAGCAGCACATTGCCGAGCTGCTGGCTTTGGTGCGGCTGCCATTGCTTTCGCCGGTCTTCATAATGGATCACGTAGAGAACGTCTGCACCACCAATGAGTGCCAACAGCTTGTGATGGAGGCCCTCAAATGGCATCTAATGCCCGATCGTCGCTCGCGCATTGCCACCGAACGAACAACGCCCCGTAAATCGACAGTCGGTCGACTGCTGGCCGTGGGCGGCATGGATGCCCACAAGGGCGCCATCACAATCGAAAGTTACTGCCCGCGCCTGGACAAGTGGACGACCTGGAAGCAAATGACCGGTCGTCGCCTGCAGTTCGGTGCCGCTGTCATTGAGGACAAACTCATTTTGGTGGGCGGACGCGATGGCCTGAAGACCTTGAATACCGTGGAGAGCCTAGACTTAAATGCAATGGCGTGGGTGCCGCTCAATCCAATGGCAACGCCACGTCATGGCCTGGGCGTCGCTGTGCTGGAGGGACCACTCTACGCGGTCGGGGGACACGACGGCTGGAGCTATCTAAACACTGTTGAGCGGTAAAATGATATTTTTCCCATTTGCCAATTGTAAGCGAGAAAATGTAATCGATATATATATATATACATATACACACAGCTGGGATCCGAGTGCGCGCACCTGGAGCTATGTGGCGCCCATGTCATCGATGCGTTCAACAGCTGGCGTTGCAGTGCTGGGCGGTCGCCTCTATGCAGTTGGCGGACGGGATGGTACCGTTTGTCATCGCACCATCGAATGCTATGATCCGCACACAAACAAATGGACGCTTCTCGCCCCAATGAATCGACGTCGCGGCGGCGTTGGCGTAAGCATGCCCAGTGATAAGCTATCATAAGCATTTAAATATATTTTATTGTATTAATGGCCGCAGGTGACTGTCGCAAATGGATTTCTCTACGCTCTCGGCGGCCACGACTGCCCGGCCAGCAATCCCATGGTTTATCGCACCGAAACCGTTGAACGTTACGATCCGGCCAACGATACCTGGACACTGGTAATTGTGTAGCTTCTCTAGCATTTGCCCTAGCTTAGTTCCTGTTAATTATTAACTATTGTTCACAGATTTGTTCGCTGGCTTTGGGACGCGATGCGATTGGGTGTGCTTTGCTGGGCGATCGGTTGATCGTTGTCGGCGGCTACGATGGTAATCATGCATTGAAGAACGTTGAGGAATATGATCCGGTGCGCAATTGCTGGAATGAGCTGGCGCCCATGTCGTTTCCACGTGCTGGCGCCTGTGTTGTTGCCATACCGAATGTTATACCGCCAGCCGCTCCACAGCCGCCGGCCAGTGCAACAGTTTAGTTATGCTTCAATTAATTGTTGTTGTTAATGTTGTTCTTGTTGCCGTTGTTGTAGTAGTAGTAGTTGTTGTGTATGTCTGTGTGTGTGTGTGTGAGTGCGAGTGTGTGTAAGCGAGCTGCACTGCTATTTCTATTACCTATACGACTATAACTACATATTTTTTACATCATATGCAATGTGCTTGATCCACTCGCCTAATCATAGACTGACTCCAGCTTTGTTGGTACTTGGTACGCACACACACACACAAACACACACACAGAGACATACATTTAAACTGATGTTGCTCTACACGAACGCAATCTCATTCCTAGTGATACGAAAAGACAATGCTCAAGCGCCTGCCGCCCAGTGACCAGAAATCAGTGGAAAGAAACCTAAAAAAAAAAAAAAAAAAAAATGCATGCTGCAAAGCTTTCAAACGCATTCCCAACTAAAACATTTTCTATTTACATACATATATATATATATATATATGTATATTCTGATATTATTCTGCTTTATGTAATCTCAACACATATTCCTGTTATGTATGTATGTAACTTTCATTGTCTTTTTTGGTCGTAGGCTTCATATGCATGCATGCATGTTTTACCTGGTGACAGTTCCATCACCTACACACACACACACACACACAGCTACACATATACATACATACATAAGTAAGACTGCGCCAGCGAAATGTTGGCCTAAACATACATATTTGATTTGCTCATATATAGATACATATACAGATATATATCCATGCATGTGAAGTATACGACAAATTCCTTGGTTTCTACATATTCATATATACAATTATAATTTTTAAAACAGTGCAAATTATAAAAAAAAAAAAAAATAATTTTAATTATGAGAATGATTTTATTTAATTTGCACTCTCATTTTATTTTATTTAATTTCTTTTTGTTAATATTTTCAAATTACATGTGTATGTGTGTATAAGCTTATAAGCATTTACCTTCTAATTGTTTATTATTATTTTCTTTCTTTTCCCTTTTCAACGTTCTTTCTTTTTTGCATTTATGCATATATTTTTGTAGAAAAAGAAGAAGTGGAAGCCAGTCAGATTGGATCCAATCTGCTATAGTCGTCGTAGATCCGTCGAATTTCTCGACTACTATAATATGTAATTACGAGAACTATAAATATTTAAGAAATCAAAAACAAACGAAAACAAATAATAAGCTAAATCAAAAACAAAACAAACAAAAAAACAAAAAAAACGTAAGCCAACCTAAATGGTAATTTTTTACATATTACGTATTATTTTCTACAAACATATATTTATATTTTTACACAATCAAAAGAAAACATACACTACGCATAAATGTATACACAGAATATGTATTTTTTGTAATAAAGTATATTCTTTATTTATATGTGCAACAAAATGTAAATTCCATGGGGGGAAATGGGAATGCTAATAATGTGAATAATTTAAATATTAACTGTTTTTTTTCGGCAGCGGCATACTTTGGTATTTTTTAGTGGTATTTTTGCAGTTTTCGTTTTTAAGGTCATACTGATTAGGGGACTGCCTTGTCTTAGTATTTTATGCAAGTTTTTAGTATATTTTAGTACATGTCCATTATTGACATTGAGTTTGCAAACACAATTGAATTAAATCAAATCCAATTAGACATTGACTCTGGGGAATTGTTGAAGTTAGCATCATGGATGCGGAGCAGCTGAAACGACTTGAGCGTAAGGAAACCGCCCACATCTCTGACATACTTACCCAGTTTAATACAAAGGTAAGGCCACCCACCCTCCACCCGCATCTTTTGAGCTGTGACTAATATTTGTTGAGTGGCGCTCGCGCTTGCCCTCAGAATGCGGACCTACTGGTCTTTGACAGCTTTCACACGGACAATCTGTGGCATGATCTCTGGCTGGCCATATTCGGAATACTCGATGATGCGACTTTAGTTTCGATGCACGCCCAATGCCTCAACACTGTGCGCATTCTCACCCGAGACGAGTTCAGCCTACAGACGCACTACATTGAACAGGAGCTGGGCACACTCTTAACGCTGGCCCGGATCAATGCGAGCAACAGCAGCGACGATGAGGCACAGCTCCAGTTAGCTCTGAGTGATGCCGAGGCTGATGTTATTGCCGAATCCTTGAAATGCATCTGTAATTTGGTTTTCCAAAGCGCCGACTGTCGTCGCCAGTGTCTGCGTCAGCACAGCCTCGATGCGATTGTGAAGCGCTTGAGCAGCGCCACTGCGTGTGCGACTCGCTATCCGTGCACCCTGGAATACTATGATATGAAACTGTTGTTTCTGCTCACCGCACTGGAGCCAACAGCGCGCACACGACTACAAATTGATCTCAATGGACTCACCTATATGACCAACTGGCTGGACGACAAGTTGACCGAGTTGCCAGAGTCTTCCACGACAGCTGGCGGCGAGGAGCAGCAGCTCAATATTATCTGTGAGTTGCTCAAGGTTATGTTCACCGTGACCAGTGCACCGGACAAGAGTCCCAACGAATATGAGATTCAAAGTCTTCACTTGACCGGCGTTCTACGCGAGCTGCTTTTGAGGTTTGGCAATCTCTCCACGGATCGGGAGCGTGCTGTTGTCACGCATGCCATCAATTTGCTGACCAACATCTCTGGCAGCTGCCTCAGCGAACTGCTGGTCAAGTGCAGCAATGCGGAAACGGGGACGGAGAGCGAAGCGGTCAGTGCCAACGCCAAATGCTGTGCTGTCTGCTTTGAGAAGCGCAATGTGCGCAGTCTGGCCGTCCTGTTGGACTATCTGCGCGGCGGGCTCGCCCAGCAGGAGTCCGAGGCCAGCTCCCACGAGCTGCTGTCGCCAGTGCTCACGGTCTTGGTGAAGTGTGCGCGCAGCAATCGCACAATGCGTCACTATTTGCGTCGGGAGATTCTGCCGCCGCTGAAGGATGTTAGCAAGCGGCCAGAGATTGGAAACGAGCTGCGCAACCATCTCTGTCGCTTTCTTACGCTGCCGGCCATGATTCTGCGCGATCTGTCCGCCGAGCTGCTGTTCGTGCTCTGCAAGGAGGACGTGGGTCGCATGATCAAATATACCGGCTATGGCAATGCGGCTGGGCTGTTCGCCAAGCGTGGCGTGCTCGATTGCCGACGCATTGAGGGCGCCGACTATTCGTCGGACAGCGAGGACAGCGATACCGAGGAGTATAAACAGCAGCAGCAGTGCTTCAATCCAGTGTTGGGCTGTGTCGAGCAGCCCAAGCGCAATCCGCTGGACGGCATGTCCGAGGAGCAGAAGGAATATGAGGCACTACAATTGGTCAATTTGCTCGAACAGTTGCGCAAGGATGGCATTGTGCAGCCGGCGCTAATTGACAAAGATGGCAAGCCGCAGCCGCTGGAGCACATACTGCAGCTCCAGGAGGAGCTGCCGCAACAGCAGCTCGAACAGAAGCGCAAAACTTAAGCCACGGATCGCCGCCCGATCCTTACTTTCAACATGCAAAACAATCGTTTGGGGTCTTCCAACTAGGGGCACCAGCATCAAAAACCGGAAGCTGATAGCCAACACCCATGAAATCAATGTGGATAACCATAATCCATACTCTTTTTATACGAACCCACAATCTATGGCCGTTAATTCCAGTTTACATTTACTAGGCTAACACTAATAGGGCCAACAAAATTCAGAGCTAGCTACAGATCCTGTAACGACTTTATCACTGAAAATGTTGTCATTTATCTTAATTGTATTTATTACCGCTTAAGCTCAACGTCATAGTGAAAGGAAAATATCTAAGAATTAATGTTAAAACAAAAAAAAAATCTTAATAATAACAAAATTTTTATTCTTTAAGCTTTGAATAAAATCTGTTTAGAGCTTTATTGTGTTCAATTTTGATAGTCAGTTGGGCTTAGTTGCCCACATAGATTAACGATTATATATACAAGAATCAAGAATTATAAATGTATTTATATAATTGCTAAATATATATACATATATATATATACACATATATATGCTTAACTAAATCAACTCAGTGAACAAACTTTTTCAAAATAAATCATATATTAAAATACATTCATCTTGAGTTTAGTCATTGTTCTCGGCGACATATTTAGATCAAGTCTGGAATTTATTCTAGAATTATTTTTCTAAATATTTTGTTAACCAAATATTCTTCTTTTTTTCGTATATTAGTCAAAACAACTAATTAACTAAATTAATTAAATAATTTAATTAATTTAATTAATTCATTAATTGCTTAAATTATTATTATATGTCTTATATACGAGTTTCGTCTGACTAATTTGTTTAATAGATCTAAAATTAAATTGAGCAAAAATACGACACGTAAAACCCTAACAAAGCTCCTATCGACTCCTTAGACATGGTCTGGCGCGGAATATGTATGATACATATGTATGATAAGCAATGCATATGCAATCAGTTCAGGTACTTAGAGAACGAGCTCCCACCCACATTTGAAATGATTGAATGCATTTGTGTAATATTCATGAAATCAACTTCTTAAATGTATTTAAGGATCTGTGGAGTGTTATTGACTAGACCAAAACAAAACGCTAACATTGACAACTCTGTATGATGCATACATATATGATACAGACAACGCTTGCTGTCGCTCTCTTTATCTGACTGATTTAACTGTTTAACCCTCTAACACTCTCTACGTAACGTTTCTCTCTTTTTTTTATCTATTTTTTATCTCTGTTACTGTCAAGTTATGTTTCGTTCTCATTCTCTTTCTTTATATCGCTTTCTCTTTTATTTATATTTAGTTGCCTTTCTCTTTCTTTAACTCTCCTTCTCTGTTACTCGCAAGTTATATTTCGTTGTCTTTCTCTTTCTTTAACTCTCTCTCTCTCTCTCTGTTTTGTGCTAATCTCAAGCTCTATTTCGTTCTCTTTTCTTACTTTACCTCTAATTCTTATCTGTCCCATCTCTGAAAAGCTTCTCTCTCTATGTCTCTCTGGCTTTGTCTGTCGCTTCGCTCCCAACATCTTTCTATCTCTTTTTAAATTTGGCTATCGTTAGGTTTGTGTAATTGCGATTCTAAGTGAAGGATGTGGAGGATGTGATTATTTGCGCGAGACATGACATTCGTCCAAGCTGTCGTCATAGAAGCTGGCCTCCTGGATGCGCAGGCGATCACAGCTGTGTGCCAGCTGATGATGCCGTTTGCCATTATGTCCATGCGAATGATGCCGCTTGTTATGGGAGCTCTCGTGGATACGATTTTTGCCCGCTGCTGTTGGAAAGTAATTGGAATAGACGAGCGAGGAATGATGAGGCTGTTGGGGTAACTCACTTTCGATTGAGCTTTCGTTGGTGTTCGTCGACATTGAGGAGAGAGGGCGACTGGAGCTCGGTGTGTTCGGGCTGTCGACCACTGGCTGAGCGTGGCAGCTGCTCGTCTTGTACACGTTGCAAAGATCGGGCAGCTCATAGGCATTAGCGTTGCTCTCGTCGCGTGCCAGAAACTCGCGCATCTGCAGCTGTTTCTGCTTGTCCCGATTGTGCTTTGGTGGATCCACATCGACGCCGGAATCGCTCTTCGGTGATTTGACTGTGGATATTACGGTCGCCACGGGCGGCGCTGGTTCTGGCATCTTGTTCTTTAGCAGCGGCGAGGACTGCAGCGGCGACGATTGCAGCAGGCGTTCGATGTGCTGGCGCAGACTCTGCTTTGACAGCAGCTGTTGATTGTCCTGGACATAGTTGAACAGCTGTCGCTTGCACTTGGCCATCTCCTCCTCCAGCCGGGAGAGCCGCGTCTTATAACAAACGAATGCCGCTGACGCGCTCGTGGTCTTTATGACATCGTCTGGCTTAAAGTCCGTGGCTGTCCCCTGGCCCTGACCATGACCCTGACCGTGACCCTGACCCATTGGCTTCACGTGATCCTCCTGACGAACGCTGCCCTCTGGCGTATAGAATCGCTCGTTCTCGTCCTCGGGATTGAATGGCTGCACGTGACGCTGTTGCCGGAACGCGCGGAATCCATTGTCCGCCGATGCTCGGGCCATTTTACGCATATGATGCTTTTGCAGCAGGTGCAGCTTGGTGCGTTGATTCACGTCGTCGGCAGCGTTGATATTCAATTTCTTTTGCTGCAGCTCGTGATGCTCCAGCTGCAGTCGCTCCAATGCCTTGTTCAGATCTAAGGATTTTTGCTCCTTGCGCTGGCATTGCAGCGCATGGACCACAGTCTGTGGCGGTGTCGGCGTCTGAGTCGGAGTCTGTGCCTGGACACGAACTTGCTGCGTTCCGGTTGACTGTGTGGGAGGCGCATCAGCAGCATGAGCCGAAGGCAAATGGAAATGCTTCGGCTTCAATTCCAACGCCTTTCTACGTGCCAACTTTTTAATGTGGTGCTCGGTCAGGTCACGGGCATACTCAGTGCGACACTTGGCCACCTCAGCCAAAGACATGGAGGATGGGTTAGTCCTGATCTGTTCCGCCACCGATGAGTGTGGCTCAATTTTTTCATCGCGCTGTGCTAGATCTGCCTCTTTGGACTTGGCCAGCCTATGTTTGCTCTCGCGGCGCAATTTTCTCACCTTCGCCCGCAGCTGAGCCGTCGTACACAATCCTTCGCTGTCGTGGGCTGAGGTGCGGTGCTGGCTACTGGGCATTGGCATCGACGCTGATGCCGGCAGCGGCCCTGACGCCGAGTCCGCCCAAAGACGCGCATTGGATCCCGATGTGCTCGATTGTGCTGTAACTGATGCCTGCCACGAGCTGCCACTAATGCAGCGCGGCGCTGTCGCGGCCACAGCAGCCAGCTCTTTGCGCAATGGCACATGCGACAGCTCCTCTGCTGGGCGACGCATCTTGTGGTTGGCGTCATGCGGTAAGCGCTTGCTGCGACGCATTTGCTGATGCAGCTGAAGCTGTTGCTGTTCTAGCTGTTGCTGCAGCTGCTGTTGCTGCAGTTGCTGTTGCTGCAGCTGCTGTTGCTGCTGCTGCTGCTGCTGTTGCTGGTCCTCTTGTTGCTGTTCCTCTTGTTGTTGTTGCAGATGGGAGCTCGAGTGAGGGTGCTGGCGCTGCTGCTGGTGTTGATGATGATGCTGATGTTGGTGCTGGTGCTGGTGATGTTGCTGGATTTGGTTTAGGTGTTGGTGTTGGTGCTGGTGATGGTGATGGTGCTGGTGCCGCTGCTTGAATGGGCGCTGCTTCCGTTGCTCCTCCACCCAGGAGGCTGACTCCGCATGCCCAGCGACAGTGCCATGGTAATTGTTAGCGGAATGTCTGAATCGAGTGGGGAAAAGTGAAGTAGTGAGGTGGAAATGGAAAGTGGCATGGCAGTGATGGCGCAGAGCGTGCATGTGGCGCGTGCTTCCGGTGCAGCTAGACGCGAGCAGAACTCTGACAATATCATCAAGAATACTCGAAAGTTAAACATAATATTTATAGACGGATAGAAAGATATATTATTCAAAACTTAAGCCATAAGATCTATAGCTAACCCTAGCTAAGCCTATTTATATCTATATTAAAATATATCTAAGCTAAGCCCAATATATCTAAGCTTATTAATACTAATTGCAGCTTGAGCATCTCAAGCACGAGTCTTATACCGAATTACGAACACATCTTGTATTTATTATACGCATATATCAAAAGATTCTCTTATATTAAGTAACAAAAATAAAGCCCGATTGCATAATACTCGTTCACGGTCCACAAAACAATACAGAAGAGGAAATTTGGTTCCTATCTAATGGTCTAGACCAACCGTTGGTCTTTAGCGCCTTGCTCAAAATGACAGATTATTCGTCTAAATTCCAGCTAGATTGTCTGGGCAGAAAACAAATATACCCGTTTAGATTTCGCGAGCCAGTATAAAAACTAAAATAATTAAATATCTGTTTCTAGCTCTCATAGAACATGCAATACGAAAGCCAAGAGGGGACCATAAGCTACAAAACCAATATACCCATTTCCACATCCTAAACAAGAGTAAGACAGTTGCTCAAAATATAACTGAATCCTAGTCCTAGATTTACGGATATGTTGCTTGGCGCTGGGCTGAGCGCGAATAATGCTGCTGTCGCTGGAGTCGTGCGTTCGTTGAATGCGCTGCTGGAGTTGCAATTGAAGTGGACGAGGATGTGGATGTTTCTCGTCCAAGTGCCACACGCTGCTGCTTACAGTCGGCAGTTGCTGCTGTTCTAGTAGTTGCTGTTGGCTTTGTCTTAGTTGTTGTGTTCAATGCCGTCAGTGTCGTCGTGGTTGACGACGATCGTCTATGCTATGAGCGACGATACCTGCAAAGGCAAGCAAGCGAGCGAGCAGCTAGATGAGCACACTCCATACACATCCCGCCCACATGCCGCGCGCACCACCAAGCCACACCAATGAATACAAGTGGGGGCAACTCACCTGGTTTTGGACACAGATCGGGCGACACGCGTGGTTGCACTCGACTGCAGTTCGGAGCTAGCTGTTGCAATCGATTGGGCATTGCTGGAGTTCCGTGCGGTGGATCGCATCTCCGGCGATATCATTTCGTAGAGTGTGGAACGATATTCATCGACGCCGTAGCGGACATCGTCGTCGAGCAGCGGCTTGATGTCTGTGCGCAGCTCCATGTTCGCCGAGGAGGTGCGAAAGCGATGCACATAGGGATGGGCAATTGCCTCCTTGGCGGTCAGCCGGCCATCCGGATCGAGCACCAGCAGCGACTTGACCAACGACATGGCATCGTCGCAACTATTGCGCAGCATCTCGTCCAGTGAGTGCCGGCGATCGCGCACGATCTTCTTACTGAGCAGCACCGAGCCGAAGCTGGCGCCGATCGATTCAATATCACGTTCCGTCACCTCCGGCAGCGCATTCACAATCTTCTCAATCTGATTGATTGTGCTGGTGCCCTGGAAGAGCGGCTTCTGGCGTATCATCTCGCCCAGTATGCAGCCCAGACTCCACATGTCAATGCCCTTCGTATACCTAAGGCACGCATTCAGAGTGAAAATAAGACTCAAATGGAAAGATTAATTTGATTGGCGCTTACTTGCGACTGGCCACCAGTATCTCGGGTGCCCGATACCAACGGGTTGCCACATAATCAGTCAGCATCGCCTCGTTTTCCATCTCTTCTTTACAGTCAAAGTCCACGTTGCTGCGTCGCTTAGGGCACAGAGTGCGCGCCAAGCCAAAGTCGGCTACCTTAAGTCTGTGGAGAAACAATGACAATGACAATGACAATGACAATGACAATGACAATGACAATGACAATGACAATGACAATGACAATGACAATGACAATGACAATGACAATGACAATGACAATGACAATGACAATGACAATGACAATGACAATGACAATGACAATGACAATGACAATGACAATGACAATGACAATGACAATGACAATGACAATGACAATGACAATGACAATGACAATGACAATGACAATGACAATGACAATGACAATGACAATGACAATGACAATGACAATGACAATGACAATGACAATGACAATGACAATGACAATGACAATGACAATGACAATGACAATGACAATGACGACAATGACAATGACAATGACAATGACAATGACAATGACAATGACAATGACAATGACAATGACAATGACAATGACAATGACAATGACAATGACAATGACAATGACAATGACAATGACAATGACAATGACAATGACAATGACAATGACAATGACAATGACAATGACAATGACAATGACAATGACAATGACAATGACAATGACAATGGCAATGGCAATGACAATGACAATGACAATGCTTACCTGCATTTGCTATCAATCAGAATGTTGCTTGGCTTGAGATCCCTGTGAATCACATTGCCGGAGTGCATATACTTGATCGCATTGATCAGCTGATACATGACAAAGCGCTTGTGTATGTCCTTAAGGACGTCGCCCTTTTTGATAACATTATGCAGATCGCTGTCCATAAACTCGAAAACCAAATAAAAGTCCAAATTGTTTGTCGCTCTGCATGGAAAAGGTGGATTTTTGAGTAATATTAGCACAAATAATATGAAGACGGGGGGGCGCCTACTTGAATATGTCCAGCATGCGAATGATGTTGGGATGATGGCGAAAGGCGCGTAGGAAGACGACCTCGCGATAGGTGCGCTGTGCATCGGTCTCATCACGGAAGGCGTCGTAGATCTTCTTGAGTGCCACGGTATCCCTCTGCCGCTTGTCTGTGGCCTTCCACACAATGCCGTAGGCGCCCTTGCCCAGGCGCTGCGATCGAACCACACATATCGATTAACGATCAAGCGATAGACGATAAGTGATAACAATTGTTGCGTACCTTGCGCACTTCAAAGTAACGCTCCACATTCTGATCGAGCTCGTGTATGCGGCGCTCCTGTGCGTTCGCTTGCCGTTCGGCCATCAGCTTCTCCTTCTCTTTCTCCTTCTCCTTCTCCCTTTCCTTGTCCTTGTCCTTGTTCCTCTCCTTGTGCTTCTCCTTGATCAATTGCCTGTGAAGTGGCTCGCTCTTGCGCACCCGCATGTGATGTGCGTGATGCTGTTGCGCCTCCCGCTGTCTATCCGTCAGCTGCGGATGTCCACGCAGTGGATGCTTCTGCTGTAATTGATGCTGTGATTGCTGATCCGACTGTTGATGCTGTTGCTGCTCTAGTACCTTTCGATGCCGACGTCGAACTTTTCGCTTATCCACCTCCAGCTCTGGAATGGCAATGATATTATCAGCAAATCCGCCAACTTTTCGAACGACGTGACGTCGGTTGGCTTCGTCCTGGGCGGGCGCCAGCTTGTGGCAAGCACTTCAACACAATCTATGGCGGCTGTGGGTGTTCGGCGCTTGAGTGCATGGTGTTAAGTTGTTGCTGTTGTCGCGTGTGAATGTCACTGTCGATGGCTCTGTGTGTGTGTGTGTGGGTGTGTGTGGGTGTGTGTTCGCATTTTAAGAGTCGCCTCGCCTCGACTGTTTCATATGAAAAACAAGCCTCAAGTATGTATGTTATAAATGCAACAATAACAACAATAACAACAACAACAACAACAACAACAACAACAACAACAACAACATCAGCAGCAGCAGCGAATAATCATAAGGCAATTCGATTGAAGCCAAATTATTGTTAGATCGATCGAAAAGCGAAAGTGGGCGACGACAACAACAACATCAGGGTAAACAGCCTGGCCTAGCAATGCCAACAAATGGACAAATGGAACCAGGACCCTCAAGTGCCCAGGGCAACGTCATATGTTATTGTTGCTGTCGTTGTCGTTGTCATTGCTGCCGCTGCTGCTGCTGCTGCTGCTGCAATTGCCAGCCCCGCAAAAAACAATCAAACACCGCCTCAAATGCCATCGACTCGTGCATGCAATCAAATGTGGAGCAAAATGAATTTGTTTAACAATAAATACATACGACGACCCCTCCGCATCTAATAGGGATGTGTGCTTCAAGCATACACTTATCCAAAATCACTGTGAATGGAGACTAAATCTGGCACTGACACTGATAATCAATTAAAGTTCATTATCATCATTCATAATTTACTATATTTGATTAAAAATCATTATTCAATCAATCATATTGCGTGTGCTCAATCATGGTGTACCATATTCAATCAATCTCTTATCTAATATCATCTCCTCATCTAAGAGAGATGTGTGCTTCATATATCACTTTGAATGGGTACTAAATGTGGCCTTAAAATATTGGATACTATATTGGATTAGTAATCATCGTTCAATCAATCATATTGTAACTTATTGCATAGACTAAGCCATGGTACACATTCAATCAATTTATCATCTAATATCACCTCCACACTTGGAATGGAAGTTAGATCCTCAGTTATCAATCGATGGCAATTAAATAAATCAATCATTTCCCAATTCCCAATATTGGATTACCATCAATAATTCAATCAATCAACATATAACATATTGCATATACTCAATCATGGTTCACCTTATTCAATCAATTTATCATTCTGCATTCAAATATCATTCATTCACTCAATTATATTGTAATATACTCCATATAGTCAATCATCAATCAAGAATGGTACACCAACTATTTTTGTACATTCAATTAACAATCATTCACTCAATCATAATATACTATTTTCAATCAATCCATCATAAGGCGCTTAAGCATAATTAATCTTTTATTGTTCTTATCTTTTATCAGCTATCATAGTTAAATACATTCAATCAATCAATCATACTGAAATCTATTCAATCATCAATTAACTGATGATAATAATTCAATACATTCAATTAAATCATATGTCAATATATGCATTCAATCAATCAAGTTGCTCAATGAAATCTGCCTCAATATGTTTAGCAGTTCATAATGGAACTAGATCTCTACTGGGATACAGATTCTAACTGAGAATTGTGCAGTGTGTGGTGCTGGCTTGGTGCCATGCATGTCACTTACCTGCCGACTGTTGGATGGATGGATCGGTAGACAGCTGAAGTCGTAACTGGAGCTGCTGGCACCTCAGTGCTCTCCACTTGGACGCGCCAAGCGGTGGCAATTGCGAGCAAATCCTGCAATGCTGACAACATCAACTTACGATTTACACCAGTAAAAAAAAAAGAAGCGAAAAAACGAAAAACACAAATTAAAATGTAACCGCAAATGATAAAATGGGGGTAAGAACACAGAACACGAATCCAAAAGAAACTGCAAAGAAATAAGGGGAAAATTGAAAAGACGTTAGACGTAAGACGTAAGAGAGACACCCACGCGCTCACCTCAATAAAAGTTTACGTTTTTTTAAAGAACGTAACACAGCAAAGAAAACGTAAGACGAGACGAGATGGCACGAAAAGTGCAGTGCTTAGTCGTTTGATTGATGATTGATCGTTTTGTGGATCGGTTGTTGATTGATCAGTGCCAGATGTACGTAATTTTTTTCTTTTCGAGCCGTTATTCGGTGAACGCCATCAGTTCAAATAATGGATACTGCGCTTCTTTAACCGAATTAAAGATAATAGGTTTTTTAACTGCTGCTGCGACTTTATAATTTGAACGTTTTCCACTTGCGGATCCGCAAAACTTATCGGAATCACGCTGTTCAATTTGAGTAAGCATATATATATATGTGTATGTATGTATGTGTATATATATAAATATATATATATATATATATAATTATGCATGTATGGATACATGCATACATTAATAAATATATATACACCAATTATATATATATATATATATATATATATATATATATATATATATATATATATATATATGCATGCAGACATTAATTATGTATGGAGCTAGATATTACCGTCTCGGATAACTCGCGTTGTGATTTTTGAAAATAAGATCAAAAGTTTAATACAAAATTGTGTGTTTTTTTATTGTCGAGTTGTGTAGAAGGTATACAAAATATAGATGCCAAATGTCTACGACATTTCTTAAAGTCATCACGACTAACGCCCAGCCTACTAAGTTTTCACACTGTCTCCGGTTCGAGTCTGTCAACGTTTACTTCGATATATGAACATACACACACACACACACACTCCATACATGCGCATACACATATACATATACGTCGTCCTTTTCTGCACTTGTTACTGTTGTCCGTTACGTGGTTATGGTTATAGCCAAGTACCGTTCTTCCCGCAGAGCCCATCATTCACATGCACAACACTATTCACATTTGGCATACGCTCGGCGGCAGCACGCATATAAAATTTATATTTATATATATATATATATATATTTATTATTACATTTTTTAAAAACAAATTTACAGAATAAAATTTACTAAAATATATCTAAATTTTGTAAAATAATTTGTAGTTTGAATTGTTATTGCATTATTACACATCACATTGATCAGAAGGTGCAAATGCAAGCGGTACGTACAACTGAAAGAAATGTGAATGATAAACTGTTTGTGTGGTTGGCCCATTGATACGCGTGTGCAGACATGTTGCTATCAATAAATATTTTATGCTTCGTTTTCAATAACAAACAGTAGAGGGAGACACTTGGCAACCTCCGGTGTGTAGAAGGTGTAGAGAGAGCACGACAGAGAGAGAGAGAGAGAGATGATGAGAACAGCCGGCGTTAAAATTCTTTTCTTTGATCGGGTTGCTGCTGGTAACGCTGCACATAGGTCTCATTGTTTTAATATCAAATACATATACATATACATATACATATATATATATATATATATATATATATATATATATATATATATATTCAATATCCATGGTGATCGAGTGTTGTCCTTGTCAAATTTTATTAGTTTTTTTGCCTAATTTCGTATGGGTGTTTAGTGGGGATACAAATAAGCGTAAGTACGGTTATATTAGTGTTCAATATACTATTTCTCAATATTTGTAAATATATATATAATTTTGTAGCTTTACTCAATTAGCTGAATTATTTTTTTTTTTTCCTTTTTTTTCTCTTTTTTTTGTGTTTTTTTGTCACTGCTGTGGCATATTTTCGGGCTGTTGTTGTTGTTGTTGTTGCTGCTGCTGCTTCTGCTGATGCAGCTGCTGATAATGCTGTTGCTGCTGCTGCACCTGCTGATAGTGCGCTTGGCGTCGCTTCTGCTTCTCAAGCTCAGCAAAGTGCTCCTGCTGTTTGCGGACCAGCTCGTCCATCACCTCGTGATTGTAGGTGGAATGCAGCATGAGGCCCAGCAAATTGGCCCGCGAGCTAAGCTGCTGTCGCAATAGACGCTCCTGCTCCATTAGGTCATCCATTTTCAGCCATTGACGCACGCGCTCCAAGTCGATTTCGGCCCGTCGTATCTTCTCCCACGCATAGTGCTTAAAGCAATTCTTTTTGGGCGCACGACAGAACTCACCGGTGGGATTGAAGACGTTGTTGACGAGCGGCGCACCGCACACATCCGTATCGCTCACTTTGGGATCTTTGCTGTGCTCCGGGCATAGAACGCGCAAGCGCTTGCAATACGTTTTACTGGCCGGATTATAAAAGTCACAGAACATATTGTTGCCCTCCATGCGGGTCTGAAATATGCTGCCGAAGCTTGCCTGCGATTCGTATTTGTTGAAGCACTTCTCCATGTGCTTGATGGCGGTGCGGGAATGTATCTCGTGGCCGCACGTGATGCAGTACATGCTCTGCTCATCCTCGACGTCGCCATTGTCCTGCGGTCGATGCGTGTCTATGGAGCTGCGCTTGGCTCGATCCACCACCATGTTTAGCTCCTCGGCTCGCTTCTCCAGCTCGGCCAGTGCGAAACGCACCATTGATTGCTTTTGCCGTATCACCTCGAGCTGCTCGCGATTCTCTTCGGCCGCATGACATGGCGTTAAATTCCATTCCTGTAGACGCTGTGGCAACACCTGGAAGATACGATTCGTTGCGAGATTGAATCCGCACTTGTCACTACAGTATTTACTTTGTGGCCGGGCCTGACAGCGGCAACCAGGTCCATGGCATTGTCGCAATCCCTCCAGCTCCGGATGGACAAAGATCTCTGGACTGTCGGAGCGAACGACTTTGCTTTTGCGCTGCTGCTGCTGCTGCTGCACCGCAGTATTCCTTTCACGCTTGCGCCCCGTCGTCGTTGGCGGTGCTTGGTTAGCTTGTTGCGCCAACTGTGTCACACAGTTCCGATAAATGCATCGCGGCTTGTGGCCGACGCGGGTGCGACAAGCATCGCACTGATTGCAATTGGGTCGCCTGCAACCTTCACATGTGCCACACCGTCTACCGGGCTTTGGTTCCTTAGCCACGGTATTGTTTTTGCGACCACCGCTAGTGGCCGCTGCAGCTGAAGTGCCGCTGGTGCTTGCTGCAGTGCCAGCAGCCGATTGTCCTGACAGATTTGAGGAGCCACAATTTTGGCCGCTGGCATTGGATGTTGAGGCAGCCGCTGTTGCCGCCGCACGTTCGGTGGCTACCAAACGGAATATAGTCTGCAAGTCAGGATTCTCTTTCTTGCATCGGCGACAGTAATATTGCTTAATGTGCTTAGCCTCCTTCTCAGTAATTCCAATGCAGTCACCGTGATACCACTCCTCGCAGCCATCGCAGCCTCTACAAACAGATTGTTATCAGTCGCGATTGCCAACAATTATCAATTAATATTTTGCAACTTACATCATGAATCTTGAGCAGTCCGAGGTCCGACAGATGCAGTAGGCCTGGTCATCTTGTTTAAGTATTGTTGCTATTTTGGACTTGCGCTCGGGCAGATCGAATTCACGGGCTATTTCCTCTTTCTAATTGCGGATAAGAAATTATGTTTAGTTATGTTTATGTTTTCGTTGTTATTTATTTACAGATCTCTTGTATTTTCGTTTGTCCGCCATATTTCTGGAGGACACGACCAGCCCCACAGACAAGCATCAGCTTAATGATAAAATTGTTTTTATTATATCGATATATTCGCAATGACATCTTTCATTTTCGATATCATGGCGGTGTCAAATGGTCTGTGTATCTTCATTTTAACTACTAAAGCTAAAAAAAAATTCCAAATCAGTTGCTTTAATAGTTTAAAAGACTCCATTTGAGCTTAAGTTCATCATTCTGTATTTCATTAAATATAAACAACTGATATTGCTATCGCACTCGGAGTACGATAGCAATAAGTCGCGTCACCACGACACGATTAACTATCGTAAACTCTTCGAGATGAGAGCAAAACAGCTGTTAGCAATCGTCATTCGATTTTAGTATTCGTTATTTTGGCGGCGAGTTGTAATTTTTTGTGCAATTAATTAATACGGATTATAGCCTTTGCAATCACTTTACGCACTCTACATATTTATAAAAAATAAATGTTATTGATGTATAATAAATGTAATCTATTAAGTACTAAAATAGCTAAATGAACGATGGCTAAAATGAATTATTAAATTGAATTTGTTCATCGATATTAGCTTTGAAGTCACATGCAGTTTCGATAGCGATAATATTGATAATACAAATTTGCCGGCGCGACGACAAATGAACCGGCATTTTGGTTAAATTTCCTTATTGTATATCAAACAATATCGATTGCATATAATTCTGTGTGAAGTGTGCGACTGTTTGTCCAAGAAAGAAACTCGCAAATCTGGATGCATGCAATGAGATGATTGCCGTCGCAGAGCCGCCCCAGGAGTTCGTTCCTCGCGGTCGTCAGGCGGCAGAGGATCATCCAGGACCCACAGAACCGCCATTGCCCAGATATTTGCCTGCCGAGCATTTGTTGTTGCAGCGATTACAAAATGTGAACATCTCAGCTGCCACCGAAGAGCCGCAAGAATTCTGGTGCATACGCGAAATCTATGATGACTATGAGGCAAGCTATGAGCGCGGACAGCGCCGCCAGCAATTAATCGAGCAGACGAAAAAGTGTGGACCCAATGCCGCGGCCGCCACACAATTGACATCACTGCCCAAGCAGCTGCTGGAACCCATCAAGCATCGTCGCGAGGATCCCATGTGCGATTACATTGTGAACAACGAGGAGGAGCTGTATGTGAACAAGCATACGGTGATTTGGACGCAGGGCCTGAACGACGATGACGATGGTGTACAACGACGCATGTGCTTCACCTGCGATACGCCCGTGAAGTTTGCCTGCTTCCTGAATCGCGGCTTTGTGCGCGGTCGCTTGGCCCAGTTGCGCGCCGCTGTCCAACAGGAAGACAAGCTGACCGCCATTTGTGTGGTGGATCAGGATGCGTTGCGCGTCTACTGCAATGATGGTGACGACTTTCTGGCCAATCTCGATTTTCCCGTTTCGCATCTGTGGCAAACTGTGCACGGCCTGCTGCTGGAAAAGGACTCGAGCAATGCGCTCGTCTCCCACTTGTCCATACCGATGCCACGGCTATTCTCGATGTCGCATCCCCTGCACGAAGCCTGCCCGGTTGTGCATAAGACGGCGACAAACTCAACTGGCTACATGACCGAACCCGAATACAGTATTGTCTTCACAGCCGAGGACTCGGATCTGGTGCTGCTGTACGATGCCAAGTTCTTCAAGCATTTTGTTGCCCGGCTGCGTAAAGTGACGTCCGAAGAGGTGAACTATGTGAGCCAGCAGCAGCAGGAGCTGCTCAGCCAAACGTTGCAGGGAAATCGCAGCACACCCGGCTCGAGCACCTTGCACAGCTTCAGCTCCACCAAACTGACGGGCGGTAGGCGATGATCCACCGATTGCTGTAATCTCTAGCCAAAACATGTTTTCTTCTGCTTTGTCTTTTAGCCACTTCAAAGCTGAACGCCACCTCGTTTCTGGGACGCAACAATCCAGCCACGCCCAATATGAATTTCTCAAAATATGGCCTCAGCCAGTCGCAATCGTTTAGCGGCGTCCTGGGTCAATCCAAGTGAGTAGCATAGCTCTTGCCCCTCTATACGTAATTCAATCGTTCTCGTCTTACAGTCGAGCCTCGCTGGGTGCACCACTCAGCCAGCTGCAGAACAGCATGAGCCAGCAGTCGTTGTCGGTCAAGGATATGCGCAAGATGACGCACGTTAAGCCGGCCAAGCCCATTGAGCCGGAGATGTGCTTGGAGCACATCTGGACGGAGAATACGTACGGCACGTAAGTGCATGAATCGCTACGCTTCAGGCGATCCGTCAATCTCAGTCAATCTATTGCAGGCAACGTGAATTCTGTGAGATGGCCACGCGCGCCTTCATCCACACGGATCTGGTGGGCCAGACGTATTTGTGCTATTTGCTCGCGCGCAGCTGCCGGCTGCAGATAGTGCTGATCAATGGCTACGACAGCAGCGAAATGCAATTGTCGACGCTGGCATCCACGATGCCCGCCAAGGATGCAGTCGGCTTGCAGCGCATGCATATGATTGCCGTGCTGGATCCGGGCGGCAATCTGATACTCTACACCGGCACCGTGCTCATCTCCAAAGTGCACATAACGCCTCAATTGACAACAGCGCCGCAGCATATACACATTGCCACGCCCACGCCCATGCCCATGCCCATGGCGACGCAGGCAACAGCAACGCCCACGACGGCAGCGGCGACAGCGCAGCTAAAAGTGTCGAGCAGCTCGTTTGTCGAGGTGCGCCGCAGCAGCCTGTTGCCCACGAAGGCGGCGGCCGATCTGAACGCCTTCGATGAGGAGCTGGAGCTGCACATGCTCTCGCCCATACAGCCGCAGCCCATGTCCTATACGCAACGGCAGGCGCACAACGTATGCAAGGCGTTGCGTGATCCCGCCGGCAATCGTCTGACTTTGGTCTATGCCACGGGCCGTATGCTGCGCATTGCTTTGCCGCTGCTCAACGATACGCGCCTCATCACGCGCTGCATAGCGGCGTTGCGGCAGGTGCTGAACGCGACGCAGTTTCTGCACTTCATCATACGCTGGTACAGTGCACGCAATCCCCCCGGCTCGCAGGACTACAGCATCGAGCAGGAGTGGCAGCTCTTTCGCAGCACGCTGCTCGGCCTGATGGGCTGCATGGGCACAGCGACGACGGGCGTGACGACGACGGCGGCAGCGTCGGCGGGAACGGAAACGGCCACAGCGATGTCAGCGGATGATACCGTGGATGCGGATGAGTCTTATGCGCGCTGTGCCACGCCCATATTGAATACGTTCGCGTGCGCCGCACAGGATGAGCCAAAGAAGCGACGCAAATACAACGACTGCGAATCCTACACGGACGACGACTGGGAATTTATGCTGCTGCAGACAGCATTGTCCGCCTGCCCCTCCGATCCGGCGCACGCGTACAGTGTCGATGTGGCCGCACCATTATTTCGCATGCTGCCCGCCATATTCTATGGCATGCACATGCTCTACGAGGATCTCAAGCTGGACTCGGTATTCCAGAGCGCGCTCATCTATCTGGCATCGGTGAGTACACACGCATTAGGTGCACCCATCGGATTGAGTGAATTGAATCTAAGATTTGCATCATTGCAGTTTCTGCATCAAATGGCAATCGATATGCAACTGGACAGCTATATAATGCACTATCATCTGGACTTTCCAGAGCTGACGCACAAGACGACCAAGCTAACGATGATGAGTAGCGAGCATGGAGCTCTCATGCTGTACCAGGAGCTGTTGCGTATGCCAGCGCCCAGTATCTATGTGCAGCTGGAGCATGTGCTGCTGGACAGGCAAGAGGTGCCGCCGCTTAGCTACTTGGAGTGCATCAACGAGCGCAGCCGCAATCTGGTGCAGCTCGTCTCGCTGGTGATGCACGGCCAGAGCAAGCTCAAGCACTGGTGGCAACTGCTGGAGATCTTTGGTGCAGTCCAATCGAACTTTGCCAAGCGGCCCAAGCGCAGCATCTCGGCGGATGTGCCGCGCTGCCATCAGGTGCTGGAGCTGCTGCTCTGCATGCAGCTGACCAGACGGGACATTGAACGTCTGCCGGCGGCGGTGCATTTGGTGATTGCCGAGGCGCTGGAACAGGCACGTCTAATGCCGCCCATGGGCAGCAGCATGGCCACCTACGAGCTGATACTGCGACCCGAGCTGGCCGCCCATGCGCAATTGCCCTTCCTGGAGACGACACTGGGTCAGCCGCACTGCGGACGCGTTTACAGGGAGGATTCGCTGTCGCCACGCGTTGCGCCAAGCAGCGGCGAGTGGCCAATGCCGGAGCCGGAGTCCGAGCAGCTGCGACACGACGGCATGGACAATATGGATACGAAACTCTTGCGATTGCGCTTTCCCGACGACATGCGCGTCGAGGAGGTGCGTCGCCTGCTCAACAGCGCCGATCCCGTCGCAATTGAGGTGCAACAGTCGCCGGGCACGAGCGATCACGAGTTCATTGAGGAGCAGGAGAAACAGTTGTTTGCGCTCTGCGCCCGCACCATGACCCTGCCCCTGGGCCGCGGCATGTTCACACTGCGCACCCTGATGCCACGGCCCAGCGACAACATGGCCATGCCCAAGCTCTGTTTGGTGGGCCGCGAGCCCGTGAAGGGCACCACCATTGAGATGCAACAGATCGAGTTTCCGGCCAACATGCACATGTGGCCATCGTTTCACAATGGCGTCGCCACCGGGCTCAAGATCTCGCCGCAAGCATTGGATATCGATTCCACGTGGATTGTGTACAACAAGCCAAAGACGCTGGCGAACAATGCCCTGGAGCATGCCGGCTTCCTCATGGCGCTCGGCCTCAATGGACACCTCAAGTCGTTGTCCTTTATGAGCGTCTACAAATATTTGGTCAAATGCGATGAGATGACCAGCGTTGGGCTGCTTCTCGGCATCTCGGCGGCGCATCGCGGCAGCATGGACACAAAGACCACCAAATTGCTGAGCGTTCATCTGGAGGCGCTGCTGCCGGCCACAGCCATGGAATTGGACATACCGCAGAGCACACAAGTGGCTGCCCTCATGGGCATTGGCTTGCTGTATCAGGGCTCGGCTAAGCGGCACATAGCCGAGGTGCTGCTCCAGGAGATTGGCCGTCCACCCGGTCCCGAGATGGAGAACAGTGTGGAGCGTGAATCGTATGCAATGACGGCGGGTCTGGCACTTGGCCTCGTAACGCTGGGCCAGGGCGAATCTCCAGCCGGATTGAGGGATCTGCAGCTGCCCGATACGCTGCACTATTACATGGTCGGTGGCATCAAGCGGCCCATTGGCGGCTCCCAAAAGGAGAAATATCGCCTCGCCTCGTTTCAGGTGCGCGAGGGTGATAGCGTCAATATCGATGTCACCGCGCCGGGCGCTACCCTGGCGCTGGGTCTGATGTTCTTCAATTCGGGCAATACGGCCATCGCCGAATGGATGCAGCCGCCGGACTCACGCTATCTGCTCGACATGGTTCGCCCCGATTTTCTACTCTTGCGCACCATTGCACGCGGCTTGATCCTGTGGCAGCAGGTGCAACCGGACAACGATTGGTTCCAGGCCCAATTCCCGCAGGCGCTGCGCACGCACCTACGCCTGCCGACGCGCGAAGACGAGCCGCCCGAAGATAGCGATGTGGACTACGAAGCCATTACGTAAGCCCATCCCAATAAATCCTCATCATCTGCATAATCCCTCTCTCTCTCTCTCTCTCTCTCTCTCTCTCTCTCTCTCTCTCTCTGTGTGTGCTTGCAGTCAAGCCTATTGCAATATCCTGGCTGGCGCCGCCTTTTGCATTGGCCTCAAGTTCGCGGGCACTGAGAATCCAGTGGCGTTTGCCACCTTGCGCAGCGTTATCAAGGAGTTCCTCAGCTTTCCGGGCACTTCGATGGGCGAGTGCGCCGGCCGTACGACCATCGAGAGCTGCTTGATGGTGCTGGTCATATCGATATCTTTGGTATTTGCCGGCTCGGGCAACTGCGAAATCTTGCGCATCATTCGCTATTTGCGTTCACGCGTTGGCCCCCAATATCCGCACATCACCTACGGCTCCCACATGGCCATACATATGTCGCTTGGGCTGCTCTTTTTGGGCGCCGGCCGCTTCACCATTGCCAAAACGCCAGAGTCCATTGCGGCGCTGGTCTGTGCCTTCTTCCCCAAGTTTCCCATACACAGCAACGACAATCGGTGGGTGATCGATAGATCCTCTATATATATATATATATATATATATTCATGGCTCAATTGTGCTTCCTTTTGCCAGTTACCATTTGCAGGCGCTGCGCCATCTGTATGTGCTGTCCGTGGAGCCGCGTCTATTTCTGCCACGCGACATAGACACCCATCAGCTGTGCCTGTGCAACATTTCGGTGCTGGAGGTGGGCGCCACGGAGCTGCGCCGCCTACCCATTGCACCGTGCATACTGCCAGAGCTGAGCACGCTGCAACAGGTCATTGTGGATGATGAGAACTATTGGCCCATCTGCTTTGAGCGCTCGCGCAACTGGCATCAGCTGGAGAAGGCATTGGAGCTGAGCGCTCCCATTGATATTAAGAAGCGCACAGGCCGTCTGTCGCATCTCGAAGATCCGGATCGCCTGAAGAGCATGCTGGCGCAAACGTTGACCATGGAGCAGAGCATCTGCTGGCAGGTGGATGTCCACGATTTGCAACAGTTTGCCAGCGAGCGGCTGGTTAAGCCCTTTCTCAGTCGCTTTCTGGACACGAAGGGCACCGATCTCAGCTACGCGGAGCTGAGCAAACGACATCAATTGATGCTGCTCTTCTACAATGCCGTGGTCAAGGATCGCATGCATCTGCTGCCCGTTTACCTAACGCTCTACGATGTAAGTGCCATTGGATTGTTTGGCTTCATTTAAGTAAACTTTTGCATTTTCTCTGCAGCATGTCACCAAGCAGATGGCCAACAACAACGACGTGTGGCAGGTGAAGCTGATCGAAGCATATTTGGGCAAAAGCCCCAACAATGACCATTCGCTCATCTCGGTGGAGCTCATACAAATGATGCAGGAGATTGCAAAGCTGAGTCTAGAGCAAGCGGCACGTGAATTTTGTGTGCCATTGCGTGAATACCTGACGCAGAAGCGCCTGGAGCCGAGCTATGTGGCCAGCATCTGTGCCCAGGATCTGCAGCGTGTGTTCTGTGTCATCAATTATTTCAATTTGATGCCGAATATGTTGAGCAGCATTGATCTAAGCAGCGGGCCGGTTAACTATCTACGCATCATGATCGAGTTTAACAAGTTGCAGTTAAGTCCACACACCATATACGGTGTGCTCAAAATATTCCAAGCGTTGGCCACCGAAGGTGCGGACCAACAACAACAACAACAACAACAACAAGAGCCTATTTTTTAAGCATTCAAAAAAAGTGCGCAATCGTTTTGACTATCGCTCAAGGGCTGACAAAAGTTATCGAAATCGCCAGTGATTGACTTCTTTACTTAAGCCTTAATGTCGAGATACAACACTGTCAGAGGTGTTTTCAAACACTAGATATATTGAAATGCCTTTAACAATGAGATTCGCTGTTCAAATTATCACACATAAGAGATGTAATTTATATGAAACAACGTTGAAATAAACAAACTAACTCATTTATAAAACTGATCGTGTTATCGATTTCGCTGACAACTATCGAGTAATCTAATCAATCCGTCGATTTTTTTTTTTATATTTTCAACACCAAAATTAACTGATTTTAAATTGAGTTCAGTAATAGAGTTTAATAATTATAAACTACAACTATGTTGTAAGCAATTGCACGTTCTACAAAGCTGGAAGCGATGTTCCGTTAGACTATGCGCTGATGCTCGGCGACCGTAGATTCCTCAATTTTGTCCCGAAAGCATCGTTGATATAGGTAAATGCCCAGCAATGGGAACGGCGTCATTATGGCCACCGACACCGGCACCACTGTGGTCAGATCTGCCTGCGGCTGCTCCAAGGTGGTGCGTAAAAAGAATATCGCAATGCCCGTATTCTGGATGCCCGTCTCGATAGCAATGGTCAATGCGTCAGTGTCACTTTGATTCAATAGCTTGGCCGCCATCCAGGCGACCGCATAGCCGAGTCCGGGTAGAGCCAAGCCCGCCACGACGATCTGTGAACGATGGCAATGGCTTTAAAATTGATTATTTTCTAGATCCAAGAAGAACTCACCTGCCAGGAGAATAGCTGGAACAGATAAAAGTTGGTGATGATCGCAAAGATCACAATAAAGAGTATGAGGCATGCAGAGATGGGCTTCAGCAGCCTAACCAGCACTTGTGTCAAGCGCGGCAGCCAACACTGTATGGCCAATCCTATAAGCAAGGGCACAATCAAAGCGGCACAGTAGCTGGCAATCTTACCATACGGCAGCACCATGCCGGCACGCTCGAAAATTAACTGGCCGAGGGTGAAGACCCACAGCGGCATCGTGGCAAAGGCAGCCACATTGCTAACGGTGGTCATTAGCACAGAGAGATTTATATTCCCGTTGAGAACTGCTGACCAAGTGTTGGATGCACCACCGCTCGGTGCGATGCCCGTAAAGAACAGGCCCAACTGCATCGCAGGTGAGTCGGGAAAAATGAAAACACCCAACGCATAGCTGAGGAGCGGCATGCCCAGCACCTGGGTGATGAAACCAATGCATGGACCAATTGGACGCGTGATCAAGCCCTGCAGCACGTCGACGTTGAGTGCAGCACCAAAATTGATGTAAATCAGCGACATCAGCAAAATAATGGAGCCGACAAAAATGTGATCGATGATCCGCTCTGGGCGCACCAACTTCACCAGCAGCACGCTATCATTGCTGGCTGCATTCTGTGGCGCAGAGCTGGTGTTGCTAAGTGCATCATAGAGACGCACTTGGATCTTGGCCTCGCCAAGAAAATATGCATCGACGCGTAAGCTGCCATTCCATAGATTGTGCTGCACTTCCTCCATGGATATGGTCAAGTTCTCGGCCGGCATGCTGGCGAGCTGTGCGTCCGTACTGTGCAATCGGAAGCTGTAGCGACCCGTCTTCAGCTGTAAGTCGTCTGCTATGTCGGACAGTGTTAGGTGCACCGTTTCGCTGCGTTCCATTTCCAGTTGTAGCAGCGCAGGGTCAAAGCGCGCCTGCCAACTGGCGCTGGGCAACACCTGTTGGCCCAGCATCAGTGCCATAAAGAGGCAAACTCTTTTGATCCACATTGCAATCCACCCAAGAGCAAATCTTATTTCGTAATCACGCACTCACTCAGCAAGTTATCAAGTAATTATGTATTAGCCAAGGAACACAAAGCGTATCGTGTGTATGTTGCGACTGCAATGAAGTTGGTTGTTTGCAGTTATTTACGGCGTCGAGCGTAAATGACACTAATACGGCGAGAGAGAGAGAGTGAGACCCAGAGAGCGAGAGGCGCCAGAGGAAGCATGAAACAGCTCTAACTGCTCTTTTGCCTTTGGTGAGAACGCGTTAGGCATACAGAATCACAGCAAAAACAGAAAGCCCCATGCACGTAGGCCGAACGCCAGTGGGGTTGAAATACGAATGTTACTCTGCTCATGACAATTAAATCAATGTGTGCTTTCTATATTAAACACACTTTTTCATATATGAAAAAAAAAAATAGTTTTCTGTAATTATTTCAAATATAATTGATCCCCTTTTGCCGGCACCCTTGCTGCGCACAAAGCGAAGCGTAATAACAGTTACATTCACACAGGTTGTTAGCAAGGAAGTTTGTGTGTGTGTGCGTGTGTGTGCATGTGTGCACGCATATTCGCTTGTAAAAGTAACTATGCTGAGTGTGTGGGTGAGCTTGCACGCGTTGTTAACATGTGTATTTGCATGTGTGAGGGCATGTGATATGTGGAGAGTGACGAAGAGAGGCACAGAGAGCTCGCATCAAGCCGATCAGATACTTTAAGCGTTGTTTCTTTTTACAACCTACCTTTCGAGCTTACTGAACACTGAACGATGATTTTTGAGAGTATTTTTGCCAGTATTTTAAAAATACAAAAATTAGGCTTTAACGTTGAAATATGAATGTTGAAAAATACTTTATATGTGAGAATATTCCAGATCTTGAAACTGATTATGTATGTTAGAGGCTTTAGGCGCACTGGGTGGCAAATGAGCTCTTTATTTTTTTAATAATAAATAAATTAAGCATATGTATAGATTAAGTCCTATCCGTCCATCCATGATGCATTATCTATAAGATCTATGGCACTAAAATTATATCTCTTCTATCTTTTAAGCTTTTTTAATAGTAATGCAATATTTACAGTTAGTATATATTTTTAGAATGTTTTTGCATTATTCTTTGAACGGAAATATTCGAGAACTTTGATGGAACTTCGCGATTAGGGTATTTGCTAGTCGGGCACTCTCACTAGTTTTCCTGTTTGTTTTTATATTAAACCATGACTTTGGTTGTACTCAAGAACTTTTGAGCATTTTATTTTATATTATCTTGTAATTTATGAGCGATTCTTTGAGTGAGTAAATTCCTTCAAGGTTTTGATTTTATTGAATCTTAGGATAAATGCAAACACGCATATATAAAACATGATCGCAAAAGGCCATCCAGTTGAAGGACGGTGTGTTTTGTGCTTTAGTATCTATAGTGCTCGGGCTTGAAGGGTCCAGTCTTGGGCACACCCAAGTAGCTGGCCTGCTTGTCCGATAGCTTGGTGAGTTTCACTCCCAGCTTATCCAAATGCAGACTGGCGACCTCCTCGTCGAGCAGCTTGGGCAGCACATGCACGCCGACTGCATATTGGCTGGACTTGGTCCAGAGCTCGATCTGGGCGAGCACCTGGTTGGTGAACGAGTTGGACATCACAAAGCTGGGATGGCCATGGGCGCAGCCCAGATTGACCAAACGACCCTCGGCCAACAGGATAATGTGCTTGCCATTGGCCATGGTATAACGATCCACTTGCGGCTTGACATTCACCTTTTCCTTGGCATTTTTGTTTAGCCAATCGACATCGATCTCGCAATCGAAATGTCCGATGTTGCACACAATCGAGTCATCGGGCATGTTGAGCAGATGCGCCGAGGTGATGATGTCTCGGCAGCCGGTGGTGGTCACATAGATGGAAGCCTCCTTGCTGGCCTCCTCCATGGTGGTCACCTCGTAGCCCTCCATTGCTGCCTGCAGCGCATTTATCGGATCGATTTCGGTGATAATGACGCGACCACCGAATCCCTTCAGTGCCTGGGCACAGCCTTTGCCCACATCACCATAGCCAGCCACACAGCAAACCTTGCCCGCAATCATCACATCCGTGGCACGCTTGATGCCATCAATGAGCGACTCCCGGCAGCCATAAAGATTATCGAATTTGCTCTAAATAGAGGTGAGATAAATGAATAAGTTGATACGAATCAATGGAAGAAATGCTTCACCTTGGTCACTGAATCGTTCACATTGATCGCTGGCACGCCCAAGCGTCCATCCTTGAACATTTTGTACAGATTGTGCACACCGGTGGTTGTCTCCTCGCTGAGACCCTTGATGCCCTTCAGATAGTCGGGGAAACGTTCGTGCACCAAATTGGTCAGATCACCGCCATCATCCAGAATCATATTCAGCGGCTGGCCATCGGGAAAGACGAGCGTCTGCTCAATGCACCACATGTACTCCTCATCGGTTTCACCCTTCCACGCATAGACGGGGACGCCAGTGGCAGCGATGGCCGCCGCCGCATGATCCTGTGTGCTGAATATGTTGCAGCTCGACCATTGCACCTAATGGAGAGAATGGGACAGTGAAATCAGTCACGCAAATGGGCAGATGCTTAGAGGAAATGGAATTGCTGATAAAGGGAAATCGTGATTGAGATCGAATATGCCTTCGCAGCTAATGACGACAACGTAAACAACTTAGCATATCAATGGGCTCTTGTGCTGTGACCCCCTAGTGATCCCTTTAGAGATTATTTGTTTGTTTTGTTATCAGCGTTGCGCCTTGAACTCACGCGCGACCCCCAAGCGTGAAAAATAGAAATTTTTCGGTATTGTCATTTTGTGTGATTTATGATAAGGATGATAGACGGACGCATGGTAACATGGACACACGGACTTACTTGAGCGCCCAGCTCGACCAAGGTCTCGATGAGCACGGCCGTTTGGACGGTCATGTGTAGGCAGCCGGTGATGCGAGCGCCCTTTAGGATTTTCGATGGGCCGTACTTCTTGCGGCATGCCATCAGGCCGGGCATCTCGTTCTCCGCAATGATAATCGCTTTGCGGCCCCATTCAGCCAGACTGATATCGGCTGGAAGGCAGTTAAAGATTAGATACAATTGGCACACACAATAAACAACGTGCTTTAACCTCTGGCAACATGTGCGCATGCATACATACACACACACACTCGCACACACGTGAAGAGAAAAAAATCCCATATGCATATATACATATGTGTGTGTGCGTACATTTGCCGGCATTAGGATACGCTGATTTTATTTATAACTCACCAACTTTGTACGCGGGCTTGGACATCGTGATGGAATTGCGATTGCAAAAATAGGATTTTGAGATACACGACCGGGCTGACGACGTGCTCAACGTTGAGTGACAAAAATACAAATCTCAAGATCGTAAGAAATAAATCGAGCTATCGACTTAACTAAAGACCGACTGTAAGAGTGTATCGATCTAAACAGACAGAGTCGACGAAATATTTGTAGACAAATTCATTCGTTCCTTATCGATTATCGATTACACCATCAACGAAATATTGAATATCGTAAGTTATAATGTGAACAATATGTAAAAAATCCATTTATAAAATCCTACCAATTATTTGCTGCGAGTATAACAATAAATAGACAGTTTCTTTTATACCTTAAGTGAAATACTGCATGTCATAGTCGTGCAATTTTTATCGGTATGCAATTTTAATCGAATCGATAGGAAGAGGTTGATAGCTCTTTATACAATCAAACATTAATGATAAATAATCATATATATAAATTATGCCTAAATTGCATAGTGTAAAATAACTATACACAAATGAAAAGCTTTTAAAAAAAAATTAAGTAGCGTTCTTCAACGATAGTTTATTAATTTTACAACACTAATGAGTAATGCAACTGACGCAAATTGCCGCATGCTGAGATATCGGCGCCATTTTATTTCTCGTCGCTCGTCACTCGCTCAATGATTGTCAGCTACTCGTTGCCCCTGGCACACACGCGTTTTACCAATCGTGATTTTTTTTCGGTCTCAGTTTATTTTTTAGTGAGCGAACTAAACAATTTAATTAGTTAAACAATCAAATTACATTATGCGTGAGCGCTGAAAAACAATGAACAAATAAGTTAAATGCCCAAACCTTGTGCATCTGTAAATTGAATTGAGTACGTGCGTGGTGCGTTTTTTTTTTGTTGGGCCGAATGCAAAGTACGACGACGGCGACGCACAGTTCGACCGCAACGCGACGTTGATGTCAGTTTGTGAGTGTCTGCGTGTGCAATAAAAAAAAAACTACGAATTGCGAAAGAGCAAAAAGCAAGACCAAAAAAAGAAAAGAAATAATTCTATGTTCAGCAATCAAAAAATCGTGGAAGAGAGGCAAAAGACTGTGTAAAATAGACAAAAGAGGCGCGCGCGGCGTGAAATGCGCTAATAAAGCAATAACAGCCCATCATTGGAAGGGGAGGGGAGGGGTAAGTGCGTTTAAGTAAACGGCTGCGTGGCTCATAATATATGCATATGTAAAAATAAATAAAATTTTAAATAAAAAACGTATTGCCAAATTACTAAGTAAAGAAAAAAAATAAATCAGAACTCGTTATAAATAGTTGAAGCAATAAAATTCTCGTTCATACAAAAAGCAAGGCCAACCTTCTTTGGTGTTAAACAAAATTAACGAAACGAAAAAAAAAAAAAAAAAAAATTAAACATAAAAAAAAAAAAGAAAAAAAAAAACTCTGCGATCGTGGCGCCAAAGTGCAAACTGGTGTTGGTCCAGAAGCAGAAACCGCTAAATATGAGCTCTAGTTGAGTGAGAGTGAGGGAGAGAGAGAGCGCCGCGTGTGTTGGAATCTCATCGTGACACTCAACACACACACACATATATATATATATACAAATACATACGTACACAAAACTCGCATTACCATGAATATATGTATATGTATATACGTATAGCTATATAATATATATATATACATACGTCGAGACGCTCACGCGGAATTGCAACAGTGTGACCGTCCTTAATTTTAATTTTATTCTTCTCTCTTTAGTTTGCCGTGTGATTATAAGCGTGTATGCAGTGTTGCATTTTGTGCGTGTACGGGGGGCCGGCTAAAATCCAATGATGTCCACATTTGAGGATGGCCAGCATCAGCAGCAGCAACAACAACAGCATCAAACTAATCCTCCGCAGCCGCACACGCCACTTCGACTCACTAATGAAGCCGCCAATAACAACAACAACAACAACAATAACACCAGCAGCAGCAGCATCGACAGCACAAGCAGCAGCAGCAGCAGCAGCAGCAGTAAAGCGAATACCAATAATAATAATGTGAGTACAGCTTCAGCTGGCTTTGCATTTCAGCTCAGATAATCTCTAACCCTTTGCATCCCTCCTGCAGTCCATCATGGGCAAAGTAAAATTGCGCGTCTCTAGCATACTTCCGGACTCGCTAAGCAAATGGCTCTCACCCAGCGCTGGCGATCTGCATAACAATGCCGCAGTCGCAACAGAACAGGAATCCTCGTTTTCAGCGTCACAGACGCGACAGCCGATGGCTCAGCGCAATGGGCGAGCCTTGCTGACAACAACACAAATAAAACAGAAACGCAGTCGTCGTCGAATACAATTGGAGGCTGATGATGCGGCCGATACTACCGTCGATGATGGTACCAGTGCTCAGGATCTCAATGAGGAAGAGGTCCAGCTTGCCGATAATATAGCCGAGCATGATCTGGCCGGCGAGGATGAGCAGACGCGTCGCAGTGAATATAATGTTAGCCTATTACGTAAACGTCAATTGATTGCGAGTGACGATGATGACGACGACGACGATGATGACGAGGATGATGATGGCGAAGAGGAGGAAGAGGACGAGATCGATGATGGTGCACAGCCAAATAACTATCGAGTGCCGCAGGCAAATTGCGGTGTAAATTATCGCAGCAGTACGGCACAGCCGTTGCAAAAGCGCATGCGTCTGCATGTAAGTAATCGAGCTATCGCTATCGATATCGATAGCTACCACTGAAGACTTTCAATTCACATTATTGAATTAATTATTGTGTTCTTTTTTTTATGTATAATTTCTCGTATAGCCGTTGGAAAATACGCTCAGCCCTCAGTTTAATGCTCAGCAGCGCATTCGGCTGCATGCCTCAACGCCCGCTGTTAGCGATGCGGCGCGCAGCCAAACAACACCGAATCGCTTGTCGATTCATTTGAACCTCTATGGAAATCAGCGTCAGCGTGAGCCCGCCTACAACTTTATGGTCACCTCGACAGGTGGCAGCAACACCAAAATCATTAGCAGCAGCAGCAGCAGCAGCGAAGCAGCTGTTGCCACCAGCGGTGATTTGCCAATGAGGTACGTTAACATTATCGCCCTCTGTCTATATATATATGTATATATATATATATATATTCTATATCAGAATTGAAATCACGTATGCTAATCGCTGTAATCTTTCATTTTTGTGTGCAGCTCTCGACGCTCATTGAATATTGCGCCAATGACTGAACGCCGCGAGTCGGCGCTGCCCAGCTATAAGCGACAATCGCTGCTGGGTCATCGAGGCCTAATGCCCAACTGGCGCACCTATCAGGTCATCAACGAGGAGCCAACCAACGAGGAGCAAACGACAAACAACAACAACAACAATAACAATAATAACAATATGAAATTGACTAAACGCACAGATTCTCAATCTGAATGCGGGAGTAATGAGAGCCACGCAGCTGGACGTGTACACAACAACAAAAACGTCAACAGCAGCGGCGGCAACAACAACAACAGCAGCAGCAACAACAACAACAACAACAATAATAATGGCAACTCATTATTTTATGGCAATTTACAGAGCCGCAAATCGGTGTTCAATAGAAATTCAGCGTCATCAATGCTACAGCCGCATCATCATCATAATTCAACACTATCGCTCAATTCACTAAGTCATCGTCGACGTTTCAATGCCTCCATTTATGGCAGCACATCGGCGTTGAGCGATAGCCGACTGTTAAGCACCACCAGCAGCAGCAGCAGCATCATATCTGGAAACTCTCCATTCTATCAGGGACCCACCGCATTTGGCGGCAATTCGGCAAATAATCGTTGCTTTAGTCAAGGCAATTTGACAAACATTATCAATTCGGGCGGCAGCTCGCCGGCGCCATCGAATAGCGATAGCGTATGCAGCAACAGCAACAATCCATTGTTGATGGGGCGACAGCAAAATATTGGCTACAATGGCAGCTATGGCATGCATCCCGTCGAGATGCGTTCCAGTGCCAATCCATCCACGATTGGTGCCATCAACAGCGACAGCAGTGCTGCCAGCATGCCTGGCCTATCGTTGACAGCTCAGCGCATAATCAATTTGCTTGAGAATCATCGGACGCCCCTGATGGATGCCAAGAAAATGGGCAGCACATTGCGTGAGCATAAATTGCAGCGTTCCTCCAGGAATTTGGCCAGCAGCAACAACAGCAACAAGCCCTATGCCTATCCCAGCAACAATAATAATAACAACAACAACAATCGAAATAGCTCCGCTGCTGCCCTGGACAATAGCTCCACATTGTTTGTGCCTACCATGCTGCAGTTACTCGAACGTCGTCGATTGACACGTGCGGCGCCTAGTCGCCGTGCTCTGGTCGATGCCAACAAGGAGGCGCAACAGCAACAGCAGCAGCAGCAGGCGACTGCAAATGCGCCGACTGCCGCCAGCACAGCGGGCTCGGGCTCGGGCATGCATACGAATCACACGAACAAGATGCGCTCGCGTCTGTCACATCAGCTGCGCAAGGATGCGCGCAATGCCGAGGAGCAACAGTTGCCGCCAGCACCAATCGATTTGCCCAACATAAGTTTCCCCTTGATGGCCAACGAGCCGAAATTCGATTTGGTGATTGCGCCTCCCGGCGGACCAGCGAGCACAGCTGCCCAGCAACAGGCACACAAACTACCCAAACTTAACAACAGCAGCAGCAACAGTCATCGTTGTCGTTTCCTATTTGCAACACCCATTGAACTTCCCTCTGCCGATCCTGCCGAGCTGTCTGCGCCATCGAAAAAGCAACAATATGAATTCTCGCCGCCCCTCGCATTGGACGAGTCACCGAATCGCGCTGCAAGCAAATCGCTGCAGTTTAACGGCGAAACAACCAGCAGCAGCACCACCAACAGCAACACCACCACCACCACAGCAGCGACAGCTGCAACTGTAACCACAACAACTCTGGCTGGATTCGGGGATCAGTTCAAGAAATCGGCCAGCGAGTGGGAGTGCGAGGCGTGCATGCTGCGCAACAAGGAGGAGCTGCAGAAATGCGTTGCCTGCGAAACGCCCAAGCCAAAGCCAAAAGTAGCAGCAGCAGCAGCAGCAGCAGCCGCCGCCACAGCCGCAGCAACTGTTCCACCTGCTGCCGTTGGCTTTAGCGGCTTTGGGGACAAGTTCAAGCAGCCGACCAGCAACTGGGAGTGCGCCGCGTGCATGTTGTCGAACAAGGAGAGCAGCGAGAAGTGCATTGCCTGCGAGACGCCGCGACCCAAAGCGAGCAGCAGCAGCAGCAGCAGCGCAGCGCCGTTGAGCATGTCGAACAGCGTGAGCAACAACAGCAGCAGCAGCCTTGGCGGCAGCAGCAGCAACAACAGTTTTGGCGCGAACTTCGGCGATGCCTTCAAGCGTCCAGCCAATATGTGGGAATGCGACAGTTGCATGATCATGAATCCGGCCACGCTCAATGAATGCCTCGCCTGCCAAACAGCCAATCCCAAGGCCAAGGCCAGCAGCAGCAACAACAGCAGCAACAACAGCAACAACAACAACAACAAAATGAGCAGCTTCAAATTTGGCTTTGCTGCAGCTGCTGAGCAGCCAAAGCCAGACGCCGGCTTTCAGCAGCTGATTGCGGCCCAAAAGTCGAGCAGCTGGAATTGTGAGGCGTGCATGGCCCAGAACGATGTGAGCCGCAACAAATGCATTTGCTGTGAGCAGTTGAAGCCAGGCGCGACTGCCGAAGCAAGCGGCACTGCGGATGTGCCCAAGTTTATGTTTGGCTTTTCACCAAAGTCAACAGCAGCAGCAGCAGCAACAACAGCAACAGCGACGGCGGTGACGGTGGCGGCAGCAACAAGTGTTGCTCCAGCTGTCACGCAGTTCAAATTTGGCTTTGCACCAGCAACAGCTGGCAAGGATGTTGCCGACAGCAACAAGCCAGCAGAAGCCACAACAACAACAACAACTCCTTTCGCTATGAGCGTAAATGCCTTCAAATTGGGCGCTGACTCGGCTGGTAAGACAGTTGGCTTCCAGTTTGGCGCACCAAAAACAGCGCCGCCACCGCAGCAGCAGGTGTTGCCGCCAGCAGCAACGGAGGCGGCGACCAGCAGCAGCAGCAGCGGCGGCCAAAGCTTCTTTGCGGCACCAGCTAAAGCAGCCGCAGCAGCAGCTCTAGTTGCGCCGGCAACAACAACATCAGCACCAACAGCAACAGCAACATTCACGTTTGGCAGCAGCAATGCGGCAGTGACAACAACAGCAGCAACAACGACAACAACAAGCGCCGCCGACGCTAAGCCCGCCGGCAGCAACTTGTTCAATTTTGGCGGCTTTGCGCCAACAGCAGCTGTCGTATCCAGCAGCAGCAGCGTCGGCACGACCAGCAGCAGCAGCAGCAGCTTTAAGCCATCGATGCCAATGTTCAGTTTCGGCAGCAACATCAACAATGTCGTGAGCAGCAGCAGCAGCAGCAGCTGCAGCGTAACGCCCTCCTCGGGTGCAGCAACAAAAACAACATCGGCACTTTTTGGCGCCCCTGCAGCAGTGCCAGCAACATCCACAGTTGCAGTTGCCTCTTTGCCAAGCTTTGCCACACCAGCAACAGTTGCTACAACGGCAGCCGGCAGTTTCATGGCAGCCGCAACGGCGCCCAAATTTGAGTTTGGCAGCCAAGCGGCTGCAAAGACGTCAACGACCAGCGTCTGCAGCAGCACCAGCAGCGGCAGCAGCAACACCAGTTTCTTCTTTGGTTCGCCGGTAATAACGTCAACAGCAACAGCAGCCGCAGCAGCAGCAACAGCGACAGCAACAACATCAGCCGCAGCAGCAGCAACAGCAGCAACAACATCAGCCGCAGCAGCATTTGGTAGCGGCATCTTTGGCTCCATTGCAGCAGTGAAAAGCAGCAGCACCAGCAGCAACAGCAACAGCAGCTTTAGTGCACCAACCAGCAGCAACACATCGCTATTTACGTTCGGCAGCACCAATGCCAACGCCAATGCCAATGCCAACAGCAACAGCAACAACGTCTTTCAGGGTTTTCAATCGAAATTCACTTTTGGTCGGCAAACGCCAAGCGTAACATCCAGCGCAGCGAGCAGCAGCAACAGCAGCAGCAGCAGCACGTCGGCAGCAACAACACTAAGCACCTTTGGCTGGCCAGCAGCAGCAACGTCAACAACATCGACAGCAGCAACAACACCATCACCATTTGCAGCAACACCATTTGCTGCCACACCATTTGCTGCCCCCGCCGCCGCGTCGGCTGCAACTCCCTTTGCCAATAATCCAGCCACAAGCGCTGGAACGACTGCACCGCTGCAAATATTTGGCAGCGGCAGCAGCCTCTTCGGCAGCAGCACCGCGACAAAAACAACAAATGCAATGCAACCGCTGGCGATCAGCTCGCCCTTCGGCATGCCAGCGGCGGCAGCCGTGCCAGCAAGCGGCACGGGCACAGTGGGCGCGGCGGCGCAGCCGACTGCCAGCAACAGCAGCGGCAGCGGCAGCGGCAATGGACCCATCTCCTCGGTCTTTGGCAATGTGAGTAGTCCGTTTGGTGGAGGCGCCGCTGCCGGAGCGAATGCCGGCGGCATGAGCAGCATTACCTCGCCGCTGACCAACATATTTAGCGCCGGCAACAGCCAGAAGCGCTCAACAGCGGCAACAACAACAACAAATATTGCTGGAGCAACACAACCTAAAATGGCATTTAATTTCGCTCCAGAACCATCGGTGAGTGCAGCAAGTTTATTTTTGAGTTTCAATAACAATTAACCAACCACTCTCTCTCTCTCTCTCTCTCTCTCTCTCACACACTAACAGACACAGCCTGCAAGCGGCGTTTTCAATTTTGGCTTAAATGCCGCAGCCGCTGCTGGCGGCAGCAACGCGCTGCCAAAGCCAGCGTTCAACTTCACAGAGGTCGCACCGCAGACATCGGCATTTAATTTCTCCGCGAATCCAGCAACGGCAACCAATGCGGGCAACCGCGACGTAAGTTGATAAGCAAAAACAAAAATTATAATAATAATAATAATAATTAAAAAAAAGTAGTTTATTTGTCAGCCAGGCAACACTCGTAGTAAATGGTTTAAAGCAAAGACAATATATATATATATATATATATATATACATACATATATATATATATTTGTAATTATATTGTTGCTGTTAGCGGCTGTTTTTACATTTTCCTTTCGTCATCTATTGATGTGCATGCTTTTCGGCAGTGTTGTTAAATGTCGTTAATTGTGCGCGTGTCTGTGTGTGCTATCGATATTTATCGCTAGCACATGCACTCACGCCTTAATTCTAGTCTTTGAAAAAAAAAAAAACAATATTTTTTAATTTGTACTTATTTTATTTTTCTTGTCTTTATTTTTTCCATTTCTCTCCTCCTTCTACTGTTGGTTGTTCTCCGGCTATCTCTCTCTCTCTCTCTTTCTTTCTTTCTCTCTTTGTCTATCTATCTATATCTTATGTACTGTTGGAAAACTACCGAAAAATATCAAAATGTATTCAATTGTAATCCCCACTCAACCGGCCACAAAATTATGTAAACTGTATAATCAACCGTATTGGCTAAACGCGGGCACGGGCACGGGCACGGGCACGAATTTGCGATAATTACCTACTCTTTGCTATTATACTACTACTATTACTACTACTACTGCGCTGTGCTCTGCTGTGCTGTGCTGCTACTACCAAATAATACCACACCTACTACTATTCCTCCGACTGATACTACTACTGTTCGAACGGTTGGCCCATTGAAGTTACTTTCAAGATCGGAACAACTTTTCCAATTTGGGGCCACTGGGCCAGCAAGGGATGCTGGAACATCATCATCCATGATGCCAGCAGCCAATAATCAAATGTTCAATTTTAACGTCCCAGTGCAGCAAATGCAGGTAAACTAAAAAAAAAGTGGACACAGTAGCTCGATTAAGATATATGCATATTACAAATATTCGCATTAATTTCTATTGTATTTTCATATTTATTATTATTAATATACTACTATTAATTAATATTTAGCTGAATTATTTTTAAATTTTTTTTTTTTATTATTCTTTTTTTTTTTTATCATGTTTCATACTAATCATTCGCATGCTTTTGAAACCATTTATGCACAGTGCTTGTCAAACTGCACACAGTATCTGTATGTATATATATGTAAATATCCTTGTCGTTGGTACTTTTCTCATCTCTGCACGAACATCTGCTGTGTTTGACAAGCACTAAATAAGCTATTCGACTAACGCAACACTTCACAACAAATTCCCCTGCCGCCAATTCCCCTCATTCTCTCACATACACACGAGCAAACATCACATTCTCACATATTTACAGTTATTCCGTTATTTTATATCTCATCGTTTGACACTTCGCCTATACAAATCTACATATGTACTTAGTGCTGACATACACACGAAAAAATATAACAATAAATTAAATAATGTTGAGCAGCAACAAAACATGCGCAAGCTGTCGGAAACTGAAAAAACACAAACTGTAAAATTATTTGCTTATTTTCTCTTACATATTCATATTTGCTCACGAACACTTACCCCAAACAAACAAAATTCAATTAAATATATATATAAAAAAAAAAATAGATAAAAAACAAAAAACAATGTTTTAAACGAAACCCCCCTCTTCCCTCAAATATCTTTTTGCAGTCAACACCAAATGCCGCTCCGTTCCAATTTAATGCCGGTTCGCCCGCGCCAACCAATATATTCGCGTAAGTAGTGTGACAGAGATGGCAGCACTAACAGCTGCAAAACAGATCAGAGTGAGCAGAGAATGTGTGCTAGAAAGGAAGAGAAAGAGAGTGTTTTTGTTTAATTTGGCCTAATGTTGAATTGAAACACATGCACACACACACACACACACACACATAAATATATATAAATACATATATATATATATATTTATCCAATTTCACACACAAACACTTAATGACTTAATACTTTAATTAACAATAACAAATGCATTATTAACCGTTACAAGTTTTTGCATTGCATATGTGTTAAATATTTTCTTAAGGCACTTTTATGTTTCTCATTTAACAAACAAACAAACAAAAACAAAATGTTTTATTTTGAATTGCACACACAAGTTGTAAATGTCTTTGTGCCATGTGTTAATTTTTCAAAATACATATTTATGTGTGTGTGCGTGTGCTTAACCAAATATGTATAATGTATGTGTGTGTGTGTGTGAGTGCATACATATGTGTGTATACAAAAGAGTGCAGCAAAAGCTCTCGTTTACTCAAAATGGCTATGCTGCTCTTTTTTTTTTTTTTTCGCTCTCTCTTTCTGTTTTTCTCTGCGCCACTCACTGTATGCAAGCGGCATGCGTGTTTTGTGTATTGAAGCCTGTGTAAATCGTCAACTAATCGCTATTTCCTTCGACAGTTTCAATCCACCAAATGCTGGCAGCGCCATGCAGAATCCTCGCCGAAAGGCACGCACTTCGGCGCGTCGCCTTCCGCCGCGGTAGAAATGGAAAATGGCGCAGCAGCAGCAGCAGCCGCCAACGCCAACGATGACACAACAACGGGACAACAATTGACAACAATGGGACTGGGACTGGGATTTGAAAGTGGAACTGTGGCGACCGAGCGGCAGCAACTGAGGCACAACGACAGCAACACAACGACGACTACTTGTGACAGTGGGCAGCAGCAGCAAGAAGAAGCACACAGGACGGCGACAACGACGACAGTGAGCTGCTCACCTAGACAGCAAGCGGCAATGGCGAAATTCAGCATGCAGCGACGGAGCAGCCGGCTGCATGAACGCCAGCAGCGGCCATTCTGCAATGGGCTTGAGCGACAGCGACAGCACCAGCAGCAGCAGAAACAACAAAGACTACTCAACAAATATCGCTTTGTGCGCAGCCCCACATTAGCATTGGCATCAGCGTCGGCACCGACAGAGGCAGAAATGCCGACCGAAACGGCAACAGCAACAGCGACAGCGACAGCGACTAGCGTTGCCAGTCAGTACAAATTTAACGTGATGGGCAAACCGCAAATGTGCATAACTAGCTGCAATGCGAGCAACATTAACTGTAATAATAATAGCAGCAGCAGCAGCAGCATAGTAGTCGAAACAGGCGCTTCGACGCACATGCGGCGCAGTCGCTACAAGCTGGTGCGTCGTCGCAGCGCTGCCGACTGAGCTAGAAGGGAACGCAAAAACGGAACGATAGCAGAAGATGAGACGACTTAGCAGAACGACAAACTGCAAACAGTTATACAACACTACTAAAAACGGATTGACGGAAAACAAATTTTTGGAAATCATCATTATATAATATATATACATATATAAGTTTTTGTTTTCATATGAGCCTGCGCTCCACAAAGCAACACGTCTAACAAGATGAAGAAGAAGATGAACAACAACAACAAGAAGAAGCAGATGCGCAAGTCTTATAAAATATAGTTATTTAGTTTCTTTTTTTTTTTTTTCTTAAACTTAACATTTAAATTAATTTTTGTTGATTTGTCAAATTTTAGAACTCAAAGTATACATATTTAATATATAATAATAAAACAACTAAAAAACAAAAATGAAAGAAAAAAGCCACTCGGGTAAAAACACTTACAAACACTATAGAAAGAGCCGTTAATTTGCGAGAGACAACAACAACAGAAAGAAGAAGAATATATAAAAGAAAAGAGTACATTTGTAATTTGATTAATTTTTTTAATTTAATTTTTATTTTCTAGTATATACGATGCGCTTTTATAAACATAAATAAATATTAAACATACATATTTAAAGAGAAACAGAAAACTAAACGATAATTATGTAATAATTATGTTGTGAAAATGTAAAGAACATGTTAAAGCCAGACGAAGATGAAGCAAAGAAATAGCGCAAAAAGAATTATATCTATATCTATATCTATATATATATATGTATATGTATATATATTTATGTGAACATAATACATATGTTAAATGGAATCATTTGTTTAGACAATTTTTTAAGTGCAACTTTATTTTGTTGGCGCTGCATAAAACAGTTATCTAGACAAGAAACGCAAAACAAAACAAAGCAAAAACTTATGAAACAAAATGAGAATAAAATAAATAAAATAGTTTATGTTGTTAATCAGTTAAGATGCGATTCGAAACTTCCCTGTTTCCGTCTCTGAAAATTCAGGAAACAACAACAACAACATCAATCCAACAAAATCAACCTACTATATATATATATGCATATATGCATATATATAGTTAAACAACAACTACAATTATATAAAAAACGTGTTTTTTACAACAACTAAAAAGTGACAGAAAAAAACTGGAACCCGAAGTCTTAGTGTTAAGAGAGAAAGAAAATAAAAAAGAAAATGGAATAAAAAAAAAAAAAAACAAAGGCAGTTGACAAATTTAAATCGTAAATGTAAATAAGTAAATATAAACGGTATGATTATTAAAAACGTGACAAAAAAAAATATGACGCAAATCTTTTTTAATAAATTCGCATGGGACATTCAAATGCCCGCGCCGTGTCTAATGCGTGATGGGCAGCACTACTGTAAGCTGGCAAGTGCTTTCCACTAGCCAGCAATACTGCTTGAGGTGTGTAACCAAGCAGTGCTAAGAAATATCTGCACCGCTAGGGCTGCATAACGCATCGATTACACTCACTTGAAATTATATCGTTTTTTTCATATACGTCTAATAATTCACTTTCTCATCAATTATAATTTAATGCCAAAAAAGCCGCATATTGTAGTAAGCAAAACATAATTAACAGACAAGAGCTGAACTTAATTTACCAAATTCATTATAAATATACAATGCCAAAGTTTCTTAATCCAAATCTATATTTATATTGTTAATGCTGCTTTGGAAGTCTTTTCAAAGATATCGCGGTTCTTATCGATATTCGTGGCATGCGAGGCGTAGCTTTGCCTTATTGCACTTCTTTAGACTTGGCTATTCTGTCAATTCGTGGCTTTTCCAAGCGTTTTTATTTTTTCCTTTTCAAAAGTAGCTCAATCATTGAATAACAACGTATGTAAGTTTATCATACGATATATATTGCCGTAGAAGATACGATATCTTTGTGATATAAACTTATCACACGTTCGTGTTTATCATATCGATAGATATCGCTGCGATATCAACATCCCCAGTTAACAGAAAAACGCACGACAAACATAAGTTCGTAGAAATTACGCACGGGTGTTTTTTACGTAGCTCAATAGTAATATTTGTTTATTTTTTTCGGTTATAAGATAAATGATGCACACATGCATATGCAAATAGATTAAGTGTAATTTGTGTACAAATATAAAAGCAATTCAAGATGTTAGTTTTTAAGATGGATATCAAATGCAATCAGCGCAGCAGTACTACTAGCAGCAGCAGCAGCCGAGGCAGCGGCAATAGCAACAACCACAACAACATCAACAACAAAAAGGCTGATTGACTGACTACACCCAAAAACGCAACAAGAAAATTTCAACAGCAGCAGCAGCAGCAGCATATAAAGGAAACAGTTGGAGGCGAGGAATAACAAAACGACAGGAAAAATGAAGTAAAAGCGACCAGCAGCGAACGGAACGGCACTTCAGTTGCAGTTGTAGTGGAGTACACATAGTCTCACACACACCACACATACACACAAGCAGTAATATACGCAAACGTACATAAATATACAAATAAACGCAACATACAAAGAGACATTTGCATGCATGTGTGTGGGTGTAGCAACAGCAGCAGCAGCAGCCCAGCTTCAGCGTACTAGCTTCGTGCTCTTTCGGCAGTCGTCGTTAGTCTTTCGTTGTTGCTCGCTCGCATGCTGGTTCATTCGTATGTACGTTGTCTTCGAACGCTCGTTTAATCGTGTTGTTGGAGTAACAGCATTCGCCTACGCAGCAGCAGCAGCAACGACAGGCAAAGGAAGCGGTTTAAGAATGCATGGGCATGCACAAAGTATGAAGCACGAATCACGAAACACGACAAATGCGAGGAACACAAGAGAAATGCAAATTTAACAAAAATTAAAATAAGTGCAACGGGTTTCCTATTCCAATTCCACATCGCATTGTAATTCAAAACGCAGTCGCAAATTTATGCCAAACTGATCAAAAGCGGGCGCGCGCGCAATATATATATTTATAAAGAGGGAGAGAAAGAGAGAGAGAGTGTGCAAGACTTGTAAAAAAAAAATAAAAGAAGGAGCAAATAAGTAGAGAGCGAGCCAAGCGCCGTTAAATCGGATCACGTCCATTTTAGCTATAGCTGCAGTTCCTTTGTTATTGGATTTGTTATACACCAATTGCTGCTCCTGCCTCCTGCTTGGGACGTCGACATCGTAATATGGATTGTGGTGCTCTTGCCGCGCAGCAGCAGCAACTGATACAACAACAGCAACAACTACAACAAACGCAACAACAACATCTTCAACAGCACCCACGACAACAAAGTACGCTAAATTGCTTGGAAGCAACAACAAATGTAAGTTTACACGCACACGTACGTACGTACGTATGTATGTATGTCTGTATGTATGTTTGCGTTTGAATGTATTTCTCTTTTACTTCCACTTCGCATTCGCCCTCACACACACACAACCCGTTGCGTTGCGTTTCGGTGCCTGCGTCGCAGTCGGCATAGCAGCCGTCAGCTGAGTTCGCTCTTCATGCAGTTTATTGGTTTTCTTATTAGATATTTTTCATATGAGTAACTTTGACAGCGGCGCTGGCATCGCTGTTGCAGTCGCTGCTGCAGCAATTGTCTTCAACTGCGTGTGGGCTGTCAAGGGGGCGTGGCCATAAGCCATGTGCATAAATAATTTAAGATATCGATGGAAAGTGTATGTGTCTGAGAGGACGAGAGAAATGAGTAGAGGCTATAGGAAGGAAAGGTACAAATTGCATGCGTTTCTACTATTTTGCGGAAAACACAGAAGTGAATGAAAAAAGAAAAAAAAAAAAAAAAAATCGGGGCAACTAGGAAAACGAATGACTCAAAGACTATACATATAAACTGATGATTAATCTCTGCTGTAGCTAAAGAAATACCCAAACAACAAATACACTTGCGTTTACATTGCAGGCTGGCGAGACTACTAGTAAATACCCTGTAAAATAAAAAGGGAACGATTGTTGTAGGATATGCCATCAAAAGTTTTTACAAATATTTTATTAATAAATAATAAGATTAAATTGTTTTTTTTTTTTTTTTTTTTTTTATTTTACACTCGATGAAATTTTATATATAATATGTAAAAAAAGCTTTACTTTTTGATATTAAAAACTATACAGTATACTTTTAGCGCTTAATTATACATTAGCATACTCACTGAGTACGTAAAAAAAAGATAGGGTACATCAACAACCAACAGCAGCCATCTGAGTTGAGAAGTACCAACGCTTTAATTGCCGATTTGTACATAGTACGAACTTTTGCCCATTACTTTCACCATGCATGAATTCTAAAGTAAAAAGAAAGAAAGAAAAAACTACAAGAAATGGCAGAAGTTCAAAATGAAATTGTTTATATAAGGGCAATAATAAAAAAAGAGTGAAAAAAGAAAGAAAGAAATGAACATACAAACAAAGCTAGCAGCCGTTGGCGTTGAGGTACGAGCACTGCACAACAACAGCAAATGCCGCCTGCAAGAGCAAGTAAGAAAGAGCAGAAAAAGGAGCCGCGAACAACAACGCACTCTGTTGCTTTTGCGTTCTTTGTTTTTGCCGCAGCGGTTAAATCTTTCTTTTGCCTTTTACCCCCCGCATGATTTTTGTTCTTGTTTGTTTTCATAAGTTTTGTTTTGCAGCGCTACGTGACTGCAATAAAATTTAACTGCAATTACGTGTCGCATGTTTTGTATGCCTAAAATGGCCAAAATAAAAGACGCGAAAAGTAACAGCAATGGTCAAGAAGTGAACGAGTAGCATTGAATGCCTCAAGGATACGCACAGCATGCGACAACCAAGAGTGCTGACAGTTAACGGCACATTTCTACCAAGTCCTTGTTATTTCTTTGTATGTGTGTTTTTGCGTGAGTAATTATCAGTGTTACCAATTTAAATGGCAACACTTTTTCTGTTGCAGAAGCGCTCAAAGGTTACACGTTTTACATGAGACATTTTAATTTTCATTATATATTTTAATGTTCTCTGAATGGAAGCCAAAAATATTTGTATGTGATTATGAAGTACTCGTTTCCGTAACGCATTAGTTAAAAAATGCGCAAATTTTTGTCATTTAATTTCAATTCCTTGCGTAAAGTCAAAATACATGTGACGTCACACTCGTTACAGCAAATGGTGTTGTCGTACGCCATGCGTTACCTTCGGTGATGTCGCCATGCGTGAGAGCATGAGAGGGAGCATACAAGCGAGCGAGCGAGCGAGCGAGCGAGCGAGGTTTATAGTGAGTGCGTCGCCGCCGTTTCTCGCATTTATCTTTCGACCGATGCGCGCATGAGACGGCGACAGCAGCGCAGCGGATAAATGAAAACGGAAAATAATAGTTGTAAATTGTAATAAGCGCGCGCGGCGGCAATTAAAGGCGACAACTCAGTTAAAGTAAAAATTTTGTTATATTTTTTTTATTGTGTCCCTTTCAGACATACACATAAACACAAATCTATACGCACTTTTATTGCGCCTTATGTCGTGGTAGTAACTTCTTGCTGTCGCTTCGGGCTTGTTGTTGATTCCTTTACATTTTTTTAATGTGGTTGTTTGTGTTGCGCGTTTATTAAGTTCCTTTAACAACAACAATAACAAAAGCAATTAGCTCCAGCTGCTTTTGTTTATACAGAACACACAACTACAAACGCGCGTGTGAAATGCGGCAAATGAAGCAATAATTAAAAGTGCCTTTTTTAATTGAAGAGCAGAGAACTCAAAAAACAACAAAAACAACGGCAACAGCAGGGCTGCTGGCAATCGAAATCGAATTGACGTTAACATTGACGCGGTAAGAGCAACATACACACACATACATATATATGTGAATATATATATGTATACGTATTCATTTGTTCCTGCAGTACAACCCTGTTGACTTGACTGCCAAAAGCTTTAGCTAACCAATGCAGTGTGACAGAGAGAGATGAAGATGTGAAGTAAGAGAGAGCGTGAGCAAGTCAGAGATAGAGAGAAGTTGTTTGTTTTTGTTTTTGGCAGTTAATGTTAATGCGTTTCGCTTTTGTCTGCGGGGGCGGTTGCACATCGACGTCAGTATTTTTTGTGTTTGCTTTAATGTTCCAATCCGGTATTGTGGGCAAGTAATAGGGAGCATTACTAAAGGAGTGGGGGATTATGCCCTGCCATATGTCTTATGCTTTTATTATTGTTTACTTCGTTTCATTTTGTGCCTTATCTTCATCGTTCTGCCCTTTACTATAAACCGCAGACTCGCACACACATTCGCACATAGTCCCTCAGTGTACGTGTGTGTGTATGTGTAGTTTCATTCAACTTTTCTGCAAGCGACAGCGAAATACGTTCGTGTTCGGATATGGCAACGCCGCGAAGTCTAGTCTCTTATTTTGCCGGTCCCTGTATTCTAATTCCTTTTATTTTCGCAGTCATATGGTAGCGTATGTATGTGCGTCATCCTGCCACCCGCATCCGCAGCTCCTGGCACGGCACCCGCATCCGACACTGTCTCCCTTTTTGTTGTTATTGGTGGTGTGGCCGTTTAATTGCTTCTGCACGTTCGTCAAATATTTGCTCAACTCTTTTTAATTACATTGCCCACTTCACACACACATACATATGTAGCATTTACCGTTTTACCCTTTCACACGCACGCGATTTAGAAGTAAATCGTTAAAGTGTGAGTTTTGGCATGCAGAGTATGGAACCCATAGCGCACAGTGTGACATCTTTCAGTGATATGCAATCTAATTGCAGTAGATAAAAACTAAGCAAACATAAGATTTCAAAGTAAATGACAATTACATGTAGGTAAACTATAGTTACAGTTTCATGCATCATGCATTATAATTAAAAGTTAGATCTAAGCTTCTTACAAAATTATTGAACAGAAGACGGAGAACAGAGAGATCTGAATACCATATATATTGGGGTTAGAAGAAAATCGAGTGAAATAAATAACAACAATTACGGACAAACTCCACTTGAACTTTGTAATTGAATTTGTGTCTATTTTGTATTCTCTCGAGTGATTTTTATTGTTCTCTACTTTAAGGGATTTTCCATGCCTATTTTATTGCATATACAAATTTAGACTTATAAGTACATATCTATATACATATGCAGCCTTGTAGTGAAGTTAATGTACGCTGCTTGCCCTGAACTGAAGTAAACATAAAAATATGTATGTATGTATCTTTTCGATCATATTTTTAGACTTCTAATGCAAGTTTCGATCCGATTCTGTGTACAGCATATATATATATATATTTTTGTTCGATTCGATGTGCGTTTCGATTTATAATTTGTCTCGTGTGTTCATATGAACTGATTTTTACTTCCCATTTTTAAGTAGTACATTTCATAAGCTTTCGGGCATGAAATCGCCCGCACAAGGCCATGCCTTGGCCCACTGTGCGGCGGAGGTTGCCAAAGACCAGAAGTGAATTCGCTCAGCTGAACGTATTTTGTTGTATTTTCGCCGGGAAATACGCGCAGCAGCCCCAGACGCAGCTGACGCCTCAGTCTCCGATATGTTCGCAGTCGCAGTTGACGCAGCAGCAGCAGCAGCAGCTACAGCAGCAGCTACAGCAACAACACCCATATGACTTTTGCACATGGCTGCGGCGGTGCTGCTGCGTTATGCTGATGCTCTTGTTGGCTTCTGTGCTTTACTTTTTATGATTCTTATTACACGCTTTGTTGCTTATGGCGCAGGGCTTTGGGTGCCTTGCTTTGCTTTGTCGACGACAGCGACGTTGACTGCGCCAGTCTTTGAAATATTTATGCGGTTACTGCGGACGCGACATCTCTGCCGCTGTTCATTTTAATTTTTGTTGCTGTTGTTGTAAATATTTTATTATCGCTTGTTTCCGTTTACTAGCCGAAATGGGGAAAAGTGTGTGCACACGCATACACACAGATACGCTCGATTCCATACATGTATGCATACGCATACGCATACGCGTACATATTTAAAATTCTTTTGTCGCCATATTCATTTCGAAATTATGTACTTGGCTTGTTGCTTCACACGACGCTTCGTCGCGCATCGGCCCATCGCTCTACCGTTGCTCCCCGCCAGCCTTGTCAATTTAGCTATCTGTTTGTCTATCTATCGAGCAACATACGCTCAGGCACACACACACACACACACACACACACACACACACAAACACATGCAATACACATTCATATATATGAATGTTCATTTGTACATGTTCCATTTCATTTCTTGCCATTCCATTTTTAAATTTACCGCTCCTTCCCCATTCCCTCTGTCACATGGATGACCCTGTGAATTTCTTGTAATTTCATTTACATACATACTATATTTGCGAGAGGAGAGGGAATAAAACAAGAACTGGATGACTTCTGCACATTGTCTTCAATCTCTCTCTTACTCTCGCCCGCGCTCCCTTTTATTACAGAATTAGCGCAATATTTGTATTATTTATTTTTAGCTGCGGTTTTTTGTTCGCCGCATTTTGTAAATTATATTTAAACACGATAATCTCTTCTTCTTGCTCTCGGATCAGATCTATGCGACGCGGAATGAAACGGCTCTGTTACCAATGTGGGCGTGCAGTGACCCAATTTCTATAATAGATTGCATTTTGCTACAGCTCTCACGCACGCACACAATTACACTGCTCGAGCATCCACACACGCATACGCATAAACATACACTCATGTATGTGGTTGATGTTGCTTTTGGGATTATTTAGCGCATTGAACTCTGCGTAGTTTTTTCTCTTTTATTTATTTATTTTTTTTTTTTTGCCCGGTCTCTGCCTATTTAATCTGCTGCTGCTGGCGACCATTGCAAACGCTTTACGCTTTGGCATTTCCTGCCTGCCAAATGTTACATAAAAAAAAAAAAAAATAAATAAACAGACAAAAAAGAAAGAGAAAAATGGCAAAAATTGTCGCGCACATTTTTAATGGGCTTTATGTGGCGTCTCGATGTGGTCTTACAATCCGTTCCATTTCTTCGTCGTATCTGTTCGAATCTCGTTTCGTTCCTGTTGCCCACAGCCATTTCCATTGAATGTCGCATTTGTGTTCCCAGGCTGACTTTTTGCTAATTAAGTGCATCACTTGACTTCGTCGAAAGCTCGCAATAAACATCAAACAAATTGAGAGCACACGCACACACATACACACATAGTCGCACATGCATAGTGTCTGTGTGCATGATTATACAGCTGTATTGCAGAACATATACAATTTATATGGTCTTTTAGCACATTTGATGTTCCGCATTCCACGCCTAATTGCTCCTCTATGCGATTCCAAAAGTCAAAAAACTATTTGTGTGAATTTAATTTTGGCGCAAATTTTGGTTCCAGTTTGCTCGATAAGCTCATAAATCTAGCAGACACAGAGAACATTTAAATAAATGAGTTAAGGAACTTTCGAAATGTAATAATATAACATATATATGTATGCATATATATACATATCTATAAATTCTATGGAATTACTGGTGAGAGCTTAAATATTATCCAAGTGTTTTCATGTCCACATGTTCATATGCAATTCGAATCAATTCGTTTCGAACTGTTTCATTTCCACATATTTCATATGCATTTCAAAAGTTTGGGTAGAATTGTAATGAAATTTTTTTTTTTTATACTTTTATGGTTCTTAGCTGAAAATGCTGACTCAGACGGCGATTCATTTTCCCATTTTGTTGCTCTTGTTGTTCTTATGCTCTTTTTTCTCTTGTGTAACAGAGGCAGTCACACCGCCCCAAACGAAATGCCGCCCCTGTTTCGCCCGTCTAACAGCAACAACAACAACACACAAAATATGATTGAGCTGCAATAAAAATTTGTCAGTGTGGCAATAAAATAAAAAGTAGAAGGGCAGCCAGCAGGGCACGAGCACGGGCACAGTCGCAGGGGCCAGGGGTAGGCGGTAGAGCGACCGGCTTTCTACTGGAGCATATAATCATATGTTTTTATTTCATTATATATAATTTTCTTTGATATGATTTATAATGTAGCTGCAGGCGCAGTAGCAGCGTCCGAAAATGGGGCTTCGAAATGTTTATATCAAATGCTCTGTCTCTCTCCCCCGTCTCGTTCGCACTCGCTGAATCAACAAGTTGATTGATGATGCGCCCGAAAATTCATTAACTTAAAATTTGGTAGCTGCACATGTAATACATGACTTCTCTATATGTATAAATGTATATATATTTGTCTAAGTCGACCGACTAACCCCTAAGACAGAAGCACGTTGTTCCATATCAAATTTCACATTACGCATTTGCCGACTGAGTGTGACTTGCCTGCCAGCCTAGCCGAGACCGTCTCTACACTGACAGAAAACACGATTTTAGATATATATTCCAGAAATGATGTTTTTTCCATTTCTATTTAGGTAATACAAATTTTTAATGTCTTTTTTTATAGTTTCTTTGTTATTTTTTTTTTTGTGCGGCATAAAATTGAGCTATAAAACATTGTTTTAAATATGGTTTAATTACTTTATTTTGGCACATTTTGGTACATTGGAGAAATTGAATCATTCGATGTGTCAATTAGTCAATGCATTATCAGGCAATTATTCAGCTAGATAATTGGTCGGGCAGTCAATCAGTCGGTTGCGCTGTACACTTATCGGGCACCTATTCAATCAATCAATTAATCAGATTATAATACAGTCAGTCAGCAAGTTAAAAAGCAATCAAATAGTTGATTAATCAGTAATTGAATTTGTCAGTCAGTTAATCAATTAGCACTCGGTCAATCAGGCTGTAATAGATTGAAAATTCTAACAGTTTTTCTTTGGCTTCGTCGTTCGATCAATCTGGCGTTTAGCATTTACTCATCAGTCAGTCAGCCAGCCAGTCAGGCTCTTATTATCAATTTATTAATAAATCAATCATTTATCTATCAGTTTTTCAATCAAAACTGTATTTCAATCAATCAATCAATCAATCTTTACCTATGCAATCAATCAGCAAGCCAATGAATAAGCTGCCTGCCAAGTTATATGCTTCCCTTAACTCAATTTCTTATAGTGTAAGACTGTACTCATACAGAAGGAGAGAAGGGTGTGATAGAGGGAGGAAGATAGAAAGAGAGGTAGAGCGATAATGAAAGGCGCTCAAACAAAAAGACAATTCAGAACGCATCTGCTTGGCCACTTGTGACGCTGATGATGACTAGAAGGATGACGCTTATCTTGATCTCATAATCAGCAAAGGAGTGAGAGAGAGCGACAGAGCGACAGAAATAGACAGAGAGGGAAGGAAGCTCGAATGTGCGTCATTTAACCATTTTTGGGTGTGCACGAGACGTCGTTTGCTGCTTTGTTTGAGTTTAAGTGGCAGGTGCAACACGCAGCCGGTGCCGGTGGCGGTGGTGGTGGTGGTGGTGCTGCTGCTGCTGCCCCTTTGTAGACACTCCTCGAGTGACTCGCTCCATACTTATGCATGATGCATTTTCGAAAACCACCTTGCCCCGATTTGTTGCCTGGCCACGCGTCGCTGTGCAACAGGAACTGAGCACAGGAAAAAAAACAGCCCCTAAAAAAACGTAAAGCGAACCCGATTCCGTTTGATGAAACCAAAGATTGTGCCGCAGATTTCTTTGGCTGATATATACCTAAATATATATCGTCGTCGTCTTCTTCTTCTTCTCCTTCTTCATTATTCTTTGCTTTTTGTTCAGTTGGTTCTTTAAGCAGCGACAGATGTTTCTGTTCAAGGGCCGCTCGCCTGGTCGCGTGTTGAATTTAATTCGTGTTTTCTTGTTTGTCCATTCGACTTTCACGGTTTGCTTTTGGGCACGCTTCAAGCAGAAGACTTGGCCAAAAAAAAAATAGAGAGAAAGAAAATAAATATAGAAATATAAATATGAAACGTTTACAGCTGTCCAGAGCTCAGATTTAATAATGATTTCAGAACCTTTTGAAGACCATTTAAAACAATATTTTTAAGAGAGAAAGAAAGAAAGAATTGATAAAATTTCTAATATAATATGATATCTTGCTTAATCTTTGATCTCAAAGGAAATATGATGTATTCTGTAAGTTTTTTATTTGATATTTCGACGAGTCTTTAGCTCTTTTAAAACTTTGACATTGAATTCGTTTTTATAAGATTAAAATTCTATTTTTATGTTTTAACTATTCGATTTCTATGACTTTGTTTGTTGTTGCTGTTGATTAGGAAGCGGCGCACTTGGCCTGTTTCACAATTAAGCTGCTTAACGAACCAAAGCACATATATATATATATATATATATATATATATATATATATATATATATATATATATATGCATATATTTTATATCAGCATTTGGAAGTTTGAGTTGGAAATTTGAATAGAGTCGTTTTATGAGCGACAAATTCGCAAAAGAAATAGCTTGGGATTCGCTAAATAAGGCAGTGCGCGACCATCAAATGTTAAATTTTATGTATTCATTTAGTATGTGTTTCGTATACCCTAGCATAAGGGAATTACAGTCTGATCACGCATTGTGAGACGCCAATGCAGAGTAAATATAAAATAAATTCCTTCAAGGTATCAGTGGATAAGGATGAACTAAATTTGGTTTGAGTTTCAATTTATGTATATTGTATATATATATATAAAGTTTGTATGCGCACTCTATATCTTTGAAAATAGAGTTGAAGCTTCGCATATTTATCTCCTTTCCCTTTGTTCAATGATGAATTTCGTTTCGTTTAATGCGTTTCAGTTTTCAAAACGACTTATTTAAATGCCACGCTCTATTCATGTTTCAGTATAGACAAAGAACATTCATGTATATCTTGCTCTTTCACTCATTAATTAAGCTGGATTGCTGTAGCTAAGCAGTATCTAAACTCTATAGTCTATAATATATAATATATATATATATATAATAACATAAAATAATATATGGTATTATAATACTATTGTATATATATTTTCATATATCATATTATATTTTAGAGTATTTATGCTTTGTCTTTGCTATGAATTCGGCTTTTGCTTGTTGTTTTTCTTTTCAATTTTCTATTATATTTGGCTTTATTATTATTATTATGACGGTTGTTGTTGTTGTTGTTATTATTGTTGTTTTTATTAATTGTCTACGGAAGTTGCTGTAAATGTGCGCAAACACGAAAATATTTTATGCACAGGAAGCGAGCCATTGACCTAGCTGACTCAGGTGGAGCACTCGCCCCTCTCGCCTTCTCTCTCTCTCTCCCTCTCTCTCTCTCTCTCTCTCTCGGTCTATCTCTTTGACAATACAGATGACGTCATCTGGCAAAACAGTTGGCACTAATTAAAGTGTTGTTGCTGTTCGCCTAGTTAATGACAGCATTCACTTAGTTTAGTTTTAGTATGATTATGCCATCCACCTTTTATCCATGTCGAGTTGAAGTAATTACAGTTGCTATTGCAACTAGTGCTTGCCAATTAGCTAAAAGTAGAACCCTGGCTGCCTCCCGCGCGGAATTAGTTCAACTTTCTGAAGGTCACTCGCTGCCTTGACTCTGATAATCAGCGAATGCCGCATGCCGCATGCCACATGCAACATACATCATACAACATACAACATGCTACGACAATTGTTGAGCTCATGTAAATTTCTAATATGGGCCTATCCCAAGTATTTCAGGTACTCCCTAAGCCTGCAGCTCCAGAGACCTGCAATGCCAGAAAATTACAAGAAAAAAAAAAAAAAAAAAAAAATACACATTATGTAGTATTTGCTAATCTATTTGCCACACCTGGCTAAATTCCCGAAATTCCCTAAGTTCACTTAAAATTTGAAGTAACTTGTGCACATGCCAGGCAGAAGGAGGCGTGGCAGCTTACTATAAAGTATAGAGACTATCGACTACAATCCAAAGTTCTTCAACTCGGATAAAGAATCTTTGTATATATTATTGATTAGTATGAAGGTATGCGCCTGGAGAGTTGAGAGAGAGAGACTAGGAAATGTATCCAAAGTTTTTCTAGTATGTATAAAATAAACGTAAAATAAATCGAACAGCAACTCAAGCCAGAGTTTATTGTATCTCCTAGTCAGGCACTTAAACTACCCCAACTAGAGTACTTTCAATGATCAAATTATATTTTAATGAATTTGTTGATTACTTTTTCTTATAGATTTTTTATTTATATACAATCCATTAGTAGAAATGGTCGATAAACCAAACCAAACCAAATCGAGTAGCACCAATCTCCACCTTCCACGTGTTTATATATAATATGATTGATATGTGGATATAATAACTGGCTTAAGTTACAATTTATGTCTAACTGAATATAGTTAAACAATTGGATATTTAGATACTTTCGAGTTGACTCGTTCTAGGCAAGTTTTCCCGTCAATATCGTTGAGTCCTCATCTTGCATAACTTTTAGACGGAGAAATCCGTGAATAGCACAGCCAGATACGAATAAATAAATAAGATTTTATATAAAATTGTTTATAAAGTCTTAGACAGTTGTTGGAGTGCGCTAATATCAGCTGAAGGTCACAGCTGGCTGCTATTGTGAATGGGCTGATGTGAAGGAAAGCTATCGGAGCAAGTGTTAAATGCCATAATTGAAACAGAATCAATGACCAGTCCATTATCAACTAGCTATAATTAGAGTCTCTAAGCACTGGCACAAGATCACGCTCGAAGGTGAGCCACTGCTTCGAACTACAGGTAAATTGGAGCAAGAACTCCATTCAATCATCGCGAGTGATCATTGAACAATTGATGAAGCAACAGCGATCACAATAGATCAGAAAATCAAGTGAGCCAAAGTCGAGACTCATGCGAGTTCAAAGTTCTTTGGCTTTCTCTGCTGCAACTTGGCCGAGAATCTGATGTGAGAAACAGGCTAGACATGTAAAAGTGCATTAGCATTAGCATTAGCATTACCATTGTTGTTGTTGTTGTTGTTGCTTGAGTACACCTTGGCCCCACAAATGGATCTACCTGAACGGCCATATGAACTATGCAAATAACAGATCGTAAACTAACAACTGGAGATCACAACTCCGACACGAGCACAATGTGTGTGCGTGTGTGTATACCCTGCAAATCAGAGAAGCTGTAAGGGGGTTGCGGGGGAAAGGGTATATGTCAATGTGTATACGGAATTAGTCATCCCTGGAGTTCCACTGAACTGAGTTGAGTTGAGTAATGAGTGATGTGAGTATGTCATCTTTCTAATACTCCATGTAATGCTCCATCGTATCAATTGATATTTGAGTTCATTTGATTTTATGGCAACTGAATAAGAGCAGCTCTTAGAAGAACTAGGAGCTATAAAGTTTTCAAAAAATTTGACTCATTCCGGTTTTAGCAATAACTTGTATCCAAGACAATTAGCAAGTTTTTTTTTTTGGCTCTGAGCCGCACAAACCAAAATAAGTTACTGCATTCATTTCAAGCAATTAACAACTATCTATATTTTATCTCTAGAACTTGGAGCCATATAATACAGTTAGTTAAATATGGATATTATTATTGGCATTATAGTTATTAAAATTCTTATTATTATAATAAATATTATTATTAGAATTTGTATTATTATTATATTCATTAACATAATAAATATTACTATAATTATTCCTATTATAATTATTACTGATATTATTATTACTATGGTTATTATTATTATAATTATTACTATTAATATTATTATTATTAATATTGCCATCAATATAATTTTTATTATTATTATCTTATATCATTTATATGTATTTTATAAAATTTCATTATGGTCGATCTTTTGGCTAGGGTATTGCTGTTGTTAATGCATTTGGTGTTTGTCAATGCGGCTCAATTAGAATAGCCTGCTACTGCTGCTGCTGCTGTTGTTGTTGTTGTTGCTGTCATTGAACTTTGAAAAAAACGCATGAGCAGCTAGCAGCCACAACAGCGGTAGGGTCGCAGCCGGAGCTGGGGTTGTCTATGCCACACAAAATTAAAGTTTTGGTAATGGCAATAGTCAAAGGCACACGCATACACACAGGCACACACACATACTCACACACACTTCGTTCGTAGCACACTTGAACCCATAAATCAACGCAGTCGTCCAAGCAATCCATTGTGAGGCGACCTCGTGGCCCCTTTACCCTCACTTACCCACTTGTGCGCTTATCCCCTTTACAGACTATATATATAAATCTATATATATATATATATCTGTATTTGTATCTGTATCTGTATCTGTATTCATTTCACTATGTGCGTGGCTGGATTTATCAGCTGTTGTGGCAGCAGCCGTTGCCCTTCGTGCTGCAATGCGCCACAGGAAAAAGATAGAGAGAGACAGAGTGGGAGATGGAGAGGTCGAGACAGCGTGAGATAAAGATAAAGAGAGATGGTCAGTCAATCAGTCAGTCAATCATGGCATGTCAACGAGTGCCAATTACCGCTAAGCCTTCAAAAATCTTTGTGACTCATTCGAGCATGGCAAGCCGCCAGGTGAGACGCTATTCCCCCCTCTCTCTCTCTCTCTCTCTCGCTCCCTCTCTTTCTCTCTCGCTCTCAGCAGTTGTCAGTTACCTGTTAACTCGTCAAGCGGTAAATCACAACAAACCTTCGACAGTTACATTAGATGTTTGCCTGAGTGTGTGTGCGAGAGCTCTTCAAGTATATGAGTTAACCAACACTGGACAAAGCTGAAGTTCAAGCAGCAGTTAAAGGCAGAGCCATAAGATTCTTGACAGTATTTGCCATATAATTAACTCTAGCTACAAAGCGCGACTGATAAGCAGAACTCTTAAGGTTTATTTATGAATGATTTACTATATATGTATATCTATGGATATGCACTCTGTTTATACATAAATAAGACTGTATAATGATATATGATAGCTATGTATATATTATGTATGATGATCTATGATATAATAGATTTATATAAATGATATATATATGTGATAGTCACGAGAATGAGTATATCTAGTGTGTATATTCATATATGTAATAGATATGTTTATAATATGTTCAATAATATAATATAATATAATAATATAATATAATATATAGTTACATGTATATATTAGTTAAACAATGTTTGTGAAATATTTTATATGGCTTTAACATAGTTATTCATCTGGAATTTGAGCCTGCAGCTTATATAGCTTATATGTATATAAATATATATTTATTTTATTTATATATACTTATATATATTTATATATATAAATCTGTTGCTAAAATGGATTTTAAATTTCAGACTAAGTAAATTTAATGTGAAATAAGTCATTTAACTCGACTAAGTCATTATATTATAATATATATATTTATATATACATACATATATCTATCTATATATATATATATATATATATATATATATATATATATATATATATATATATATATATTCATACATCTATATTTATATATAACTATTACTCAAGACTTGTTCTAAGCGCTTGGAATGCAAAGAGAGAAATTATGTGATTTAATAGAAATAGCTACAGTTATATAAATAGTTATTATAAATGTTCTTGTTGCTGTTGGTGCCCTTGTTCTTGTTCTTCTTCTTTTTCTTCTTATTGTTGATATTATTGTAACGTGACAAAAATGGAGTCAACTTTAATCTGTTTGTCTTTACCTCCTGGCTGCCTGTCAGACGCTAACTTCCTCTTGCAGTTCGCTCTCGCTCTCGCTATCGTTCTCTCTCTCTCGCTCTGGCTGGCTGCCAGAGTTGCAGTCGTTAGTACGTGACTTATGTCTTGGAGAATTACTTAACACTTGCCAACTCTGACAGTGACAACAAAAACAACAACAACAACAACAACCACAAATGCTAAGCGACAACTTTAGGCGATAAAAAGCGCTCAACTATCAGCGACGTCGACGGTGACGTTGACTGCGCCGGCAACTGCGACTGCGACTGCGACTTGACTACAGCTGGAATAATGCCAATCAACAAAGGGGAAGGCCTAGCGGTTAGCTGGGCGGGCGATGGGGAGGGGGAATTGCTTGGCTTGCACTAAGGGGCGCAGCGGCTTTGCTTTGATTATTATTTTTGCTGTTGTTGTTGTTGTTGTTGCAACGGAAATGTGTAACGTGTTTGACTGCTAAAGCGAAAAATGAAAGAAAAAATAGCTTGCGTCGATGCGATTCGATTGGAAGTGGCCGTCAATGCGCTGTGCAGCTGCGATTGAGCTGCGATCGACAGTGGGGCACGTACCAATTCAGCGAACGCTGATTATGGCCAACAGCTGTTGCTTAACGACTCTGGCAGCTCATGGGGGCGTGGCGCATTGCAGCAGGCACTTCATTAAGTACATGAAACACATGCGCCAACTGTCACTTGCTTTCTCTATCTCACTCTCACTCTTTATATCTCTCCCACTCACACTCACTCTCGCTCTCTCTCTCACACACACACACTCACTCTCTCTCCGTCTCCTTATATGTATTTGATTTGCATTTCAACGCCTTCAGTTGCAAAAAGTCAATTCCCTTAAGCTGAATTATATACATATATATTCTATATATATATTTATATATGTGTGTAATACATAAACTCCATATATATAAAATATATATCCCAATCTGCTTATGCCGAGAGGAGCCAGTGATGTCAGTGCACACTATTCATATGAATCTCAATGGCAATTACTTAAGCAGTTTCATAAACCTTCGCTTTACAATTTACAATGTGATTAAAATCGAATGAAAATAAAATTAAGAATGAGTTAAAATTATTCGAAAAAGTTGATTTTTTTATGTATATATAATATAAATAATTATAAAAGTAAAAAATTGCAAATTTTTTAAAATACAAAATAAACAAAATTTTGAAAAATAAACTTACAATTTATATCACAAAAAAAAAAAAAAATAAAATAAAATAAAATAAAATAAATAATAAAAAATAATAATAAAAAATAATAAATAAAAAATTATTTGAATAAAATATTGTAAATAAAAAATACATATACTAATAATTAAAAAAAATAATCATAAACATATAATATAAATTAAAAAAGTAAAAAAATAAATTATTTGAAAAAAAAAAAAACAAACATTTTTTTGAAAGAAATGCTAATTTAAATATAAATATATAAAATAAAATATAAAGATATTAAATGACTCTAAAAAAAATAGTAATAATAAAATGAAAATGAAAAACAGATGATTGAAAATATTAAAATTATAATTATAAACAAGTACTTTAAAAATTTAAAAATTGATAGGAAACTAATTAATAAACGTGCACAAAATAATTTTACAAAATTATTCCATTTAAAAAAATAATGATAAATTAAATGTTAAGACTATGGGAATAGTTTAATGTTGATATAACGAGTGCAAGAGAATTTTATTATTGAATTGAAATTAAAATTGGGTAAAGTTTTGCGCTCTTGAATGTCACATACATAGGTGCAATGTGCGCCAGTTGGAATACCTATTTAAAGTCTTTAATTGGATGAAAGTTGTAATGAAATTGTTTTGTTTTGCAGATTATTCAGCTAACTAGCCAGGGGATCATCGTTGGCGGCATTGCCAGCGACGGATCGGAGTCAATTGGTGGAGGAGGAGGAGGAGCTGGTGCTGGTGCTGGTGCTGGTACTGGTACTGGTGTTGGTGCAACTGGCAGTGGGAGTCCACAGCACAAGTTGCTGGGCATTGGGGACAATTTGAGCGGCGCTGGCGCCGTCAAACTGCGCAAGCATAGCGAACGTTCAACACCGGACGCCAAGACGCACGCCTCCTATCGCATCTCCATGGCCAACCTGGAGGATACACAAGAGTCCGAACTGGATCTGATACTCGGTGAGCTGAGCTTGCTGGAGACGCAGATTAGCTACGGCGAGGCGAGCTTTCTACCCGGTGTGGCAGCTAACCAACTGCCAGCGGGCGCTGTTCCTGGCGGCCTAGGTGGTGCTGGCATTGCATCGCCACCGCCGCCGCCACCGCCGGCCTTGGCCTCCGTTTCGGCCGCCTCGTCGCGCACGCATTCACGCACAAATAGCAGCATATCCGGCGACGTAAGCACCACATCGTCCTCGTCGGGCATCTCCGAGAACGGCAATGGGCTGAGCAGCGTTGGTGCTGGTGGCGTGGGCGGCGTTGTCATAGGCGGACTGCTCCCTGGCCACATGACCATGGGCATTACACTGGGCGTTGTAACGCCCCGTGAGCCACGCACCGAATCACCCGACAATGATTCGGCGTTCAGTGACACCGTTTCGCTGCTCTCCAGCGAGTCGTCCGCCTCGTCCAACACCTCGCTGCAGCAGCAGCAGCAGCAACAGCAGCAACAGCAGCAACAGTTGCTGCTGCAGCAGCAGAAGCTGCACTTACAGCAACAGCAGCATCTGCATCAACAGCCGCTGCAATCCTCCACGAAGGCAGCCAAGATTCAGTTGGCACTGCACAAGCTGGAAAGTGCGCCCATCAAGCGGCTGTTCGTGAAGGCCTTCACCGCGGATGGGGCATCCAAGTCGCTGCTGGTGGACGAGCGCATGGTCTGTGGCCTGGTGACGCGCCTGCTGGCCGACAAGAATCATGTCCAGATGCAGCCCACGTGGGCGCTGATCGAGCACTTGGGCGATCTGCAAATGGGTATGAAATGATATAGATATTATGTGTGCCTGGATCTTGACTAAAATCTTTTGTATTCCCTTTGATAGAGCGCCTGTTCGAGGATCATGAACTGCTGGTTGATAATCTGATGTTGTGGAACTCGGATGCGGGCAATCGCGTGCTCTTTCAGCAGCGCCCGGATAAGGTTTCGCTGTTTGTTAAGCCCGAGCTGTATTTGTCGGGGCCACAGATGGCGCCGGGCTGCCAGCACGATGAGCAGACACGCCACATGCTGCTGGAGGAGTTCTTTGAGACGCACGCTCAACTGGAGCTGAACGGGCCGCTCTACATGAAGGCCGATCCGAAAAAGGCCTGGAAGCGGCATCATTTCGTCTTGTGCTCGTCCGGCCTCTACTATTTCCCCAAGGAGAAGACGAAGAATACACGCGATCTCGTCTGCCTGACGCTCTTCAGCGGCCACAACGTCTACACGGGCATCAATTGGCGCAAGAAATACAAATCGCCAACGGACTACACGTTCGGCTTCAAGGCTGCGGTGGACTCATCTCTGGGCAAATCGTGCCGCTCGCTGAAAATGCTGTGCGCCGAGGATGCGGCCACGCTCGACCTTTGGCTGACTTCCATACGCATCTGTAAATATGGCAAGCAGCTGTGGCACAATCACAAGCTGCTCATGGAGGAGCTGTGCTCGGGTGCTGGCACCGGGTCTGGCATTGGCGGCAGCCAATTCGTTGCCTCGATGCGCAGCGAATCGATAAGCAGCATCTCGTCGGCGGTGCCATCGCAATGCGGCAGCGTCTCATCGGCCATTAGCAGCATGTCGAACTCGAGCAGTGGCCGCATCTCGCGCGCCTCTAGCTCCAGCTCCAGCGGCTGCCTGTCGGATGAGAACAATGCCTTCGACTCCGAGTTCACCACCGGCACCATAAAGCGCAAACCCTCCATGAAGCCCAATCTGCCACTGACCACGATGACCCGTCAGCTGAAGGAGGTGGGCGAAATAACAACCGGACCAGTGGCAGTCGCCACGGCAGCGGCAGTCGGCTGCGGTGGGGGCGGCGGCATTGGCGATTCGGCTGCCTCACCCGAGCGCAGCGGCACGCTGACGCGCCGCCACAGTCGACGCAAATCACAGGAGAGCAACGGCAGCAGCGGCGGCACGCTGAAGCGTCGTCCAGTGGTGCCAGTGAATGCGTCGGTGAAGCGCGACGTCATTGCATCGGCCTCGGTGTCAATCGCTAACGATGGCAATTCGTCGTCGTCTTCGAATTCGACGCCGACGCCAACGCCCAGCATTTGTGCCAAGCCACCGCCGGGAATGAGCGATGTGGAGCTAATGTGCTCGTCGACATTGTCGCTGGACTCGCTGCCGCCGCCGCCGCCGCCACCCGCGCTGCACGTCGACGAACAGGATGTGTACGGATCGCAGCTGTCGTTGGCCTCGTTGCCGCCACCGCCGCCGCCCGAGGAGGTGCTCGCGTATGTGGAGCCCACATCGCCGCTCACACCAACGCCCATGTCCATGGGGATGGGCATGGTCATGCCCAATAGCAATGGCACACTGCCGCCGGCGGTGCCCGCCAAACCCATCAAGCCGGCTGTGAAGCAAACGCTAAAGGCGGCGCCGCCGTACAAGGCGCCGCCGGACTATGTGGGACCAGCCGCGGCCGCTGCCCAGCTGCCGCCGCCGCCCGTGCAGAAGAAGGTCTCGTTTGCCGACTCGCCGGTGCTGCTGCGGCGCAAGATGTGCTCGCCTGAGCCCCAGCTGCCAATGCGATCGCCAAGCACAACGCTCAGCAGCGGCTCGAGCAGCAGCCTTGGCTATCAGTCGCAGGCGCCGCCACAGCCGATTTATTCGCCCGGCCCGTTGTTGCCGCCGCGCAGCGATCTGTCCCGGCTGTCCGGATGCAGTCAGAATGGCAGCGATGTGGTCACATCGCCCAAGCGTCTGCAGGAGTCCGCATCGAATCCGCCGCGTGATTTCCTCAAGGATCTGCAGCGCGTGATGCGCAAGAAGTGGCAGGTGGCACAGAAATGCAAACTGGAGCCGGCAACGACGCCGCACGAGGTGCTTGGCTTTCGTGACTTCAACAATGAAGATCTGCTAGCCGCCCACAATTTGAACTCGGGCGCCAACAGCTCGCACTACTACCGCGAGACGGCGAACGTGAGCCATTGGGTGCAGGAGCACTACGAATATGCGCACAATGAGTATGCGCTCTATGAGAACGTTCACGCCCAGAGCAATGGAGCCGCAACAACAGCAGCAGCAACAGCAGCAACGGCGATTGGAGCAAGTATTGTGGATGCTGCTGGGCCGCCGCCAGTGCCGCCGCCAGCAGCTGTGGCTGATGCAACAGCGGCGCTGCGCAAGAAGCGCCCACCGCCGCCGCCACCCAAACGCAGCGATTCGACGCATCTAACGCATCGTGTCTAGAGTTGTGAGCCATTGCAGTGAGTAGAACAACATTTTCAATGTCATCCAGATCCAAACTGACAAATCTTTCTCTCTCTCATCCCATCTCCTACAGCTGTTCGAGTGTCTTCGGGCTGCAACAACAATTGTGAAAAAAAAGCTTCTATCTTCAATGATCCTGCAACAACAACAACAATTTCTACGCGTTTAACTTAAGTGCAAAAACAAATTCCTAACTATGAGCAAAAAGAAACGAAAAGAACCCTAAATACTAGTGCATAAGTCCTGAGGGGGCGGCGTCACGCCCACTTCTCAAGTATTATATTCAGTTGAGCTTGTTAAATTATTTAGCTTGTGTGTGCGGCAAGAGTTTCTCTCTCGAAATGTTTCAATATCTATATTTATATGACACTGCCCCAAAAGAAAACACAAAATTCAAAAATTCAATGATTATTTTAGTAATTATGTTTCGTAATATTTTAATATAAGCTAAATGTTGCCCAATGCTAAGCATTAATTAATGAGCATTACTTTTAAATAATACACTTAATTTTATATTAATATTGTTTATATATAATGTTGTTTAAAATTATTCTTTATCATTTTTTTTTTGTATTTTATTCGGTTTTTTATTTTTGTATTTTAATTTTTTTTTTCTAATTATTATTTGATTTGGTGTTTGATCTTTTAGATTTAAATTTATATTTAACTTTGTCTATATGTCTACACATAAAAAATATTTTATGAATATTGAAATATTATTGCTACAACTATTTTGTTATTAGAAAATGTGAAAGATATTTAAATATCCAATGCTTACACTGATCTTTTATTATTATTATTATTTTTTGTTTAATTTTGGTTGAATTTAATCAAGCATGAAATATTCAAAATTGCTCTAATTGTTTTATTTAGTACTTAAGCTAAAAGAAATGCTCATTAATTCTTGTTAAGTTACCATTGGGTATATGCTGCGTATACATTGTAAAGGCTTACATGATTTAATTCGCAATATTCATTAGTAATGTATGTTGGTCTGATAATTGTCATTACCATTTAGCTCAGCTGACTGCAAATTATATAAATTATATATCTAATGCCTATCACAATATATATATTGTAAATTCTCTCATTCTGTATCTCTCGTTCAATTGTGAATTCCTATTTTAAGTAAACATTGCTAGAGAAACAACTTTTGGTATTGCTAAAGCAGCGACTTTTGTTTAAGCGTTTATAAATTTATATTTGTTAATTATTTTTCGCATCTTTCATCTTTTGTCGCACACATTTCGAATAATTCGTAATTGCAAAATCAAATTATACAAAAATTATATATATTTAAGCTACTCTCTAAATTGTAAAAAAGAAAAACAATTTTCGTTTTGTACTATAAAAAATATACGTATACCTATATAAATAATTAAATACATTTTTTTTACAACTAGAATTTGTTTATATTTTGCACTATTATTATGATTATTATTACTACTATTATTATATTTTTTTTTTTTTTTTGTATTGTAGTTAACAGATAAAATACAATTTTTTTATGCAGCGCATGAAATGCGAAAATGGGAAATGAAATTGAAAATATAATGAAATGGAAAAAAGGAAAACTATGTTGCAAGCAAGCCTTATACAACTATTAATCAATTATTGCATAATACACATAATTATATATGTATATATATATATATACATAGAGAATGTCATAAAAAAATTGCTTTCGCTTTAGCATTTGCATTATGCTGCCTAAATATGTTTTTGAATTGTACTTACTGCAAATCTGGCCAATTACTAAATATATATATATATATATATATATATATATACATTTATATATAGCTAGGTATCCCGCTAGTATTCAAATATTTTGCCGCTTGTGTTGTTTGCTTTGATCTTGGCATTTAGCAGGCGTTCCTAATAATGGTTCAATAAATGAAATAGATCAAATAGAACAGGGCAGAAAATAAAATCAAATTGTAACCACTAGCTGTAACGATTAGCTGTAACGAGTAACGAGTACCGAGTAACTGTAATTTGTAACTGATTTGCCATGCTTTGAATTTTGTTTTATAATTTCAGCTCAAAATCCAACTACTTAGCTAAACCCATCATATATTAACAACGCAGCAGCCATACGCTAATATTTTGTTGCCTGATGAATATTGTCTATATATATACTTTTGTAATTTAAATGAAGCTCTGGAGAAATCTTTTTTTTAATCAATCAAATAGCTGTTGACAATATACATTTAGGTATATATCGGTGAAAATATGGGCAGCATTTCTGGTAGGGAACGGTAGGCTGTTAAGGCTTTGAAAGGATTTGATGACTGTTGGCTTGCATGCAGTATATAAATATTATATATTATTGCAATTTGTATTATTATTTGCCTTTGGTCTTGTGCTATGGAATATAAAATAAATGCTATTTATGTGAAGCCTATGTAATAAAATACTTAATTTATTTTATGAAATGATGTAAATGAGTTGTGTGTGTCTGCGGTATATGTATAAACTCTAACTAAAAGAAATGCCAATTTTTGAAAGCTTGCATAAAAAAGAAAAAGTAAAATTATTGAATTTATATAAGATAAAGCTATTTTTTAGACACTATTATTATGTAGGTAAACAGAAAACAAAATTGAGTAAATCTGTATATATATATATATATATATATATATATATATATATAGATTTATATATAAATATAAATGCTATGCTTCATAAGAAAATGTGCCATAGGCGCATTAAATATATAAATAAATAAAAAACAACAAAAAAAACTTGCAAAATGCTAAATCAATGTACTAAAAACTTAATTCAATTAGCATAAGTTATAAGAATAAAATAAATATGGATAAAAAAATAAGATATGAAAAAAAGGGAAAACAACAACAAATACTTTTATAGCATAAAATAGAGAAACAAACAAAATACTAAACTAAAATCTCGAAAATACTTTAAGTATGTGCAAATTAGTGGACTTTTATAAAATATACAAAAAAAAAAAAAAGATTACAAAAAAAAAAAAAATTTATAAAATTAATTTAGAATTTTTTTGAAATTTTTTCAACGCTTTTTTACCAAATGGAATTTTCTTTATGTTTGTTGTGAACCTCAAGTAAATCAAAACAAATGCAATACAAAAATTAAAAACAAAAAAAAAAAATGCGAGAATACTATAAAAATATGCTAAAAAATATAATTATAAATTAAAATACAGCCACAGACAAACAAAGAAGAGACTTAAAAGAAGATAAACAAAATCAACTTCATTATGAATAAATATCTAACTAAGCAAAAAAAATTATTTATATGTATGCATATATATAAATACATATATATATATATATATATATATATATATATATATGTGTGTATATGGATTAACTACAAATTTACAAAAGAAAAGCATAAACTAAAAACTAAAAAAAAAAACAACAACTACAACCTACTACAACTAATTAAAACTAAACAAACAACAATAAAAATAATGAAAAAAAAACCAACAAAATATATAAATGTAAAAGAAAATGCAAAAAAAAACAAGAATAAATAAATGAAATTTTTTGCAGGTCTATTATATAGTGAAGAATGTTGCCATTTGATACGATTTTTTTCCAACATGACATTTAATATATATACATACATATATACCTTATATTCCGATTCAAATGGAATTTTTGTAATTTTGATAAAAACATTAAAAAAAAAAACACATAAAAACAACAACTAAAAAACTGCGAGACACTGTGTTGAAAAAGTCGCAAAAATGGGAAATAAATGCAAAAAAAACCTAAAAAAAAAAAAAAAAAAAACAAATATATATATATGAGCAAATGAGTTTTCTTTATTTACCACAGATTTTACGAGCTCTGCTCTGTCCCACTAGAGCCTTGCCTTTTAATATGACTTCCATATAACCACTGGAGGCGTGGCATATTGGGAAGCTGCCTCATGCCAGCGCTCCAGATAATTATAAAATATTAAATTGGCCTACTCTAAAGTGGGCGTGGCGACTCGAGTGAAACTACATCTGATCTGGTCATATACGGTCATGAGTCCGCTGTAGAGATAGATTTAGGAAACTGGGAGATGGGTGAACCATCAAGAGATGAGAAATGTGGAAAAAAAAACTTGGGCTCAGTATTTATTTGCAGTCAGTCGAAAATACAGCTAGAGGAAAACTTTTTGGATTTTAATGCTATAAGGGAATATTATATTGAGTTCTGTATGAAACATCTTACAGTGAGTAGGCAATATAAAGCGAGAAACAAAGTTTATGATCGCAGCTGAACAACTTGAAGAGATTTTCACATATTTGAGACTGCTGGAATCTGATATAAATGTATATATAGTGAATTGCTTGACTATGTGAGTAAACCGCAACGTTGCGCATGCTCAAATATTGCTCTGCTATGCGATTCTCATAAACTAAAATAATCTCTGCTGTCTTACGCTCATATCGACCATTACTGTAAAGCGCAGCAGATGGAGTTGGAGCTGTATGAGCGAAGGTGTCGCTCTGCCTATAATCGCTCTCTTTATGATCGCTTTGCATTTCCGTGCTCTCCTTGTGCTTGCTCTCCCTATGCTTGAACTCCCTATGAACGCCTTACCTGTGATCGCTCTTCTATGCTCACTCGTCGGGAACGCTTTCGCTTTTATTTTTTAAAGAGCAATAATAATGGGTGCAATTGCTAAGCACCTAGCAAGGCTATGCAGATGAAGCTCTAACCTCTTATTTATCTCCAACATTTCGCTTCCAATTTTAGGCACTTTGGTAAAATGAAAATAAAAATTGTTGAAGTAATTGTTCAAAGTAATAAATTTGAAAATTTAAAAATAATAATTATTGGAAAAATTAATGCAATTTCTACATCAAAAATAAAAAAAAATAATTGTAATTAAAAAAATCGTAAAGAAAAAGGTAATCGAAAAGAAGATTTTTGGTTCGACTCATGCATTCGATGCAGACTCCTGTGGAATCTAGATTCAAGGTTAAATCATGGCCATTCTCTGCGATTCTGGCTAACTACATATACATATAAATAAATAAATATATATATATATATATATATATAAGTTAAGTTAAGAGTTCACAAATTACGCAATTTCTTTAAGGCTGTCAAAAGCAAAGTTCCAGCCCCAACAATCAACTAGCAGCCCAAAAATAGCAAAAAAAACTCCAGACAGGCAGATCAGTAAATCATATTACAGCTTGACTGAGAAATTTGGGTGTTTGTATGTGTGGTGTGGCAACGAAAGGGGGCAAAAGCTCACATAAAAAGGTCAATTGATTGGGTGTGCAGATGAGGGCGGGCAGCATATGCAACATCGAACCCGAATGCGACGATTGAATTGCTTCATGCAACGCACGCAGTGCCAGCAATCATTTGCCCGGCTGGTCAGGATATGCCAGGATGTGCCAGGGTATGCCCCGACAGCGCTTTGGCTCCTTTTCCCTTTCACTTTCTCGGCCATGGCACAAATTTGGATTTTTGTGCATAAAAACAAGAGAGAGCTAAGACTAGTTAACATACGTTTAACAGCTACTTAACAGCTTAACTATCATAGCATAATAATAAAATGTTATGCTGTATATCATCTATTGGTATTACCAATATATATGTACGTTAACTAGTGCATATATATAGAGTGGTATAACAGTTAGGACAACTATGGTATAACATGAATTTGTTATATAAGAATTTATATAAAAAGTGTGCGTATGAAGTCAGATTTTCAACTTAATATTAATTGTTAATAGATGAAGCTGTTAATTAACATCTAAGAGCAAAACTCTAACTAAAAGTTAGTTAACAGCTGAGTTATATGTTAACGAAGCATAACAGTATTCTGTTATATTAACTAAGAATGAAATGTAAATCGAAATGATGAATAGAGTAGAGTATGGGAATGAAAGGCTTGCGTTAGAGAATTTGATATTAATTTCGGGTCTTTTGCCCACTGTGCGAGACTGGTGAGGGGCAACGATGCGTCGTCGCTGACGATGCTGCAGAGGTAGATAGCAGCACAAGGGCACACACACGCACACACACACACACAGGCACACACACGCGTAGTCATTGAAGCTTTTGCAAATTTACGCATTTTAATGTCCACGCACTGACCAGCCGAGGTCCTGGCAGCGGCAGCGGCAGCAGCAGCAGAAGAAGACGACAGAGAGAATGCCCACGCACGACAAGGATAACGAACGAGGCGCACAGCAGTTCGGCAACAGCAAGGACAAAGGCGACTCCATAATTTTGAATTTCTTTCTCGAGGTGGACACCAGCGACAAGGATGCGCAGCGTATAAAAGCGAAGATGGTGGACGGTGGGTGGGGCGTGCTTTTGGGGGCGACTGGGGCGGGTGGGCGAGCACAATTCGAGCTGGCCAAAAGCAAAAAGGGTTGGCCGTGTTGCGTCCTGTTTGCTTTTTATTTAGCTTGGCATTTTATTTATGCTGCGTGGCCGTTTCGTTGCCGTTTTATGCCCTCATCGATGTGGGGCATATTAGCTCCTGCTTAAGTTTATTATCAATGTAAATGGATGATTGGTTTATATATATAACTGAAATATGTATATATTATATAAATTTTTTAAAAAGTCTTTAAAAAAAAGGAAAGAATTATTTTAATAAAGACAATAAATATAAGAAAATATATATTAAAAAAAAAAAAACACAGAAGATTAATACATTGAAATAAATTAAAAATAGTTATTTTATATATATCATTTTTTTCTTTTAAATATGTCTATTTACAGTGTTTATTTATTTTTGAAATGTTATAAAAATATACATTTTTACAAGATAATTTTTTTTTTTCATAATTTCATATTATTTAATTAATCTCAGTCTAATCTTAGTTATACTATTAAATATAAATTATATATTCACTTTTATCAATAGCAATATTTCTTTTGAGCAATTTAAATCTAATTGAAATATTTTGAAATAAGAAACATTTTTCAAATTTCAGTTAAAAAAAAAAAAAAAACATTTTAATAGATTTAAGATATATTAATGTAAAAAGATATTATTATTAGGCCTTAAAACTTTTATAAAATTTAAGCGTAAACACAATCATATCTTATACATATATTATAAAAGAATTTTTCAATTGAAACAAATAATCTAAATTCATATTAAATATATTTTCAGCATCTCAAATAAATCATAAATCATATAAATTGTTTCAAATAAATCATATAAATTATTAATCTGAAACTAAGTCAAACTCACTTCAATCTATTTAGTTGCAAAGTAGAGCATTTTCAGTTCGGCGTGTGATCTTCTGTTTCTTACTTTTTGTGCCTTTCGTTTTTTTTTTCTTTTTTTTTTTTTTTTTGGTTTTGTTGTGCTTTTTAAATTGGCAAGCGCCAGCGGGCAGCTCAGCAGCCATCAAAACGCAACGCAGCCGCCAACCGACCAACCACCCATCCACCTCGGCCATTAGCTCGCCAGCTCGGCAAGCCACCACCGGACGCTGCCGCCGCTGCTGCTGCTGCTGCCTCTGCTGCCTCTGCTGCTGCTCATCAGACGGCTTTGGTGGTTGGGTGTGAAGGCTGTGACGATTCTGGACCTTAACCCGTTCGTGCGTCGCGCTGGCTGCTTCGTGCGTGCGTTGTCCAGTGGTTGGTGGATAGCTGGCTGACTGGGTGGGTGGGCGGCCTGGGCGGCTGGGGTGGCTGCTGCTGGCCAGCTGGTGGGCTTAATTTAAGCGGGTTTTATTTTTTCTCAATTTTCGGTGCGTTCTTGTTTTTTTTTCACGTTTTTACATGCTTTTCGTTGCGTGTTTTTTATTTGATTTTGCTGCGTATATAAATATATGTATATATATAAGGGATGCTTTTCTGGACTGGACTGTGCGTGTGTGTGTGTGTGTGTGAATCTCGTTATGCTGTCTGTTGTTTGAAATGACCGCTGCTGCTGCGACGTCGCGTCGCAGTCAACGCTCAATTTGCTGTAACTCTTTTTTTTCTCGACATTTTCCTCTTGTTTTTTACTCGTTTTGCTACTTTTTTTTTTTTTGCCTTTATTTTATTTTTTTTTTTTTACATTTTGATATATAATGTATTTGATGTGTTTTTTTTTGCTGCTTCTTTTTCTTTTTAATGTAGATATTTCCTTGTGCAAAACAATTTTAATTGAATTTTTAACAACAATACAATTTTACTTATTTAATTTTGTTTATCTTGGTTTAGTTTTAATTTCGTTTGGGGTCTCTTTAGTTGGTCGGTGGACAAACAAAAATGTTTCCTGTCTTCGACATGCGAATTTCATCTTAAAAATGTCAAAAAAGTTAGTTTTGAATCGCCTAGTTCGAGTAGCTAAAATCTAGATTTAGAGACAGGTTTCAGGCTGACTCGGCTCAGCAGGTATTTTACATACAGAAGCCTCTGAACGCATTCAATTTTCCTTTCTGTTTTTCATTTATTATTCAAAGTATATCGATTTTTCCTATTTGTTTAATTAATTAAATAACGCTTATAAAATAAAAATAATTTAAAAAGTAAACAAATGTAGTAAGAAAGCTGTTGCCTAATTTTGATGGCGCATTTTAAAATTAAAGGAGACAGTTACAACAGTTAAGGAAAGCAATTTGAATATAATAATAATAATAATAATAATAATAATAATAATAATAATAATAATAATAATAATAATAATAATAATATAATAGTACTCATATTAAAATGATATACAAATAGTAATAATATTATGCTATAAGTATAATAATAAAAGTGAATTTAGAGATTTGCAATTGTATGAATTTCAAATCATTAAACGCGTTTAATTTACTATATTGCCTTCAATTTATTTGTTTATTTGTATTATGTGGTTGTTTGCTTAATATTTCACTAAAATCTTAAAGGTTAGTTTGGATTAAGCAAACAGATAAGTAATCAAATTAGTTTTGCAAACTGTTGCCTACTTTTGAGCGCATTAGAAAAACTAATTGGAAAGAAATTTAGAGAAACTAATTGGAATAAAATATTAAAGTTAGAGAAAATAATTGGAATAAAATATTACAATATTAATAATATTAAAATTATATAAAGAGAATTATAATACATTAATTATAATATATTAATAATACAATAAATTGCAGTTAGTTCTTATAGCTTTCGTTTTATAACAAACTTAACTGCTTAAATAAGTTAGTAACTTTTTTTTTATTTACAAAAAAAAAAGCAACTCTGTTTTCTATACATATATACACATATAATCCTACACATGTAATCAATTCAATTGACATTATATATAATATACGTATGCCAACGATCTTGTTTAATACCACCTTGACAGCTGCCTTTTCTTGCGGCAATAAGATAAAATCAGGCATTCACCGGTTGCAACAAATTTGATAATTATTTGATTGATGATTTTATAGTCAATTTTTTTAAGTAAAAATTAAAGATGAGTCAAAAAAAAGAAGACAGATGCCAGACATTCACAGACCATTCAAATTGGTTAAAAACTCTCAGCTTATATGAGGCATATAAAATATAATAAATGAAACAGATCTCGCACAATTGATAATGGATACACCAAAATTGGTAGCAGCCAAGATAATATTTATAATTTTAGTTGAAAATATCAAAATATGAATATGATAGTTGAATTAGGCAATAAAGTGGAACGAAATGGGAATGGGATGCACTGGAACTGAAACACAACTGCAATGATGTTGAGAGGAGAGCTATGCTAAATGCAATTTTTAAAAGGAAAGCTTAAGTAGTAGAAAGTGTAAAGAATTAAGAGGGAGAAGAAATATAAGATCATTTCAAATAACGTAATAAATAAATAAACAAACAGCAAAAGGTGAGGTCCGCAGTGAATCACATGAGGAAGAGCTAAAAGTGGACATTGTCATGGCAAAGGATGCAAATTTAATTGTCAGAAACGAGGTAGTTAAAGAGGCGGTTAGAGAAGGGCTAGGGTCAGTGGGACGTAAGGGACCCAACATATCAAAAAGCAAAAAAAAAAGTGAAGAGAAAAGGAAAATGATGTCAACGATAGAGTCGAAAATCAAATTGAAAATGCGAAATGGCAAATGGGCGAGGGCAAATAGGAAACGAAATGTCTTTGATATTTAATATGTTTAAATATGCGAATCCTTTGAAGCGAGCCGGGCGGTATTTAGTGGAGCCAAAAAAGAAACAAAAAACAAAAAAAAAAAAAAAAAAAAAATCAAACATTCACAAACAAAAAGCGAAACAAAACACACACGCGCCGGACACTATGTGTGTATGTGTGTGTGTGAGTGCGTCTTAGATATATGCTGATATAGTAGTGGTGGTCCAGCAGGGAGTGGGAGGCAACTGGTGATGGGTCTGGGGCTGGGGCGGGAACGAGAGCGCGAGCGGGAGCGGGAGCTTTAGCTTGCAAGTGAAATTCATTCAAACGAAACGAAATGAAACGAATTCAATTGAGATGACGACGTGGACAAAGCTGGCAACGAAGACGCAAACGAAGCCAGAATAATGCCAATGAAGAGTAAAAAGTAGATCGATAGATAGCAGCCACTACAAACACACACACACACACACGCACACACGCATACACATAGGCACACATGCGTGGCCAGCATGTGTGACCAGCGTGCGGGCCAGAAAGAGAGAGAGAGATCGTAATGCAAACTGTCAGAATGCGTAACTCAATTTACAATTTTGCTTTTACTTTTCTGCTTCCACTTTCCTTCTTCCTCTTCTTCTTCTCTTTTTTTTTTGCACAAAAGAAAGTGAGTCTGTGCGTGTGTGTGTGTGTGTGTGTGTGCGAGGGTGTATGCTGAATTAAAAGAAAATGGAAAATGCTAAAAAACGAACGGCTGGACACGAGCCACAGCCGCAGCCGGAGTCAGAGTCAGCGTCAGCTTCAGAGGGTTGGGCTTGGTCCAAGGCAGTTGGCCATGATAAAGTCAGCCAAAATGTGCGTGGCGTGTGCCATGGAGCGTGCGGGGCTGCACTGGAAGGAGTGTGTGATTGGGGCGATGGCAGCGGAAGGGCCACATGCGAAAAAGAGATAGAGAGCGAGAGAGAGAGAGAGAGAGAGAGAGAGAGAGGGAGCGAGCGTAGGCTGGTCAACTGGGCAGGCATTTCTTTTGTTGTTGTTGCTGCTGTTGTTTCGCACGAATCCTTTCGCCCCAACCACCTGAGGCCAGCGCTAAAAAAGAGTGCAAAAGAACGGCCTTGGCATTGCACGACTTGATGATAGCCTGTAGAATGAGTGAGCAACAGTCGCTCCATGCCATATAATATTCCTAGTTGATTGTTCCATTTCATAGCCCTTCTATATCATATTACACAGACGCATATCTCATTCCTCTCATCAAACTCTCTTAGGTACCACATACCCATGATATGGTTGTCAGCATCAATTCCTCTCTTACATCTCATCATCTGATCGTGGATTTCATAAAATTCTATGTTCCTAGCTTACAATGCGGTTCCATGTCGTTCCAGCTTATATTCTCTCAAATATTAAGGACTTAACAAATTTGTTCAAGAACTAAAAAAATTATCAAATTTGGCGCAGACAAAGAAATTGATCCATACAATAATCATATTGGTTATATATGCCTAGCATTTCACTTCTCTTTTTTTACAGGGTATTAAAAGCGAGCAAAAATTGTAACAAAAGCGAATGCTGCGTGGGCACTAGAAGGGGTGCAGGCCGATGGGAGCGGAGCCGGGGTGAGCGGGGGCTGTTGTTAGGTAAGCACAGAATGGGTTGCCAAAAAAAAAAAAAAAACAAGAAATCCAAATGGAAAATGCTGCACACACACCCACACACACACACACACACACGCACACCAATGCACGCTCGTTTGGACAATTGGCCATGGCATCCCTGCTCTCTCCTCTCTCCCTGCCTACTTCTTCAATTTTTTGCGCTCAGCTTTCACTTTCCTCAGTTTCGTTCGCTGTTTGCGAAGCGTGCAGAAAAGCTGACCAGCACAAAACAAGAAGAAGAAGAGAAGCAGTAGGAAAAGGAAAATGTAGCAGAAGAAGCAGCAAAGCAAACGCACGAAATTACATAGAGAAATCTTCGGCACATAAAAAAGCGAAATAAAAAACGACAAAAAACACGAAGCGGGCAAAAAAATCTTTTAGAAGAACGTGGTACAGCGCAAAAAAAAAAAAAAAGTAAACAACCAAAAAAGGGTTACGAAATTACGTCGACAGCGATGCCAGCGCCAGCGCCAACGCCAACGCCGACGTCAGCAGCGGCGGCGGTGGCGGCGGCGTTGGCAGTGTCGACGTCGCCGTCGACGTTCAAGTAAAGAAATGTAAAGAAAATTACAAAATCACCCCCTTTGGCCAGGCTTACATGCTTACAGTTATTACCGCGATAAGGTGAGGGTGTCCATATAGGCCAGAGCAGGAGTGGGCGGGGGGCTGGGAGACAGTTACTTTGGCCAATAGCCTCTGGTCGTGGGGCTTATCAGAGTTCCGGAAATGAGTTGTGTAAGTTGCAAGTTTATGTTGCTACAGATTGATGTTGTTGTTGTTGTGTTAATGAAAACTATCAGACTGAATGAATGGATTAAAGCCTACTCCTGAGTTGAGTCTATGAAATATTTCATGCACAAATCATTGGCATAGCCTGATCGATAATTATCGATTTATATTATTAGTTAGCTTGAGCTCTTCTGCTAAGCTCTTGAATTTCCCAGTTGACTTGGCTCGACTGAAGATCGCCAAGGGGAGGTGTGTTCCAGAAGTATCTCATATTTTGACTTTTCATTTAGGCGAGTCACGCATCTGGTCATGTCCCTCATATTAGGTCATTTTGCTCCTGCTGAGCTAAATTTTGACAGCTCCTTTGCTTGCACATCTTATGCCAAGACACTTTTGATGCCACGGACCCTGTATTCCTCGCGACCTGGCGGCCTGAGACTTACTCTTAAGCGGCACTAGATGATGCAGCGCTATAATTAAGAGCGAGTTAGGAGCAGCTATACAAGATCGCAAGTGAATAATATTAGAGATGGGGATTACTTACTTTGAAGGAACCAAAATACATTTATGTAAAAATAACCAATTTTTTTTTATATATATAAATTTATCTTCATCTAGAAACGAATTCAAAAACTACAGTACAAATTCGTAAGGAAACTGATATTAAATGCCAGAATTGCTTCACCTCTGACAAGAAAAAATGGGCAAAGTGATCAAGACACAACTTCAGTAAGTTTGCATAGACAACCAGCTGAGTCAATAAGGAATTTGTCAAGTATTTCATGGGCATATTATGGAGCCCGTTTCCTAAGAACATTAATCAATCTATTGGTGCTTCAATGTTGCTATCTGCAAGCGAATACTTAATTTAGTACTTTCGCAGAACTTAGAGACCCATTTCACAGCTCTCCACATATTAAATACGCTGCAAAAGGCAAGCAAGTTTTACTGCTGCCAAAGTATGTTACAGCTCAGCGCAGCTGTCGCAGCAACAAGAAGCGGCCGCAGCAGCAGGAGAAGCAGCAGACGAAGATTTTGCTGTTTGGGCATATTAATAAACAGCTAGTAACAGTGCTGCCCCTGCCAAAGCCAGAGAGAGCCAGCGAGAGTGAGTGAGTGAGTGAGAGAAAGTGGTGGGACATGCTCATGCATATGCATATATACATTAAAAATAAAACGAGCTGCAACAACAACAACAGCAACAGCAAGAGACTGAGGCAGAGGCTGACGCTGGTCAAGCAAATACGGCAAATCAAACGCAGTCATCATCAAGGAGCCCGCTCAACGCCCGCCCGCCCACAAGCGCTTCGCTTGCTTTGCCTTTTACTTTTGCGCGCAAAAGTATGCTACGAAAAAATTAAAAGCTGACCAAAGCGCTGCGCTGTCAGCGCCAGCAGCGCCGTTCGCGTCGGCAGCAAAATGAAAAATGACATAAAAACCAAATTTATATATATATACACACACACGCATGCATGTGCATATGCAGGAGAAAATACGGCAAAAAAAATAGAATTTTGTATAAAAAAAGAAATCGAGAGCGAAATCTTCCCTTAACTTTTCATTTCGAATGTTATGTAGTTGACAGTCAGACGCACTGTCCACAGCCAGCAGCCCGTTCCACGTCCCCCGTCCCCCGTCCTTTGCCCCTGCTGTCAATCGTTTTTGTTGTTGTTGTTGTTGTTGCTCTTGCTGTTTTAAGTAGGAAATTGTGTCCGAGCTGCTCGCTCGCACTCGCTTATCAAATGAATTTCTTTTGTAAACTTCGCTGCCCGTCAAGGCGCACAGCAGAAGGACACGACACGATGCGACAGGGCAGCGCCGACAGACAGACAGATAGGAGAGTAACAGACAACCCTTTTAGCTATGCCACATATTCAGGTGGTATTTTTTTGTGCCGCTTGAGGGTGGACGGGGGCATTATAACCTTGTATTGGACCAATGCTAATGTCACATATACGCTTGTCATTCCTATTGTTGTTGTTGCCTGCTGCTTTACGTGATTTAGCATGCGCTTGTTGTTGTTGCGTTATTTCGCCAGCTATATTTGCTGGCATTTCAATTCTCGTTCTATACTTTTTATCCGATTTAAAAGGCATCAGTTTAACCCAAATTTTTTGTGCCAGCCACTGTGGGAACTAAGTCAGTGTGTCTGCCAGCCAAGTCAAAACAAAAACTATAAGCGCACACACACACAGAGAGAGAGGGAGAGAGAGAGAGAGAGGAAGAGACACACACTATGAATTTGACGTGCAGCTTTGGGCGCTCAGTTGGCAGTTTTTAGTTTTTAGCTGAACGATTTTTGCTGTGCGCTCGAAAGTATGCTACGCCAAATGCGACGAGCCGTGCAAATGCCACGCAATCAAAAACTTTCGCTCTTCCACTCACACATACACACATACAGCTACTGTCCATTGCCCAGCTACACGTGTGTTTGTGCGTGTGCATGTGTAAACAGGCATTTTGCTTGTGTGGTCGCAGAACTTGAAAACTATTTTGCATAAGACAACAACATGCGTACATGTCTGCGCCTGAGTGTGTGTGTGTGTGTGTGTGTGTGTGTGTTGATGGTAGAGGGTTAGTTGTACGGGCAACCTTATGTACATGCCACTAGCTGATAGCCCCAAACATTGCCTTGATTATAAATTTCAACTTAATTACATAAACAGAATTTAATCCTTTCTAACTGTGTCGCCTTTTATACATGAAAATGTATATATATATATATATACACGATATATAAACTGTATATATAATGTACGTGTGTGTGTGTGTGTGTGTGTGTATGTTAACGCGCATTTTCGTATCAGTATCAACGCCTGGTCGTGTGGTCGTCTGTGTGCGTGCGTTAATTTATGGGCAGCATAACTATCACAGCGCAAGCAGCGCAATATTTAGGCACAGTGGTTCAAAAGCGCATGAATACTAGGCGTAGTCATCAGAGTAAAATGATATTTATTAAAATTAATTAATAATTGTCCTGCGAGCGTTCATTTAATACTTTCAAGTTCTTTCAATCTTAATTAAGGAAACAAATTTGATATGTCTACATATGCAAATGCATAACTTTTAAGACAGCCCTCGCTTAGAATATTATTTTTTATTAAAATGTATTAAACTTGGGTGTGAATTATCATTTTTGGTGCACTTTTCCGCAAATCACGCACCACGGTGCAGCGGGACAAACGAAGGACGACTGAGGACAAAACTTGCCCATGATGAATATTCCAAAGTTTTGCATTAGTTCTGAGCTAAACATCCACCCAACACACTCACACACACACACCCGCAGAGCTGTGTGAAGTGTAGCATAGAAATAGGCATCAAGTCTTCCTTGGCCCCTGCCTGAGCCCCCGCCCCAGGCTCAATGCTATATATTATTTCGACTGCCCAGGCTGATCAGCACGGAAGCACACACCTGACACACACACCCAAGCATTGACAGACAAAGAGAGAGAGAGAGAGTGAGTGAGTGAGATAGCATCAGAGAAAGAGCGAGATAGAGTGAGAGAGAGCGAGGCGAATGTTAAACCAATTTCCACACAACAATTTTAAATTTCCGTCTTGGTCCGATAGACATACAAACACACGCACACAGAACTTAGATTTGCGAATGCCAATTTGAGGACCAGAAGCCTGAAGCATGTTACGCAAACACAGACACACACACGCACACACACACACACACACACATACATATATATATATATATATATATATGGAGGTACACCTAGCGTTAACTTACAATGAAAAGCAATCGCCTTGCTGCAACCCACCCACTTGTAAAGTGCGTAAGGGTGTGAGTGTGTCCGTGTGTGTGTGTGTGTGTGTGTGTGTGTGTGTATGTGTGCGGCACTATTTTACATACGTAATGCCAACTTCATGGGGCTTTTGGTAAAGCTCATAAGAGCCGCCGGCTACAGCATCGAAATTAGCGTTTGGACCTTAGACCTAGCCATTGGGGAGTTGGCCCAAGTCAAAAGTGGGCGTGGGTGAGCAGTCCCGCTACATAAGCACACGCATAACTTAATGTACATGTATGTATGCGTGACCGTGTGTGTGTGTAAGTCTGTGCATGGCACATGTACTTAAACACTTGTATGTGGCGCTGCTTAGCTCGACAAACTCATAAAACGCGCCGTGCACTTGGGTTACGAAAAGGTTTCAGGCTCGAACCCTGCAATCCCCACAGCCAGCTCTGATTTAGTGCTTATGAATAGCCAAACAAACTAAATTCTTGTTACTTCCTTTTATAGTTTAAAGCGATTAAAAAATACATTTTGAATTAAATTTTTTCCAACTTGAACTTTGCATAAATCAAAGACAGATCTTGGTCGTAACAGTCTTGGATGCGCCTTCCAGTCTTGGATGTCATAGCAAGTACTCCAAGTTCTATGAGTCTCAATTGTATATTCGCGACTTATTATATTTATTTTTATATTAGTTCGGCTTGCAGGCATCTGGATCTCCTTAAAGTTAGCCGAGTTCCAATCAAACTTAGTGCACCTGCCACTGCAGGGGCAGATTCGAGCCGCGCATAAAATCAACTTTTTTACTCACTTTAAATTTATGACTCTATCTCTATGATGGGACTCTTTTGCTGTGGCTAAACCCGAGTCAAGTTGAAACTTAGTTTTGTCTTCTTTTTTTTTTTTTTTGTTTTTCATGGATTCGAACGCGCTTCAAAGTCGTGGCGGGCAACGGCTGATTGTAATTCAATTCTTTAAGCATAATCGCATTCAATTGGAATTTAAACTTTTGGGCCATGTGAGAATCAGTTTGAGTGGAGTTAAGGCACCAATTGCCAGCAGCTGTCCAGGCATGACATACGCACACACACGCACAGGCACACGTGACTTATGGATAGGGCGCCAGTGGAGGCAGCTGAGATGCCTCCATATGTATGGCTGCGGCTGTCGCTGCCTCTGCTCGCGCCTCTGCCACTGTCTGTGTGTCTGTGGCAATGCGTGCGTTCGACCATGCGGCGTTGCGTCAGGACACACAAAGACGCATGAATTTTTTACAGGACTAGAAGCCAAAGCAGCCAGCATCAGCTTCCTGTTTTCGAATTGGTTTTTCAGCCAATATACCCTGTAAGCAAATATTGACAAAAGTATATGCTGAGCAACAGCATTTAGAATATTTAAGAGCGCTGTGAATAGTTTGTAGCAGAGTCTGCTCAACTCTGTCTTGAGTCTTAAGCAGTCTTGAGTCTTAAAGCTGCTGGCTTCAGTGCCTCTTGGTTTTAGCTCTTATTTATGATATATATGACTTATATATTAAGTATAGAATAACTGTTAGTCAAGCAGCTCATTTGTTTTTTTTTTTTTCTTTATTATATTTTCTAGACTTAAAGCTCAACCACTTGGTCTGGCGTTTAGGAGTCATATTGCCTACATAAGTATATCGAAAACCTTTTTACAGCATAACTCTTAGTCCATCACTTTCTTCTGCTTGAGTTTTTTATAATTTTTTTTTTTTTTTGCATTTTTTACTGGACGCCACGACTTACGTGCGATTACTTTAGATAGCGTGCGTGTGTGTGTGTGTGTGTGTGTGTGTGTGTGTGTGTGTGTGTGTGTGTGCCGTGTGTGTGTGTGGAGCTGCTACCCCTATTTGGCGTTTCACATGTGTCTGGACGTGGGCACCAGCAGCACCCCCTACCCCATGGAGCCCCTATAACATGCCGTCGAGCCGCCGGCCAAAAGCTAAAAGCGAAATGCGTTTCTCTGTCTGTCTATTTGTTTATTTGACAACATTTTAGAGCACATGTGAGTGGGTGTGCGCCTGTGTGTGTGCGTGTGTGTTTGTTATTTATGCTCAGTCTGTGGGGCAATGCCAGTTTTTCATTCAGTTCCATTTGCTATAATTGCTGTGCAATTGAAATTAGGCTTAAGTTTCAACTTGCCGCTGCCGGCCAACAGATGGCGCTTTGCATCAATTAAGATGCCGCGCTCGAGCGCTCGCTCGGCCTCGGCCGTGTGTTTTGTTGCCAACTGTACATTAGCGAAATGACATTGAAATATTACAAAAATTTAAAAACCATTATAAACAGACAAGCAGCAAGTGCCCCCCAGCCCCAGCCCCAGCCCCTCCACTCCTACCGCAATTTACACCCTTTACACACACACACACACACACACACTCATGTACATATACTATACATAAATATCTTATATAGATGCTACCTATGGCACGGGGCAGCTCAAAAAATTCCTAACACCGAAAATTGCGCGCGAATAAAATACAAAAAAAAGAGGAAATTTCTTTATATTATATATACATATATATATATAAATATATAGAGGAAAATCAACAGCAGCCAAGAAACAACAACAACAAGAACAAAAAATCATCCACTTTTGGCCCGTTTTTATTTTTTTATTTTTTTTTTTTTTTGTTTTGTCCTTGTCGTGTCGTAGTCGTAGTCCTTGTCGACTGGACCGCAGTGGGCGGCTGGGTAACTGGATAGCTGGGGCAGGGGGTAGAGCTACGTTGCGTACTACCAATTTGCTAGTGACCATAATCAACCCCTTTTCTTTCTTTCATTCTTTCTTGATTCTATTTTCTTTTTTTTGTCCAAACGATTTTTGTTGTTGGTATGCAAAAAAGTGCGTAAGGCGCTGACTTGGAGGCGTGGTTGAGGGGAGCGGGGGCACCAGCGAGTGCGAAGTACAGCTGTACAAATCAAACAAGCAGAGGCGTCGCACCAAACAGGGGTAGGGGCAGGGGCAGGGGCAGGGGCAGGGGCAACTGTGTAGTGGGGTAGATAAACATCTAAATGTTGCCACAGGGAAAAGCAAGAGCAAAACTCTAACAGATTTTCACTTAACTCTCCGCCAAAGCCTGAATGGTTTTATATAGTCTAATCAAATTCTTGAATTCCATTATAGTTTCCAGCTACTTCGATGTCTCTGATATTAATCAGTTGTTGATAAGCGGGGCTGGGTTTGAAGTACTCCAGATTTAAAATATAAGTATTTCACTTGGGTTTTAGGTTAAAAGTTTCCATAGTCTCAGTGAGTTAACTCTTTGCGTTTGATTTTGTCAACAAACTACAGTTGCCAACTGATATTTGCAATAATATCGGAGCTTATATAAGTACTAGGTAAGGAAAATGTGGGAGAAATTTAGTGATAAACTGCCTGAAGAGAAGTTCCAAATTTAGATTGCGAGAAGCCTCTTAAGAAGAGTTTTGAGGGGAAGGCTTAGAAAAAGGTCTAGGGAAAGGTTAAGAGGAAGCTTTAGAAAAAGGTATAAAGGAAGTGCTGGGAAAGAGTCTAAAATAAAGTCTAAAGGAATGTCTAAAAGATGATCTAAAGAGATGTTTGATTAAAGGTCTAAATAAAGGTTTAGAGGAAGATGTAAGGGAAGGTCTAAAAAGAGGTCTGCAGAAAAAACTCGAGGAAGATCTAAGGCAAAGTCTAAAAAATATTTTTTAGAATTATCTAGAGGAATATCAAAGAGGATGGCTTCGTGGAATGTCTAAAGGAATGCTTATGAGATGATCCAGAATTGAGTCAAGAGAAAAGCTTAGAGGAAGACTTACATCAAATTCTATATATCAGCTTACAGGGGAAAGTCCATGCGAAAGCTTAGAATAAAGTCGAGAGGAAGGTCAGGCTGCTGACTGATGGACCTAACGCCAAAAAATGTTGCTAGTCTGCTCAGCTTTGCTTTGTCTATTGCTAATTTTAGATATAACTAAGTTGAGTGCTTGTGTACGATATGAGCATTTAAGTGTACATAAAGTTTTTTTCTCTTTGCTCAAACAAATACTTTAAAAACTGCACAAAATAATAAGGTTAGTATAACTACAACAAAACTCGATATGTGAAATATTTTTATTAGCTCAGTTTAGGGAATTCTTTAGTTTCACTAAAAAAAAAACTCTATCTAAATTAGGAATATGATAACATATAGTAACGCAGACATTACATGCTATGTTTAACCCTTTATTTAGGTCCCATCCCTTCGGGCTCTCTGGCAACCCCTCTGCACTGGTCAGTGGCTACGCACGTGGCATGCATCAAATGTCTCGCAACTACGTTCCATGCATATTCAAATTGTTTGGCAAGGAATCACAGCAACGAAAATCAAGCTCACGCACTTAAAAGCCTGGCCGGCAAGATGAAGCCGGAGAAGAAGAAGAAAAAGCGGGAACGCCCCAATCAGGGCACTTGTGCCACCTCCTTGCTACCCCCAACTGCCAGCTGCCAACTGCCCAACCCCAGCTGCCCACTTTTCGAACCTTTTCCAGGCCATAAAATGCGACAGCGCGAAAAGAAAAGAAAAGAAAAGCGACAAAAAAAAGACAGTGAAAAGAGAAGAAAAATTAAAATACGCACAAAGTTTTGACAGCTGAATTGGCATAATGATGGGGTTAGTAACGCCAATGGGGGTTGGGGTGGGGCTCGAGTCCTTGCCATTGTCACTGCTTCGCGTCGGACCACCCCCACCAAAACTTGCTTTCAATTTTTTTGTTTTTTTTTTTTGTTTTTTACTTTTTAGTCCCTTTGCTTTGGTCGCCATCATCGTTAATTTTATCTACGCAAATGCAAAATAATTACTTTACTTTTTCTTTGGTTTTGCCCGTTTACCACACCCCCAATACCCCACCATCAGTCTCCTTCCTAAACCCTTTGGAAGCAGCGGCTGTCGAAATTTATGTACTTTGCCCGCGTCTTGCCATTTCTTTCTTTTTTATACACGTTCGCAAAGTGAAGCGAGTGTATTGGTTTTATGTCTAACTATCCGTCCTTTCGTAAGTCCCTGTATTCTTCTGTCCTTTTCTTTGTCAGTCAGTCCGTCTCTTCATCTGTCTGTACCTTCTTTCTTCTGTCTGTCTGTCCTTTCGACCATATGATCGTTTTTTCGTTTGTCAGTCCGTTCGTCCGTATTTCCCCTTGTCCGTCCCTCAGATCGTCTATTCGTTTGTCCTGACGACTTTTAAGGCTTAAGGCTGTGCCTGACATGCCTTCTATGGGCACGTCTTTTACTTTGACCATGAGCGAGTATTAGGCAGCCTATAACGCCCGACTTCATTCTTACATCTTCTTTTTTTTTGGTATTGAAAAGCATTTTAAAATTCAGCGCCAGCTGTCCTGCTCCATACAGACAGACAGACAGACACACACACCTATATATCTATATACTATATATACAATATATTTCGGTGTGTATCTATATATATTTATATATATTTTGCATTTTCTTTTTTAATTAAAGAAAAGGGTTAAAAAGTTTGGCAGCTTGGCAGCGTTTCGCCTTGTGAAAAACGGGGTTAAAATCAAAATTTTGTGCGCCGCGTTTTTTCTGTGTTTTTTTTTTTTTTTCTTGTGTTCTTTCAGCTTTTTCATTTCTATTTAGTTTTCATTTATTTTTTAAATGGAAATTTTTAATAACAAAAGCGAAAAGATAGGGTTGCACTCGGCCTCATTACCTCGCCTCCTGTCTTCGGTGGTGGGGGTTGGACGAAAAACAGCAAATAGAAAGTAGATGGAGAGAGAATAAAAGAAATACACATTAATGTAATTTTCCTCCATGGCGCTGGAGTCCCAACTGTCCGCCCTCGCCAATGTCCGGCTCTATTTTTTTTCTCTCTCTCGATTCTTATCTCTTTTTGTTTCGATACTTTTCAAAATACCCTGTAAGGCTTCCATAGGCCTTTTAGAGTTTCAAAGAGCTGTCTAAGAACTAATTGAAGTAAAATTTATTGTAAATGTAGTCAAGTCTTATATACCATACATATTTCAACTCAGGGTAGCCTTGAGTCAGTCACTCACTTTGTCCTGTATTCCTCGTTGTGTTCTTTGCCCCTTTTTTTGATCTAGCGTACTCTTCGCTTCACTTGGGCATGTGTTTATCTTCGCGTCTCAGTTGGCCCATTTGCTTTGACTTTGGCAAAAGGCAATGGCAATAGCAATGGCAATGTCAATGGAAATGGAAATGGAAATGGAAATTCTATAAATCTTTCATCACTTTCATTTCACATTGAAGCAAATAGTTCGAGCAATTGCGATTGAAAAGTGAGCGTTGCTCATTCTCCCGTTTTCCCTCTGCCATCTTTCCTCTCCTCTCAATTGCAGATAGTTCACTTAACCAGCCGCTTTTTCTTAGATATTATCTCTTTAAGTAATTACAACTTATTCAACCGACAGAATCGCAACCCGAAATTCCATTCAAGTGAAAAAATCATTAGGAAAGAGCTAAAAAGGTTTTCAGTTGCTCCGAGTAAGATATCGCTGAAGATTATGCAAATGCTGGAGTTGAAAGTGTTGTCGTTATTTGAGTCTATTAAAGATCTGCTAGAAATAGATGATATAGTGAACAGTGCGCAATGGCATCTTTGAAATTGCTCTGAAGCTCTACTTATTTTCTTTCTTCTAAAAATATTTCAATAAAATTCACATTTAATTTTATCATAATAGACCACAAATATAGGTAATTTACTTTTATGCAGCTCTTAAATAATGTTTTATGCTAAAATAGTGTTTTTATTTAATTTTAATTCCTAAATTAAATTAATTTAATTAATTTTGTAATAAATATTTATTTCTGTTTTTGCATATCTCATTTTTTATTTTATTTTTTAAAATTTGCTTTTTTAATCTATTTTATTTATACTATAACTTTATTTTATAATATTTTATTTTTATATTATTTTATTGTATTTTTTTGTATTTTTAATTTATTCCAGTTTATTTTTCGATTTCTAGTTTCATCTAGCTTCAAACTAACATGATTAAATTCAGTATATATATATACATTTTTGTATATCTAAGTTTTATTTTATTTGTCTTAATATAATCTAATCAACTATCAAAATTTAATTATCAATTATTTACTAATAAATATGTCTAATAAGTATAACGAGTTTCTCAGCTGTCGTTTAGCAGATTGTCTGCATTAGCTATTATTGATCTTTGCTTAGCGGCTCTGGCAAAACCTTAAACATTTTGAGCATATTATATTATTTATATTATATTTTTTATTTAACTAAATCATCTCATAAGATGTTTTTGCTGTGAGTTAGCCAAAGATTAGAGTGTCTCAACACAGAAATGCCCCAGTTTTGCAGTCGTTGTCAGTCAAAAGTCTATTAGCTCAGACTCAAATGTATAGATTCAACATTAATTGATAGCAATTATGGACTTTACCCATTTGTTGCCTCCTTATCAACATTTTTTGATCTGGTAATATCTCAACTGGACGTGCAATTAGACATTTGCCTAGCCCCGCCCACTCATGACTCGGGCTTGGCCCCTAGTTAGTTGCTCGCACAATTTCAACTCTATATGCAATCGCATTTATTTCTATTCAATTGGATAATAACCCATGTGTGCGAGGGCCTCTCGCAGGACCTTGAGGGCTCCTGGCGGAGTTGAGTACGTTTATGGCGCCAGCTGCTGCTGCTGCTGCTGCTGCTACTTGGGCCACAGCGGAGCATTTAGAGTGGACGCAATGTATCAGCGGCCGCCACTGCCCCGTTACACTACTCCGCTGATGTCTTCTTCTGCCATTTCACTTTCACTTTCACTTTCGCTTTTACTTTCACTTTCACTTTGCCAACCCCCCGCAGCCCCCCATCTGCCATCTTCAGCAAAAGTGAAACTCATTTTCCCCTTTTTTTTCGGCCAGCATTTTTTCCACTTCTTTTTCGTCCAAGCCTAAGAAGCGCAAAAAAATACCCCCTTGAGTTTATAACTTAAAAATTCAAAGCACGAACAAAGTTCTAATTTAAACACCGAGCAAAAAAAAAAAAAAAAACGAGAAGAAAGCAAACCAGAGAAGAGGAAGAGAGAACAAGCACGCGGCGTTTGTCGGCAAAAAAAAAAAAAAAGAAAAAAATTGGACATAAAGTGCACGGCAGTCGAAGCGAGTAAATAAAACTAAAAAAAAGAAGGAGGGAAAAACATAAGAGAAAATGTACGCCTGCAAAAGAAAGCCCCAAGCTCCATGAGCCCGGGCCCGGACCAAGCCCAAGAGTCTCGCCCATCCTGCGTGCTGCGGACAGCGGTCCACACAAATCAAGTAAAGGGGTGGCAATCGCAAGTTGCTTGCGAATAAAAAAGCACCAAGAACTGCGTAAAAGACTTCAAGTAGCGCAAAAAAATAAATAAATAAAAACGAAAGTTGGGATAAGACACAGCCAGCGGAAGAGCTGAGCTTCCACGTGCCGAAGCCCGAACACCCTTGCCGACTCCTGCCAGGTGCCTGAATTTGCGTAAGCCAATCTCATATTCGTGTCCATTTACGACTTATTCAATCCCGATTATGGCACCTAGAGCATTGTCAGCTGCGTCCCAGCTGCCGATCGAGAATATAAACATAGATAAATGTGCAGATAGAGATATACATTTTATGGGATCAACGATGATTCAGCGATGCAGATATATATATAGAGATTTGGGGAGATAGGAAGATAAATAGATAGTGAAGAGAGGGAGATAGAGAGAGAGAAAGAGTCAGATAAAGTGGGCAAAAGAGAGAGAAAAAACGAGAGAGGAAAATTAAATAGAGAGAGATAAAAAAAGAGAGACAGTTGGAGAGAGGGAAAGACTGCGAGAAGGAGAGAGATACATATAGAGAGAGAAAAATAAAAGCAGAAAATAGCGAGAGAAGGAGGAAGATACGACGGAAACAGAGCTAGCGGATGAGCAACAGAGAGAAAGAAAAAAGAGAAAGAGTGATAGATAGAGACAGAGAGTGCAAAGACAAATATTGACAGAATGGAGATCGTAAACTATTAAAATCAGTAGAACAAATCTTGATAAATGAAAATAAAAACATGAAAGAACTGAAGCACAGGGCAAACAGACTAAGAGAGCAAACACTTGAGAATATCAATTAATTAATTGATGAGAGAATATCAATTAATTAATTGATGAGGTAAATATATAAATATATTTATAAAAGAGCCGATCAGAGAGTGTATCCGACAGAGGATGCGCTTAAATGGATGCATTTCCAGTTTGCAGTTACTCAACTAACATTTTAACACATTTCACTCCATAACAGAGAAGGACTTGCTCCTGTGCCTCTCCTTTCTCGCTGTCTCTCCCTCTCCCTCTCTCTCTCTTTATCTCTCTCTCTTTTGTAGATCAACGTCTTTATGGCATTTTGCTTTATTGCAATTATTATTATTAATTAAGCATAAGAAAAGGCTAAGCCTGGGGCTAATGCCAATGAGCCAATGGGCGCGGTCCTACGTCTTATGCTAATTAATATACTTATCGCTATATGTATTCAAGTTTATGGAAGGGACGTGGGGCGACAGCCGTAGGAGAGGTTAGGGGTTCAGTTAGATGCTTAACTTATTTACACAGCATTATAATGCTCACTTGCCACTGCTTCATATACCCTGTATGCCGAGCAATGAACACAGAGGGCATCTTAAAGTACATTCGCATAACCCTTGAGCAGCTATTAAGAGTTAATCACATAGCTCTGATACATGGCATTTTCCTAATGAATGAAATTCATTGTCAATCCAATGGTTAATAAAAATATTTACAGATAAATCAGTTTTCTCTAGTTCGGAGTGCCTAGTTGGACATATAGGGTAACTGCCCGTTTCATCCAATTTGAGGCTTCTGGCATCTTATTTTAAATGTATATAAATGTCGATTTTCATTTACCTCGTGTCCAACCCTTGCGAATGCGAATGCGGATGTTGATGCGGGCCAAGGGTCCCAGCTCATTATGTCCATCGCCGAAGCTCACTTATTTACTGGCCATCGCCTGCTGCAGCGCCAGGCGGCAGTGGAATCAGTGCCCTTTGATACCCAGCCATCACATGGGTCAACGGTTATATGAGCGTCTCAATTTCTATTTCTTTAAAAAGACGAGAAATAATAAATAAATAATAACGAAAAATCAACAAAAATACCTACATTTTTTATAGAGTCCACTCCGAAAAACTCCGAAACAGTTTTGATAGTTTTAATACGACAAAGCATATAGACGTACAATGCTGAAGCAGCTGTGAGCTGTTAATTTCGTAGATTTTCGGAATCTTCGGCATTTTTCGGAGTCAGATACAAATAAATGTAGGCGCGAGGAAAGTCCTTTGAAAACTTGATTTACTTGTAAGCATTTCTTATATCATAATAACACTCTGGAAAGCGTTTCGTAAACGGAATAGACGTAAATACCACAAGGTAGTTAACCTTATTCAATTAGTTTTCTATATATATTCCCAAATTCATATCAAGTCCACAGCTCGGAGTTCATATTCCGAAAAGTCTCATAAGGAGCAACGCCCAGTCGCTCAATTGGTTTAAAATTAAATTAATTTTTCTCTCTCTGTTTTTTTTTTTTTTTTTTTTGTTTTTGGTTTCTTTTTGGAAAAGTTTTGAGCAGCTTCTTTTTTCTTCTTCGTTTTCGTAGTCGCCAGCTGAGTGGGCGGGGTCTCAAAGAGGGGGCGGCCACGCAATTATGTTTAATTGGACCTGGTGGACCTTCGCCTTTGTTTTTTCTCCTTTTTTTTCGTTGAAAACTTAAAAGCTTGGCGCTCTGGAATTATATTGAGTGCTTGGAGTGCTTCGGCAAGGCTTCAACTGTTCTAAAATTCCAAGAGTGGGCGTGGCGTGGGACAAGTGTGGGCGTGGGCGTGGGCGTGAGCCATCGCTTAATGATTGTCTAATCCTCGGTCATTGTGCTGTAAATATTCAAATTGCTAAAATTATCAAGGGTTCATAATGCGCCAGTTAGTTTGATTAAGCTCTTTTTGATTTGGCATTAGCTTAACGACATTTATTCTTATTCTTAAAAAGTATATTGACAAGGTGGGACAAATTCTCTGAGATTTGAGTAACTCGAGTAACTTGAGCACATGGAACTATATCAGAGAATCTCGAGCAGGCTTACACTGTGTTAATAAATGAGAGTCATGATTAAATGAGATAATGATTATTATTAATATTGTATATTTTATTATTTAATGATATGATGAACCTATTGAAATTTGAGACAGAATATAATAAGTGCATATAGAAGCAAAAAATATATATACATAAAATCAATATTTGGTTTGTGCTTGTTTAGAGCTGAGAATGGATATGGGGATATGGATTAAAATAAAATTAAAATAGAAACAAAATAAAAATAATAAAAATTAAAAAAAAAAAAATATTAAAAAAAATAGAGTAAGCGAATAAAATAAAAATAAATGAAAAATAAAAATAAGGTAAAAAAGTTAAAAGAAAAATTGAAATTAAATAAAAGCACTAGTTTTGCTTAAAAACATAAAAATAGTTTGAAGGCTGCATAAGACTGAATTATACATTAAATTATCCTCAAATCTATCAGGTCATAATGATATATATATATATATATATATATATACTTAACGAAATGCCCTTTATAAAAATATCATATTCCTGCCTCCAATTTGAATAGATTCCTTATAAATATCTTATGCCACTTGATGTGACTTTCGCACACTTTCACTTAAGTAATGCTGCGTATGTTCTCTGAGTGTTTATCTCTTACATCCATATATATCTCTTAGCTAACTAAAAATTAATTATTCTCGATTCATCTTTTGCTTTTTAACCTTATTCGGCTTCATTTTGGTGGCTGGCAAATGCTTCCAAGCAAAACTCTGGCTGGGCAAAGGCATTTGTATGAAATGCGAAGCAATAGCAATGACAATCAAAGTGCAAAAATGTTGGACAAAAGTTTGTGATGGCTCAAATAAAGGCGGCAGCAGCAACAGAACAATGACAGCAGCGGCAGCAGCAGCAGCAGCAGCGGCGGCGACAGCAATCAGTAACTAGCAACAACTCTGGCTAACTGCCACATTTGCGTCATTTAAGCTTCACGTTTAGCGAGAGCTTACAAACACACATCCACACACACACACACACACACACACACACACACCGACAGCAACAACAAGAACATAAATTAAGTTATTTTGATAATCAAAACTGAAAAGCGAATGTTGTCGCAAGACAAGAGCTGGGCAGGGCTCTGCGCTGCTCGGCTCGGTTCGGCCACGGCAACGGCAACGGCACCGACACGGATGGGTTAGACGAAACACACACACACACCCAGCGAAAACATGGGCATTCATTTGTAGTTTATAGTTGTAGTTATAGTTGCCAGCGTGTTTGCTTATATTGGTATGTTATTTGGGCGTGCTGGGGTGGGGACTGTCGTGTGGGGCAGAAGCTGTTGCCTGCTGTCGCAAGGGTTGCTACCATGTCCATTGTTGTCGACATTTTGCATTTTATAATAGCAAATACGCACACACACACAAACACACACATACACACGTACAGCGCTCCAACTGCCACCTCTCTGTCCAGTGTTATCTTTTATGGAGCCGGGGCAGGCGGCAGCATAGTTAGCACAATTGTGTTGCATACTTATTTGGGCATGCGTCAAAACGAGATGCCAAGTGCGTGCGTGTGCGTGTGCGTGTGCGTGTGCGTGTGTGTGTCCAACAACTGCCCAGGCTAGCCAGCCCACTGCCTACACACACGCGCGCTTAAACTTACAATTTTAAAGGCTGAAAAGTGCGCACCACCTTAGCACACACACACACACACACACACACACATACGCATACGCATACACGCACACACACGCATGTGGAAGCAAACTAATTTACCTACGCCAGCAGTTTTTGGCACACACACACACATACACACGCGGACGCTAGCCAAGCACACATATGCAAATTTCGCAATGCTTTATTTTGAGGGTTGGCAGCGCGCGCGTGTGTGTGTGAGGTGTGGAGCTGACTACCAAAAGCTGCGCCGTCATTGTGCTCGTGCCAATAGCCCCCTGCGCCTCCTGTTGGGCCAGCTAGCCGCTGGCTCCTTCTGCGAAGTGGCTTGGCTGCCTTTTGGCTATTGTTTGGACTTATGTTTCCCTTTCACTTTGCAAGCCATCAAGTTGCTCCCGCTGCCCCCCACTCTCAGATAGCCGCTGGGCCATGTCCATTAAAAAAATAGAAGAAGAAGAACCAGCAGCGGCAGCGGCAGCGGCAGCAGCAGCCGTGGCAGTCGCATGCTGCATACATTTTAATCTTTAATTTATGGCTTATTCAAAACTAATGACACTGAAAAAGTGTCCACAATGCCCGCCTGCTGGCAACTTTTTATATTGTTGTTGTTTGGGGGCGGGGGGCGTGCCAGCGAACAGTCAAAGGATTTTGGCTGCCACATGAAAGGCTTGAACAATAGACTGAATTTGGCCACTCGCCAAGGACAAGGCAAGCAAATAAAGGAACTGAGCAACTCCCATCTATCTGTATCTATATCAATATTAATATCTAACACATATATATATCTATATCTATATCTATATCTATATCTATATCTATATCTATATCTATATCTATATCTATATCTATATCTATATCTATATCTATATCTATATCTATATCTATATCTATATCTATATCTATATCTATATCTATATCTATATCTATATCTATATCTATATCTATATCTATATCTATATCTATATCTATATCTATATCTATATCTATATCTATATCTATATCTATATCTATATCTATATCTATATCTATATCTATATCTATATCTATATCTATATCTATATCTATATCTATATCTATATCTATATCTATATCTATATCTATATCTATATCTATATCTATATCTATATCTATATCTATATCTATATCTATATCTATATCTATATCTATATCTATATCTATATCTATATCTATATCTATATCTATATCTATATCTATATCTATATCTTTATCTAAACTATCTATAATGTAAACTATCTCATACGGCAGGAAGCTCTTCAAGTGCTTGCAACTGGATATTGGATACGAGTAGTTGGCAGTCATTAGACATGCCTGGCAACCCTTAAAGCGCGCACACACGCACACCTATGCGTGCATATGTGTGTGTGTGGCTCAGTCTCAAATTGTTTGCCATTTGTAAGCGTTGTATGTTTTAGGCCTTTGCTCGTTTGCTGTTGTTTTAAAATTAAAATGAATGCCCGCAAGCAATAACTACGACAAGCCGCCCAAGCCAACCGCCTGTCCGCCCGCCTGTCCAAGACAAGCCAACATCATTATGCGTAGCTGTGTGTCCATGTGTGTGTGTGTGTGCGAAATAATCTCGTAAATTACGCAAAAAAGGAAACAAGGAAGACGCCGCCTGCGTCGCCTGCTGCCGGCTGCCCAGCAAGGACGATGAGCCACGAGCCACGAGCCGAAGTCCAAGTCGAGGTGGTTGGCTGCTTGTTGCCAGACAACGCACCACATGGACCACATCTAACCACCCGCTCACACACACACACACACACACACACACACATTTACTAGCAACCACTTTGCAGCCTTTGGTGCTGCTCGAATCGTCTTGAATAGATCTACGAAAATAGTTTTACAGCTAAATACAAAAATTAAATTAATAATTAAGTCTAATTTTATATAGTTTGAATTTCTTCTTCTTCTACGTCTTTAACTTATTTGTTTCATCTAAATTTATGAATTTTTAACCTTTTTCTTTTAACTTTAGCGTATAGTCGATCTTCATAGTGTCCAGTTTCTTGACATTTTGATAAAATTTAATGCTTTTCGTAACATGCGAATCTGTGTTAAGCGTAAAGTCAACCTCTATCTATTCTTAACACATATACATACATGCATGCACATGGAATATGTGTTCATTAACATTAAGCTTAAGTCATCAGTGAGTCTTTAACATTGCCTCTTTACATGGATACTTAACATAGCTTATTACCATAGCGTCTTAACAGAGCTTCTTAACATATATACTTAACACAGCTTCTTAACAGATCTTCTTAACAGACCTTCTCAACAAAGCTTCTCTACAGGACTTCTTAACAGAGCTTCTTAACAGAGCTTCTTAACATAGATTCTCAACATAGCTTCTCTACAAGGCCTCTTAACAGAGTTTGTTCACAGAGCTACTTAACAGAGCTTATTAATAGAGCTTCTTTACAGGGCTTCTTTACAGGGCTTCTTAAGAGAACTTCTTAACAGAGTTTCTTAACAGAGCTTCCTAACATATCTTCTTTACAGAGCTTCTTAGAATAGCTTCTCAACAGAGCTTCTTAACAGAGCTAATTAACAGAGCTTCTTAGAAGAGCTTCTCAACAGAGCTTCTTAACAGAGCTTCCTAAAATAAATTCTTTAGAGAGCTTCTTAACAGAGATCCTTAGCATAACAACTTAACATAGCTAAACGTAAAAATTAACTTGAATTTAACGAATTGTTAACAGACAGTTGAATTCTTTCTTCGCTTTTATTGACCACACGTGTATGTTATTAACATAACAGGTGCTGTTAGCAGGCAATAGTCAACTGTAGCGCATGTTAAGCAGGAAATGTTAACATAACTTAACGTAACTTAACATAACTCTTTGCTTAGCCCAACTAGAAATGACTTTTAATTAGCTACAAAATGTGTGTATTCGACTTCTGTTATCGTGCAGCCCTCGCACGCACACATATACATATTATATACATATATAATAAATACATATATGTATGTATGTATATACTACGTATGCAGCAGATTGTAAAATCCGTTCCGTTAAGAGCCCACTGGCTCGTGCCCCTTCCAGCCGCAGCAGACAGCGCCCAGCCTTGTATGTCCATTCACAACACTTGCGACGCCCCACTCCGCTCCTGCTCTCTGCCTACCTCTCTCTCTCACACACACACACACACGATGCCAATGACGACGTCTGCGTTAGTCCACACACGCACACACACACGCACAGGCACTCTGGTCCACTTATGATGAGTTTACATTTTCGAAAGCGAGACATGAAAATGAAAATTGGGCAAGGAAACTTGCCAAAGCCAGCAACAATATCAACAACAACAACAACAACAACAACAAAGAAAGTACGCCCTCTATGTGGGCGTGGCTGTATAGGCGGCTGTCACACATTCAAAACAGCTCAACGCAATGTGTGTGCCTGCGTGAGTGTGTGTGTGTGTGTGTGTGTGGGGACAAACAGGAAGCCAAATGTGGCCCAGCTTCGTCTATCGTCCAACAAACCCCAACCCCAGCGGCAATGCCCCCAGCCAAAGCCAGAGCCAGAGCCACAGCCACTGACAGCAGAGCTGGCCGTTACGTATGCATATTTGCTAAAGGGGCCAGGAGGGTGGCACAGCGGGCGCGGCGAGGGCAGGCGGGGGCAAGGGGTAGCTGCGGCTGCGACTGTCAGCCCAGACGACGCGCCGTACAAATGAGCTTGAGCAAGGACGCAAGATGTACGAGTGTGTGCGAGTGTGTGCGAGTGTGTGTGTGTAGACGATGGACAGGCCTGGATGGGTAGGTGGAGTAGAGGAGATTTAAGCAAGAGTGTGTGCGTGCGTATGTGTGTGTGTGTGTGTGGGTGTGTGGGAGGCAGTTGTGGAAAGGGACGAACGGACGGCTGCTGCTGCTGCTGCTGACTTTGAATGTCCATGTAGACATTTTGCAATTTTGAAATACATGCGCAGTCACACACACATATATATTTATAAATATATATATATATATATATTTACATGTATACCTACACACACACACACACACACACATATCTAAATATATTGTATATATACAACGAGAGCAAGCGAAATGCTTTTAACATTTTCTAAGATTCAAATTTCGTAAATTATCCCTTTGCGAGTTACTCTGAGCGTGCGGGTGTGTGCGTGTGTGTGCGTGTGTGCGAGTGTGCGTGTGTGTAGGCCTCATCGATGGGCGGCTCATGTTGCTTCGTCCATTGGCCAAAAACTAAACGCACGAGCCGCACATTTTGGCTTCGGCGCGCCCGCGCTCGCGTCCGCCCTGCACTTAGTTTCATTTAAGACAAGCCAAACAGATTACAGCCCCAAGCCTCCCACACACACACACACACACCCAGCTGCAGCCCCAACCCACTACCTTCTTTCACCCAACCTCCCCAGTTCCATTCGCATAATTTCCGCCTGTCCTCTATATTTAAACAGGTAGCTCGTACTTCAAAAAGGTTTATATCCTTTCTTATCTGCCGTGGGCTTCGCGTTGCATGCCACAAGCTGCAGCCAGCGTGCCCCACGACATGTATTTGCTATTCAATTACAAGCCAAAAGTCTATTCGAAAATCTTTTAAGGCGCACGAGATATTCCCAGAGCATGCCCAATGCATTCTAATCGACCTCAAATCGATTAACGCTCAAATCTATATATATATATATATCTCAACTGGCCAGAGTTGAGGTAACTTGAATACCAGATGAATACAGATCGATCAATGGAGTAAAATGGAATCCAATTGGACTTCTTAAGACTTTATTCAGAATGAGATTGTTATTGATAGACTTAGTCGATAATTATTTAAAATAGTCATCTAAAGTTATTTTTTTGTAAGCTTGATTATTGATATCTTCGCAGCGTTGGCGTAAGTTTCGATAACGGCATCGATAATTTAAGGATATGATGTGTTTTTGATTGTGAGACGATATTTGCGATAAATATAGTCTGTTCTGATAACTGTATCGATAACATAATGCATTACATGGCTAATAGATAGCTGCTTAGTTATTTATATTTTCCATAGTTATTTTACGTTTCGATAACTTATTATATGGCTGATGCATTGCTGCTCAGTTATTGATAATTTTTCTTATTTTAATAAATATTTGCGTCTTGTATTATTTATCGAAGACCACAGCACAAATATCGATTGATTTTATTTATTTTATGCTATTTATTCATTTTTTATATTGACTAATTACCGATTAATATTTTGACTAAGTTTTGCTAGTTAGATATTTAGGTATAGCTATCGAAAATGAATCGATAATAGAGCACTGCTGTGTTATCGATTACCTCTCAGTTAAATCGTTATTCAATCGACTTTGGCTTTTCATCCATCACATTTTTAGACACTTTTTGCTGTGATTGCCCGCTGACTGCGGCTCGCTCCTATTTGCATGCCCCCCGCTGTTTGCTATTGTATTGGCCGAAGTCTAACTGTGTGTGTGTGTGTGTGTGTGTGTGTGTGTGGGTGGGTGGGGGAGGTGTGGTGGAAGTGTGCATTGAGTAGTTCAAATTGTATTTGCTGTGTGCGCTGGCACTTTGCATGCTCGCAGCTTTACATTTGAAATTAATTTATTTTGCTCAAGCGCGGCAGACACACACACACACAGACACACATGAATGCCGTTGGCCATTGGCAACCGAAAGTGTTGGACGTTCGGTCGCAGCCGTCGCTACTGCAGCCGCAGCCACAGCCGCAGCCGCTGTCGACGTTTGGCGCTCATCTTTTTTGCCGTTGTCCGCGCTTTTGGTTGGCTGCCATCTGAACTTTGCGCTGTCATCCGGCCTGGACATGTGTGTGTGCGTGAGTGTGTGTGTCTCTGTATGTGTGTGTGTGCGTGTGTGTAGTTGGCATGCGGTTAAAAAGGTATCTCAAAGATACTAAATACTTTATGCATGAATGTGCCAAATAGATTTACGAGAAACGCCTAGCGAGAAACGAGAAAGCAGCAGACCGCTCTCTTCTCTATGCGTGTGTGTGTGTGTGTGTTTGTGTGCGTGCGTGTGTGTGTGTAATGTGGTGGTGGCTCTCATTCATGTGTGTGTGTGAGCGTCGATATTAAATTTAAATTGGCGCTTGGATATTTTAGAGTGAGCAGAGCAAGAGGCAGCGGAAGAAGCAGGTGGAAGGAGCAAGAGCCAGAGAGAGAGAGAGACATAGAGTGAACTAGAGAGAGAGCGAGAGAGAGGGCGGCAGAGTGTGAGAAGGAGAGCAGAACGGTCACGATGGCTTGCAATTAAGCTTTATGTGAGAATGTACATACATACATACACATATACATACATATATGTATGTATATGTGCATGCATACATAAAACGAGGACATGGTTAGTTGCCCAACGGCCATGTGTGTATGTGTGTGTGTTTATGTAAAGCCTTAAATATTAATAACAGTTACAATTTTTAATGATTAAAAGTTGGCGCATGTGTGTGACCAATCTGTGTGCGTCTGTGTGTGTGTGTGTGTGTGTGTGTGAGCCTAACAAAAGTACAGTTAGACAACAAATGGCAGTCAAGTTTTGACAAGTGTCGGCCCTTCCATTAACAAACGCCCGCCGTCCCCCGCCCAGCAACAACAAATCACATTAATTTTGCTGCCTACTTTCCGGGTAGCAACGGCACAGACATCGTCAGCCAGCAGCCCAAGCGAAAGAGCACAAACGAATCAAAGGGCAAAGCGCAGGCACTAGTCAAGTGTCGAGCAAAAGCAAAAGCAAAAAAATAAAACAAACACAATATCAAATGCAAAATGCAAATGCACTTGTTGCCCGCTCGCGAATGCAGCAACATGTTGCTTATCGTTCGATTGAGGGCGGGTTTGTTTACGTTCGCTTGATTCATAAAAATGTGCCAAAGGCAACCCGAAAGAGAAACATGGCATAAGAAAGGAAGAAAAAAAAAACGTACATAGAAATAAAACCAAGCTGCAAACATGAGCAAAATTAGAGCACACACAGGGGGCCCACATATGCACGTATATACGTAAGAGCGAGTCTTTGTGCGTGTGCGTGTGCGTGTGCGTGTGTGTATGTATCACACGTGTTGCACATGCATTGCATTTGCAAAATGCCAGCAACAATTACAACAACAAGCACTGCAAATTAGACACGCACAACGGGCTCGCAAGCAGCGGGGCAGCGTGTCTGCTCATGCAGACAGCGTCAGCGACGGTGGCGGCGGCGGCGGCATCGGCAGTGACAACGACAGCAGCAGCGACAGCGACTGCACAATTTTTAGTCAGACATTTTACACGGCACCCCACATTTACGCACGCTCTCTCCCTCTGCGTAGCGCTCTTTTGTTCGTGTGCATTGCTCACTTGGCAGTTGTTGCTCTCTCATCGGCGTTTCATTGCCATTTTGTTGCAGTTGGCGCGCAATGCGTTGGCATGTTTACCGTACGTGTGTGTGTGTGTGCGTGCGTGCGCGTGTATATGTGCTTGTGTGTGGTTGCTGCATTGTTTGCATTTCAAATTGAATTCCTTTAAAATTCAATTTCTGCCCCTTGTGTGTTCGTGTGTGCGTGTGTTGGCATTTTTGTGCGTTGTGCATCTGCTGTTTTTTCTGTCTGTGCGCTTTGTTGTTTCTCGTCTGCTGCTGCTGCTGCTGCTGTTTTTATTGTTGTTGCTTTCAATTATGATTGAGCAGCATTTGTCGTACATTTTGTTGTTTTGGTTTGGCTTAGTTCTTTTGTATGTGCACACATGCGTGCATGCACACATACTTACGTATGTATACTATGTGTATGTATGCGTGTTAGTTTTGTCGCTTGTCACCCCCAACCCAGCTGTGAACGAGGTGACTGGGATCAGCAGCTTATGGGCATCTGGTTCACTTGGGATCAGTTTGGCGAGCCAATACTGATCCCAGGCGAAATCTTGGCAAATCTCTAGAAATATGCAAATGAGGAACGTGGAATGAGCCGCAGTTGAAATGCCGGAGAAGTGTTAAGACAACAAAAAGCCACAAAAGACGCTGAAAAAACACTCGCGCACACACACACATGCACTACAAGAAAAAGAAGAAGAAGAAGAAGAAGCCGACGCAGAGGAAGAAAGAATAACAGAGACCAAAAGGCGAGATTGTGCAAACGAAAACATCAGCTCAAAGCCAAAACAATCCACCAACAACAAACCAAACACTGTACGAAATTGTGGAGATGAAAACCAGCAACAAATAATAAGTTTATAATATTCAAATATGACTGTATAAAATAAACTATATTTAAATATTTATTTAGACAACTCATATTTGAGGTCATTTCAGTCTCAGACTCTGTACAGCCTTTTTCTCAGTGTTGATGCGTTGTTTGTGGACAGTACGAGTTCTCGCTGTGTAGTTGACAATTGTCGTCGTGTGAAGTGCAAATATGTAGATCTTACATGAGATGCTTGGCTCATGAGCACATAGAAAACAGGCAGTACACATGTATGTGTGTACGTAAGCAAATACATGCATATTTGTCTGGCCATACATTATTTAAATACATAAATGAGTAATTGAATAAACTCCAATCGTTAACTGTTCCTAACAACAACAACAACGCAAATGCAACGAAAGAATATGTGGAATCGCTACGTAGCGCAAGCTAATAGCTGCTGCACTCTTCTAACATTATGTCTAATTGAGTTAGAGAGCTTAAGAGAGAGCCATTTAAGAGCATCATCAATATGCTGAACTAATTACTGTAAATGCCACGCGTTTCTTTGTGTCCCTTCTGAAGCGATGTCAAAAAGCCTGCAAGGTAACAGCGACGAACGGAAAAAGAAACGGCGAATATTCATATTTTACATATGTATGTACATATGTATATATAATTTAACATACGTACACGTTTACATATGTATGTATGCATACATCTATATGTACACACATGTATGTACATACATATATACATATGTATGTGTGTTTGTATATTGAACGACGCTGCCGCAAAGTCAACACCGAAATGCCAACACCAACAATAAAAGAAAAACAACAACAGCAAAGTAAACTCCAAGCCGGCTTTAGCAAAAAAAAAAAAAGTAAAAGAAATGAAATAATAAAGTAAAGTAAGGAAAACAACAACAAACGGCGCAGACGCGCAGCGAAACCACAACAAACGGCGCAGCCGCAACGCCAAAAGAGAAATAGCCAAGGAGGGAGTAGGGCGGGGGGGCATGACAACGGCTTTGGCCCTGAGCCAATGTGAGCGTGACTCATGGGTAGAGCAATATGCTTGGCAACGACGTCGACGCCGGTGATGTTAACGACGACGCCAGCGGCGGCGCCAACGGCTTGCCGGAGTGGCGCTCGCATTACATAAGCCGAAGCCGAGAGACAACCAAAAGCCGAAGACGAAGCTCAAGCTCAAGTTGAAGCTGGGCGATACGTCGGCTTAAGGTTTTGTTTGTTGTTGTTTGTTCTCACACCCGCTGGCGCCCTCGCACTCATTCTTATTTTCTCACTCTCTCTCGCTCTCTCGTAATTAAAAAGTAACGGCGCTGACAATGACAGCTGTACGCGCTCAATTAAAAAGTCATTAACTGCCATGCACACAGAGAGAACTCGACAAGAGAGAGAGAGAGAGAGAGAGGGAGAGGTAGAGCTAGAGAGCTGGACACTGGACACGCATTAAGGACTAGCAAGCTGTGATTGACGCTGACACGCAAGGCCTATGCCCTGCCTGACGCAGCGTAATATACGCACACACACACACACCCATACACGCGCACGCATGCACCTTGTAATTAGAGTTGAGTTAGGCGGCTCTACCTGCGCCTGCGTCACCGCTCTCGCAACTGTTGCGTGTCATAAATGCGCCATAAAACAGTCTAATCCCGCTGCACACTTGAGCCGGCTGCATCAGCTGTCTAAGCGAGAGTTCCTAAAATCACCCACCCCTCATACATATGCACATGCACACACACACATGCAACGCACGCAGCTTTCAGATCTTTTTCACACACAGCCGTTACTCTGCTCTTATAATTGCTATTTGATGTTTTATTTTTTTTTCCACAAACTTCTTCGCTGCTGCTGTCTCATGGCCTTGTCTTGCACGCGGTTTTGTTGACGCTCATTTGTGTACAGTGAAGATTCGCGATGCAACATTTTAATTAGCATTTGTGGGACTAGATTTGATACAATATACACTTATATACATACATACATACATATGTATGTACATATTTATTCATATAAATATATATCTGTATATCTTAGGTGAATTAAAGCACAAGTCCTTGCGAATTACCTCCATTCAAATGTTTCTTCCCTCTTAAATAAATAATAAAATGTCGCGCGAACATCCTTTGACCCTCTATAGTTGCTCATAGTCTCTGCCCACTGTATACAAAACAGACGCACACAAGCACACACACACACACATGTACACTCGCATGCAGAGATTTGTAAAGCTTGTTTTCATTTTATTTCTTGCTCTGCCCCTATTTTGGGTCTTCCTCTTCGCTGAGCGTCTACGTCTTCGGCGTCGTCTTCTTTATTGTTTTATTGTCAGTTTAGGGATTTGACAATTTGCTTGCTGATTTTTTATGACAATCATGTATGTAAATTTTCGGCGTGCCTTCCACGCTCTCAACTCTTCCTCAAAACCCACGCAGCCCAGGGGCAAAGAGAGGAAGAGAGATAGAGAGAGAGAGAGTGTATACATACATACTTTTGTATGTATGTATGTGTAGCTGAGCCCCATTAGCTGGCATTTGGCTTACGAGATTTTTAAATACTTTTGGGCATTTTCATTCGTCCCAGCTCAGAAAAAAAAAAATTAAAAAGACAAAAAAATAACTTCGAATTCGAACTCGAACCCTTCGCACATCTATTTTTAGTTTTTCTCTCTGGCTTTTTACTCGTATACATACACATACATGTACATATGTACGTGTGTGTGCGAATTTATATGTATTTTTTATGGTCTGCATAAATGTCGAGTTTATTAATTTTAAAGCGTTGACAAGTTTTACGAGACCCGAAAATAACAGAAACTAGGCTAAAAGTGTGAGGTGGAACGTGTATGCGATTTCTCGTCACAATCGAGGCGTGAGTCAAGCTGGCTAATAGCGCAAGAATGCGGCCTAATAAAACTGACCAATTTAATCAGATCGAACTGCCGGCGAAACAATGCAAACAGCTGTTGTTAAACCTTTCTTCTCTTTTATTTTTGAGTTGCTTTTTTTTGTTTGCATTTGTTAGCCCTATTGTAACAGGCCCAGGCGTTGAATCACTTAAGAATTATAAGGCTAATCAAAACTAAGCCAAAACAATTTGTTTCAGTTGCCTGGCTGGTCTACAAGCCGAGTTACAAAGGTTTGTCCAAGTTGGTCCAAGTCTGGCTCAAAGACTGTTTTTGGGGCCGCATCATTGCAAAGAAATGACCAAATTGCCTTCCTAAAGCATAGTAAATAAATAATAAAAAGCAAATCAAATTAAAAAAAAAAAATTATAAGAAAACGAAAACAGCAAAATGCAAAAACAGCGCCGGCGTTGGCAAAGCAAAAACAAATGCAGCAACAGAAAGAGATAGCAAAAGCAGCGACGGCGACGTCAGCGAAAATACAAAACGCACAGCACATAAGCGCTGCCGCTGCTGTTGTCGCCGTCGTTGCTGTACATAGCGCACGCATACTCACACACACAATCTCACACGCACGCCAGCCCAGCAGCGACTGCGCTGCTGCTGCTGCTGCTGCCTCTGTTATGTGCGCATATGTGTGCGTGTGTGCGTAAGTATTTGCTGCTGCTGCTGCTGCTGCTGTTGCTGCCGCTGTCGCTGCCAGAATGCCGCATGCACGTCGGTCATTTGTATTTGGAAACAAAACTCCGTTCCGTCATTTGTATTTGGAACGCCGTAGCAGAAAGAAGGACACGAGCGAATAAGCGACGAAGCGTGTGAACGGAGTGGAGCGGCTATTTTAGCTTTTAGCGCCCTTTTTTGTTTCATTTTCTTTGTACATGTAAAATATATATAAAAAAAATATAACATACGGCAAAAATCTACAACAAATTTTTGGCAACACTTTTCGGCAAAAAAAACTATTTCGGACTTATGAAAAACGAGAACAAAAAAGAAAGAAGAAAAACACTAAAAAAAAGTTATTCAAATAATTGACGCGTTTTTTATTGTTTTTCCATTGTGTTCGTAAACATTTTTTTCTGTTCAACTGAAGTTAAAAGAAATAATAATAAATCTAACGGAAATTCTCAAGTGATCGTGGAGTGGACAAAATATAATGTGACCAAAAGATTGAAAAAGTAAAATCAAACGATTAAAGGAAACGGTCAAAAAAGAACCAACCGGCGAACAGCAGACGAAAGCGAAACGAAACTCTTCGCGCTCGCAAAATCAAAATTCTAAATTCGAAAAATAAAAAAATCAACATCCCAACATATCTTCAAGTTCTTCGTTTCGGTCTTTTTTTTATGTTATTATTCTTCAGTTGTTTTGTGTTTCGGTGAAGGAGAAGAAGAAAACGAAGAAGAGAGAGAGAGCATCAAGCCGCTAAATACAAAAACTGCACAAAGCGAAGGCGCAGATAAGTAAGCAAAACCAACAACCAACAGCGACAACAAAATTAACAGCAACAACAACAACAACATCGACGAAGATGGCGATGATGATTATCAACGGCCATCATCATCGTCATCATCATCGTCTTTGCCAATCAAATTCATAATTGTTTTAAAGCTTTATATATATATATATATCTATATATATATACATATATGCATATACATACATATACATAAATATATATATAAATATACTGCCATTTTTTTTTGCAAGTGTTTGTGTGTGTGAATGCAAAACTATACGAACACTATGGACATAAAGAAATGTGAAAGCTATAGCAGCAGCAGAGCAAAACGCAGTCGCAGCTGCATGCCTAAAAGAGAGCGCGCTGTTAAGTTAAATTTTAACAGCTGCTAAATTAGATGCAAATCAATAAATAAAAAAATCCCGCAGCATATTTTACATGCTTCTATGTATTTTTTTTGTTTTTTTTTTCTTTAATGCGCTATTTTTTTTCTCTCCCAGTGCAAAGCAAAGTAACAGAAGCTGCGGTTGCGTAGAACTCTGCTGCTGTTAAGGGATCTTTCATTCTCTCTTTTGCACTGTACTATGCTCTTTGATAAGCACCGTTAACTGAGAACTTAAGTAGTGCACGTGCCTGTTGTGTGTTGTGTGTGTGTGTGTGTTTTATAATAATTGTTAAATTAAAATTTGAATTTATTTTTGCAGTACAAATACAAATACAAAAAAAAAAAAATATATATTTATATTAAAAATAAACAAAAACAAAACGAGCGGCAAAGCAGCCAACGAAAAATAATAAAAACAACAACAAAAGTAAATAAATAATAAATAATAAAAAAAAAAAAAAAAAAAAAAAAAAAACATCAGAAGCAGCTGTCGAAGCAGCAACTAGAACAACAGGAACAACAGCAACAATTAAGAAGCAAGCCACATGAGCAGCAGCGCGACTTCAACGCCGACGCAAACGCCAACGCCGACGTTTAATGGCGAGCATAAAAAGTGAAATGCCGCCACTGCATGCGGCCGAGGCGCTCGCTGCCAGCAGCAGCAGCGGCAGCAGTAGCGGCGCAACCGATAGCGGCGGCGGCGGCAACACAGCAGCAACTGCATCAGCAGCGGCAGCAGCAACAACTGCAGCAGCAGCGGCAGCAACAACAACTGCATCAGCAGCAACTGTTGCTGGTGGCAGCGCGCCAGCAACGCCAAACGCGAATGCAACAATCAGCGCCGCCGCCGACTCCAGCGATAATCAGCCAGGCACGCCGCAGCCAACAACACAGCAACAATCGCTGATGTCTGTGGAAGCACAGCAGCAGCAGGCGTCGGGCATAACGCATCAGCCATATGCAACGCATCACATGTACGCAGCGGCAGCAGCAGCAGCACAACAGCAACCGCCGCCCCAGCAGCAGCAGCAGCAGCTCTACGGCGGCCTCTATGCCAGCGACATGCAGCAGCAGCAGCAACAGCAACAACAGCAGCAGCAGCAGAGCTATGCGGCCAGCAGCTACATCAACAGCTATGAGCAATTCTATCAGCAACAACAACAGCAGCAGCAGCAGCAGACCGCAGCTGATTATGGCGGCGCCTATGTGGACTACAGCAAAGCCTCAGCTGTGCGCTATCATCCGTATTTGCAGCAGCCCACGTCGGTGTTGCCCACGGCCGTAGCAGCAGCAACTGTTGCTGCTGTGGACGATGCGGCAGCAACAGCAGCGGCAGCAGCAGCAGCAGTCACTACGACAGCGGCGGCGGCAGCAGCAGCAACTGTTGCGGCCATGAGCCCGCGAGTGGTTAGCAGCAGCAGCCCCACCTCCACCTCATCGCATCTGCAACTGAGCAGTGCCACGCCCAGCTCGCCGGGAGGCGGCTGCAAGTTGCAGTGCAAAAAGTGCGGCATCTTGAACACAAATGAATCGGAACTGCAGGAACATATTGCCAACGTGCACGGCGAGTCGCCGTACGGCAGCAGCGGCTATGCCAGCTCGCCCTACATCAAGGAGGAGATGCCCATGCCGACGCCGACGGCGGTGGCCGCGGCCGCGGCAGCAGCGGCGGCAGCCAGCGGTGAGCTGCTCGACTTGGACTCGCAGAAGATGGTCTATCATCAGCAATTGCTGCAGCAGCAGCAGCAACAGCAACAGCAGCAACAGCACCACCTCCACCACCACCATCAACAGCAGCAGCAACAGCACCAGCAGCAGCAGCAGCAACAGCTACATCAGCACGACGCCGTTGTTGCCGGCCTGCCGCTGGCACTGCCCGATCCATTGCACTCGATGCAATCGATGCAGCAACGTGCGCTCCACAGCTGGGAGCAACAGGCGACGCCCACAGAGGGTCTGCCCGCGTATATGCAGCCGCTGCTGGAGAAATCTCCGCACTATTACGGCTCGCCCAAGCAGTCGCCGTATCATCCCTCGACGGTGGTGAAGCAGGAGTACGCATTGATCAAATCCGAATATGCCGATTCGCAGCATTATGTGGACAAGTCATTTGATCCGACTGCGGCGGAGGTGACCACCAGTCCGGCCGAATTTCCGAGCACCACGACGACAGATGGCAACGCCGTGGGTGGCAACGCCGGCACAGCCTATCGTGGCTTCGAGCCGCCCAGCTCCAGTTCCGTGCTGCCGGCCAACAGTTTGACAGCCAAGGCAGCCACCTGGAAATCGAACGAGGCGCGACGCCCCAAGACCTACAATTGCACCGCGTGCAACAAGTGGTTCACCAGCTCGGGCCACCTCAAGCGCCACTACAATACGACGCTGCACAAGAATGCGGTGAAGTCGAGCGGCCAGCCGGATCCGGCAACGCTGCCCATATCCGCACATCATCATCCTGCACGTGATCCCGTTACGAAGACCAGTCGACGTGGCAATGCGGCCGCAGCGGCTGCAGCAGCGGCAGCGGCGGCCGCGGCAGCAGCAGCCGCAGCTGCCACACAGGAGCCGCCGGCACCGGAGCCGCCGCGAAGTCCACCGGACTACGGCGGAGGGGGCGGCGGTGTTTGTGGGGCGACGGGCGTGCAGGTGGGCGCCGCCATGTCGCAGTACTCGGCCTCGCCGTCGCCCACCGCCCAGCAGCAGCAGCAGCATCAGCAGCAACAACTGATTGCCAGCAATGGTTATGCCAATGGCCACGCCCACTATCATGGCCATTACAACATCCAGCAGCAGCAGCAGCAGCCGCCGCAGCAGCAACAAGTGCAATCGACGACAAACGCTTCACCACAGCATGCTAACAGCAACAGCAACAACAACAGCAGCAGCAGCAGCAATCATAGCAGCAGCAGCAACAACAACAACAATTCCGTTTTGAACGGTCACCCAAACGGGCTAGCAGGTCCCTCCGCCCTAATCAACAACAACAACAACACACAAATGCCGTCCTCCCAAATGAGGGGCCTGCTGAACAACAACAACAACAAAATAACAATCAACAACAACAACAACAACAACACAACAACAACAACAACAATAGCCACAACTATAAAAGTCGAGCAAATGGAGGACAGCAGCAACTCAGCAATGGTCATGGACCAGGAGCAGCAGGAGGAGGAGCATCAGCAGCAGCAGCAGCAGCAATTGGAGGAGCAGCAGCAGCAGCACCAGCAGCAGCAGCAGCAACACGTCTTGCTGCAACATCACCCACTGGAGCAACAGGAGCAGGTCAGCTATCTGCTGTCGCGGCCCTATCACAGCAGCAACAGCAGCTCCACCATCACCACCACCAGCACCACCATCAGCAGCAGCAACAGCAACAACAACAGCAACAGCAGCAGCAACAGCAACAGCAGCAACTCGCCGCCTATTATCTACCACCACCACCAGCAACAACTGCAACAGCTGCCGCAGCAGCAGCAGCAGCAGCAGCTGCAGCCGCTGCAGCAGCAGCAACTGGAACAGGAGCAGCAACAGCAATCGCACCACCACCAACTGTTGCAGGCAATGGATTTCTCGCGCACCCAGCCGCTGCTGCCGCCGCCGCATATGGCAGCGCTGCTGCCGCCTATAACAATGGACTACAACATGCTGGCTTTGGATATGCAGCAGCAGCACAGCAATATGCTGCAGTGCAGCAGCATCAGCACGCCGCAGCAGCCGTTGCTGCCGGTCACTATTACCACCACGCCCATCCACACGCCCATCCCCATGCACACCCACACCCACACCCACACGCCCATCCACACGCCCATGCCCATGGCCATCCACACGCCCACCACCCACACGCCCACGCACACGCACATCAATATGGACATGGAATGCACCACTATGCAGCAGCAGCAGCAGCAGCAGCATTACCTGGCACCACAGCCGCTGTCGCCGCTGCCGCAGCCGCTGCAGCCGCAACAACTGCTGCTGGTGGACAGCAACAGCAGCAGCAGCAGCAGCAGTACGGCCAGCAGCAGCCATACGCCCAACAGCAGCAGCCTCAGCAGCAGCAACAACATCAGCAGCACGGCAGCAACAGTGGCGGCGGCGGCGGCAGCAGCAGCAGCAGCAGCAGCAACAACGCCGGCAACAACAACATCGCCGCCGCCACACATCATCACCAGCAGCAGCAACATAATCAGCAGCAGCAGCAGCAACATCTCCAACAACAACAGCAACAGCAACATCTCCAGCAGCAGCAGCAGCAACAGCAGCAACAACAACATCCTGCCATGCTATCAGCAACTGCCGCCGGTGTTGGAGCACACAATGAGCTATCACACTATTATTGGTAACGAGCCGGGCCACTACGACACCTACACGACCGCCGATGGCCATCAGATATTGCAGCTGATGCCGGCGGCCTCGCTCTTTGCGCCGTACGCCCCGCTCTCGCCCTATTCGGTGGCTGCGCAACGCTCGCCGCAGGAGGGCGACTTGCCGCCGGTGCATACGCTGACCAATGCATTGCAGGCGCAACAGGAGGCTCAACAGCAGCAGCAGCAACAGCAGCAGCAGCAGCAGCAGCAGCAGCAACAACAGCAACAACAACAGCAGCAACATACAACCTTAACGCTGCTGGCCACGCCCACTCCGTATTCGCCCACAGTGAGCAGCTCGCGTGCAACGCCAGCCTTGGAGCTGGACATGGTATCGCTCATCGCACAGCAGCAGCAACAGCAACAACAGCAGCAGCAGCAGCAGCTCGACTACGAGCAATATCAGCTGCAGCAACTCGAACAACAACAGCAGCAACTGGAGCAACAGCAACTGGAACAGCAGCAACTGGAGCAGCAGCTGCAGCTGCAACAAACTGTCGCCGTGCTGCCCAAGAAGCGACGCGCTGCTGCTGCTGCACTCTCGTCAACAGCAACTGGCGCCAGCATTGTTGGGCCGCCCAGCAAGCGGCGGCGCAACAGCAGCATCGGCTCCACATCGCCGCACTCGACGACACTGCCATCGGGCCGGATCAAGTGCTTGGAGTGCGACAAGGAGTTCACCAAGAACTGTTATCTGACCCAGCACAACAAGAGCTTCCATTCCGGTGAGTATCCATATCGGTGCCAGAAGTGCGGCAAGCGTTTCCAGTGCGAGGATGTCTATACCACGCATCTGGGGCGCCACCGCACCCAGGATAAGCCGCACAAGTGCGAGCTCTGTCCAAAGCAATTCCATCACAAGACCGATTTGCGGCGACACGTGGAGGCCATCCACACGGGCCTCAAGCAGCACATGTGCGATATCTGCGAGAAGGGCTTCTGTCGCAAGGATCATCTGCGCAAGCACCTCGAGACGCACAATCGGCCGCGGGTGGTTGGCAAAAAGGCGGCGGCGGCAGCTGTTGCTGCTGCGGCTGCCAAAGCGGCAACGGCAGCAGCAGCAGCAGCTGCGTCAGCAACAGCAGCAGCAGCAGCAACAAAAGCAGCGGCAGCAACAGTTGCAGCCACTATTGTTAGGATACCAGCTGACGATGTTGCTGCTGACGATGATAGTTTGCTCGATGATGATGATGATGATGATGATGATGATAATGAGGACGACGATGACGACGATAATGATGCACAGCAGCAACAGCAACAGCAACATCAGCAGCTGCAGCTGCAGCAGCAACTGTTGCTGAGCGGCGAGCATCATTTGATTAAGAACGAATTTGTTGATATTAAGAATGAGTACGAGGAGGAGTTCACGGAGGAATTTCATATTATTGAAAAGGATATTGAGATGTATTGAACGGGGGGATGCGCATACATACACATATACATATATGTATATAGGGCATACGGGGGCTTGGGGCTTGGGGATTGGGGAATGGGAGGGGTTACTCAGGGTCTGGCTGGTCTTCAAATGCGAAATGCTTTAAAAACAAACTGCGAAATTATTTAAGCCTAAAGTGAACAAATTCCAATATTTTTAGACTGTTTTTAAATTGTATAATTTTTTTTTTTTTTTTTTTTTTTTGTAATTATTTAGCAGAAATACAACAAAAAAACTTTTTTTTTGTTTTTTAAATTGTAAACAAATTTTTAAAGTTGACAAAGAAAAGCCTTCGGCATTTGAGGACACGCCCACTCAGCACAGCTGTTATAAAAACTAAAACAAAAAGAAAACTTTTGCCATATGAAAAAAAACACAAGCTACAACTATATATACCTACACAGATATATATATATATATATATATATAGAAATATATATATAAAATATTTTTTTTTTTTTTATATTCGAAATTCCTAATTGTTGTAGCAGCAAATTTAATTTAATTGAAATGAAAACAAAAACGTATGTTAAATTGTATTATTATTATTAATTATAAATTAATTATTTGTCTTAGTTTTTTTTGTAATTTTAATTTCCAATTATTATTATTTGTATTTTTATTTTGTTATATGTAAAATTAATTTTTTAAGGCCGTGCATACCTCAAAGAAAACAAAACAAACGAAAGAAAGAAAAGAAGAAACGCTTAAAGAATGCAAAAAAGTTTAAAGAGAAAAACACACAGATTTCAGGGCAAAACTATATATATATATATATATATATATATATATTTATATATTTATGTGTATATACTGTATGTATATGTATATGTATGTATATATATATATGTATGTATACTATATGATGTGCAGGATCTGTAGTTGAATGTTTATAATTATTTTTTTTTTGTTTAACTTAATTTAAATTTAATTGTTGTTTATTTTCTGTCAGCATGTAAACCATAAACAAATGCCATTTATATATATTATATATGTTTATATATATATATATATATATATATATATATGTATGTATATGTATATATGTACATATCATATATATGTATATATATTTATATATCAGCCTACAAAACGCCAAACACAAACACGAAACAAAACGCAAATATCAGGGATAAAACGTATAATTAAACAAAGTTAATGCCTATATATATAAATATATATATATCTATATATATCCATATAGTAATATATATATATATATATATATATATATGTATATATATTTATGTACGATATATATTTATTATTATTAATTTTTAATTTATGCATTTGCTCTGTAAGTCCACAAATAAACACGCATCAACGAAAAAAAGACATAAAAACAAATTAAATTTTTGATTTTTTTTATTATGTTAAATTTATAATTTGCCTTAATATAATACTCAAAAAGTTGACAAAAAAATAAAATAAAAACTATAATTATTTGCCATTAGCTTTATGTTTCCAACTTTTTCCTTACAAAATACGCTCCATATATATAAATATTTTAATTAGTTTATATCATAATTTTTTATTTTTAAATATATATATATATATATTTTTTTTTTGTAATTAGCGCAACAAATTTGTTTAACTATATATATATTTAGCTACTAAATGCATATAATTTACAACAACAAAGAAGAAAAGCAACAAAAAAGCAACAAGAAAAGACAAAAAGGAATGCAACAAGTCGAACAAGAAGACAACGCTTTCCATGCCAAGATCTTAAAACAAATGCAAAATAAATTATTGAAAATGTTTCAAGCCAAAAAAAAAAAAAAAACGTATAATTTCTTTTTATTTATTTTATATATTTTAAAAAAAATTCTTTTATTATTTTTTATTGCAGTTGTTTAGTTAATTTTTATCATTTGCAAGCCAAGCAGATCAAATTGGAGAAAGTTGAGTTTTTAGTGGCCAGAAGTTATTATTACATAAATATATAGAGAACGATTTTATTATATAAAAATATATAAAAACAGTTCTTCCTTCAGCAAGAAGTTGATATATAAGGTCAGGAAGCGGCTATATAAATTACACTCAAAACAATTTTCATATACTCTTATATACATAAATATATATATATATATATATATATATATATATATATATATATATATGAGCCATATGTGCCTTTGATAAGGGCATTTAAATGTCGCTCAGCGTTGTTCGCTTCTTGTTAATTTTGTTAATTATTTTTGTTGAATTTTATTTTTATATTTATTGTGTTGTTCTCTTCATTTTCTGCTTATTCCGTTTCTGTTGTTGTTGCTAGTTCCAAAGAAACTACGTGCGTGTGTTTAAATATTTCTTTTATTTTTTTTTTTATTTCTCTCAAGCCTCGAAAGTCTCGAGAGACGCAGGCAAATTGAGGCAAGGCGAATTTTTAGCGTTGCGCCGTTGATTGTGACCAAAAGAAAGATATGTGCACACACACACACACACACTCAGACACAGTTAAAGATACACGTATGCGTATATATATGTGTATATGGGCTCATATATATATATATATATATCTGTGTGTTTTTATATGGCATACAAATTCTGACAGGATAAATGCGCTGCAAAGCTTGAGCTGCTTGACTATAGACTCTAGATCTTGCGCTATCTCTCGCTCCTTCTCCTTCTCCTCTCCTCTCCTCTCTTCTCTCTATATATATACATATATCTATTGGTAGTTTTGTGTTAACTGTCATTATGGCGACATCTAAGTGCCTCGGCAACAAATCATAAGCAAAGTATCTTTGTATCTGTATCTGGCAAATGCTAAAAATGTAGGAAAAAAAAAAGACCAAAATGAAAACCAAAGACAACGCCAGCAACATAACACGCACACATGTTGCCAGCTGCCTCTATCTCTCTCTCTCTCTCCCTCGCTCACTGCCTCCCTTTCTCTCCTCTGCTCTGTGTGTGTGCAGGAACAGCAGTAAATAGCCGAAAATACTATATACACACACACACACACACTCAGGTCCAGGCCAAGACAAAGTAGAAGAGACAAACGAAAAGTGCGCGCCACAGCAAGCGGCAGCAGCACGAAGCACGAAGCAAGCAGCGAATGTATCTCAAAGATACGCAAACGCGAAGCCAAGCGACACTACGCGACGGCGCAGCCGCAGCCGAAGCCGAAGCCGAGGCTGAAGTTGAAGTTGAAGTTGTTGTTGAGCGCCTGCGCAGCAACAGCAGCAGCAGCAGCAGCGGCGACAGCGGCAGCAGACTATGGCTATGTCATCATAACACACATAATACAACGGCGTCGTTGCCGTTTGTACACTGCGAGAGAAACTCTACTGCTAACCGCGCAATATCCCTGAATCGTTTCATTTGCTTGCCAGATCAGCTGAAAAACTTGTTTTCTAGCTACATACCTAGAGGCTAGAGGAAGAATTATATATATATATATATATATATAATTATATATATATATATATATATATATATATATATATATATATATATATATATATATATTTATATATATTTATATATAGAGGTATATATTTGTAGAGCGAGTTAAAGTGAGATAAAGAGAGATAAGATCGTAACCGGAGAGTGAAGTAATTGAGTATCTTTTTAGTTCTATATATCTTTCTCTTTTTGTTCTCTCTCTGTCGCTCTCTCTTTATCCCTCAATCTATCTGTCTCTCTATTATTATTATCTCTCTCTTTTTCTCATACTTTTTCTGTCTGTCTCACTCTCAATTTGTCTTTCTTTGCCAGGTTATTTCTCTCTATATATCTGTCTCTCTTTCTCTCTCTATATATATAGATGAGTATACCTTTATATATCGGTCTCTCTCTATAATTGTTTCTCGCTCCATTTCAATCTCTCTCTTTATATTTGCCTCTTTCCATATCTGTTTTTCTCTTCATATCTGTTTCTCTGTCTATTTTTGTCTCATATTTTCTCTCATATCCCTCTCTCTTTTTGCTTCTCTCTCACTCTTTCTCTCTATATCTGTCTCATCTTTTCTTTCTCTCTCTCTCTCTCTCTCTCTCTCTCTCTCATTCTTTGATTAACCTTTGTCTTACTCTCTGCCTTTTCTCTCCTCTCTCTCTGCTTCTGTCTTACTCTCGCTCCTTCTCTGCTTCTCATATATCTTTATCTTCACTTCTCTTATTTATATTTGGATATTCATATTCTCTAAGTGCTTTGCTTACGCTTTCGCTTTTGCTTTGATTATTTTAAGACAAACCGATTTCAGCTTGGCATTTCGCTCAGTGTATTTGTATCTGTGAATTTCTACTTGCTGCTTCTGCCCTTTGGCTGTCGTTGTTGTTGTTGTTGTTGTTGTTGCTGCTGCTGCTGTCGCTGTTGCCGCATTTGTTCTCGCTGTGCGTTTTTCTTACGCGGTTTGTTTGTTGAACATCAAAACTGGTTTCCTGTACATATGCTCATCCAGCAACAGCAACAACCATCTGTAATTTTAATTTTTCGGCAAGGCAGAGATTTCGATCGACGACGACGACGACGTCGCTGCCCAGGTAGAAATTGTGTACCTTTGTATTGTTTGCTTGCCAGTGCACGTGTGTGTGTGTGTGTGTGTGTGTATTTTGAAGATAGCTGGAAGACAGTAGACACACACACACACACACACGCACACATGTGACTGCTCTCTTTGTGTGCCTGTGTGTGTGTGTGCGTAATCCTTGCTGCCTTTTTCATGTTTTTCTGCTGCTTCGTCGTCGGCTGCTTATGTGTTGCAAGAACAACAACAACAACAACAACAACAGTTGAGCAGTTACCATGATTCATAGTTGTTGCTGTATATAGCCAGCTATATATGTGTGTGTGTATGCTCATAGCATGTCTATGTATCTGCAGCTCCTTTCAATGCGCAGTCACAAAAAAATACACAAAAAAAAAAAAAAAAATGAAAATAAAAATAAATTTTTTTTTTTATTTATTTTTGATATATAGAAAGATCTCTGCAACGCTCTTAACTGTGCACAATAGCTGCTTGCCAAGGCTTTTGTCTGCGCATATCTCTCTCTGCGTGTGTGTGTGTGTGTGTGTATGTGTGTATCTTCGAGTGTGTCTGTCTGTCTGTGTGCAAATATCTGTGGCATACATTCTCATAGAACAGCCGCTTTTGTGATCGCAGCAGGATCGCTTTATAGCTGCTGGCCCAGTTACCAGTTACCAGTTTCCAGTTGCCATCTCTGCTAGTTACAGCTTGCCACGCCCCTGCCCAACGGCCCAAGTGTAACAGTTAACAGTTAACCGATTTTTATATATTTAGCTTTTGCCCTTCTTTTTGCCTTTACTCGCTGACATTTGATTGACTGTTTTATTAACCCACGTTGGCCCATCGCAAAATATTCATATACATATACAGAGATTTATATTTTTGGAGCTGGCTGCCTGCGAAGGGTTTGCCACGCCACGCCGCGCCGCTTGACATCTAACACAAAAACTCAATCAAATTAGCGGCAAATGCGAAATGATGTCAAAGCCCAACCCCAAGATTAGATAACCAGCTCACGACCCGCCTCCCCTCTGCCGCTGCCCCTGTCCCGCCCCTTGCTGCTCTGCCATCAAGCCGCCCACCCCTGCCGCCGTTTTTCATCCATTTTCCATTTGCCAACGAAACTGTAAATTCATCTCATTTGACTTTTCCCTTTTAGCCGCATTTTTTTCTATTTTTCTCTCATTTTGTCTTCTTCTTTTTTAATTACCAAACATTTGACAGCATCCTGATGCTTATATTGTGTTCTCCATAAAGTAGACACACACACACACACACACACTGGCAATCTTAACCTTTTTTCTTTCTTTTTTTTTTTTTTTTGGTTTTTCGACGTGAATTTTATATGCTAGAAAAATCAACCCTCGAAATAGCGTTAGATTATTTGATTTTTACAACATTCGAAGATGAGGCAGAAGAAGAAGAAGAAGAAGCAGCAGCAGCAGACATGAAAGAATAGGAGTTGGCAGCAGCAACAGCAGCAACAGCAGCAGCAGTAGAACCAGCATCATCGTCTCATGGCCGCCATTCTCATGCCCAGCCTCGAGAACAACATCTTTGAGCATCTGCTTTTGCTTTCTCGTTCTCTTCCCCTAAATTTTTATCTATCCATACACAAACTCACATATTTCAATTGCCAATAATGGACTGTGTGAAACTTAGAGCGCGGCTCAGACTATGAGTTAGTATTAGAAGCATAAAGGGAAAGAAATTAAATATTATTTGAGAAATTTGAAGATCATTTCTGAAAGCAAAACTGCATTTAGGGGGTTACATTTATATAATAAACTCTATATAAACTCCTAATGTAGTTTTCCTTTCACAAATTTTCTTACAATTTTTCATATATATATACATTACATGCTATATATATATATATATTTTATATGTATTAGCTGGTGATGAATTTATAATTATTTTACATTGAATGAACTCGTTTTCTCCACTGTATGAGTCTAAGTTGAATTCTCTCTTTGGATGCTTAAATCATATTAAAGTTTAATCACATCAAAAATTACTCAGAAAAATATCTAAATTATTATTTTATTATTATTATTAAAATAATCATTAAATAATACAAATTATTTTTTATTTTATTTTTTATTAGTTACTAATACTTTTTTTAGGATCAATTTAGACAACTTCCCAACTTAGCTAAATCTGATAAGGCTTGCATTGGTATAATTATTTATTATATTTAATAATTACTCATTATATTGCGCATCATTCAGTATTTATCAACTGAGCTTTGAGGCGTGGCAGCATTGGTTTGCTTGCGAGAGAAATGCTCAAGCTTAATTTGCCAAATATTAGTAACTAATATATATGTATAGGGTATTTAGAGTACCTTACATTAGTTAGCTAATATATATATATATATATATATATATATTTTTATAGGGTGTTTGGTGATATGTAGCACTCGCTCGCTAATGCTACGAACAGCAGCACAGTTCCCACAGATGTCTTAAACACATACAGAGTGTGTGTGTGTATGTGTATGTGTGTGCGTGTGCAGCTGTTTAATTATTATTGATTATTATTCATTAATTTGCTAAGGAAACCACCCACAAATGCAAATGCACACACACATGTACGCATACATATACATTCCGTTAGCTGGCAAACAAAAGACTTAGGCAACGAACTTGGCCTCAGTCGCTTCCTCTGCAAAAAAATATAAAAAATAAACTAAAAACAATAAAAAAAATTTTAAAAATAATAAAACTAAAAGAATACAGGCTGGCCAGGCTACAAGTGTGCGTGTGTGTGTGTGTGTGTGTGTGTGTGATAGTTAAGAAGGAGCGTCCAATGGCGCACAGCTGCGCCGCAGTCCACAGCCAAAGCTAACAAAAATTTGTTGTTGCTCACAAATTGTTGCTACATTTGGAGTTGACTCGAGTTGTTGCTGTTGTTGTTATTATTTCATGTGTGTCCTAATTCCAATTCAACAGAAATTTGTGTCTCACAATCACAAATTTATATATATATATACATATATATACATATATATATATTTGTATATAAAGTTAAGCGAAATAAATCTTAGAGTCGAGAGGCAAGCGAAACGAGTTGAAAATAAGAAAAAAAATATATTTATATATATATATATATAAATCTAAAAAAAAAGTTTAGGCTAAGGTTTTGTGAAGTTGTTGCTGTCGGCGCTTTATCCGATTTCTGTGCTGCGCGCAGTTTGTTGTTGTTTTACTTTTTTTTTTTTTTTGTTTTTTTTTTTTATGACGAGTTTCCGCTAATTGCTGATGCGCTGCAGATTAAATGAAGCAGCGACAACAACAGCAACAACAGCTGCGCTCAAATGGGGAGCACGCCCAAGGCATCGAAAATGTAACAAAAAAAAAAAAAAGATAAAAAGAAGCCAAAGAGAGCTGGAGAGAGCGCGAGATAAAGCACAAAATTCGAGCCAACTGAGCTTCGAAATGCCAAAAAAAAAGTAGAGAAATTAAAATAAGGGCTATAAAATGTAGTAAATGTCAAATATCTGCGTTAACTTTAGCTTAGCTTCACTGTACTAAAGGCTGAGCTAAAAAATACAGTTAATTCGTTCTGCAACGGATATCGACTGTCATTTTCTAAGACTCAGGCGACAGTCAAAGCTGAGATTCTAAGGCTAAGCCTGCGGCTCAGGCGTCATGTGTGCTACACTGTGAGAAAGACATATATATATATATATATATATATATATATATATATATAAATATATATATTTTGGTATTGGCTATGGGCTGGTCATAGGTTAGACGTACACTGGTATTTGCTTTAAAATTAGCTTTCTACATTTTGTGTGAAAAATAATTGAAAGAAAAATATATATATTAAAAAAGTTTATTTATTGTTTGTTATTTTATAAAATTATTTTTTATTTTTTTTTTACATTTTACTAAGTTTGTTTAAGAAAATCATTTTTGCCTTGGCCACTAGCATAGAACTAATTCTTAATAAATTTATTTTTTAACTTATTCATTTTGTATATTTTTAATTAAATATATATAAACTTATAAAAATTTTAATTTGATATATTTTTAATTTATTATATATAGCCACGCTCGAATCGGTCAAAAACTGTAACTTGTAGAATCCTACGCCCCAGCATCTATGGATATGGATGATGAGAAGCTGTGCAAATCTGAGAATCTTTAAGCTTTGCAATTGATTCATATTCATAAGAATAAGACATTGGAAAGCTTTAACTCTACAATTTAATATTTACAAAATTTTTTTTATTTTTATTTATTTTATTTTTCTGCTGCTGCAAAGCGAGTTTTGAATCGAATTAAGCTGAAAGTAAATGAGATCTGTGGGCTTTGATTGAATTTGAAATACTTCTTATTTTGTTACAGTGTATGAAACACACACAAAAAGAGAGAGAGAGATGGAGAGAAGAGGGATAGATGCAGATGTAGAGCAGCGAGGAAGGGGTAAATCGAAATTAGAAATGGAAAAAAGGCGTTTCGTCGTGGTTGTTACCTCAATTCCTCTTGCTGTAGCGCTTAGATTGTGGGCCACTGAGAATGTAGGGGAGAAGCAGATTGAGAAGATGAAAACAAAATAAAAGAGAATTATACGAATTATAAGAATTACGCTGAAACTGAAGAGAAAGACATCTGATAGATATCAGATTATGCTGCGGCAACGGCGGCGGCGGCGGCGGCTGCTGCTGCTGCTTTAGCCTAAGCTAATAATTCTAGCCATCTGTGTGCGTGTGTGTGTGCGTGTGTGCATATGAGCATAATGAGCTATAATTGGATTAAAAAAAGATTTATTTATTATATTCCATTTCATTTCGTATACTACAAATTTTACATTCCCCTGCGCCAGCTGCCACAGCACTGAGAACTGAAAGTCGAGACTTTGTGTACGAGCTCGGACATTGACTAATTAGCGCATTTGTTACTTAATTACTCTGACCGAAAAAATACATTTGCATTAATCTCCCTCTCTGTCTTTCTCTCTCTCGCTCTCTGATTGCAGTATCCAGCAGCAGCAGCAGCAGCAACGGCGGCGGCCAACAGCGACGGATGACAACGAAGCGCCAATATCAGCTGCAGGGCCAAAACCAAAACCAAAACCAGAGCCAACTTCAAGTGCAAGGCCATGGCCATGGCCAAGGCCAATGGCAGCCGCAGCCGCAGCCGCAGCCGCAGCATCCCAGCATCCAGATGCGGCATCCCAATGCCCAGAGACGTCTCAAAATTTAAATGAAATTAATTATTTCGGCACAGTCCCCGTTGGGGGAGATGACGTTTTAGTATTTAAATTATACCAACTATCTAAATTACGTATGTATCGTACGATTATCGAATATCGAATAGTTTTAATCTAACCCCATGCCCATTCCCCTATGGAGACACACATTCATCCCACCCCATCCATGTCCCAGCCCAATCCCAAAGATGATATGTGTGCCAAGGCAAGGTCTAAAAATCTTCCATCAATTATGGCATCGATGTTTTTTGCTAAATTTATCTAGTATCTTAAGCACAAACCCTTTCGGCTGAATAGCACATTTAGCACATGTACTAATTATGTTACTCTCACCCCATAAGCGACCCAACAACAATGTTTCTTTACAGCTGTGTTAAAGGAATATACCAGAAAGAATGCACTAAAAACAATGTGCTAAAACAAATGAACTAAAACAACACAGTTAAAAATTACTGAAACGAGTGTACTAAAAGTAACATATTGAAAAGGTACCGAAAGAAGTGTACTAAAATAATGTACTAAAAATGTAATGGTGACTCAAAAAAGATTCAAATGAATGTGTACTAAAAGAATAAAACTTTAGTACACATGCAGTCCGAAATTTCGTTTCACTGCATTTAGTACATCTGCATAACACGGTACTAAATGGTACTTGCAATTCTACTAAATGTGCTAAACACTTGTTGAATGTTATGAACTAATTGAAAATATCGAATATCATAAGCAATTACCCTCTCTGAACACAATGTACTAAAATCTGTAACACATTTAGTACATGTGCTAAATATACACAAACAAAAAAAAAACATAACGAAGATACAAATTTAACACGACAATTTAAGTAAACATAATGAACGTAATAATTGTTGATGTACTAAAACTTGTGCTAAAATAGAAGCAACAAATACAGACATAAGCGAAAAATAGCTAAAACGAATGCATTGTACATATGAAATGTGTATGTGTTATTAACGATTATAGTTTCTCAACTAAATACAGTTTTTATTTTTGTTATTTTCTTTCTTTATATAAATAGAAATATAATTTTTTTTTTTTTTTGAATAATTAAGCTCCTGCTACATATATACATACATAAAACTTATATCAACAATGTGCATATCATTTTTTCGGGCAAGCTAATAACAATAATTAAGCATAAATAGCAAAAACGTTAACTAAACATAATGTGAAGAATAGAGTGAAGAGAGCGAAGAGAGCAAGAGAGCGCGAGAGCGCGAGAGAACAGCACAAGGCAATAATAATTCTTTTAGTTCAATTGATTTCGATTGGAATTGGAATTTTCATTTCAAATAAATTTCAACTGTGCAATAAAATAAAAGATAATGAAAGAGAAAACTAAATTTAATATACATATATACAATTTTTTTTTTTAAAACTATATATATATATATATATATACACACATATACGGATGTGTATGTATAGGAACTTTTAGTGTAAGCGCAGCATAACGAATACCTCAGCCAATAGACTATATATATATATATATAGCACAAATAACTGAATAACAAAACTCAACTGCAGCTCAAGCAACTACCTCGTTAACAATAATAATGAAGAAGATGAAGAAGAAGAAACTTATATCAACTTTATATATATAAAACTCACGAATACGTAAAATCTAAATAAAAAAAAAAACACAAACAAAGTTAAATTAAATGTACATTCAATTTTAACAAATATTTATATATATATACATTCATACATATACATATGTATATATGTATTTAGCGCACAAAACACGCCCCCTGCCCCGCCCACGTTGTCATCGGTTTAAATTTGAATATTTATATATATAATATATATATAAACAGAAAAAAAAAAATACTTTTTGGCTAACTCACAAATTGTTGCACAAATGACAACGGGCGCGTCTCCACATGGGCGTGGCCAAGTGCCGCCCACTAACCCTTAGAGCGAAACGAAACCAAAATACATAAGAAACGAAATGTTTGTCCTACCTAAATGTAGTTGTAGTTGTGCATCTATTTCAACAACGAAAACTAATTGAAAATTATTATAAATAAAACTATAAAAAAATTAAAAAAAAAAAAAAACAAAATAAAAATTTTAAAAATAAAACGTAATTTAAAAAAAAAAAAAAAAACAAACAAACAAACAAAAATTTTAAGCGAGAATTTTTTTAATTAATTTTTTATTTTTTGTGTGTGTTGAAAACTTGAAGCAATAAACGAAACAGGCGAATTTTCATTTCACTAACCAAATCGACTTGACGAAGCACAAAGCCAAGCAGAAGCTAGCAATTAATAATTATTAAACAAGAATTACTAGCTATACATATATGTAGAGCATATATAAATATATACAGTCAAGCATGACAATTGGCCAAATTAATTAATTTTCAGCAGCCAGCGGCAGTTCAAAGACCCTTGCAGACCTTTGCTAATGCTCTAAAGCGTATCCAAGGTTCGAGTACAGAGAAATCATTTCAATTCCATTTTTCATGACATTTTCAAAGCATTTTGAGGCTTTGACTGCAACAACTATAAATAAAATAAGCTTTAGACAACTGCAGCAGCTGCAGCTCAATACAAATAGCTCAAGAGATGTTTAAGAAGGAGTAGAAGACGAAAATAGGAAATTAACTGCAAGGGCCAATATATATATATATACATATATATATATATATATATATAACATCTATGCAACAACAAATAACAATAAAATGACAAGAAACCGTGTACCTCTCTCAACACCTGGCTTAGGGCAACTCGAATTTAAGATTCCGATTTCAGCTTCTAGTCGGCATTACTTGTGTGCGTGTGTGTACGTGTGTGTATGTATGTGTATGAATGTGTGCGTGTGCTTGTGTATTTGTACATTTTTACATACTTCAACAAAACTTATAATCAGTCAACAATTTTTGATAGCGAGCTGCACTCTAAACGTTTTTAAATGACCTTGAAACTCAATTGATCAAAAAGTCGATAAATTGCAAGCAAAAACGATTTGGCATATAAGCGCATATCTAAAATTTCCACTTAAAAACTCTATAAATGTTTTTCCCAATTAAACGGTAATATGTATGTAGTAAACGGCAAAATTCTTCATACAAATAAAAAAAAAAGAAGAAGTTGAGGCAAAGTGAGCTCAGCTTGAAGATGAATTTATGACAAACAGATAAGCAAAGTAAAGCAAATTATATACCTATAATTATTATGTATATATCTATATATATATATATATATATTTATATACATATATACGATCTATCGCAAAAATGGTCATAAATAGAAATTTGAAAGAAAAAAATATATATATAAAATATATGCATAAAGAAAAAACATTTTTTTTGAGCCGAAATAAAACATTAAACAATGTAAACTACAAAAACAAAAACTTTTTTCTTTTGGGATTATAAATGAAATATATATAAGAGCGGGAGATGTTATATAGAAGCTCCAGGTTCGATTTGGATCGGTTCGCTTTGGTTGCGTCTTAATGAAGTCAGGTTTGATATATATATATATATATATGATATATATATATATATATATATATTATTATTATTTTGTTTTTTTCATTTTTGCGAACTTAAAAAACGGCTGAGACTTAATTGTTACAATATAGAGTGGAAGTGAAAAGTGAAGTGAATGCGATGATTGAGCTCCTTGCATGAGTATGAATTTTCTTGTGATGAGAGAGAAGTGGATGAGTAGAGAGTAAAAAATAGGGTAAACATAGTCTTTTTATGCAGCTAGTCTGGAAGGCATCATTTCAGCTTTGTCATGAATTGGTGCTCTTTGAGTTACACTAGCTGAGCTATGAGTAGAGCTCATTTTCCTATATCTATAATAAATTGTTATCACAAATCATTGCAAACTTGTTTGACTTGACAATAGAAATTATGAATAGCTGCAAAGTTAGGCTAGAACAGCGATTATATACAAGCTGTATTCGAAAAATAATACGAATATATTCACAAATATTCATCTATTTGTACCCTTTTCAAAGTTAGAAATTCTACATTTTTGTCATCTTGTTTAGCGTCTTTATCTGCTCAATACTTTCAAGAGTTTTACAGTTTTGCTTAGAAGAAAACGGTCACAGGGCCTAGGGTCTTTTGACGGATGCGAACTCTTTGCTGCATTCTTTCGAATAGCCAAAGTCAAAAAATCTGTACTCAAAATAGCATATGTGAAAAATCACAAAATCAAAAATAAAACAAATTATTTTAAAGATCTAGAGATCTTAGATTTTGGTTAGCTCTATAAGTCCATTCACATAATACCTTAAGAACTTTGTCTCAGTAGATAGTTTGTTAAATGGTATGAATAGCTGAGAATCGTGTAAAAAAAGTCGATAATGATGATGATGAACTTGAACTTGAAACTCGCTTTCACAAATGACGCAATATAAAGATATAAACGAGCGAGAGTACTCGATGCACTCAGACACACACAGGCAGGGGCACTTGTGTGCCATGGGAGGGGGCCGAGACGTCGACGTCGAAGTCGAAGTCAGAGTCAAAGACAGAGAGGCGAAGGCAAGGGCAAGGGCAAGGGCAAGGGCAAGTGGCCGAGCCGGAGGCGCAATCACGCAGACCGTGTCCAATTAAAAGGCGCCGTACATCATTTCGAATGCAGCACCAGCAAAATGGAAAAATCTACAGGTGGTGGCGACGACGACGACGCCGCCGCCGACAGATTTGAGTTTCCTGCACGGCAAAAGGAAAACTGGAAAATGGAGAAGAAGAAAAAAGTAGGCGGCTAACGGCAGGATGGACAGAGCGCTAGAGCACAGGCAGACACAGAGAGAGTGAGAGGGAGGGAGAGAGCAGCTATCAGCTAGCATTTGCATTGTCAGCTAAACAGGTTGCACACACACACACACACACACACGCATGCATGCATGCAGGCGAGCGAGAGCGAGTGAGAGCGAGCGCAAGCAAGGACAGCGCAGCGATCACAATTTTTATTTTTGTCTTTCTTTCTTTCGTTCTTTCTTCGCATTTCGTTGCGTTGCCGTCTGTCGTTTGCCGCTGTCGCTGCCGTCGCTGTCGCCGTTGCCGTTGCCGTTCGCCGTCTGCCTGTCGCGCTGTCCCGACTGTCTCGCTCGGCTCCCCCTGCCGTTTCTAGCTATGTCAAATTATTGTAATTTATTATTGCATGCCAAGTTAATGAGTGCTCTCCCTTTCTCTCTCGCTCTTAGCTGCTGCTGCTGCTGCTGCTGCTGATGCGTGGAACAATGAAAATCGAAAATTGTTGTTCGAAATGCGAGAAGTAGTGTAAGAAGCAGAAGTGGAAGAAGTAGACGCAGCAGAAGAACAAAGATATTTCAGTGCACACCTTCCTGCACTTAATCCAGTGGAAAATCAGAAAATAATGCGACGGGCAGGTAGAAAAAACCATTCAAGTCCATGTTTTCTTGATTGCCTTTTCTCTCAAGCATTCGAGTGCGTGCGTGTGTTCGTGTGTGTGTGTGTGTGCGTGCGATTGAACATGTTTGGGTTTTTGTGCTCTTCCTCTTTGATTGCATTCTCCTACGAAATGGAAAGCTAATCAAATTGAGGCTGGTCAAGAGAGCCACACAAAGAGCAGTGGCATCGAGGCGCAGTTAGTTTGTAAATCTAACTGTTTACCAACAAAACTTGCAAAGCTATCGCTCTCTCTCTCACAGTTTCTGTTGATCTGCATTGAATGCGCAGCTAATTGAACTGCCCGCCAGGGGGCGCATTTGCTGGCATATGTTTGCCGTCTCACCACACGCCCTCGCTGTCTTGAATCGAAAAACCTTTTAAAGCGCTTTGCGCTGTAAGCAGCGCCTAAAAGCAGCTTACACTTACGCACACACACACACACACACGCACGCACACAGAACATTTTTGCATAGCAAAAAAAAATAAAGGAAAAAGCGAACCTGCCCCAGAGAGCGAAAAGTTTTCTGCACGATTGCGATGCCCTTTCAATGAGTCCAAGACCAAGCCCCATTTACATACATGTTCGCCCAGGGGCAGGAAGCTTGAGTTTGCCTACAGCATTCACACTCACCCTCACCCTCCCCCTGCCACACGCCACGCCAACTAATCCCATAACTTTTCATTGTGCAAGTAATTCGCAAGCTTATGTGTGCTCGCATGCGTGCTTGTGTGTGTGTGTGTGAGAGAGTATGTGACAATTGGTATGTGTGGGTGTGAAAACTACTAGAACTAGATTAGAATTCGCGATGATTTTGCTGGCGTTCGGCATTCCGGATCGGCATGGCTGACTTTTTCAAATACCCTACATAAAATGAGTTGAAAGTCTCACACATTGTTAACTGATATTCGAAAGTCTCCATAACTCTACACTATCGAGTTTCAATAGCTGCACTGATTTGATCTGATCTCGTAGCTCCACTCGTAGCTCTACAATTATGTTGCCCCACTTTACGCAACTCTGCTAGATTAATCTTTCAGGTAACTTATTTAATTTATCTTAGCTCTACACAAGTCTACACAATTATTTTCTACACTGATTTTGCCGCACTCTACAAAACTCTACACTGGTCTCCACTAGTAAAATTATTTCTTTATTCTAATTCACTTAACTAATTTAATTTAATTTCGCATTACTTTTGTCCTACTCTACAGAAGTCTACACAACTATACACAGCTCTACACTTGTTTAATATAAGCAGTTCTAAAACTCTTAGCGACAGCATATTAAATACTAACTCTACATTACCCGTGCATCACTCTATATAACTCTACACAACTCTCCACTAGTCTCCAACAGCTCCACCTAGCTCTACTTTCACTATACATCACTTCTGCAAGCCTCTGTAAAAGTCTCCAAAATGCTGTCACAGACTCTCCATCTAAGTGTGCCCCAAATGCCAGCCATGTCATGCCCAATGAGCCAACTCAATATTATTTTTGACCAATTGACCACAAAACCGACCATTGCTCAACACTAATTTATGTCCACTGTTGCTGCTGTGTAGCGCACACCCTTGCCAACAACAACAACAACAACAACAACAACAACAACAGCAACAATAACATATTGATCCAATAGTATATGTAAATTTTTCATAGATTAAATATATTTACATATACGCACACAAGTCCTTGAAAGCCGCTCAGCGCACATGGTTCCACACACACACACGCCCCCTTCCAGCCCCCTGCCCATTTCTTGCCCCTTGTCAGCGACAGCGGCTGAGAGAGAGACGATATCCTGTGTTTTTTTTTTTTTTTTTTTTTTTTTTGCTGCTGCTGCTGCTGCGTCCAGGAGCTCCGCTTCCGTTTGAATAAAACGCATTTTTCAAAGCATGAGCCAAAAATGCCAATGTATGTGTGCATGAATAATGTACACACACGCACACGTGTGTATATGTATACAAATACAATTTACATATGCACACACATGTGCCGCTGTGTGTGTGTGTGTGTGTGTGTGCCGTAGGCGTTTTTGGCCAGTTGGCAAACAGAGCACAGCCGAAGCAGCAGCGAAGCCGAAGCGAGCCTCAGCGCCCACTCCACTCGCCCACTCTCCATTCTCCACTCTCCACCACTCTGCAGTGCTAACCCTATGCCAATATTGAAACTTTCAACTATATACACACACACACACACACACACACACACGCAGCTATATACACACTTGAATTTGTGTGTGGACCACTTTCATTTTTCATCCGCTGCTGCTGCTGCCTGGCTGGCTCCTGGCCTCCTGGTCGAGACGATAAAAAAGCTTAGGCTTATGTTTTCGCACATTTTAAGCCAACCTCCGCCCAGCCACCACCGCCCACGCGTGCCACTGCCCGCCCACCACCACCTCCAGCCTCGGACATTGGCAGAACAGCAGGAGGAACGTCTAGTGGCACAGGACGAGGCAGCAGGGCACAGTGAAGACTCGACGCAAGCGACTGATACAATGGAAATGGGGCGTGTGGAGGTTGACTCCATGTGCTTGGCTCATGAAGATCCAAGTCTGTGCTCGAGTCCACTTCGGGCTGGTTTCACTGTACATCAAACAGCGCGCATATGTGCCCATGACGTACTTCTGTAATACAAACACACACACACACACACAGAGAGCGCCTTCACCTATGGCACAGCCTGTGGCTAGGCTGTCCGGCAACGAATGGCATTTTGATTTTGCATGGCGTCAGAAGAAGGGGAAGAAGTAGAAGTAGAAGTAGAAGAAATAGAAGAGGAAGCAGAATAAAAAACAGAACTTAAATTGTAAATGCTATTTGAAATGTGAAGCACGCATGTGTGTGCGTGTGTGTGTCTGTGTGTGCGTGTGATAATTCGATTTAAATTTTGGGGTTGACTTTAAGTTTTGTTTCTTTTACATTTTACAGAAATTCTTAAAAATAAACTCACACAAAATAAGAACGATAAAACTCATTAGCCAAATACCCAAGGGAATTCGCAGAGCAAGAAATCAGCGGGATATGCCAAAAATGTAAAATGTATTTATGTATGGTTATAAGCATATATATAAATATATATATATATATATAAATGTTTGTTAATTCACACAGCCGTTGTATGTGGTAAAAGCTAATGTTCTGAAAATAATAAACCTATGCTCGCAAAGCAATTTGAATTTGGAGCGCTTTTTAAATAGCTTGACTTCAAACGACAGCGTTGGCAACGCTCTGTGCGTTGCCAGCTGTCGTTTTTTTATCGATAAGTATTACTTTTGCACAAATTAGTTCAGCTCATGAGCCAATTATGATTTAGTATGCTTTGTTCTTTTAATCTATAAATATAAATAAATTGCCTATCGCAAGATAGGCGCATATTATTTGTATATTGTATTTTATTTAATCTAGGCAATTATAATAATATTATAAAATTATAATTATAATATTATTTTTGCAATTTTATGAGTACGGCACAGTAACTAAACTAAAACATATATCATTAATTTAATTTATTAATTAATATTTAAATAATGTATTTATACATCGCTTACTTAATTTTTATTTATTATTTGTTGCTCATAGATTGTTGCATTTAACCCGTATTTTTTTAAAAGCTAACGTACTTACATAAAAATACCGCATGAATTTGGTATTTTTAGAATACGCTCAGCAGTCTGTTGAGCGGAACTAGTTCTATCGATATGAAGCTAGCGCCAAGCAAAAGGAACATTCGAAAAAAACTGCTCTCAAAACAGAAAGGGTCTCGTGTAATTAATAGCAAACAAATAGGAGTAGAGTTAATAAAATGAATGCGCTTCGCAGTCACAGTGGTGGCCACACACTTAGCAACGGCAGCAGCCACAACAATAATAATAACAACAACAACAACAACAATCAGAATGGCGACTCGCCGATGCAGTCGACGCTGCTGCCCGCACAGGACGCGGTGCTTGCGCAGGCGATTAGCTACGTGCGAGACTTTAGCAGCCAGGCGGCTGCGTATCAGCAGCTGAAGACAGAGGAGTCGCTGGTGCTGCTACAGCGCAGCATCGCACTGCTGGGCACCAAGGTGCAGCCGCTGTGCTTTGCCCCAACTCCGGGCCAACTGGAGCTGGCCAAATTCTTTGTGGACTTGCATGCGCTCATGAGCGTGCTGGACGGCGACAGCGAGGCGCTCTGGAGCTGTGTCTCCCTGCTGCAGCACTGCAGCCGCAATCTGGAGGCGCGCGTGGCAATCGTGCAGAATTATTGCTTTGTGCCGCTGCTGAGCTACTTGCTGAAGCGCACCGTGCGGCCGGAGCGTGTGCAGCGTCTGTTGCTGCTGCTGCAGGATCTCACGTATGGCATACGCATCGGCTGGGAGGAGCCGTATCTGGTGGTGCTGCTGGAGCATCTGGTCGAGCTCGTGCACAGCGTGGAGGAATGCGATGCCAGCGCCACAGATGTGGACAACACGCAGGCTCAGCTCGCCCTGTCGATACTCGTGAATCTCTGCTACAAGAACTTTGTGGTGCTCTTCCTCTTTCTGCGCAGCGTGAACATCTCCAGCTTCAGCAAGCGCATACAGAACTATGGCCTGCTGGCCTACAAGATGCTGATCATCCTCTCGGAGGATGTGCACGCCCTGGAGCCGCGCGAATTGCACACATTTCTGCGCACCGCCTTTGCCGGCATGGAGGATTGCCTGAAGCAGTGGCACGTGCCCCAGCTGCGGCACATTGTCGACTTTCTCCTGGACGCACAGTGCCATGCCGGACTGCAGCGTGCCATGCTGAGCTACACACACTACTGCGAGGACATTGAACGCCTGCTGAATGTGAGTGAGCAATTCCCTCAATCTCTCTCTCTCCCACTCACTCACTCT